>CM057459.1:609565000-610190000 GCA_016271365.2 Neoceratodus forsteri
CCCTTGTTCTTGTGCAGAGTTTTCTCTGAAATATGCTTTCCACCTGTACCCTGTTTATTCCCCCAAGGTACTTTAAAGTCTCTATCATATCTCCCCTCTCTCTGCTTTCTTCTGGTGAATAGATATGAAGGTCCTTAGGTCTTTCTTCATGGGGCTTTTGGTGCAGTCCATATACCATCTTCGTTGCCCTTCTCTGGACTGCCTCTATTTTGTCAATGTCCTTCCACAGATGTGGTCCCCAGAACTGAACACAGTACTCCAGTTGACGCCTCAACAGTGATCTCTACAGTGGCATCACCACCTCTTTCCTTTTGCTTGTTATGCCCCTTCCCATGCACCCTGAGATTCTGTTTGCTCTTCCCACCACCTTTTCACACTGTTTGGTCATCTTCAGGTCATCAGATATGATAATCCACAGGTCTTCCTCCTGACTTGTGGTGGCCAGAATTTCCCCACCCATCCTGTACCCCTTCCTTGGATTCCTGTGACCCAGGTGCATGATATTGCACTTTTTAGAATTGAAACTCAACAGTCAGACACCCGACCACTCCAATAATAGACTTAGATCCTTTCTCATGTTTTCCAACCCCTCCGGTGTGTCCACTCTGTTGCAGATCTTGGTGTCATCTGCAAAGAGGAACACCTTTCCCTTCAGACCCTCTGCAATGTCACTAATGAAGACATTGAATAGGACTGGCCCCTGCACCAACCCCTGTGGCACCTCACTGATCACCTCCCTCTCCTCAGGTTTCATGCCATTTACCAATACCAACACCCTCTGAGTCCTGTCCCTTAGCCAGTTCCCAACCCACTTTACCACCGTAGGACCCACTCCTAGGCTCCCCAATTTATTTAGCAATCTCCTGTGTGGGACGGTGTCGAAGGCCATGCTGAAATCCAGGTAGGCCACATCCACCAGTCCTCCCTAATCTACCATCCTGTTTACCCAGTCAAAGAGATCTTTAAGATTCATCTGACAGGATCTTCCTGCTGAGAATCCTAGGCTGCCTTGGATCCTGTGCCCCGCTATCCTCCAGAAACTTCACAATCCTCTCCTTAAGTAAGGACTGCATTAGTTTCCCCACTACCGAGGTCAGGCTCACAGGCCTGTAATTGCCTGTCTCCTCTCGGCTTCCACTCTTGTGGTGATGGACCACATCTGCCCTCCTCCAGCCCCCAGGTACCTCCCCCATCTCTAGTGATGCATTGAATGGGGCAGCCAGTGGTTCCGCCAGCACTTCCCTGAGTTCCTTTAGTACTCTGGGGTGGATCCCATCTGGCCCCATTGCCTTATCTGCTTTTATTTTCCTGAGTTCTTCTAGGACTCTTTTCACCATGAATGAGCTAGTATCTACCTCTCTCCCCTGAATACCCCTCTTAATAAGTCTTAGTCACTCACCCTCCCCTTCCCTGGTGAATACTGAGCAAAAGTACTTGTTCAGTATCTCAGCCTTTCTAGGTCATCCTCCACCCTTTCTCCTTCTTCTCCTCTTCAGCCTAACAATCCTGTTCCTGGTCTTTTTCCTCTTGCTAATATATCTGAAGAAGGTCTTGTCACCTTTCTAAGTAGCCTGGGCTATACCTTCCTCTGTCTGAGCTTTAGCCCTTCTAATTATTTTCCCATATTCCCTCTGCTTCTCCAGATATTGTTCTCTGTCCTTATCCTTTTGTGTTTCCTTGTATCTTCTGAAGGCTGTTTTCTTTTCCCTTACTTTCTCGGCCACTACCTTCGAGAACCATAATGGCCATTTCTTTCTTTTACTCTTGCTATGTATTTTGACTAGTGGTGGGTGAAGTGGGCAGAATTCGCAGAGTAATCCATGAAATTCAACCCATTTCGCATCGCGAAATGCGAAATTTCACCGGGCGGAATAACGAAATTTCACCTTACATGGGTATAACTAAATCCCTAGTGGCAAGCGGTCCCTACCTGCCCCACATCTAAATAATTATCCACGGTAGCTAGTGGTCTCTCCCCTCCACCCGGTAATAACCCACCCACCGCAGAAATGTACAGTAACCCCCCTCACCTGCATCCCTCCGTATCTCCTTCTCCTGTTAAAAAAAAAATCTCTGGTGGTCTAGTGTTTTTTTTGTATTTTAACCCCCTCCTAATCCCCAGTTCCAATAAATCCCTGGTGATCCAGTGCCCTCCCACCCAGCTTCCCCAGCAGCCAGGTGTCCCCGCCACAACCCTGCTCCCACCCCCATCCTAAATCCCAGCAGTGGTGGACTGGCACAGCCCTCCTCTCTCTCCACCGCTAGCCACCAGGGATTTTTCTATACATGTGGGACAGGTGGGCGGAGGGACCGCTATCCACCAGGGATTTAGTTGTTATTACCTGCCGAAGGCAAAATTTCACCTAGTCAAAATTCCACCTTCTGCTGGAAAATTTTGCGAAGTGCTCCGCAATGCGAATTTGACCACTTTGCTGGCACTCCGCAGGAGAAATTTAAATTTGCTGCATCACTAATTTTGACACAGTGACCTGTTACTTCTGTTATGACTCTCTTGAGTCTAGACCACTGTTTTTCCACATCTCCCCCTGTACCTTCCACTGCTGGGGCTCTTTTGAGATTTCTACCCATCTCCTTAAAGTTAGTCTTCCTGAAATCTAGGACCTGTGTCCTTGTATGGCTTGCCTCCTGCACTGTGGTTACCTTAAACCATACTGTCCTGCAGTCACTGGTACCAAGGGGACTGCCCACCTTCACATCTGTGATCCTGTCCCCATTAGTCAGGACCAAATCCAGTATAGCCTACTTGCTGGTTGGTTCTTCTACAAGCTGTCTTAAGTTTGCCTCATTCAGGGTAATCATGAAGTCCCTGCCCCTTGTTGTACTCACAGTCTGAGTGTTCCAACCTGCCTTAGGCAGGTGGTGAAATATTTTTTTACAGATGTGCAAAGTTAAAAACTTTACTTCACAAAACAATTTGGAAAGTTTGCCAAATCTGTGAAGTGGGTAGTGTCGACTTCATGAATGTTTTAGCAGGCAAAGTGGCTCTTTCTCAGGATAAGTCATACAAATTTGCTGGTGAAGTTGCAGCTTCAACTTAACTTGCCTGCCTTCACCTGAAATTTCCTCAGCAAAACTCAATGTGAAGTGGTCAAGTGGCAAAGTGGGCAATTCAGAAAGTTATTTGCAAAGCCATATTTTGCAACTTCACCAGAACTGCATCGGTGAAGTAAAACTTTGCAACTTCTCTAATCTTCATCCATTATAGTACCAGTGCACCCTGCCTCCCAAGATGCTGCTCGAAAAAGCCTACAAACCATTTAAAGTTATACCGTTCTCTTACTTTCTGTCATCATTCCATCATTTTAAAAGGAGCCTCTTGGTCTCATCATTTGGATGAACCATAATTAGCCTGATCACCGATGAGAAGGTGAAATAAAACACAGCCAGAGAGTGGTTTCCACACAAGACAAATAGAGAAAGCAGTGGGACCTCCGGTCATATTGGCATGTTTAAAGTAAAAGTGTAGTCCTGACCTATGAGGGGGCCACCTTTCCAACCAGTATGTAAGTAATTAATTATTTGTTGGGCACCCAATCCTGGAGGCTCTGGGTTTCGCACAGTAAAAATAAGTTTAACAGAACATTAAAATAATCAAATTATATAAACAATTTCCAAAGCAGATCAATAATTAAAATTTGTTTTTGCAAGTTAAAAAACATCTGCAGGGAATGCTAAACTAAAATAGTGGGTCTTTAGGACCCTCCTGAATGCCTCCACCATAGAGGCCTCCCTCAAAGATCTTGGCAGGCAGTTCCAGAGGACTGGGTATTAGCAGGAGTACTGTAACAGTGATCAAGTAAACCATCGATTGGCCAAATGGTGAGACCTAGAATTCCCTTTTAAATGATGGACCGAGGAGAGGCAGTGAGTAAAAAATTCAGAAAACTTTAAAGGACTTACAGGTTCTGATATACAGCTTTCTTTTTTTTGGGGGGGGGGGGGGTGACTGGTACTATAACCATTTGATTTTGATGCTGGCCACACACCAGTTGTCCACCTACAACTTTTAAGAAAATTGTACAAAAAGTTAATTAAATATCAATGAATTCATCAGAGCTGGGCTTGCTATGCCCCCTTTTTTTGTATTATATTTTTATTAGAATTTTTCAAGTACAGTACATCCAGGATGTAAAATGTCTATGATAACTACAATTAATCATTCACATTATATACATGGCTTTCCTATTTCAAATTGCATTGGTTTAAAGTATGTTGTATATAAGTAAGGATGCTCTAATGTACTGTCCCAAAGAAATTATGAAAAAGGTACCTTGAAATCTTGTGTTGAAGAATTAGTGCAGTACTCCCTTTAAGACAATTAATAAACAAGCAAATAGAATAAAGTAAAATAAGAATAAATATGCCTTGTCTTGAGTTTTCAGTTCAGTAAATAATTTATTATGTCAGAACAGTTTGTGCTAATAAAAAACACAGGTGTGGTGTCCATGTATGTTATGCTCCCAGCACTTGAATCCCTTTGATCTCCATCAGGCATTCTATTATCCTTCTCAGCCTGCGTTCCCTATGCTAGCCATCCCTCCCTCAAAACTACTGCCTGTTCCACCGACAATGTGCCCTTAGAAGGCCCTCCATGTATTCAGGAATTTGTCCTCCTCCCCCTTGAGCACATCTGTCAGTCTGTCCACTGCCAACGCTTGTATTGCAAGAGTTTTCCATTGCTTCACTGTGGGAACCGTATTGGTTATCCAGAGATTTTGTATGCCCTGGTGAGCTACTACCAGGAGGACCCTAATTCTCCTGTCATGGAGATCCCATTCCTCCTCCTCTTGAGTCATTACCCCAAACAACAACGAACTTGGGGAGAATTCTATTGGCTGACCCTCCATCTTGGTTATTTCAGCTGTGACTCCCCTTCAGTACTTCTGTATCCCTGGGCAGGTCCAATAGTAGTGAATCAGAGTTCCCCTGGCTCCACCACACTTCCCACATGTGGGCGAGACCTTGGGGTCGAACTTACTCACCATACTAGGTGGGTAGTACAGTCTGTGTAGGAACTTATACTGCATTTCTTTGAATTTATTACAAATTAGCAAGCCCATATGGGACCTCAGTAATAAAGCCCGGTTGGAGTCTACAATTGCAATACCAAGGTCTTGTTCCCGCCACATTTTGACTCTCTGGGTTTCCGCTTGGAAGTGGGCCCTATCAAGCTTTGCCGCCCTACTTATTAGGCCTCTCTCCTTGGCCTTTGCCTCCATTATCTCCTTTTCCACCTGAGCCATACTTGAAGGGCTTTCCCCACTATTTAAACTCTTCCAGTAGTTACAAACTTGTAGAAATCTGTAGTGGTGTGATGCTGGCATGCCCATACCCCTCTAGATATCCAAAAATGTGTGCATTCTGTCCCTAGTAGTCAGGTCTCCCACACATCTGATACCTCTCTCCTGACATATTATAAATCCCTCATCCTCTAATCCTGATAAAAACTCTGGGTTACCTGCTACTGGTACCAAAATGGTGTTCTCCTTTTTACCTTCCCTCCTTTCCCTGATACTTTTCCATGCCTCTAGGCTACTTATGACAATGGGATTAGGGCACCTTAACCATTTATATGCTTGTATTCCTGCATCTCCTAAATATAAGGGGAGGCAGTATAGTGTAGTGGTTTAAGGCTCTGAGCTGCAAACCTGGACACGTGGGTTTGAATTCCACAGCCTACACTTGCATACTGTGTGACCCTGAGCATGTTGCTTAACTTCCCTGTGCTCCCAGGTTGCACCTGGAAACAAGCTTCAGCTTAGTGTGTCTCTCTCCTGGTTAAAATAAATAAATGCTGCTAGGCGCCCATAGCATCCCTCTTCCTCTAAGTCTAACCAGGCCTCTCCCTTGTTGACCCAGTTATGGATGTATCTGTATTAGGTTGTTAGATAGTACCCTTTTATATTGGGGAAATTCAGCCCTCCCCCCTCATTAGTGGCCTTCAGCCATCTCAGGTTAATTCTTGGCTTTTTGTCCCACCAGATGAATTTTCCAAATCCCTGTTCCATTTTTTTTTAATTTCCTTATTCTGCAACCCTATTGGCATCATTTGTAAAACATATAGTATTCTAGGAAGGACATTCATCTTCAGAACATTTATTCTGCCCATTCACGACAGGGGGAGGGCTTTCCATCTCTGCATATCTTTCAAAATTATTTCACCAGAGGTGTACAGTTCAGGTTGTACATTCCCCCTAAATCTTGGCCAACCTTCGCTCCTAAGTATGTTATTGCTTTTTAGACCATCCTAAGTCCCAATGCATTTTGTGGGCCCCTCCCCCCCCTGCCCAAGTACATAATCTCCAATTTATTGAGGTTTAGCAGATAGCCTTAGAAAGCTGTGAAGGAATCCACTATCCGTAGGAGTGCAGGTACTGACTGGTCAGGTTTCATGAAGAAAAGCAGGCTATCATCTGCATAAAGGGTGATGGTGTGCCTCTTTCCCTGTGCTCCCAGAATTCCCTCGATTTGTGGGTCCTCATGAATTTATATCGCCAAGGGTTCGATGGCAATTGCGAACAGGAGGGAGAGATTGGGCACCCCTGCCTTGTGCCCCACCCAAGCTGGAACTCCTCAGATGGTACGCCATTTATTAGAATCCTCGCCATTGGGGTTCTGTAAAAGGCCTCTACCAACTGGGTATATTTCTCCCCTAGTCCGAATAGCCCCAAAATCCTAAACATGTAGTCTCATTTAATCTGGTCAAATGCTTTTTCTGCATCTGTAGAAAGAACACATGTTTGCCCTGGATTCTTAGTTCCCCACCACACTACATTTAATAGTCTCCGCATATCGTGGTAGGTCATTCTGCCCTGTACAAATCCTGCCAGGTCCGGATTTACTGTCAAGGGTAATAGCTTTTCCAGCCTCATGGCCAGTACCTTCATCATAATTTTACAATCATAATTCAGTAGCGATATAGGCCTATATGAAGAGTATTCCTGGGGATCCTTGTCTGGCTTGGGAAGGACACATATGTTACCCTTGCAGCATGACCTGGGTAGCCCCCCTCCACCCTGGCCTGCTCCAGGACGTTCCAAAGAGTACTGGCCACCTCTTGCCTGAGTTCCTTATAGTACTCAGCCCCAAAGCCTTCCAGTCCTGTGGCCTTCCCCCTTTTAAGCGAGTCTATGGCTTTCAATATCTCCTCTTTGGTGATCTTACTACCTAGGGAGGTTCTCTGTTCCCCTGTCAGAGTTGGGTGTGGGAGGCCCTCCAAGAATTTATCCATCAAGTGGCCTGTTCCCCTGCATTCAGTTGTGTATAGCATTTTATAAAATTCCTGGAATCTTTTCGTTATGTGTGATTCAGCCTGGACTGCCACCCCTTCCCCCTTGTCTTTTATGGCCATTATTCTTTTAGTCATTTTTTCCCCCCTTCATTAGATTTTCCAGTAGTGGACCTGGCTTGTTATCCCATTCATAAAGTCATTTCCAGGCGTACATTTGTCTTGTTTTAACCTCTTCTGTGAGGCACCAATTTAGGGCTTCCCTTGCGGCTTGTAACTCCATCATAATCTGTCCACCCCCCTCTGTAATCACCCTCTGTTACAATGTCTTTATTTTGTTTTCTATTTCCTCCTTTCACTGCTTTTTCTCTTTTTTATTTTTGCTGTATAACCAATAATTACCCCCTCATGTAGGCCTTGCCAGCCTCCCAGTATGTCCCTTCAGCCTCGACCGTGCCCTGGTTCACCCCCTGATATTCTTTCCACTGGTCCTTTAAAAACTCTCTGAATTCTTTTTTAGCCAGTAAAAAATTTGGGAATCTCCACCCCCCACATCTCCCCTCTTCCTGCCACAGAGCGACCTCATGTTGAACCATCACATGGTCGGAGAGAAAAATAGGGCTGTGCTCTGCCTTAATTACCTTAGTATAGCAGTCCCTCAGGATACACAAGTAATCTAGTCTGGACCATGTGGTGTGAGGGTAGGAGAAAAAATGTATTCATGGGCTCCCGGCTTAGCCATTCTCCATAGTTCTATTAGGTCCATCTCCATGAGTCCCAGTAGCCATTGTTGAACTGCTACCACCTCCCTGTTTCTAATTCCTGAATAGTCTAACTTGGGGTCTTCCACGCAGTTAAAATCACCCCCAAATATTAGATGAGGAAATTGCTCCCTCGTCATTACACCCAACACCTGCTGATAGAATGCTGGGTCCAGTATCGAGGGAACTTAGATATTCCCCAAAGTTATAGTTTTGCCATTTACCTCTCCGACCACAAAAATACACCTGCTCTTCAAGGGATCCTTAACCATGCGGTGTGGGGTAAATGGGAAATTTTTGTGAGTAAGTATCGCCACTCCTCCTTTGTGTGAGCTGTAAGAGGAGGCATAGCAAGCACCAACCCAGGGGTGTAGCCAGGGATTTCAGATCTGCACACCAAGTGGACTCACTGCTACCCTCCCCCCCCAGTGTAGCCAGAAAATATACAAATGTACACCAGGACTGTGTTTGTTGCCTCATTTGGCACAATAAATACAACTTTTGTATCTCATGACAGTGGCTGTTGCCATGCATGGGTAAATACAAATGCCATGCATTGTTCCCTAAGACACCCACATACCAGCCCAGAGCCTGTAAAATTGTATTGTCCTTGGGATGCAAAGAGAGTATTAGTGACCAGTCCTTCTATTTTCGACTCCTATGAATAAAATTATAGAAAGGTTCAGTATTTTCTTTGTTAGTTTTCATGGAAAAAGGAAGCAGTTCAGAGCCTATTTGCTACCCCCTTAAATAAAATTGCACACCATGGAGTGCTTGGAGTCTGCCTACCTACACCCATGCACCAACCCACCCACCCACTAATTTAGCATGTTTCCTTGGGGTCAAATGAGTTTCCTGTAGCATGGCCATGTCAGCATCTTTATTTTTTAAAGCTGCTAGAACCTTAGCTCACTTTGCTGGGGAGGAGAAACCCTTGACATTCCAGGACACAGTCACACTATTTTAGTTCCTATCCATGGCCCCCTCCCTTTGTCAACCCTTCCCCCACACATGCTCGCCTTCAGTTCCTCCTTCTGTATAGACACCTCTGTTTATTGTGTTCTCTACCAAGGCATATGAAACAACATGTAACCAGTGTGCACCTAAACCTGTGCACAGAACAATAACGTTTAACATGAACAAGTTGAACACTTCCATTCCCATCCCCCCACCAATAATTTCTCCAGTAGCCCTCATTTTGCTTCTCCCTTCGTGTATATTTTGTTCTCCTAACAGTCTCCTCTCTCTCCCCCATCATTTTCATGACTGATCCCACCACCCCCCTCCCCGCATTGGCTTTGACTCTTAAGATTTTATTTTAGCCTTACTTCTCTGTTACTGCCCAATGTTGAACATGTGCTACCTTGTATGTATCTCTGGCATAGCACCCTTAGAATTTCCCAGATTGTCCCCTTTATTTCTGACCTTCCCTTGTCACAGCAACCAGTTGCTCTCCTGGGTATAAATCTCCCCTTCCACCCCGTGGCTTTCACCTCTCCAGTACAAGATGGCAAAGTGGTTAACATACCCCCACATGTCAGAACCCCCCATTGGCTGAACCCCCATCAACATCATGGGCTTCTTACAATGTCTCTCTGAGATTTTGGCTGGTCGTAATACTCTGCCTTTGCAAGTCTTGTAACCATACCACGTGTGCATCCTCCTTGTTGCCAGCTTCACTTTCACTCCATTCCCTTGAGCCCAAATGTGCAATAAAGCTTGGAAAAGCCCCAAATATCCAGTGACATACCCTCCCCAGACAATTTAAATTCCCCATAAGGTTATCCAACATTCGTGAAACCCATTTGTTTGTTCCATATTCTAGCAACCTAGCTCCCAGGTCAGACATCGGTACCCCCCCTCCCCCCAGTTCTTTGAGTTCACAGGTAGCCATGGGACAGCTGATGAAACTCAAATAAGCAGTGTCCCCAGAGTACTTACATGGCAGCTCAATCTTTTTTATTATTTTTTTTATCCCACTCCTCAATGTAAGTCTGTAGTTTACTTGAGTCCCCAAATGAGTATGTAGCCCCTTCCCATTGAACCTTGACAACCACAGGGTATGCCATAAAGAATTCTAGGCCTCGTTCCCTTAGCTGATCCATTAGGTTGTTGAATTGCTGCCTTTTTTTGTTGAATTCTTATTGAGAGGTCTTGGTGCATTGTGAGCTTATGGCCCTCAAAACATAGCTCTTTCAGGTTCCTGTACACCGCGAGGATGGCCTGTCTGTCGGGGAAGTGGTGCAGACGAAATATGACCTGCCGTGGCGGTTGATCCCTTGGTGGCCTCGGAGCAGGCACTTAATGTGCCCTCTCCACCTTCAGTCTACCAGCTTTCGGTGAGAGATTTAGCAGCTAGGGTAACGTTGTGGAGCAAAAGTCCAGGAGATTCCCCCCCTCTCCGCCCCCTCTGGTAGGCCTCTTATTTGTAAATTGCTGCGTCTACTGTCATTTTCTTGATAATCCAATGCATCCCTCAGCTCCTCAATCTCCCACTCCAGTTTGGCTATCTTTTCAGGGAATTCTCTCATTGTGTCCTCGAGGTCAGAGATTTGCTGTTCCACTTCTTGAAGCTAACCTGCTTGCTGTTTCACCTTCGAAGTTAGAACAGAGATCGATTTCTCCACTTTCTCCCATCGCGGGGTTAGATCCACTAAGACTTGCTGATCAGGGAGAGCTCCGTGGCAGAAAACAAGATGGGGCCCAGCCCGCCACCAGCCTCATGGTCTTGCCCTGTAGTCTTCTTTGCATTTTTGCCACCTTGCCATAACGCTTTCCACAGGGATAGGTACTTGTCCATTGCAATGAGTTTAAGGCAGCCACTGAATCTGAAATTTCTAAGTCTGCAGTAGAAAAAGTAAGTTTAATTAACACTGCGATACGGAGCTCCGGAGAGTTGCGACTATGCACCTTAGCTGCTCATTAGCACCCCCCCCGCTATGCCCTTAATGAAACATATTTACTGTATCCACCAAAATACTTAGCAGAATACAACCTGTTACATTTCATCTTAAAGATATTCACTATAAATGGATTTCAGAACCATGGCCTTACTTCTTAAGATGACCTCCTGACTCTTGAGATAAATGTAGCATGGGAAACCTGGTAAGATATCTATTACTCTACAAACACAGCTCAAGACCCAGACTACAGTCTAGTAGTAATAATGCTGTAACAGTGAGCAGGTTTAGGCCTTTTTGGCAACCTCGGAGAAAGTGGCCCTCTAACAATGTTTAAACTAATTTGAGGCATATCAATGCAAGCAATTAACCTCATGGCCATAATCAAAGGCAAAGCAGCATGGTGCATGTATCAGCTGCACCAATAAACAGCTGTGGCAAATTACCATAAACCCCCAATCCATTTACATAAGAGTTTCTCTCTTTTGTGCCCTTGGGAGAAAAATATTTTTTTTGTGAATGCTTTTAGAATTGTCGTTTCAAACAAACTTTACAACAAACCAAAACATAAAGTCTGAATGCTCCTGATAATCCCCCCAAAAGAGCATCTGAAGTCAGTTGCACCTGAGAGGACGGTGTTCATAACAACTGCACCAATTGTGCCCCTTACTTCTTCAGAACAGGTCCCAAAGGACGTGTCCAGCATTTAGAGTTGGAAATAAAGATGCCATTTGTTAAAAATCTCTGGAAGATACACCGTTTACTGAAATTGTGAGAGCTAAATGACAAAGAAAATACTTTACGATATGCTCTTTTATTTTACATATTTACAGTACACTCTACCTGGAGGTCTCTCACAACCCTGCAATAAGCCATTCACATGTAGCGGTGTCTGAAAAGACAAGGCAAGGCAAATTTATACCTCAGGCCCCTGCACAATAAATACACTAGTAAACCTGTGGACAGTAATTTAGACAGCAAAAAGCAAAGCAGTTAAAATGTATATACATTTCAACAATTATTTAAAGCAATCAGGGAAATGCTTCATGGAAAAGATTTGCTTTTAAAGCGGTCTTAGAGGCCTCTACTGTGTGGGCAGATTAATGAGTTGGGGCAGAACATTCCAAAGTAGGCACCATAACACAAAAAAGTTCTGTCCCCAGATTGTCGCAGCCTGGATAGAGGGACGGACAGCAGGCCCACACTGGAAGAGTACGGAAGAGTAGAGGGAGTGAACTGGGTGATAAGAAAGAAACTGCTGTTCACATAAACACTTCTGGCTGGATTGTAGTGACTCAACTACTGTGTATGTGGCAGGGTGGTTATTAGGATTTTGGTATGGCTGGGAGTGCTGTTACATGAACATAGAAACACAGAATCTGCCGGCAGATAAGGACTGCTTGCTCCACATAGTCTGCCCATTTTTCCCTACCTATAGTATAACTGCAGATCCTGCTTGATGTCTAGCCTGTTCACCCACCCCCTTCCCCTTCCCTAAGATACTCTTATGCCTATCCCATGCATTCTTGAACCCCACCATTGCTTTTGCCCCGACACCGCTGCTGGAATACTGTTCCAGGAATCCATTACTTTTTCTTTTCCTCACATTATAACAACACAACCTATAACACCAGGTGGATGCAGTACTGACATAGAGAGAAATCAGGGCTGCACCACCAGTAGGTTCTTTGCTTCTCTTCCCACCCACAACCATTGATTTGGGTACACACAGGAACTCCTTGAATTTCCTCCCTAATCAAATAGCTGTCAGGAAAATGTGGGGAGAGAAGGGTTGCACTGGACTGACCCTGGAGATCACAATAATGTGAGACTTAGACAACCTTGGAGCAAGACTCTAACACAATTTCCAAGTGAAAATTAAGGTACATTTTACTGAACTGTTCTGCCAGCTTACAGACACAGTTTGCATAAAAAACAGTAGCAATTAACAACAGTATCACATACTGTTTGCAAATAACATTGCACTGAATAAATACTGTAGCTTGAGCATTAATACCCCGTTTATATTTCCACAAGTTGGTAGCTGCTACCCCTGGAGACTGTAGGCTATTCCACCACTCACCAGCCCTCCAGTCACTTAAATTCTTAACCTAGTACTAGGCCACACCTTGGACCTCAGTCACTGCACATTCAGATTACTTGCCTTAAGGGCGTGCAGTGGCTACTAAGCCAATACCCACCTAAGTCTTGCTTGAGTGCTGGGGTTGAGACCTAGAATTTGGAAGGATATTTTTGTAACAATTTAAGTGTCCTGCTGGCTGAGAAGTTAGTTCATTTTCATCCCTGGACGCAGTAGAGTGGTTTGTGTAGGAGCCGTGGTCTAGTAAATTGTGGTGTGTGTTGTATTACTGTAAAGGACAGTACTTACCAGGGTGGTGGAGCAGTTGTGTATTTGATTGTTTCTAACAGTCACCAGTGGCTGTGCACTACCCACCCACCCTTCCCGGCATTTCCTTTATAGACACAGTTCTGACATCACTTCCTCAACAGTTCTTGGGCCAGAACTGTCATATTCCTAATAACCCTGCAACGGACATAGAGTAGGTACACAAAACAAGTAGTAATACATATATAATTGCATATTGTATATAATAAGGGAGCGGGACATGTGGGGAGTGGTGCAATGCACTGGCTGTGGGGCAGCAGTTTTCCAGGAGACATTCTGGAAACTGCATTGCTGTCCTATTTGTAGGCAACTGTCAGCTCTGAGAGAGGAGGTTGCCCACCTCCAGGCTGAACTAGCAAGGACTAAGGAGGCCTCCTCTCCCAAAGAGCACCACTGCCACAACCACTGAGTCAGAGGTTTTGGAGTATGAAAGCAGTTGGACCACAGTGGGTTCTGGGAGGGTGCAGGTGGTGGACCAGGGAAGCCCCCAGTTGTACCTCTACACAAATCATATGCCATTCTGGCAGAGCAAGGTTCCTCTATGATGGCACCCTCAGTGGAGACCCAGAAGAATGCTGAGGACATCCACAAAGGAGACTCACAAAAGGGTGGCAAGGGACACCACAGGGGAAGGAAACAGCTACTGATAGGGGACTTAATTGTTAGGGGGTAGAACTGGGGAAGGGAGAGAAGGAAGTAAGCTGCCTGCCTGGTGCCATGGCTTGGAGGGACAAGAAGCGAATCCTCACAATTGCAGAAGCAGCATCACAGGAGAGTAAACTAGAAATCATTGTCCACCTTTGGACAAATGACCGAGCTAGGCATGGGACCAGTGCGGTGCAGAATGAATTTGTGGAGTTGGGGAGGGGCCTCAGACAGGTAGCAAGCACAGTAACCTTCTCAGAGGTGCTACCAGTCCATGGCAGGAGTGAGGCTAGGGTACTACACACCATGCAGTTTAATGAATCGTTGCAAAACTGGTGCAGAGCACAGGGCTTTGGCTTCATTGGGGACTAGGGGTCCACCTGGAGAGATAAAGGTCTATACTGGTATGACAGTCTGCATTTGTCCACAAAGGGGACCAAGCTCCTAGGTGACAGGTTTAAATGCTTCCTTGGCAAGCTTTTAAACTAGAAAGGAGGTACTGATAAAGGCAGGAAAAGTCAAGTCTCCCCCACAAAACATGGCAGGTAGTAGGGTAAACACTGAGGTACAGAGCTCAACACAGGGCAGGACAGGGGTAAATGGTAAAATAGATAAAAGCAATAAGAGCAGGGATGGGAAAAAAGTATAGAAGCCAACATTAAATGGAGGCAATGACTACCAATGCCCGTAGTCTGGAAACAAGCTTTCTGAGCTAGTAGCTTTGATGGAAGATGAACAATTGGATATTGTGGCAGTCACAGAAACATGGTACACTGAGAACCATGACTGGGATGTCAACATACCAGGGTACACAATCTACAGAAGGGACAGGGAAGGCAAAAGAGGAGGTGGAGTAGCTCTATACATAAGGGAAGGGATCAAAGCTACAGAACTAAAAAGTAAAGTGGGAGGACAAGAGGCACTTTGGGTCACCTTGGAGATGGGGAATGGCATCACAATCCGCACAGGGGTTGTATACAGACCCCCATCTCAAGGGGAAGAAATGGACAAGAGAATGATATAGGACATTCTCAAAATGGCTAAAAAAGAGGAGATACTGTTGATGGGGGACCTGAATGTGCCAGATGTTAACTGGAGGACATATACTGCAGCCACATCCAAGAGCAGGGTCATCCTTGATGCCCTGTAGGGGGCAGATCTTAGACAGCTAGTGCTGGAACCCACTCGGGAGGGAGCAATACTAGACCTGGTACTCTCAAATGGAGAGAGGATCACAAATTTAGAAGTCGGTAGACATCTGGGAACAAGCGACCACTGCACAGTGTGCTTCACAATGAGCACAACCATGGAGATAAGCCATACAAAAACAAGGATACTGGACTTTAGAAGAGCTGACTTTGGCAAAATGGGTGAACACCTGAAGAATGCACTAGCAAATGGCCAAATAGGAGGGGTGGAAGAACAATGGAGAAAAATCAAAACTGCCATCATAGAGGCAACAAGTCTTTGTGTAAAACAAATAAAGAAAACAAAGTGGAGGAAAAACCACTATGGTTCTCAAAAGAGGTGGCAGGGAAGGTTAAGGAGAAAAAGGCTGCATTCAAAAAGTAAAAGGAATTACAGAAGGAGCACGACAGAGAACTGTATCAAGTAAAGCAGAAAGAAGTAGGAAAAGCAGTCAGAATAGCAAAGGCACAAACCGAGGAACAAATAGCCAACTCGGTCAAAAAGGGGGATAAAACCTTTTATAGGTACATTAGGGAGCATAGAAAGGTTAAGGGAGGGATAATGAAGATTAATAAAGGAGAGGGGAGGTCGGCAGAGGGAGACAGTGAAAAGGCAGAGATGCTGAATAAATACTTTTGCTCAGTATTCACCAAAGAAGATGAGGAGCAGTTACCTAAACCAGACAATAGAAGCACTCTGGGTAGGGTGTTGACACCAGTCCATTCACAGAAGAAAGAGTACTGAAAGAACTCCTAAAACTCAAGGTGGACAAAGCAATGGGGCCTGACGAGATTCACCCCAGAATCCTAAAAAGAACTAAGGGGGACCTAGTGACACCACTGACCACACTTTTTAACAAATCATGGCAGGATGGGGTGGTACCTGAGGACTGGAGGAGGGCAGATGTGATTCCCTTTACAAAAGTGGAAGCAAGGCAGAGCAGAAAACTACAGACCTGTAAGTTTGACCTCAGTGGTAGGGAAAATGATGGAATCACTTCTGAAAGAAAGAATTGTTGAGTACCTAGAGGCCAGCGGGGCACAGGACCCAAAGCAGCACGGATTTACAGCAGGAAGGTCATGTCAGACTAATCTAATTGATTTCTTTGACTGGGTGACCAAAGTAATAGACCAGGGAGGGGCTGTGGATATGGCTTACCTAGACTTCAAGGCATTTGACACAGTCCCACAAAAGATTAATAATCAAGTTAGCCAGCCTGGGTGGGTCCCAGGGTGGTAGCCTGAGTGTGAACTGGCTGCACAACAGGACACAGAAGGTAATAGTGAATGGAACACATTCTGAAAAGGGGTTACTAGTGGAGTACCTCAAGGCTCGGTACTGGGTCCAATCCTCTTTAACATCTTTATAAGTGACATTGCAGAGGGTCTGGAAGGAAAGGTATGCCTCTTTGCAGGTGACACAAAGATCTGTAACAGAGTTGATACACAAGAGGGGGTAGAAAAGATGAGAAGGGACTTGGCAAGGTTGGAGGAATGGTCAGACATATGGCAACTTAGATTCAATGCAAAGAACTGCAAAGAAATGCACCTGGGAAACAAAAACCCAGGAGAAGAGTACACATTAGGTACTAACAACAACAAAAATGGAAAGGGACCTGGGGGTAGTCATATCAGATGACCTAAGGGTGGGTAAGCAATGTGAAAAGTCGGTAAGGAGAGCCAGGGGGATACTGGGATGCATAGGAAGGGGCATCACAAGTAGAAAAAGGGAAGTGGTTATCCCTCTGTACAGACAGTTGGTGAGACCCCATCTGGAGTACTGTGTGCAGTTTTGGAGACCTCATCTACGCAAGGACATAGACAGGATGGAAGCAGTCCAGAGGAGGGCAACTAAAATGGTACAGGGTCTACATCAGAAACCATATGAGGAGAGACTGAGAGAGCTTAATATGTATACTCTTGATGAAAGGAGGGACAGGGGGACATGATAGAAATGTTCAAGTATCTCAAGGGAATCAACGAAGTCCAGGAGGGTAGCATCTTTCAGAAAAAGAGATGTGTAAGAACAAGGGGGCACAGTTTAAAGATTGAGGGGGGACGGCGCAAGGGTAATGTGAGGAAATTCTTTTTCACACAGGGGACAGACACAAAGCAATTATAGTGGGGGGTTGCAGGAAACAGGCTGTTGGTTAACTAGAATCTGCAGCTTATCCAGTAGGTAGGGAAATGGGCAGACTGGGTGGGCCAAGTGGTCCTTATCTGCCATCAAAGTCTATGTTTCTATGTTTCTATGTTTCTATGGAGTTGCTGAAGTTTAATGTTTTCTGCGATGTGGATAAAAGACATCTTGTAGTGTAACTTTCCACATTAACAAGAATAGTTGCCTTTAAAATGAGCCATTTCCCCTATAACCACTTTCTCTTTAGTCTGGAGCTCAGACACATTAAATATTCATTTGGGGATTTAAGACTCCTCCCTTGGGTTGTTCCATGGGCTTCAGTAACACCTCCTGCCCAAGAGAACACACCCACTCCTGGCTCCTCCTCCACCTGCCAATTTGCATGTGTTCTGGGCCACATTTACTCCTCCCAGCTACTCCACCTGTTGCAGGTTAGTGACCCCTTTTTTCTTCAACTTGTATTCAAATAAGACTATTTTCTTCTGATAGAACATCATTTCCTCTATAAAACTATAAAGTTTTGTTAAACTCTGGCTTAAAACGACTTCGCAGTGCCATTTTGAAAAAAAAAGTTACTCATTTTGTGCATTTTAAATTATGCTGATTCATTTTCCTGCATTACTGTGCTTTGGACTGCCCCTTGTGGCTTTGATTTATTAATTGAATCAAGTTTTATGCGTATTCCTTTGAAGTTTACCTGCTTAACTTTTCTACAGCCAGCAACCTTCTCTACTGCTGGAACATGGTGCCTGGACTGTGCATACGTGTGTGGGAGTCCATCCTCATTTTATTAAGCGTGCCCTTTTACTTTATTAATGATTTTAATAGCAGCCAGTCTCTAAATTCAATACATGGCTCTGGTCACCTCAGTGGCAGAGGAAGAGAAAGATGGGCCCCAGTGCAGGTTGTAATTTTGGGCCCCCCACCACCACCACAGCATATCAACCGCCCGCCCCCCCCAGGTTTTTTTTTACCTGTTTATTTTACACCTTTAGCACCCCTTCCTCCCTTACTCACATATCAAGGAATATACAGTAATACATAACAGTGTAATATGTTCTACTCATCTATTTGAATCCCTTTTCTAGCTTTTCGCTCTGCAAACTCATCAATGATCTGCTGTAGGTTAATTTTTCTTGCTCGTTCATTTTCAATAGATAGAGTCCCAACCCACAAAGTCTCTCTTGTCCCATACTACTCCTTAAGTAGTTCTTTATAAGTTTAAGTTTTGAAAATGAGCGTTCAGCACTGGCTACTGTTACTGGGATGGTGAGAAACAGCAGAAGCACAGTACAGACTTCTGGAAAACTGGATGCTAATACACTATTGTCAACAATGAACTGTTTTGCCAAATCTTTCACTGATGATTGTTTGGAGATTTCAGATTTCAAACAAGATCTGAATGCAAGCAACTGTCCAGGAAAAGCAAGTGAAATGTCTTTGTCGAAATGATGGGCCAGTTTTTCAGCTCCTTTATGCAGGTCATCATCACTTGCAGAAATCAGGGTGCTTGGCTGGATTATGCTGAATCTATCAGCGATTGCCTGCAAGCTTTGAAATCGATTTGAAAGCTGTGCAGTTATTATATCAAGGCACCTGTAAAACACATTCACTTTGAAAAATTGTTCTGAGTCGGCAAGTCTTTCATCTTCCATAGCTCATCAAAATGGCGTTTGACCTTTCTCATGCGCTTTTCTTCAAACTTTGCTTGTACACCCCATTTTTCTGATAATGCAGTTGCTGAATTTTTGGCGTCATCAAACTCATTTCGAAATGTGAGTAGGTCTTCATTGGCTTTGTGAAGTAAGTTTGCTGCTTTGCAAAGGTCTGTGTCTTTAGACTGTAACAGTTTTGACACAGCATTAACTGTTTCCAGAGTCTTTGTTTGGAGCACAACAAGAAAAATGAAACTAAAATTTTCCAATAATTTCTTTAATGCCAAAGCCTCATTGCACTCATCTCCATTTTTGCTCTGAAGAACTATTTTTGTGAGTGCCTTCATAATATCTAAATACCGAAACCTCAGAGCAAGGAATGATTCATAGCGGGATGACCATCGGGTAGGGCAAAGCCTTTTCAAAGTAATATTGCTGGAAAGGTCTGATGTGGAAGCAAATGAAGATAACATGGCCCAGCATTTTATACTGTGGCCAAAAAAAGCGTATAGTCTTTCAATCATATCATAAAAATGTTTTAGTTCTGGTATTCCTCTAATGGAATCATTCAGTGTGAGATTTGAGTTGTGAGCAGCACAGTGAACATATGCAGCATTCAGTTCCTTCTGGGATATTCTTGCTTGCACACCAGAGTACACACCACTCATATTAGATGCCCCATCATACCCCGGACTGCGACATTTAGATAACTCTAAACCTTTCTGTTCTATGTAACCAATTATTATGTTCTCAAGTGCACTAGCAGACTGATCACTAATTTCATGAAAGCCAAGGAAAGATTCATTGATTTTCACCTCTGTTGCCATGTCTCTTTCATCCCTTTCTACTGTGACATACCGAACAATTTGACTCAGTTGGTCAGTCTTCGCAATGTCTTGGGTGGTATCCATTATTACAGAGAAAAAGGTACAGCTTTTATTTCATCAATAATATCTTGCTCAATACGCTTTGACAAAACTTCAATGAGTTCATCCTGTATAGTATGACTAAGATAGCGAATTGATCCACTGGGCATGGAAATGAATTGCTTTAACACGGGATCATACTTGGCCAACAGTTCCACAACTGAAAGAAAATTCCAACTATTTATTTGCCCTAAAACCTCTTTGTGTCCCCTGAAAGGTAAATTGCACATAGCTAATGTAAGAGTGACATTGATCAGACACTCCAAAACTTGCCTCCAGAAGTTTTTCTTCTTTTGTATTTGAGTTTCAAAATCTTCATCGATTGTGCCATGTAAACGCCACTGCTCATACATAAGCAAGATTCTAGATGAATTGTTGATGATTCATGATATTCAATTTTGCTGCTTAGGTGACGCCAGTCTCGAACTCCTTTAACCCATGCAACATTATAAGCAGGTGCACTACGATAAGCAAACAGCCAACATGGCTCACAATATGCACAGTCTAATTTAGGGGAGTAACTAAGCCAAGTACGTGGTAATGTAACTCCTGCCTTTGTTGTAATATTGTAATAGCTTCTGGAGAAACAGCGCCCATCTTGATTTTTGTCTCGTGGAAATGGTCCGTCGGGTTTACACGAACCTTGTGATATGATGTACCTTTTTATTTGACTATCCTTTATATCTAAAGGAAAATGACCTCTGTCTGTGGGGTTTCTGTCATCAACAGGAGAAAAACTTGGAAGAGCAGGTTCTTCTCCACTGTTAAAAACAGCACTGGCTGTTTTGTCAAGTTCTTTCTCCAATACACTTTTAATATCCGGTTCTTGTTCAGATTGTTTAGCAAAGTTAGTTTCAGGATCAACATGATCACTACAGGCCATCTCAGCCAAAGCACTAGGTCCACTGTCTTTCTCTGTGTCTGTGTCATTTTCACAAATTTCAGTTTCAGTCTTATCAGGTGTGTCAGAATCAGTCGCAGTTTGGAAAAAAGCATTGATTTTAGGAAGCTTTGCAGCCAACAGCAATTCTTCCTTCCTCTGTTTACGCTTTTGTGCACCACTTTTGTATTTAGGTGGCATCTTTTACTAACAATGAACTTTACTGTATTTATAATTATTATAATCTTATCTACAGTATTGTATTTACATCATACAGTCCTGTAAATGTAAATCACAATATAAAATTATTCTCCACTCACTGAACAAGTGTCACTTTGTTGCGCTGTGATATGTAAATGAAATTCTACCTCAGACTCTTTTAAACTGCAGCACAACTGACTTAACTGGTACAGTACACACACGATTCCCAGTGAAATGCCCCAACTACTTGCTTTCTACAAGCTGTTGCTTTGAACCCACACCCGTAGCTTAGCAAAAAAAAACTTATATTTACTGAAATAGTTATTTTTGTTTGTTTGCCTTCAATCTGGAGTAGTTAGGCTAGGCAGCTAATGAGAAAAGCAGAGCAATACAGTCTCAGTCAGGAGTCAGGACACACAAGACAGCAGAAGAGCACACAAAGCAAGATACAGGCTGGCCACTCGTCACTGCCTGGCAGGCTGGAGACGCACAGGAAAAAAAGTCACATGCAACAGGCCTCAGTAGTCTCACACACTGCTGCTGCTGCTGCAAGGCAAACACAGTGAAATTACAACAGAATCACTTTCACTGTGAGTACATAACAGTACTACACTACTCACTACTGTAACAACTGCTGTAGACTAAAAAAAGATGATTGATAGTCACCGAGAGAGAGACAGAGAGAGAGAGAGAGACTTTACTGGGTTTAGGCCAGCCAGCCAGCAGACTGGCAAGCAACAACAAGTACTAGTAGTCCAATATTATTTGTATCACAGTATTATTATTTGTTTGCTGGGGGGCTAACCACTAATGTGGCTGCTGCTATGCTAAATGCTGCTATATGTAGCAGAGTCCAGTCCCTACGCACGCCCAACTAGCTGCTCAGATAAACAGGAACACAGCTAGCCTTCAGCAGTGCTGTGCTGCCCAATAACTTTTATTTTTTACATGTTGTTTGCAAAACACAAAAACCCAACTCAGGCAGCTGGGGGCTAACGTGACTGATGTCTATACCCTAACCCTACCCTTGCACTCCCGACAACACACGGCTGTCTACTGCCCAATTAGGTTTCCTTTTTTTTAATTTCCTTATCTGCAGCAAAAACCCTCCCTACAGCTAAGAGCTAATGTCTATTATCCTGCTAGGCTGCTACTGCTATGCTAAGCATTCCCCAGTTCAAACAGGATTGGAAAGACACTCTGCCTGCCCAGTAAGTTTTTTTCCTTGTTTTTAGTAAAAAATACTAGTAGTAACTGGCTCGGCTGTTCAGCTGTGTTCTCTGCAGTCAGTCAGTGCTGCTAGCTACTAGTAGCCTACTGTTATCAGACCCAGCCAGCACCCCCAGGCAGCGCTGTGCCCACTGTCAGCCGCCCAGCCCAGGCAGCAGCAAGCAAGCTAGGTCAAAGTGGTAGTCCTGCCTAGTGCCTAAACACACTCAAGAGTTAGAAATACTAGTCTTGCTCACACACAGTCTCACACTGAGACTTCAGTGATCCCCCAGGGACAAGGCACTTGGGACTCCTGACCTCCACGGCCCCTGGCTCCCACCCACAGGCACACAGTCAGTCAGTCACCAAAAAAAAAAAAGAAAACCTTAACCTCCAGCTAAGGTGGCTATACCCTGCTTGGCTGCAGCAGTGCACTGCTATCCTATGCTCAGTATGCTGCAGACTAGTGCCTTTTATAATTGTGGAACTTGTGTGAGCTTTGAGCAGCAGGTTAAGCAGCCCCCTGGCCACAGCCTGAGCCTGCCGCCTGCTGCAGTGCTGCTATACTAGAAGAAGAAGACTATATCCTCCTCGTCCTCCTCGACCACCAGGCAGTACTGTTAACTGTACAGCGCTAATAATAAGTCCGTCTCATCAGTCAGTGATCACAAAAAAAAAAAGCAGTCAAGTCAGTCACAGTTGGGGAGGGAAGGAAGTAACTTGGAAGAACAAGAATAACAATTAAATCTTTTATCAATATCAACACGCGGACAATTCAAAATCAAAAGAGATGTGTCTGTCCACCACACAGACAGAGAGAGCACAGAGCAGTAGTCACTCAACTCAAGCCACCACAGACCACACACACAACTGCTGCTGCTGCTGCGCGCGATAATGTGATCAGCTCCAATGGTTCATTTAGCCCACACAGCCCTGCCTACCACAGAATGACTGACAGTGTCCATATCCAATCAGCATAGGACATGTCAGTCACTCATGTGGTGCAGCCGTACATCGAGAAGAGCTTCAAGCTTCATATTGGTTAGGACTCAGCACTGGGGCGGCCCCCCCCATCTCATCCTGTCCTGATCACCTGCCCACGCACTGCCCATCAATCAAGCCAGCATGCTGCCTTGCCTCTTGTCATTGCCGTGCGTAGTGCATACTGCGTGCGTGCCTCGAGACAAGACTAAGAGTCAGTCGAGTAAGTCGACCCGTCACATCACGTCCGTCACCCAACAACCCCCCCACCCGCCCCCGGCGGCAGCTAGCAGCAGTGAGTGTAGTAGCACTAGCACAGCAGCAGACTAAGGAGCGAGCATCCGATTTTCCCGAATCCTGCCAGCTGCGGTCAGCCTGAGCCCGCCCCCGACCGTAATTTTCACTCGGTCTCAAGTCTGCATCTGCACAGTCACTTACCACACTACACATTAACTAAGTCTTTTACCACCAAACCCGTCCCAAGTTTCCCATTCCAACCCAACCCTACAAGTTCCAACTTCCAAGTTCCCGGGCGTAACCAATGCCATAACCCTCCTCGCTCCTCCTCCTCCCAGTCCCCGGACCCCTGGCAGTCGGACCCCGAGCCCGACCCATGATTGAAAACCCTGGCCTGGGTGTGAAGATTCAATTCCGTCTCCGTGACCTTAATTATAAGCGAAGAAGCAGCAAGCGGCCCGAAGCAGATCCCAGCTGTGCGTCCGCGATGCTGCCTGCACTTGCAACATTTCCACTCCACTTGGGCATTTCACGTGTCTTAAACATAATTGCAGTGAGGAGGGGAAATACTTTAGCATCTATTCTGATTGTCAAGCAATGTTTCCAGCTATCCAGCATAGACATTCTATGAAAGCACGAGTGAGTCTGAACGGATGTGTGTGTTTCGTGAAAGCGTTCCCAATTGAATTCCATGCAGTTGATTTCTGGAGCTGAACTGTGGCTTAGCCTGTAATTGAATAATTTAATAAATAGACAACAATTAGTTTTCCAATCCACATTCAATGTGCATGAATTGTCTGTTTTGTTTAAAAGAATTGTATAGAAGACTCGTCGTAATTCGATCAGAAAACTGAAGAGCTAAAGGATACCCATGGGTCGTTCGTTTATGTAGTTTTCTGATGATACAAGTACTAATTTAGTTGTAAGTAAAGTACTAGTTACAGGCTACAGCTGTTCACCTCACCACCAGTCTTATTCTGCTCCATTTAATGTATGTGTGTTCAGATTGCTTTGCTTTCTACAGGTTTTAAAAATGTTCTCTCTCTCTCTCTCTGGCGTATTGTTAAATTAAAGCTTCTGCTTCTGAGTTCTGAGCTCCTGAAAGTCCGTAAAAAAATGTTTTTGATTTTGTTAAAAATTGTATTCCTTCTCAGCCCCAGACCTGTTCGGTCCATAAAAGTTTTATTTTTAATACCATCACACTTTGACATGCTCACGGAGACTGGGAAAAATAGTGGGGAGTCAATCTCTCTTTCTCTGACAGTGCCCGCAGTATAAAAGTACCCGTCTCTCTCTCTCTCACTCTCTCTCTCTCTCTCTCTCCATCTATGCTATTGGGCCCTGCAGCACCCACCCCGTCCCTCTCAGAGTGTGTGTGGAGTGGAGTCAGGACTCAGGAGGGCTGGACGCTGGACAGGATCCATCCCAGGCAGCGATTCTACTACTGCAGCACCCTCTCAGATGTGGAGTCAAGGCAAGGACTGGACTGGAGTGGGCTGGGCTGGACACTTGGACAGGTGGGTAGGGTAACCGAGTGGGCTGGACACCAGACAGGATCCATCCCAGCGATTCTACTGCAGCACGCACCCTCTCAGATGTGGAGTCAATCAGTCAAGGCAAGGAGTGGGCTCAGGGCTGGGCTGGACACTTGGACAGGTGGGTAGGGTAACCGTTCAGGTTGGTATGAGTCGGATGATGAGACTAGTCAGACAGGTTAGGTGGTAGGGGACGAGGAGGAGGATATGATATGCATATGTAATAATGTAATTAATTACTAATGTTGCGTTATGCGAACTTGCTATCGCAATTCATTCCGTTCGCAGCGCTGGCCGGCGCGATGACAGACGGAATTTCGGAAATGGTACGGAATTTATTTAAATCCAAGTTGAACTTGAGAAATCAATTGGGAATTTGGGCCCCTACATGTGTCGGGCCCCTGTGCCACTGCACTGGCTGCACTGGCTATTCCTCCGCCCCTGTGTCACCCACCAACTACTTTATTTATTTATAAGTGTCTGGTCTCCTGCCAGTGAGAGGAGCACTCCTTACAATGTGCCTCCCCTCAACTGAAACTGCTTTAGCAGGCCATAGCCTGTTCCACGATTGAAGTTGCATTTTTGCACAGCCGCTCCTCAGCTGTTCAAGGGGAATTCCCCTTAGCGCAGTAGCACTTCGCTATGGAGCTGTGGCTCTCTTTTTACTCCTCACTACTTGGTGCCTCGCAGCTGCCACTCTTCATTGAACTACTGCAGCAACTGGGGGACAGTCATTTTAAAACAGAGTGCACAGGATTTTTTATGAAAAAACAAACAAATATTTTGTTGTTTACATCCAAGGCTGGCTCCACATACCACTTGACCACCAAGGCTATTACTCACTAGCCAGGGAAACCTACCAACTAGCCCTTGGATGCCAAATTGATGCACCCATTATTTCTGCTACAAAAGGGCAATAGGCAATATACAGAACATCAATAAATATGTGCGTGTTTTGTGTAAGTGGTGTAGGCAATCACTCCTCCCCCCCATTTAGCTTTACTTCACCAGTACAAATTAATAATATGCTCACAATCTCTCTGTCATTTTTACAGCATTTGACCTTTCTTTCCAGCAGATCCCTAGCTCTGGACCTCCCACCAGGTGACCCCCTTAGAAAATCAGGTACCCAGTTTACTTTCTCATGGAAAAGTCATTCCATGACTGTTATAACATCTCTCCTGAAGTTAACCCCTCCAGCTTCTTATTGTGCCCCCTTATCATTGAGCATCTTTTTTTCTGAAAAATATTTCCCCTCCTGTACCTTATTTACACCAATGAGGTATCTGAAGGTCTCTCTCCTATCCCCCCCCCCCTTCCTGGGTGTACATATTTAGGTCCCTAAGTCTCTACTCTTAGGATTTATGATACAGACCTTGAACCATTTTAGTTGCCTTGCTCTGGACTCCCTCCAGTGGACACAGTATTCTAGGTGGGGTCTTACTACTGATCTATATGAAGGCAGTACCACCTCCCTCTTTCTGCTGGTGGTACCCCTCCCTGTGCACCCCAGTATCCCACTAACACCCCAAACTGCCTTGTTGCACTGCCTGGCCACCTGTAGGTCATCCAATATGATCACCCCTGGTCTATTTCCTGCTTAGTGTTCATCAGTGCCACTCCTCCTATTGTGTACTCTGTCCCTGAGTTTCTGTGCCACACATGCAATACTTTGCACTTTTTTTGCATTGAAACCCAGCTACCATATCATTAACCATTCCTGAAGTTTTCTGAGGTCTCTGTTCATCTTTTCCACCACCACCCTTGGGATTGCTAACCCTATTGAAGATTTGGTGTCATCTGCAAAGAGGCAGACTTTCCCTTCCCTTCCAGCTTCTCTGCATTGTCCTTTATAAAGACAAGACATTAAAGAGCACCAGACCCAGCACTATCCCTGAGACACCCCATTGTTCATTCTCCCAGCCTTTGAGTGAACTCTGTTTACCAACACCCTCTGTCACCTATCCCCTAATCAATTTCTTACCCAGTTTACCACCTTTGGACCTACTCCAAAGTTACCTAGCTTGCTTACTAGCCTCCTATGTGGAACAATGTTGAAAGCCTTACTGAAATCTAGGTAGGCCATGTCCACTACTCCACCCTGATCTAATTCCTTGGTCACCCAGTCAAAGAACTCAATAAGATTAATTTGATATGCCCCCCCCCCATGAATCCATGCTGCCTCAGGTCTTTTAACCCACTGGATTCAAGCTATTCTGCAATTCTTTCCTTCAGCAGTGACTCCATTAACTTTCCTACCACTGAAGTCAGACTGACTGGCCAATAACTTCCAGCCTCTTCCCTGCTACCGTTATTGTGAAGTGGGACCACATCTGCCCTCTTCCAGTCCTCTGGAACCACTCCTGTTTCCAATGAGATGCTAAACAGGACTGTCAGCGGTGCAGCCAGTACCTCCCTGAGCTCCCATAATATCCTTGGATGCACCCCTTCTGGCCCCTTGGCTTTGTCCACTTTTGGATTAGTGAGTCCCTTCAGGACTCTCTCCTCTGAAAACAGACTAGTGTCCACCTCCCTACCTCCAATGCTCCTATTACTTTTTTGTGGCCCCTCCCCTTCTCCTCCCTTTGTGAACACTGCACAGAAGTATCTCTTCAGGATGTCTATGTTTTCCTGGTCTGCACAGCCCCCCCCTTTCCTTTTTAATCTTACGATCCCACCCTTGGTTTACTCCTTTTGCTTACAATACCTAAAGAAATCTCTCAACCCCTTACTTTACCACCTGGGCTTTTCTCTCTTCAGTTTGTGCCTTCCCACTCCTTACTGCTGTCTCTGCTTCCCTCTGTTTCCCCTGATACACCTCCCTATCCTACTCCCTCTGTATCTCCTCATACTTTCTGAATGCTACTCTTTTAGCCTTTACCTTTTCTGCCACCTTTTTCGAGAACCATAGTGGTCTCTATTTCCTCTTGCTTTTGCTCACTTTCTTGATGCAGAGGTTTATTCCCCTCCCTATGGCCCTTTTTAGCTTCACTCATTGTTCCTCCACCCCACCCAGTTCATCCTCGCACTGGGTCAGCCCTGAGGCATTTAACCCTCTTAAAATCTGCCCTCCTGAAGTCCAGGACTCTTGCCATTGTGTGGTTCAATTCCACAGCTGTCCTCTTATACTGAACTATACTGTACAGTGATCGCTGTTCCCCCAAATGGCCTTTTACCTTGATGTCTGCAACACTGTCCCTGTTAGTGAGTACTAGATCCAGTGCTACCCCATCATGAGTGGATTCACTGACTGGTTGCCTGATGAAAGCCAGCTTCAGGGAAGAAGAAGAATAAGGATCAGCATTTATATAGCATTTTTCATACACAATGTATCCCAAAGTACTTTAAAAGCAATGCTAGACTGGCAGTGACGTGACTGAATGTGTAGTGGCAGCCATATCACACATCAACACCCACACACAGCCTGGATGATTGCATGAACCAATTTTGTGGGAAGCAGAATATTTGCCAGGACACTGTGAATGTCCCCTATTCTTTGTGAAGAATGCCTTGAGTTCTTTTACTTCCACCTGGACACCCACCAAGACAGTAGCAGGATAAGTAGAAGAGACCTTAGTTTAACATCTCATCTGAAGTACGGCACACTCCAAGAGTACAGCACCCCCCCCCGATACTGCACTCGGGTGCCAGTGTTTAGGTACAAGTCCAATCCTGGTGTTGGATGAGAACCCACGACCTTCTGGTCTAGAAGCAGATGTGCTACCAACTGAGCCATGCTGAGACCAGGATCTCCCTGCTTTTAGCTGAAGCCACAGTTGGGAGGTTCCAATCTACATCAGGCAGATTGAAGTCCCCCACCAGGAGCACCTCCCCCTTTCTACCATCTTGCCAATAGCTCCCACCAGTACTTTCTCTAACTCCTCCCCCTGTTCTGGAGGTCTGTAGATCATGCCAGTGCTAACAGAGGCTCCATTCCTGTCACTAGGGTGAACCACAGTACCTCTGTTCCCCCCTGTATTCCCTGTATCTCTGTTGCTTTTATGCCTCCCTCACATAAAGCACCACATCCCCTCCTATCATTCCCACCCTGTCCCTCCTGAACAGAGTATAGCCTGCTATGGACATGCCCAATCATGGTTGTCAGTGCACCATGACTTAGTAATGATCAGAATATCCAGGTCATCCTCTGTCATTATTTATTTATTTATTTAGCTTTTGTTAGCTGGGTAAGTGCACTAGCCATAAAATGACTATTTTCAGGCACGACCCGGGAGAATACAGACATGCAGAAACTTAATAGGATAACAAATTATAAGTGCTTTACATACAATGAGTTAGAGAGGATACAATATATCTGAACATACAAAGTCAAGCGCTTTACATACAATGAGTTAAAGTGGATACAATATATTGGAGACATACAGAGTAGACCATTCATAAGTTCATAGGTGCCTATCTATGCAATGAATAGAGAGGACCTTGGACAATAAATTTTCAGGTGGCATATCATATGAACAGAACAAGGTACACAAAAACAAAAACAGGTAATACAAAAGGAAGAAATAACCATTGAGAGCAGGGGGTGCCATTAAGGAAAAGGTCAGTAAGTGAGGAAGAGGGGAACAAGCCATGAAATTAGATTATATGAGTGTATGTATGTGTAAGGGAGATGCCTGCAGTGCAAGATTATATATAGGCAGGGAAAGGAGCAGGACAGGCTGAGGCAGTAAGAGGGTTATAGAGGTGAGGAAATACTATTGTATGGCCAGAGACATCCGTCATTAGGTAGGGTGAAAGCAGGAACAGGTATCAGCAATCAGCAGATTCGAGCGCAGTTTTCTCTTAAAGCATGTGTGGGAGCTAGAAAGTCTAATGTCAAGGGGAAGGGAATTCCACAGCTGTGGAGCCGCATGTTCAAATGCAACAGTTCCTTTCCCTGTGCGGCACCTCAGCAAATTCAGAAAGGATTTATCAGCCGATCGTAAACCATGGAGTGTGTCCTGAGGAACAAGCATAGCTGCAAGACACCTAGGGGTTTGATTTTGAATTATCGAATCAATAAGAGAGCCAAAGTAGTATTTCCTACTAGCTAACGGAGACAGCCAACCAAGATCATTATAAAGCTGACAGTGGTGTTTAAGCCGTGGAGCAGAAGAGGCATAGCGACATATGTTGTTATACGTAATATCCCATCTGAGTAGGTCAGTTTTATGAGCAGCCTCAAATAAGGAAGCCCATAGTTTAGGGTGGGGATCAGAATCCCCTCGAATAGGCCATTTTAACCGATGGCATGAGCATGTAACTAGTCTTATATGCAACACCCAGTTTGAGTTGACAGCTCTGCAAACAGACTGTACATGAAGATTAAGATCAAGAGATTGATCTAGCAGGATGCCCAGGTACTTGAAAGAGGTCACACATTCCAGCAATTGACCTTCTAAGTCCTGCACCGTCAGTGCTGTTGTGCAAGCCCAGAGCTTTGGGGCTGATCCAAGCAGCATGGCTTTGGTTTTGCTAGTGTTGACAGCCAGTTTTGGTCGTATAGCCAGTTTTGGATATTGTTAAAATCAGAGGAAAGGGTTGTGTTGATAGTGTCTATATTAGTAGAACTTGTATAGACGACAAGATCATCAGCATATAGAATTGCAGAGCAGGATTTTAGAGCAGCTCCAATGTTATTTATATAAAGAGAGAATAGCAGGGGCCCTAGGATGGAGCCCTGAGGTACACCAATGTTAATGGTGGTACTGTTCGATAGAGGAATTAAATTTCACCACTTGAGTTCTATTTGTCAGGTAGCTTTCATACCAGTCAACAACAGAGGAGGAGAAATGCAGGTGTCGAAGCGAGGAGAGAAGCAAAGTGTGATCAACAAGGTCAAAAGTCTTTGTGAGGTCAATAAAGACAGCCCCGGTCAGATTGCCAGTATCCGTTTTTGAAAGAGTGTCTGTGGTGAATTTAAGGAGTGCAGTTGTCATGCTATGTCCTTTCCTGAAGCCATGTTGGGTATCCGAGAGTAGGCTGTGCTTAAGTAGATAGTCAGTTGTCTGAGTTGCGACAATTTTCTCCAGGATTTTGCTCAGTATTGAGAGTATGGCAATTGATCTGTAGTTCATGACAACCTTAGGATCCCCTTTTTTTAAGTACAGGTGTGATCATGGCCTCTAGGTCCAGAATCTTATTTCCTAGACTTCTAGCATTCGCACACATGGCCTTCCAGATTTTGCTACCACTCTGCTTGTTACTCCCTTTCTTTTCTTTTTGCCCTTTCTCCTTCTCACCTCTCTTTTTAATGCTTTCATTCCCATCCCCCTTCATTTCAACCATCCTGATTCCTTTACTAATTTCCAGCCTGGAGGACTTCATTCCCCTCAGGTTCTTACTACTTTCTACTTCAGGGGGGTGCAGTTACTGCCTCACTGATTTCCTTTGCCACTACCCTCGGCTAGTTTAAATTTTCATGAAAGTAACATCTAAACTGTCCGATGAGGACTGCGGCTCCCCTCCTGGATGGATACAGGCCATTACCTCTGTAAAGGCCCTTATTTCTCCAGGTGGATCCCCAGTCCTGTCTGCACCATTCCCTCAACCATGACTTGAATGTCTTGATGCAGAGTTCCCTCTCCTCCCCACTGTCATAGACAAGCAGCAGCTCAGCAAAAGCCACTGAGTGTGCTACCTGTCTAAGACCCCTCTCCAGCTCCTTAAACTCCCCCTGCACCATTTCAGCCCTACCCCTAGCCAGGTCATTAGTCTCTAGGTGTAAAATGACATTCAGGTTTGCCTTCCGTCCTACTGCCCTAGCGATCCTCTGGATTCACTTTCCCTCCCTCTGGGCGGTAGCACCACGTATGCACCTGATATTATTCCCAAATCTAACCCCTTACAATCAAGTCGCCTACCAGAAGTTGCTTCTTCCTCCTCTGGAGTTCTCTACTGCCTTCCATGTGGTCTCCACTCCATCTTCCCCAGATACTACAATTGGTGCCTCCTCCTGACAGTCCCCCCTTACCAGAGCAGTGTAGGAATTTTTAGTGGTACTGGTTGAGGAGTGTGCCTCTGACCCACCCTCCCACCCTTCCAGAGCCCACCATAGTCCAGCTGCTCCTCTCTCTGGCATCCTCTGGGGTAACGGTGCCACCCTTGGTGAGGGAAAAGGTCCTGAAAATCCTAGACAACTCGGCCTGGAGTCTAGCGACATCCTCTCTCAACCCAAAGCATGCAGATGGGGCAGCAGTTCAGTCTCCAGAAGGTCTCTCTGAAAACTGCTGCTGACAGCCACTGCACAGCACCACACCACATTACACCTAGCATTCCCAACTTCTATACTCCCTGTGCTCGATTTTTGGAGTCCTGAGAATGAAGCAATCCTCTGGTGTGCCAATTGTCTGGTGCATAGGGCTTGTGGCATTCTCTCAGTTGGACATAGGGATTTCCAATCTCGAGGGCCAAATGCCACAAGTCTAACCAGGTTTTCCCTGGTCTAACTTGTGCCCTTTTTACAGACCTTTTTTTTTTGTCAACATATTTTATTCATACTTACATCAGAACATCAGTGGCACTCAATAAAGCATGCCGATTTCTTACTGGAGCATCATGCCTTACCCACACATGTGAACTATATGCGCAAACAGGTTGGCTTCAGCTAAGTGGGAGGATTCACTATCAAACCTGCTTGTTAACTAAAAAGGCACTTCTCTGTCTCCTTCCTTCTGGTGTTACAAACTTACTCAATCCCTCTTGCAGCTCCAAGCACATGCATAGCTCAGTTAACCAACTCTTCTCTGTTCGAAGATGCCAGACTACACAAGGGCAATGATCATTTGCATATAGAGCACCACTATGGTTTAATGCACTGCCCAGAGTTATCTCTTCCTTATCAAAATTGGGACCATTTAAAGGCACTCTTCATCAGCATCTTACAGCTAACAGTCCTTGTGACTGTTTCAACTGACATGGCACTACCTAAGCAGTACTGACACATCCTTGTGTACCTACATCTCCCCCTTTCTCTGCGAAGGACCACTTTCACCTCCATCATAAGAGGGGGGTCCAGCTAGGAACACAGGAGGGGGAGGACAGGGAGGTGAGGTGCCTACCAGGTGCCACGGCATGGAGGGATGGAAGGAAGATCCTGGGAATCACTGGGAAGGCAAGATGGGAGGGTGAGCTGGATGTCATTATCCACCTAGGTACTAATGACCTGGCAAATGGGGAGCCAAAGGAAGTTCAGGAAGAGTTTAGGAAATTGGGGAGGGGTCTCAAGCAAGTAGCTACTTCTGTCACTTTCTCAGAAGTACTACCTGCGAGAGGCAAGGGAGAGCATGGGGTGCATGCACCATGAACTTTTAACTCATGGTTGAAGAACTGGTGCTGTGAGGAATTGGATTTATTGGTGACTGGGGACCCACCTGGAGGGATGGAGGTTTGTTCAAGCCTGACGGCCTGCATCCATCCTGAAGGGGACTCTAAGCACTCAATGATAAGTTTAAATGCTACATTGACAAGCATTTAAACTAGCAAAGGGGGGTGGCAGGCCAGCAAGGAGGGTACCTACTTGCTCACCCCCCCACAGCTAGCAGTGGAACCAGTGAACCAGAGGAGTGGCTATCTCTACAAAGCAGTGTGCAAAAGATGGAGATTAGTGCCCAAGAGGTGGATCGGCAAAAAAGGGGCAAAATTCAGCAGAAGGGCAGACAGCAAGGAGAACCAGGGATAAAGGACAACCAAGGAAGGGGCTGGAGTAGAATAGCAAAACAGTCTAGGGAGGTCAAATCATGGAAAGCCATGTGTGCCAATGCCAGGAGCCTTAGCAACAAGATGGAAGATCTGGAGGCTGTCATGGTGCAGTCAGACCTGGACATTGTGGCCATCACTGAAACCTGGTGTAATGATAACCACGACTGGAAGATTGCCATACCTGGCTACAACACATTTAGAAGAGACAGGGCAGGTTGAAAGGGAGGAGGAGTGGCACTGTATGTGAAAAATGACATAAGGGCCACAGAGATCCAGGAGAAACAAAATGGGGAGAGATACTGTGGGTTAAGTTGGAAAGGAAAATGGGGCCAGCCATCTGCACAGGTGTAGTCTATAGACCACCAGCCCAGGAGGAGGAAACAGATAGGGAGTTGATGCTAGCCATCCAAAGGAAGGCAGATAAGGGTGAGGTAGTACTGGTTGGAGACTTCAATATTCCAGACGTGGACTGGAGCATCCCAGCAGCAGCATCAACTAGGAGCAGATTTATCCTGGACTCCCTTCAGGGTGCTTTCCTCAAGCAACTGGTCATGGAACCAACTCAGCAGAAGGGAATACTGGACCTTGTGCTCACAAACAGGGACAGTGTGATGGGGGTAACAGTGGGGGAGCACCTGGGGAACAGTGACCACTAGTCATTGTGGTTTGAAATCACAGAAAGAGCAGAACCAAACCACACAAAAACACGTATCCTGGATTTTAGGGGGCAGACTTTGGGGAAAATGGGGAGATACTTGAAAGAGGCATTAAGGGGAATGGGGCAGGAATCAGTGGTTGAGGAACAGTGGGCAGTATTTAAAATGGGGACTACAAGAGCAACAGAATTATGCACTAAACAGGTTAGCAAGAGGAAAAGGAACAGGATACCATTATGGTTTTCCAAAGAGGTAGCAAAGAAAGTGAAAGCCAAAAAGATTGCATTCAGGCAATACAAAAAGACGCAGGCATAAGAGGATAGGGAGAAGTACCAGGAGAAGCAAAGGGAGGCAGGGAGGTCAGTAAGGGAAGCCAAAGCTCAGACAGATGAACACATTGCAAAATCAGTGGGTAGAGGACAAAACCTTTACAGGTAAATAAGTGAAAAAGAAAGGCAAAGGAGGGTTAGTGAGACTGAAGGAAAGGATGGGGTCCGCTGGAGGATGACAACAGTAAAGCTGACATATTGAACAGGTATTTCTGCTCAGTCTTTACTGAGGAAGAGGAGGGAATGTGTCTGAAGGAGTACAAGGGTGAGAATGATGCAGAAATGGACAAAGTCCCTTTACTCGAGAAAGGGTCCTGAAGGAACTGGAAGTAATAAGAGTTGATAAAGCAATGAAGCCAGATGGGAGCACCCCAGGGTCATAAAGAACTAAGAGAGGTGGTGGCTGAACCTCTGGCTATCCTGTTTAGCCAATCACTGGAAACAGGGAGGTACCCAAAGACTGGAGGACAGCAAATGTAGTCCCTTATACAAAAGTGGGAACAAAGAGGAAGCGGGAAACTACAGACCAGTCAGCCTCACCTCAGTAGTGGGGAAGATCATGGAAGCACTACTGAAGGAGAGACTGGTGGAACATCTGGTTGTCAATGGACTACAGGATCCAAAGCAGCATGGTTTCACCAGGGGGCGGTCATGTCAGACCAACCTTGTTGAGTTTTTTGACTGGGTGACTAGGGAGGTGAATCAGGGGAGGGCATTGGACATGGCCTATCTGGACTTCAGCAAGGCCTTTGACACTGTGCCACATAGAAGACTATTACACAAACTGGGGAATGTGGGTGTGGGCAGGACAGTAGTGTGGTGGGTAGGTAACTAGCTGGGCAGCAGGACACAGAGGGTGGTGGTAAATGGCTGTCACTCCATAGAGGGAAGAGTGACCAGTGGGGTACCACAGGGATCAGTGCTGGGACCGGTTCTATTCAACATCTTCATCAGTGACATTGTGCAGGACCTAGAAGGCAGAATTTCACTGTTCACTGATGATACAAAGCTCTGTAACAGAGTAGACATGCCAGAGGGTGTAGACAGAATGAGAAGGGACCTGCAGAAACTTGAGGAATGGTCAAGGGTTTGGCAGTTGAAATTCAGTGCAAAGAAGTGCAATATAATGCATATGGGGCACAAAAACCCTGGCACAATATATCAGTTGGGGGGTGAGGATATAGCATGCACCAAGCAGGAAAGGGATCTTGGGGTTATCATCTCTGATGACCTCAAGGTAGGGAAACAGTGTGACAAGGCAGCAGGTAAAGCAAATAGGATGCTGGGATGCATAGGCAGGGGCATCACCAGCAGGAAAAGGGAGGTCATAATTCCACAATACAAGACACTAGTGAGGCCCCACCTGGAGTACAGTGTACAGTTCTGGAGACTTTACCTACGTAAGGACATAGACAGGGTAGAGAAAGTTCAGAGGAGGGCAACAAAGATGGTACATGGATTGTATCACAAGTCCTATGGGGACAGGTTGCAGGAACTGAATATGTACTCTCTGGAGGAGAAGAGGGAGAGAGGGGATATGATAGAGACATACAAGTATCTTACAGGGAGGAACAGGGTGCAGGAATACACTATTTTTAAGCGAAAAAGATGTTCCAGGACTAGAGGGCATGGGATGAAGTTGGAGGGAGGACGATTCAGAGGAAACGTGAGGAAGAATTTCTTCACAGAATGGGTGGTGGACAAGTGGAACACCCTGCCAGAGGAAGTGGTGGGTGCCGAAACAATCACGGGATTTAAGAATGCATGGGATAGACATAAAGGAATTCTGGAGGTCAGGGGTAAGGGGCAACAGACTTCTAGGAAAACATAAACTGAACTTACAAGCTCAAATGGGCAGACTGGGTGGGCCACAGGCCCTTATCTGCTGACACTGTCTATGTATCTATGTATCTATGTAACCGCTCTGCCCTATTTCCTGCCTCCTTCCATGATCCTTCTTTCACATCACCCCTCTCACCCTCCACCCTCTTTCCAGCATTTATCTTCACTTACCTGAACTTTTGTTCACCCAAATCTACCTATACCTATTTGACAAAGTACCTTGGGCTGCCTCCTTTTATTAGGTTATTTTTGATTTCCTATTGATTCATAGTTTTAATTTTAGTTGCAATGTTAATGTCATCTTAAATACTTTCTTGTCAAAATGTTACATATTACCATCCGCTGTATGTCTATAACCCTTCCTACTGACGTGGAACTTTTGTAAAAGAGCTGTTATGTGCTCAAAGGTATTGTAATCTGAGAATAAGTAAATAAAATAAATAAATAAATAAAACAAATATTAAGAAATGCAATACAGTGTAAAAGTATTATAAATACAATAGTTACATGCGTCAAAAGTCAATATATTCAATCAAAAGAAAAGGAAGCAAGCAATTAGTCAACTGTCCTTCACATGTTATATCAGTGAGATTGGGAGCTTCACATCAAACACTTATCTTACCAGATTCTATTGCACACAAGAAAGGATTCCAAGTATTATAAAATACTTTATCCTGCCCATTTGCACTTTATTAACATTTCTCTTATTTCATGTATAAAGCTAAATTATTTAACCAGTTTACTACGCTGGGCAGAGTGTATCAGTAACCCAGTGTTGGGCAGTCGTTTTCCTAGCATTCACTAGTGCCAAGTCTCAGAATTTATTGACTTCTTCTTTACCATGCACTTGAGGTTCCACACCTAACATACATTCTAAGAGGGTACTAGGTAAAGTAGTATTTAATATTTTTTGCATGGTATCATGGATATTCATCCAAAAGGGTACAACATTGTCACACAACAATGCCATGTGAATAAAATTCCCACTTTCTGTTTGGCATTTTGGACATGTGTCAGATTTAATGGGTTAAATTTATGAAGCTTGGATGGGGTTAAATATGCTCTGTACAGATAGTTCAGTTGAATCCTGTGAATAGTATTAGATATCAAACTAGTAGGAACCTGTTTTATAGCTGCTTTCCACATCTCGTCATCAATCTCTAGATTTAAATCTAACTACCAATCTATTCTGGCACTAATTTATGGGGTTGGAATAGCTCCAATAGATAGTTAACATAGTGCTGATAATATTGATGAAGTTGGTTGTGGTCTGCATAGGCTCTCTTCAAAGGGAGACAATTGTGGAGATTATCTATTAAAATATTGCCAGATTCTTAAGTATGCAAAGAATTCTCCTGCCTGTATACCAGAGTGATGTTTATGTTCAGTAACAGACTTTATGTACTCCACCATAGGAAATATCCTTTATATATATATTATACCCCATTTCTCCCATCTCAGGAAAGTCTGATGCAGACAAATGTTATACCCTTTCTCGTTCTTTAAAGAGCACCTTTCCTTGATGTTCTCATTCTGACATTTTGCAAATAGGAAGCTCCCTTACCTGAATGGGAGTTCCGCCATACCAGTTTTAAAACAAAATATCTTGCCCCCTAATGAAGGGAAGGGATCATTCTTTGCCCCTGAGGAGGCTAGCCACTCAATCCCTTCCACTTCCTGACTTGTCGCTCTATATCTGTGCTTCCTGGTTTTGAGATGTCACTATAGGACCAGTGCAGGGACATGCTCCATGCAAGTATATGGAGCATAATTTTAATAGCTGTTTTTCGCTATTTTAATTGGACTTTTGATTCAAATCAAAGCCTGTATTCAAACAACAAGAGCCTTTTTACTTGAATACTGGCTTTGATTTGTACCAAAAGTCCGATTAAAATAGTGAAAATAGCTTTTAAATTTACACTGCATGGACTTGCATGGAACACGTCCCTGCACTGGTCCTATAGTGACATCACAAAACTCGGAAGGGCGGAGATGGAGCAGTAAGTCAGGAAGTGGAAGAGATCAAGTGGCTAGCCCCCTTGGGGGCAAAATATGATCCACTTTCTTCCTTAGGGGGCAGACTATTTCATTTTAAAACTGGCATGGAGTAACTACCGTTCAGGTAAGGGAGCCTCCTATTTGTGTTGAAATGCACCAAGAAAGGTGCTCCTTAAGCTTAAACTTAGGGGTGCATTAGAGGAAAGAGCTTTTTGGCAATCAATAAGTTGATGAACCCCTCTGCATATCCTTGCCAACTGGTAGGTGAATGGATTTTTTTTTATGAATTCATTATGGCTTGTAGCAAGGAGATCATGTACTATACCTCCTAAAACATGTTCTTCTATTCTTAGCTATGCTGATGGATTATTTGGGGGTGATTTATAGAGATGTAATTGTGTTGTGAAATAGTAATACTTAAAATTGAGTAATGCCATACCACCTTTTGTGAGTGGAAGTTGCAGTATACTACACTTTATCTCAGCTGATTTCCCTCCTCTGTTTAGTATACTATTTAACTTTTTGAAGAAAAGTTCAGGGATCTTAATTGGTAAACCATGGAATAGGTACATGCACTTGGGCAAAATATTAATTTTTTGCAGTGTTAATTCTACCCATAAGACTAATAAGGATCCCTTCCCATCTTTCACTATCTTTTGGACATGTGTGTACCTTCCTTTGTTGTCATATGTGGTGCCTATCTATAAAAAATGCTCCAAACAGGAGGTGGGCAACTATTGGTTGGTTAGTCTTACTATGGTGCTGGGTAAAGTTCTGGAGGGGGTTATTTAAGCAATAAGCCACAAGGGGGTGTGGGTTATCAGGGGATTTACCATGGCTGGAGTGGTTTGCCCACGAGGCGCAGCTGAGTGGGCAAATCCTCACCAGCCGTGGTAAATCCCCCGATAACCCACATCATCCGAGTGGCTTATTGCAATTATAGAAAGGTTCATTTTTTTTTTACTATAATAAAATACAAATATTAAAGAGGTTGATTTGTTATTTTTATTTTTATTCTATTTACTCCTGTGCTGCATATGATTAAAGGGATGGTCTCATCTACAGTCGTTGATTATCAAAGGATTTACACCAGTGGTAAACTGCCAGTTTGATGATTTGATTGGCTGTCCACTTATGTCCATGGTATAATAAGGAATATATTACTGACTTCATGTATCAAACAGGAAATATTGATTACACTCAACATGGCTTTACAAAGGGCTGCTCATGTCAGACTAATTTATTGGAATTCTATAGTATTGTTAGGAAGGCTTTTGATGTGGAAACTTGGTGGATGAGATTTTTCTGGATTTTTTGAAGGCTTTCGATAAAGTTCCACATGGAGATCTAGTTGATGTACTCATAGATCACCAAATTCATGGGAACATAACTTGCTGGAGAGCTGCATGGCTTAGTAACAGGAAGTAGAGAGTGTGTGTCAGAGGTTCATTCTCCAACTGGTCAGAGGTGACGAGCGGGGTTCCACATGGATCTGTTTTGGGACCAAGACTGTTCAATGTTTATGTTCACTCAATGACAGGTAAGGTACTGTAGGTGTTTGGGAGTCAAAATTCATTGATGATACCTGTATAGGAACTGTAGTTAACAACTTATCTGAAGCAGGCAGTTTGCAGACTGCTCTGCTCAACTTGGAGGAGTGTCCATAAAAGCAAATTAACACTTGACACCGATAAGTGCACAGTAATGCACTTCAGGAGAAATAATAATAAGATAAAATGCCTACTAACTGGGCAGACACTAAGGGAAGTGACAGAAGAAAGGGAACTGGATATCAGGATGTCAAATTATCTACTTTTTAAACATCACTGCAGTAAGGTAGTTAAAACAGCTAGTGGCGTATTGAACTGCATCAGCAGGCATATTAGGAGTAACAAGAGGGAAGTACTCATCCCATTATACGTGTCGCTAGTGAGGCAACATATGGAGTACTTCACACAGCTCTGGCCACAGGGTACAAAACTGAAATAAGATCACTGGAGAAAGTGCAGAGGAGAATCACATGTATGACTGCTGACTTAAAAAATAAAGAATATGAGGACAGGCTTTCCAAACTGGGTATGTTTTCCTTGGAATACCATAGATTAGAGGGGGAGACGTGTGCTTAGTTTATAAAGCCTCACCTGACAAAGGGATATTGGAGAAATTGGGTCTCAAAATTAGGGTGCAAAACTATTGTACTAGAGCCCACTCTTTACAACTATCCGGACAGGTACATTACTGAAAAAAGGAAGCACTGGTTCAACTAAGAGTAGTACCTATTTGGAATGGGCTACATGTGGAAGTAGTGGCCAGTAAAAACATGAACGAGTTCAAGAGCAAGTTGGATGAGTACTTATTAACAAATAAAATACAAGAGTGTAACTAGGACTGGTGTTGAGAGCAATATGGACTATGATCTTCCGTGCTCTGTATAAACTTATGAAACCTATATGTGTCTCTTAGTGACATAAAATATCTGTTTTTAGCTGTTGTATTTTACCTAAAAAATGTTTCTGTTTACTATGTGTCTTTAGACCATTTACATTTCAGGAACATATGTTGAGTAAATTAACCATTGTAAAACACAGAGTATATGCTTTGTTGACTATGAGACTGATTGCAGGCAATATGAGATTCATACATTGTAAGTAGTAACTTAACAAATAGTAAAAGCAGGTTCAGTATGACCTTTGTTTAACTATGAACTTGAAACTGTTTGGCCTGGACTTTATAGTTAATCATGGACACTACCTCCTGATTATTAAACTATAAGAAATTACACGTTGCAAAGCATATTTTTCAGAAATAACCCTAGTCCCACCTCCCCTTCCATAACACATCTAGTGTGACGTTACCCTCTAGCTAATTTGTTGATAGTTATAAAATGGGCAACATCTATTCTCACTGCTGACTGACTGCAAGCGCCAATCTGCTGGTCCAGTATGAGACAACAGAGATCCGGAAATAACTAGCCCCAGTCTCCATTGCCTCATAACAAAGTGACTGTTTCCTGGGAGGGTGCATTGATGCTGTGATGCCAGGCAGCATTTTGCCTGCACCGTAATCGGCATCAGCAAAATATATGTCGCTATGGCATGGGTGAACCACTTCAGCTATCAGAGTGAGAAATTCATCCTATCACCACAAAACTGTGGCAGATTAAAAACATGAACTTACTTAAGCTGCCTTTCCTCTTTTTTTAATGCCACACAGTATGAGAAGTGCACTGAGCTAAAGCAGTCACGCTTATCACAGCGATCGTGCCCAACGGAGCTGATCCACCATTTCTACCTCCCACCCCCATCTCAGCCTTTGTATGTTTTTTTTTTAATACCATTCATGATGTCTCTCCCTGCAAAGTAAAATAAAACTAGTTTATACCACAGTCCACAAACGTTTTTGGCAGCCAATCATTACGTTGGCACCGCTGCTGATGTCCTACTCAGTCTGACATTCCACTCACAACACAGTACCAAAGGAATATTAAACAAATGGAAAGTGAACTCCAAGCCTCAACTGTACTTTAAAGTGAAAAAAACAACAACTTAGTGATCAACAAAATCGTTTTAACACTTTTAAGCCCTCTGTGTGTTTGGGGGTGGGAGGAGGAGGGGGGCTGGGGTAACCGTTTCAACCAGCTCTCAAGTTAAAAGTACAGAGGTTCCAGTAGGACAAATGTACCTAGTGCAAAAAAAAAAAAACATTCTACTGCAGACAAAAGAACAAATTTATTACAAAACAGATAAAATGCCTAAGAGTTTAAACATTTAAACATAACAATTATTTTTTGTCAAACATATATAATACAGTGGCCCATTTTCTAAGTGCAATAATACCCTCCAGTGTGGGCCTTGTGGGCTATACTGACCATCCAGGAGCTATAAGACCTTCTACCCATTAGGCCTTGTTATGGCCCTGGGCAGTCTAGTATAGCCCAATACTGCCTACCGTCTCAAGTATTATTGCTTACATACTCTAGTGCTACAGTGCTACACACACCTCAATTTATGTACCTAAATTGAACATGGTAAAAGTTAACAACTTAAGGTATAATCACATTTAAGATAGCCCATTCCATGCAGTGATGAATAGCATAGGAACCACCTATATAATATCAAAACTGAGTGTGAGTCTACAACTCTGAGGAGCTGCTGCTGATCCATAAGGTACAGCAGTATGATCAGCTTCCTGCTGCCACTAATATATGCGGGCTCCAACCCCTCCGCAACAGGGGCGGGTACAGTTGTACATGCCAGGGAAACAACAAGACTCAGTCATTAACCAGAACTATAGCTATTAAAGGAGACAAAATAGGTATAGCATAGTAGGTGTACCACAACATCATAAGAAAAAACATATTGAAGTTTATTGTAAAGAGCCCAGGTGTGCATTTTTTTTTCTCAAGGTTTTTTTTCCCAATGGACTGTTGTAGTCTTTGGCTATGGTCTCTGCAGTGCTGTTCTGTCTCTCATTACACATGTATTTTGAAAGAAAATGTTGTGCTGACCCCCCACGTCGCTACCCATGGCCCCAGCCATGGTCGAAGGGGATACAACTTGTAGTTCTCAGCAGCACATTTACAATATATAAGTCCATCAAGACACATTGTTCTTATGTTGTATGCTCACACAATTACCTTCAAGTCTGTTTAGCTTACCATTAACCAATCCATAAGTCCAGCAGGCAATGGGACTTGAACTGAGGGTCCATCCTATGTACACATATTTCTAAGGATGGACTTTTGGGTATAATCATGACAAAGATCCGACTGAGTGCTAACTCATGTATACAAATTATTTATGAAAGAAGGCTGGTTGTAACTCTGCTTGTTCCTGGTTCCATTTGTTTGTTGTTGAATACAAAAGAAAAGAAAAGACAGCTTAACAAACGTTTTCTATGTTGTGTAGCATTTGCAAAGCCAGTACACTATTCTAGAGTTTAGGTGCTCTTTCATTCATATTAATCTACTTTTGCTTGGGAAATGCTTACCAAGGACATGACCTGTCTCCCCCCCCCACCTGCTGTTACCCATGGCCCTAGCCATGGTCGGAGGGCTGCTATATGCAATTTAATTTCTGTACCTTTGTAAAGCAGGTAGTCAATGACTGGATGGCAGTTAAGATAGCCCACTGTTTACTGTGCACAACATTAATATTCCTAGGTATATCAAGATAGGAACAGTCACATGTGGAAAGCAGTACGGTATAAGTAGTAGTGATCTTAACTGCTATTAACTATGACTGACTGGATTTGGTTTCTCAACCTCTACCTCCTCAGTGATTCATAGCACAAGTTCACCAGAATGATAATTTTGTTTAATTTTGCTCAGTATGGTATTGGACATCTCTTGCAGCCTAGAGAGCGTTTCTATTCATTTCTGTCACGTGCCTCCTGCATCTAGTATAGTAATTAACATATGCAAACTGATTACAGAATGTCTCAATTAGCTTTTCTTAATACAGAGGTCGTTTTAAGGAAATATTCAGCTGGTGCCTTCTCTACCCCTGCCTTCGCATCAGCAGGTAGTGGGTCTTAAAAGAGGGAGTCTACTATAAGTGCATTGCTGCTCGGTATGAACACTAAGGACTCTCTTTAACTGCGTTAATGTTAACACCATCTGCTGTGAACCAGTGTCCTGCAGAAGTCGCTCCATTACAGCTCGATTTCTGATGGTACCTCTTGCTTTATGATTATAAATTTGAATGGAGCTATTTAAAATTGTGTCAGATATTGCTGGCAGTTTACTTAATCAACAAACAGTCAAGAAGGTTTGGTACGCTTATTCGTGTGTGATAATGACTGAAAAATTCGTGTGTCTATTGCTGCTTTCCTATTGGTGCAGGCAGACTTTGGCATTCCAATAATGACTGCTTGTAAGTTACACCTTCTGTCATCTAAGTGCATGCCCACAAAGGACACCACCAAAATAGCAGTTGCTAGTTTCCTACCTCATAGCCATTTTAATTATGTTGTGTATTCTTAGTTCTTGTTCAAAGCATTGCAAATTTTTGTAGCGATTGTTTACACAGACTCCTTACATCTTTGTGCATTGGCCAATTTTAGCATGGATCACTGCATGAATCTAGCACTACATAGATCCATTTACATATTTTAACTGAAGTCAATGAGTGTTTTAATACAGAAATCTCTTATATTAGATAATACCAAGTGGCTAGATCCTTCTCATGGCACACAGCAAGCACAAATATTTTTATTGGTTTTCCGATTGTGATCGGATAGTTCACGAGACTTTGTTTTTCCTGACAAGTCCTTCAACAAAAGTGAGAAACTGTATACAATCTTACCAATTTCAGTGGGCTGGTGACGTTTCCTGTGGTCTTAATCTGCCTTCTTCTGTGGCCTCTTCCCAGTTGGCATAATTTTCTGCATCCTTAGGATTGGTGAAGAAAGGAGGAGGGCAGCCTGATGCTGAGATTTTGAGTTTGACTGGATATAGGATGGTTAAGTCCCAGCCAAGCTGTTGTAGAGTGGTTTTTATGTTTGCTTGCACGTATGTGCAAGAAACATAGTGCCATCATCGGAGATTTCGGAGGTGTGTCACCTCCTCCTCCAATTCAGGCAGTGTGCTGGCAGGCGTGGCCCCTGTAAGCCAATGCATTTTGGAGCTGTCTATGACACGCTCCAAAATGCAGTGGCATACAGTTGAAAGGGGAGCTACGCTTGAGTGAGCAGCGATAAGAAGCTGCCTCCACGCGTCAGCTCCCCACAGCGCGTGCGTGGCCTCCAGACGCAGTGTATAGCCGACGGGTGCCCAACTCCCCATCGGGCTGAGCTGCATAGTCTCCTCCCTCCCAGTAGTTGGTGCCATGCTGGGAGCCCACCCCAGCGTGGCAATAAGTCATTTTGCCGACGGGGTGCCCAATCCTCCGCCGGCTGAACGCCTCTAAGTCCTTGTGCCATGCTGGGAGCCCACCCCAGCGTGGCAAACGGTCCGCAAGGTTTTTTTAATTTTTGCCGACGGGGTGCCTAACTCTGGCCGGCTGAATGCCCCTGAAGTCCTTGTGCACGCCTGGGAGCCCACCCCAGAATGGCAAACGGTCCCACGTCAGCTCTTTTTTCTTTACCTGTAAGAAAACGGTCCAGCGGTGCGCCTCCCGACCTCCCCACAACCCGCACCCACCCACCGCGCACCCAGCCTCCCACACCCCTCACCCTCACCCCATACTTACCTCCGGACTCGCGCCGACGATCTTCGGTGAACCGGGAACACGCCTGCACTCTTCAAAGCCAACCGCGAACTGAGGAAATGCCGTAAGCTGTATAATGGGCTAGATAGGGGTTTTCAACTTTATTGCATATCTCAGCCATTTTTGGAATTTTGCACCAATTTTCCAACATGGGTTTTGGGACCCTTCTCATGGTGATGTCACTGTCATGGCGTAGTATTCGGGCCCGGGGTGATTTCACGCAGTGACATGCGAACCGCCTCGGGCCCAAATACCATCATGACAGTGACATCATTCATGAGAAGGGGCCCAAAACCCCGTGTTGAAAAATTTGGTGCCAAAATTCAAAGAAATGTCTGTTTAACGAGCATGCGTTGCGCAGTTCCTACGCAGGCTCGTAAGTTCACGAAATTTCAATATTTTCACTCCAGATTTTCAACATTGCCATTTCACCACACCTTCTTATGAGTAGTACAGCTGTCATTTTTCACATCTCACCCAAAATGTGTTACCCCATGTAGCGTAGAATGGCGCAGTCAGTGTGCGAAATCAATGTGTGGGACAAATTAAGAAAATCACAGTGACACTGTTCATGAGCAGAGGTCTTGAAATGGCTATGTTGAAAATTTGGTGAAAAAATTCCTAAAAATGACTGTTTTACGAGCGAGTGTTGCGCAGTTCCTACGCACGCTCATAGGTTTGCAAATTTTCAATATTTCCACTCCAGATTTTCAACATTGCCATTTTTCACACCTTCTTATGAGTAGTACAGCTGTTCTTTTTCACATCTCACCCAAAACGTAGCTTCACCATGTAGCGCACAATGCAGTCACAGCGAACTCAGTGTATGGGACACATTAAGAAAATCACAGTGTCACTGTTCATGAGCAGAGATCTTAAATGGCAATGTTGAAAATTTGGTGACAGAATTCCTAAAATGACTGTTTTACGAGTGTGCTTGCACAGTTCCCACGACGTCAGTGAGGTTTGCGAATTTTCAATATTTCCACCCAGATTTCCAACATTGCCATTTTACACACCTCCTTATGAGCAGTACAGCTGTCATTTTTCACATCCTGCCCAAAACGTATTTCCGCCATGTAGCACACAAAGGCGTCGTGCAAACTCAATGTATGGGACACATTAACAAAACCACAGTGACACTGTTCATGAGCAGAGGTCTTAAATGGCTATGTTGAAAATTTGGTGAAAAATTCTGAAAATGACTTTTACGAAGCGCAGCTGCACAGTTCCTATGCATGCTCGTAAGTTTGCAAATTTAATATTTCACTCTAGATTTTCAACATGTCCATTTTATTAAACTTCCTTATGAACAGCACACCTGCAATTTTTCATATGTCACCCAAATGTGTTATCGCACATGTAGCACACAATGGTGCTGTTGGTGTGCTAAAGCAATGTTTAGGACAGATTAAGAAAATCACAGTTACACTGTTCATGAGCAGAGGTCTTAAATGGCTATGTTGAAAATTTGGTGACAAAAGTCCATAAAATGACTGTGTTACTGAGTGAGCATTGTGCAGTTTCCACGCATCCTCGTTAGTTCATGACTTTGTAATAGTTTCAGTCCAGATTTTCACTAGTGGCATTTTCAGCGCTTCCTTATGAACAGTACAGCTGCCATTTTTCACAACATGGCGTCAAGTGTGTTTTCACACTTGGCGTAGAGATGCGTGGTCGCTTGTGGGAAATCATTGTTCGGCATAGATAAAGGAAAATCACAGTGACACTGTTCATGATTGAGGCACCAAAATGCCTGAGTTGACAATCTGCTTAGAAAATCCCCAACCCAATTATATAACTGGTGTGCTGTACAGTTTTATGTACTGCGATCAACACCATTTTTTAAATATTTTACTACACATTTGCAACATAGCCATTTTTACACCTCCCCATGAAAGAGTACAGCTGTCATTTTTAATATCCTGTTCGAATATTTTGCACCGGTGGTGCTAAATGCCGAAGTCACTGTGCATAAGCAGCTGCTACCAAACTGATATTCCCCTGTTCATGAGGTGGGTCACAAAACAAACATGTTGAAAATTTGGAGTTAAAATACCAATGAATGCCTCAGGTATTAGGCTTTTCAACTAAATCGCCCTACCCTATAGAGAATGACAGGAATCAGGGGTGTGACTTGGGATTCTTGCCTGTGATGCTCATACCATTCCACACCCTGCAGTCACTGAGAGGCATCGAGGTATGCCTTGGACTCTTCGGCCCCAAACTTCACCCCATTCTCCTATATCGAACCCATCTCACCATATTTCCTAATGAAATGGTGTATATGGCCAAAGACCCAAGGAACACGTGACATTTGTCAGTCTCTGCAGAGTGGGGTGTGGTGAAATGGCGTGGCCGTTATGCCTGATGACCCAAATGCACACCCCAATGCCTGTCACTCTCTGCAGGGTGGTGGTGGGGTTCGCTTCAGTTCAATACTTCACTGCCATTCCTATTACGCAGCTCTGTAACTTCTACACTACCACTGCCAATGCCAGCAAGCAAACATTCGGCATTGACAAATGCTTGTTTACTTCTGAGATCTTCTGTCTCTGCAGTTTCAGATCTCTGATGTAGATTTAAAAGACGGGCACACTTCCTCCTTCTACTACGAATGGACCATGAGCCCTGGCAGCCTGCAACACTTTTTTTAAAATCAAGAAATCGTAAATATTTTCATAAGATAGTGCCTAGGCTTGTCTCCTGGTTTGGGGTCTTGGGCAATTTCGTAGTGAGTGACTGCAGCATCGAGACCTCATTGCTCCATGAGCCAGCTTGGTATTGCTTTGCCTCTTTCCTTTCATCGATGCCCTCCAGTAATCCGATTATTCTGACATTTGATCTTCTTGCCCTGTTCTCTTGGTCCTCTGTGCACAGGATTTATTTTTCCACTTGCTCCTTTAATGTTTCCTTTTCTATATCCAGATCTCTGACTATATCTTCCAGTTCTCCAATCCTTTTCTCAGCTTCGTCCAGGCAGGTGGTGTGCAATGCATTTATTTCTACCAGCCCAGTAAGGACTGATTACACATGAGAGATATGAGTTGTTATATTAGTAAAGTCAGCCTTTACCTCGTTTTGCAAATTTACTATCAGTCCTGGTAAGGCGGCTATAATTGGATCTTGCAGTCCATTCTCCGGTCCCAATTCGACTGACATTTGCTACAGCATGCTACATCCTTCAGCTAGACCAGAAGTTTGCACTGCTGTGCCTTCAAATTGAAGCAAAGCTTGCTTCTTTGTAGATTTTTGGGTTGTAGCAGCTATTGTAAGTTGTCTGATGCAAACGTTTCCTAAAATCACTCCGTTCTGTATCTTCTATGTTGTTTTAGATGCAGGTGCCTTAGAGAGTTAGGCAAATGTGTGACTACCATGCCCTGTAGCTTGGCCACACCCCCTTTATGGACAATTTGTATGGGGCTTGCACAAAATATTTGGCAAAAAAGCTGCCATAAAGTGGGAAAACTGTCACAACTGCGCCCGGTGCACTAAAATTGAGCACAGTTGCATCAAAGTAGTTTGGTGCAGCTTTGCGAAAGAATGGGGTTGTCGCAGGGTTGACACAAGCCCTGTGCCAACCTTTGAAAATTGAGCCCACTGTGTTACCTGGAAATATTTATGTATCCTTACCCCCGATACAGTGTTCCTAGCTTCCTATTTTTTGTGTGTTCGTACTTGCGTTCCTGAACCTGGTGTACTTCCCCTTATACTGTCACCCTAGATAAGGTGTTGCTCCTATTCCCAGTTTAGGTCTACTTTTTTACTGTGTCACCCACTGTCTGAAGTATCTTATTGTGCTTACAATGTTACTTTTAAACTTTGATTTAAAATAAAAACAAGAGACAATTTTAAAAAAGATAAAATTAGGAACATATACAGTACTGAAATGCTCATCTATTTTAACTTAGGAAACAAAAACAAAAATTCCCATTGCTTATAACTGGGTATACTGACTAAATCGTAAGGTGCACAAAAAAATGAACTGCACATTTTCATTAAAAATGCAATTTGGCAAATATAAGGACATGTTGGTGGTACTCATTATTTGTCCAGAAGCACTGAAAAAATATATTATATCACACAGTTTAAACCACTGCAGATCTTGAAAGGCTGAAATATGTTCACCAATAGTGAACTGTCTAGGTCACTGGGAAAAGATTTGTCCTGAACCAGTCCACCCATTCCTTCCCCCTATATCTTTGTATTATTTCCAGGGCCTCGTGTATACTATGACAATGTGGATCTGCATTCCACTGCAGGATCTCAGGTTAGTCATGGTAGAACTACCACCAATATTGTTGTGAGTCTGAAGCTTGTTTGCTCAGTTCCCAGTTGCATTTAAAAATGTAGTCCAACAGCATGGAACAACTATTTTGCTTCACTTGAATTTGAGGAGGATGGATACACAGAAAAGAGGACTCTTCCTAAAATGAAAATCCTAATCATTTTGGCAGTGAGGGCAATAGAGGTGGTGGGCCCATCACACTCAAAAGTTGTGCAGTGTTTGTGTGAAGCCAGACGTATTACCCGATTAAGTGGCATCAGTGGCAAGGGCACTCTGAAGTCAGAAAAACTTCAGCCTTGCATAATCTTATGGCAGATGAGGCAGGGATATTCTGGAAGCAGGCAGATGGATAGCAGAGACAGAGAGAGAGATATGCTGGCATGAGTAGACCTGGTACAAAAGCACACATGGGGCAGTAGTGGAAGCAGAGGCACTCCATCACCTGAAGTGGTAGAATGCAAGTCAGAGATTAAAGGTGGGCTCCAAGCATGAGAGCTGTGTAGTATCACTAATACTCAGAGATCATGTTTGCCAAAGAGTGTGGGGGCTCACATTTTCTGGCAGTCTGGTGTCTGTATTTTCTTTGTCACTATGCAAGAAAGGGACCTTGAGGTTATCACATCTGATGTTCTCAAGGTGGCAGGACAGTGCGACACAGCAGTGGGCAGGGCCAGTGGGATACTGGTATGCCAAGGGAGAGGTATCTCAAGGAGGCAAGTGGTGTTGCCACTGTATCTTTCTCTGATGAGACCACACCTAGAGTATTGTGTCCAGTTCTGGAAGCTGCATCTCCGAAAGGACAAAGGATGGAGGAAGTCCAGAAGAGGGCAACTGAAATGGTGCAGGCAGCACAACAAGTCCTATAAAGAGAGACTGAGTGATCTGAATGTACACCTTGGAAGAGGGAAAAGCAAATGGGGGCATAATAGAGATCCACAAGTGCCTTATGAAGGTGAGTAGGGTGCAGGAGGGGAGTCTCTTTCAAATGAGAACAAGCACGAGGACCAGAGGTCATGTAATGAAGCTGGAGTTGGGGAAGTTTGAGAGGGATGTGAGGAAATGCTACTTCACCGATAGAATGGTGGACACCTGGTACAGACTATTAGTGGAAGTGGTGGAGGTGAAATCAGTAGGGGCTTCAAGCATGCATGGAACAGGCATAGATGAATATTATTAAATAGGCAGGGAGGAGAGAGGGTCACAGGAGACTAGTTAGGGTCTGTGGAGATAGACTAGGCAGGGACTATCTGGGCAGACTGGGTGGACCAAGCAGTCCTTTTATGCCTAAATTCTGTTTCTGTGTTTCACTGCTTTGCTGCAGAAGTCCCAGTGAAGCACTCTGTGTCAGACTCCTAACACACCATGGCTTCAGAATGGAAGCTGGCAGCAAACTTGGAAGGGAGCCAGAAAGGCATGTGTGATGATGAAAGGGGGAATCAAGTCAGCAATGGATAACATAATAGATTTAGCAGCCTGCCGGTGCAGCAGTAATGCTACTCCTTGCAACGCTAATGATCTGGGTTTGGGATCAAGCTCAGAGCATCAGAGGGCTGGCCAGGGGGAGGTAGGATGAGTGTCGCATGACTAGCTATCCCCCCTCTGGGGGAGAGTGCATTGTGGATTTCTGGTGCTTGAGTGACACCCAGTGGAGATTGGCTCTACAGCAGGACTGTAAAAACTTGGTGAGCTTATCACCCTTATTAAATAAGAACTAGAACTCAGTGGAGTTCTTATTTGTTCTGATTAGTTCTGATTATTTATATTTGAAAAAATGTGATAAAATGCATGAAAGTGGCAAAAGTCAGTCATATTCAACACAGAGGCCAAAGGAAATAATTTAATGCATAACTTGTATACAAATTACAGTAAAACTCTGAAAAAAAGCAATAACTTCTAGCTGCATCATGACTGGGCTGTACTGGTGACATATCCTGCTCTGGCCCATGATGCGAATGTGTTGTGGAAGAGAGAGAGAGAGAGAGAAGAAACACTATTTTGCCTGCTTGCCTGCCCTGTACAGTGTAAACACACTGCACAGCCACACTGAGGCCAAGATTAATTTCTTTATTTGTGATTTCTATGACTGTAGAATTTCTCTTTGGCCCCACGTAGTCTCTTTCTCTCTCTTTCTCCTCTGGATGGCACAAGTCAAAGATTTATTTTACCAGCCTGCTTTTGCCCTGTGTACACAAACAACCACACTGGGACCAAGAAAACATGCTATTTGTGATTTCTGTGACTAAAATTTCTCTTTGGCCCCCAGTAGTCTCTCTCTCTCGCTCTCTTTTTCTCCTCTGGATGGTGACTGCTCTTGCCCCATACACAACTCTCCTCTCTCTCTTTCTGGTATTCAATATGTTATTTCCAAACCCACATAGTATAGGCTACAGGACTGCAATTTTCTGGGACCCTGTATCACTAAGTTCAAGTCAAAATGTAGGTGGTACAGGTAATGTAGATAGGTAGATAGGTCAGATTTGCAACACTATAGTCGCCATTAGCCAGAAGTCAGAATACAGGGGCCCATCTGAAATTACTGATGAGTTCCAGGAACCACTCAAACCATTTCAGGTTCACCTAGAGGGATTACAGACTAGTCAGACAGTTTGTGAGGTACTACTTAGCAAGTAGATCTCCACTTTGCTCTCTCATTCAGAAATCACAGAGAGAGCAAGACCGATGACACAGCTAACCCAGGAGTCACAGACTGAGCAACCATAGCAGCTGCAGCCCACACTTAGATCTCTACCACACTATCCTCCTGCTCCTGGTCTTGGCTCCACTCTTCTCTTCAGCTGTTTTGGTCTACCCGGTGCCATCCGTTCCTCCAGTTGTTTAAACCTGCAGTGCATATCAACAGCAATGGCATGGCAACTTGGGGCTGGTGGTGCCAGGGTGCCCAGGGCAGGAAGAAGAATAAAATGGAAATCCTGACCCTATTATAATATTCTTGACCACCTCTGTGGGGCACCAGGCATGCAGAAAAAAAGCCCTGCTTTCCATGGACCTGGAACCAGACACCTGCAGTGAAGTCCATATTTATCTGGGCCCATGGATTCAGGGTTCGATCTGGGGGTCCGGATTTTGGATGGAACAGTCTGTCCAGCCCTACTGTTCAGTAACTGGTACCACATACAGTGTCATGGAGATGGCAGTGGATGTCTGCAGGAAGTGTGTGGAACTGCACACATTCCATGCTGATGTCATTGCAAGTCCGTGGTTCCAGGAGAAACCACGAGGTGGAAAAACCCTCAGGCCAGTTGTGAAATGATGCTCCTGAACCCCCTTCCAAATGACACTCCAGGTGTAAGCCTCAGCTGGTGCTCAGGTGAAACTCAGACTCTCCCTTTAGGAAGCCCCATCACAAGGAGAAATCTGAGGGCCTCCCAGTCTAGGTGACCTGGGAGAAAAAGCAGGTGAGTGGTCTAGGTGCTGAATAAGGAGGGTATATCCCTGTCTGTCACTTAAGTGACAAAGAAAATTGAAAAAAAAAGACAATAGATTTAGAAGTAGAGACTCTATTTGAATCTCCTTATCTTCCACTTAAAGTTACATTGGCATATTTAATTCCTGAGTCCCCAGTACTTGACAGTGTAACTCCAGAAATGGAGGTCTTGAACCTGAAAAGAACAAGATGCACAAAAACAAATATAAAAAATTTAGAGGATATTTTGAACTTTTTAAGGGTGAACAATTTAAAAGAAATAATACTTGAAAAGAGTTCATTAAGTAATACAGTACATAATTTACCAGTAAATTATTTTGAGGAATTAATACATTGTATATCACTGCTGATATATGAGGGAAAATTAAAAGAACCAAAAGAACTGACCTGGTTTAATTTTATTTCAATTTATTTCAAAAAGTTTGATCAAGAAAGTTATGCTGAACTGGTATCAGCTCATTTCTAGATGCAGCCTGGGGGAAGGGGACGAGAAGACAACAGAACAAAGTACAATGTACAAAAATAATAATACAATAATATGGAAAATAAGTATAACAAAATATAAAATTTACAAGAAATGCTTCAAGAATAAAATTGCCATAACTAAATAATGGACAGTAAATTGCAAAACAGGCAAAAGAGCATTAAACAGTGTGCATCAAAACAATAATATCAGAAACAGGAAGTCGTGACTGATGACTAGGGGAAGGGGCTCTGCTAGTGTCAGCATGGAGAGGCAGGCAGGTGACCGAAGGATACCTCAGAAGCAGCAGCAAGAGTGAATAGAGAAATCACAGAAGAGAGATTTCAGAGCAAGAAGGAGAGGAAGAGAGTGAATGGAAGGGGGGAGAGAGCCTCAAAGTTTAGGGGAAATGGAATGAGAAGACTGCTTGACCAACAGGGGATTTCATTGGTGGGAGAGCAAAAGAGGGAAAGGAAGCACTGTGAAGGGAGTAAGACCAGGGGGGGAGAAGCATGAGGGAGGGAGCCAAACTAAAATTTGGAGATAAAGGAGGCACAGTGGGTAAGGTGTCTGGCATCAGGAGAAATGGGACAAAAGGAGGTATACAAAGAACAGTGATGAGTATGCAGGGGTTTGTCAAAGGCAAATCAACAGAATAATTGATTAAAGGGGTCCAGTGTAGCTAAAGTGAACTCATGGCCAGATTAAGAACTTCTGGGGTGATGGGCAATGTGTAGTTGTGGGTACCCTGTGACTCCACTAGTAGGTCGGGAGTTCAGTGTCTACCTAGACCCCTGAAAGCTGATGTTTTTTTAAAGCCTAAAATGCATCTGGAGAGGTTTCCAGCTGCCCTGAATGTCCTTTCTTGGGATGAGAATTAATGCTATGTGAAGTTCAGCATTGACAGGCTTGGGGCCCTGGCCTGTGAGTGCTGAGCTTTACATAGCATTAAGTGGGGGGAATGGTCAATGAAGTATGATATGAATATGTAACCACAATAGAAAAAAATCCCGCACTCTGCCAACAGAACAAAGGGACTGCTCGCTGCAAAATCAAGACAGGTGCTTCATTTTATTACAGGTGCCATGTGCAAGGCCCTGACACATTTCTGAACCAAGTTCCTTCATCAAAGGGTCTGATACAATGATAAGGCTGAAGCCTTTTATACCCAAGAGATGATGACATCATAAAACAGCATAATTCAGTGCAAATCAATACCAAATTACAATAATTAAGATGCTAGTGCATAACAATAGTGCCACACAGTGCTTGAAAAAACTTATTGCATTCATTAGTATGTGTACAAATGAAATTAATAGCATTCATTATCATATATACAATTGCACAATTTAAAAATCTGTTCTCTTGAATGACAGTACTGTCCAGGTAGCAGAAGAATCAGATGAAGTTCTAAGACTGAGTGTCCCAGTGTGCTCCATTGATTACAATGCTGCTGAATAAAATCTAGAAAAAAGAAATTAAAAGCATTTCAGTAAACATTTAAATAATTTGTGTTATGGATGTCAATAATTAAATATTGTATTATATATTAGACCCGCTGTTGGTAAGGCTAATATTAATTGTTTCCCTACAGTGATCACAACATGCTGAGACAACTGCATAGCAAAGATAAACCACACAAGAAAGGTTGTAATTTATAATTGAAATACCCATGTAATTATCTCGTTCTTCTAAGAAAGGGGGTTATCTCGAACTTATCATTCAATCCTGGTATTTGGTAAGCATTCAGTATGTAAATCCAAAACCTCTCCCTTTCTAGATTGAAGTTATCATAATACCCTCCTCTTGGATTTCTGAAAACCTTCTCAATCCCTTGAAATGAGAAAATATATGTTTTCTCATCTCCACTGCATATACTGTGTTGTGCTGTGGCATAAGTGGGATCCTGGTGTCTGATGGCTATTACTTGTTCTGTTACTCTCTCTTTGAGCTTTCTTTTGATTTTCCCTATGTAAAATGCTCTACAGGTGCAGGTGGCCATATATATCACTCCACTGGTGTCACAAATGATTCGTTCTCTGATCAGATATTGTTTCTGATTTTTTTGTATTCACACATGTAAGGTCTTTTCCTGTTAATATGCTGATACAGATGCTGCATCTCCCAAATTTGAAACTACCTATATTTGGTTTTAACCAAGTCTCTTTTACTAGTAGTGTCTGTCTGCTGTGTACTAACTGATCTTTAAGGGTGCTAGCATGTCTGTATGTCATTCTTGGTGGTTTGTCATGGTAAATGCTAAGATGTGGGTGTTCCTTCAGTATATTCCAATTTGTTGAGATAATGGCAGTGATTCTGGATGAATTAACAGAGTATGTACTAACAAAATTGAGGTTCTCATTGGTGTTGTAGTGTTTAGGTTTATGTGTAAGTGCCTCTTCCCTTTTTATGGCTGCAAGTTCTTCATGTATTTTCTTTATGTATTCAGTCTTATATCCCCTCTCCATGAATCTAGCTTCTAGATCTATTGCTGCTCTGTGGAAATCTGTTTCCTAACTGCAATTTCTCCTCATCCATAGAAACTGTCCTTTTGGAATGTTCCTAACAATGTGTCATGGATGACAACTGGAAGCTAGGATCAAAGTGTTCCTTTCACAAGGTTTCCTATAGTTGTCTGTGTGTATTGTACCGTTGTCACCCTTTCTGCTCTCCAAGCCCAAAAAATGCACACTCTCCTGACTAGCTTCATATGTAAAGCATAGATTAGAGTTAAAATCATGCAGAAAAGAGACAAAGGAGTCAAATTCATTGAGGTCACTGACCCAGATGATAAATATATCATCAATAAAGCAACAGTACAAGTTGAGCTTCCAAAAAAATGGGTTGTTGTCTACATTTCTGACAAAGGTGTCTTCCCATTGCCACATATACAGATTAGCTAGGCTGGGGGCAAAAGTAGCCCCCATGACTATCCCCTTAATCTGCAAATAATACTGATTCAAAAAAGAAAATGCATTAAACGTAAGCACACATTTAGACAATTTTATGAGTAGTTCTGTACAGGGTCCCTCATCTGTTTCTCTTGAGTTTAGAAAGTGTGCCAGACTGTCCAGAGCATCTTCCTGGGGGATATTGGAATACAGAGACTCAACATCCGTAGTAATCAAATATGCATCAGAGTCTATCTCTATGTCAGCCAGAATCCTTAAAACTTCCCCAGTATCTTTAATGTTTGACCCTAGGTTTGTGACAAAAGGTATCAAATAGTCTACATATTGTGATAGTGGTTCGGTTAGGGATCCGATTCCACTCACAATGGGTCTACCTGGGGGGGGTTGGGATTCAAAGTCTTTGTGCACCTTGGGTAGTGTGTAAATAGTGGATCTTATAGGGGAAATCCACAGTTAGGAATTTTTTCACATTCATATCTAACTAACCTCTACTGAAAGCCTCTGTAATAAATTCATTAATATGGTGTTTAAAGAAAACTGTAGGGTCTGACTCAAGCCTCTTATAAAATTCTGTGTTTGACATATATATATATAGTCTGTGGTATCCTGAATAACAACTGCTCGCCCTTATCTGCTTGTTTTATGACTATATTGTGATCACTTTTTAGATGTTCCAAGGCTTGTCTCTCCATTTTTGATAGGTTGTCATAGGTAATTCTAGGCAGATTCGAAAATAACTTTTCAAACTCATTTTCACACACTTTTTGAAATGTTAAAATGGCTGAGCTAGGTGGAGGATAAAAAACAGACTGACCTCTAAAATACTTAGTTTCTAAATTCACATAATTCTCTATATCATTGCTACCCAAAACAGTATTTGGTGTCAGGTTAGTAACTCCAGGATGGCTAATATTCATATCATCCTTATGTCCCTGTTTACCAAGTGAAGATTTGAGGCTTAAATTCTGGCAGAATTTCTGGAGATCCAAAAATGTTTCAAACTTCTTCATACCTTCTGTGGGTACAAAAGATAGGCCCTTATTCAGGACTCTCTCTTCCATCTCCATTAATGTTCTGCTAGATAGGTCGATCACCTTCTCTGGTATCTGCATTGTCTCCTGTGGTGGTAGTAGCTCTGTCTGAAACTCCGAGAGTTGTATTGTGAAGGTTCATTCATCTGTCTTGATGGACCTGGGGGTGGGGGTGTGGGTGAGGGTAGGGCATTTGGTTCTGTTGTCTGTTGTTGAGGTTGCCGAGTTCCTGTTCTTGTCTCCCCTGTTGTTTTTCCTGATGTGGATACCTCTCCATGCTCCGTTCCCCTCTCCTACTACGTTTTCCCCTTCTTGTCTTACTTGTTCTCTGTTTTGTCTGTAAGGATTCTCCCTGCCAACCCGCTCTGTCTGGTTACTTGAAAACCCAGATATCTATTTGATGTTGCTCCGTCTTGGTAAGGGTTCAGGTGTTGTATTGGGTTGCATGTTAAAAGAATCATCTCTAGAGGTATTATTTTCATTGCTGCTTACATCACTGTTATCTGTACTTATATTAAAAGACACCATTCTTTCATTCCTAAGAATTCCCCTCGGTTGTTCTTTCTTTTTCTATGTATATATTTTGTTGTCTGGGTAGTCACCAAGATCTCTCTTAAATTTAGTTAGTTTCTTCTTTTCCAATTCAAAATCTAATTGCTTTAAAGTCTCACATAGTTATCAATTGTAATGGTCAAAGTCTGTCTGCCCCTTAAATTTCAGCAAGTTCTTTTCATATTCTTTAATCTCATTTTTTAGTACCACACTCACCTATCTCTCGTATTGTACAATAAGCAACATCAGTTTCCCTGAGGCCTCATCAAGTATCTGCCTCCATTGTGCCATAAAGGTTTCACATCAAGGCCGAATGATGGTCCTTTGAAAATTCTTAAGCTGCATGGTATCCTCTGTACATTCAGATATGCTTCTAAACTTGTAATATTCCACTGCATGCATCTTACCTTGGTTGCAGTTTGCTCTAGCTGTTTGAAAGCATCCAAAAGGGAGCCAGCTGTTCCACTGATAACTCCCTGCATGCTGTCAACTTCCAACAGAAATGGATTAGCATGTCCCGCTTCAGAGAGTAAGTGATTAAAAAGCATTTTACATAGGGAAAACCAAAATAAAACTCAAAGAGAGAGTAGTAGAACATGTGAGAGCCATCAGACACAAGGATTCCACTTATGCCACAACACAATACGCTATAAACAGTGGAGATGAGAAAACACATATTTTCTCATTTCAAGGGACTGAGAAGCTTTTCAGAAACCCAAGGGGAGGGGATTATGAACTTCTTTCTAGAAAAGGAAGGGTTTATGATTTACACGCTGAATGCTTACAGAATACCAGGATTGAATTATAAGTTCAAGATAACTCCCTTTCTTAAAAGGAAAAGATAATTACATGGGTATTTCAATTATAAATTACAACGCTTCTTGTGTGATTTGCCTGTGCTCTGCAGTTGTCTCAGCATATTGTGATCACTATAGAGAAACAGTTATTATTACCCTTACCAACAGTGGGTCTAATATATAAGATAATATAATATAATATTTAATTATTGACATCCATAAGACGCTTTATTAAAATGTTTACTGAAATGCTTTTTATTTCTTTTTTCTAGATTTTATTCAGCAGCATTGTAATCAATGGAGCACACTGGGACACTCAGTCTTAGAACTTCATCTGATTCTTCTGCTACCTGAGCAGTACTGCCATTTAAGAGAACAGGTTTTTAAATTGTGCAATTATATATGATAATGAATGCTATTAATTTCATTTGTACATATAATAATGAATAAAGTTTTTTCAACCACTGTGTGGCACTATTGTTATGCACTTGCACCATAATTATTGTAATTTGGTATTGATTTGCACTAAATGTTGCTGTTTTATGATGTCATCATCTCTTAGGTATAAAAGGCTTTGGCCTTATCATTGTATCAGACTCTTGGATGAAGGAACTTGGTTCTGAAATGCATCAGGGCCTTGCACATGGCACCTGTAATGAAATGAAGCACCTTTCTCAATTTTGTGGTGAGCAGTCCCTTTATTCTGTTGGTAGAGTGTGGGATTTTTTTTCTATTTTGGTTAAATATCTTTTCATCCCTGAACCTGCTCCCATGTGCAACCCTTTTCTTGAGACTTTCATATGATATGAATATATGGCACATATTGTATTGTTTGGGCTGGGAGGCAAAAAATAATTGTCCAAATGAGTCAAATTAAATCTTTATAATGATTATGAAAAGCTCAACAAGCTTAGTTCAACAGTTTTTTTTGCTTCAAACCTGTACTCGTGGTATTGCAAATCTTCTTAAATAAAGTGAAGTCTACCACAATTTCTATGCGTTAATACAGACAACTCACACATTCCCACATTTAATTTTATTTGCTTTTTAAAATGATGCTCGCTACTGTGTATGAGTGCCCTAGTAGGTGACAGGGAAGGGAATCCCATTTGGGTTGGAGTCGGAGTTCCATAGCCACATTAATAAAGCACACACAGAGACTAGAGAATGTGGTACAAAATCATCTCTAGCCTTATTTACTGGTAGTCCAGCTGTGTGTGCTTCACTGCCTAGTTTGGCCCTAGGTGACAGGGAATCCCATTTGGGTCAGAGTCATCATTCTGCATCCATGTGAGTAAAGCATTAGTGCTGACTCATACGGTATTGCCACTGGTCCACCAAAGGACCATAGCCTGGTAAGTTCACAAGGGCAACCAAGTCTTTGGTGACCTCATTCCTCCCACACTGCCTGACTCACAGGATTTTTCTGGCTTGGTACTAAAGGCAGTGGAACTGATCAGCATCCCACGTTAATGCAATCCCGCATGGCGAGGTTTGTCCAGCATGAAGAACCTATAGTCTAGCATGTGCATTGAAGGGTCAGGAGTAAGCAAGATTCCTGATACAGTATAACAAAAACATATAACCTAGCCCTCAGCCATAAGTGGGCAGTGAGTGGGAGTGAAAGCTGGTTTCAGTGGTGCATACTGCCTTGGTAATGCATATTGTATTTTAGTGCATGCTGGTTTGAATTTTGGCATGCCATCATTGTTTATATATATCTAAAGATTCCCAGCACTTTGCCCTTATCTGCCAAACTCCTTCTACCGAGAGAGGAACAAGAAAGTAGTACTGAATGACTCGGTGTGGATCTAGCTCTGGATCTCACCCATTAAACTGGGCCTAGGTGGAAGCTGATACCAAACTCAGTACCACTGCTCTTGCCTATCTAGGACTCCTCCCTCCTCCTCCTTCTCCTCAGGGATCATAATAACAGATGAATGCAGAACTCTATGCTGTCAGCAAACCAATAATGGGGTAAGGCACTCCCATGATCCACTAAGAAAGCATCCACAAAACAAATGTAAAATATTAAAGTCAAAGTGGGGAAAAAAGCACCAGACACTTGGGTAGTTCCGTTAACTCGCAGAGGACTCAATATCACTCACTACTGCATTGTGTCTGTATGGAGCCCGGGAATGAAAGTTAATGGGTGAATCACACTTGAGTACCACACACTGCGTGATCCTTTCACTTTCACTCGCTCCATGTAGGTTCCAGTTTGGCTTCTCTCCCTCCCCTCGCAAAACAATGCAGTGTGTATGGCAAGCACAAAAAGGAAAAAAATTAATAAATAAAGAAAAATTAAATAAATTACACTGGCTCTGGGGGCCTCTCACATACTCAGGGCATTGGGCAACTGCCCCTTTTGCCCAATGGTTAATCTGGCCTGGGTGGACTTTGGAGCAGCACTGTAAACAATGTCTCCATAGTCAAAAATGGGGATAATCATCTTAATGAGGATTTCTTTGCATACAGGAAGTAGAATGCTTCTCTTATTTCTGTAATGTGCTCCATGTTTGGAGTGGGGCTTCTTGTGGATAGCATCCCCATGGACAGAACAATTAAGGTGGTGATCAAGACAGACCTGAAGGTACTTGAAGGAGGAGACATCTTCAATAGCTGCACCATCAAGGGCATAAAATGAATGAAGGGGAAGACTCTAACAAGCCTCTGCGTGGTGCCAAATGTTATGGAGACTGTTTTCTTACCATTGAGGGATAACTAAATTTCTTGGAACCAAAGCTGAATGTTGTTAAAGTCCGGTTGAAGCTAGTTCATGAGGTCAGGGGAAGAGGAGCCAGAGGTACAGAGAACTGTGTCATCTGCATACATGTGAATGGACACAAAGGAGCAGGCAGTGGGGAGGTTATTTTAAAAAAATTGAGAAAAGAATTGGGCTAAGGACAGACCCTTGGGGGATGCTTGATCTGATTGGGGGTGGGGAGGAGATTAAGTCTACATTATTGACAGCTTGCAACCTGCCCTCAGTGTAAGAGAAGAACCATTCAACTGAGGAGACAGAGCATCCTGGTAGGATGTCAAATGATCAAGATAATTAGGATGAAGTCAAATGGGGGACTTTATTTGAATGACTTCGAAATGGGCGACAATACACATACAGCGACTGATATGTTTGAGCGACTGATCATTTTGGCAAACCATTGATGTAGCCTACCCCCTGTGTCATGGTGCGGCATGGTGTTGATAGTGGGGGGTGCATGGGGCCAGGGCCCACCTGCTTAACATGGTAAATAGTAACATGATAAAGGTGGGTGACTGTGGTGGGCACTGTGTCCGTTCGGGTCCTGTTAGGCTGGTGGGTAGGTGAGTAGCAGCCCCAGTGGCTATGGCCACAGAAAGGTTTGCCTGGGGGGAGGGAGGGTGTCTGAGGAGGAAAGAGGGACATGGTGCAAATTAAATAGCAGGTGGGAGGGTATATGAGGGCACTATACCATTCGGCTACAGATGTGATGTCAGTCGCTGAAATGTGTTGCGCTGTAGTCTGCGGTCGCCCAATTGATGGTCGCTGAAAAAGATTCACCAAAATTGCTTTTGCCCAATAATAGTCACCCAAATTGACATCGAACCAGAGTCCTGGTTCCTTAAGCTTGCCCTTGCAGAATGGGGTAGCCAACACTGTTGAAGGCTTTGGTTATGTCAACAGTGATGGCAGAGGTGACAAGGCCCTGATCCATACCAGAGAAAATAGAATCAGCGAGTTGGAGGAGAAAGGTGGAGGTGCAGGTGGAGTGGGACTTTCTAAAGCCAGACTGCAAAGGAATGAAGAAGGAGACTGGGTCAAGAAAAGGGGTGATCAGAAAGAGAACAAGTTGTTCCTGGAATTTAGCCAGCATGGGGAGGAGATAGATAGGGTGGCGGTTACTAGGGGAAGGAACATCACCCCCCTTAAGGAAGGAGAACAACTGTTGCCAAGTTCCTCAGTTAGGGATATAGGATTGTTGTGGGGTGAGGGCGCAGAAGAAAGCACAGACACAAAGAGTCAGGTACAACACACCTCAGTTTGTTTTATTTTCGTATGTCAGGAAAATCATAACAAAAACTGAAAATAAAGGGCTAAAAGCAACACAAAGTTCACAGCATCTTAATGCACTTATGCAGAAAGCAGTTCCATGGACTGTTTCACATGGGTTCAAGCTGGGTTTCTGATGCAATCCCTTCTTAGGGTGTAATCCTCAGTCAGGTCACCCTCACATGGATCTCTCTTACTCCACCTCTCCTTGTACCAAGAAACGGCTAAGATCCTGCTTCTGTCAGGACAGATAGCAACTGAGATAATCTGACTTCTCCTTGCTCCCTTTGGGATTTTATACCTTCCCCATGGTCCATGAATCCATCCCTTAAACCAATTAGCATCCCTAGTCAGTCAACAGAAAGGGAAAAACTAAAGTTATGCTTAGAATATACAGAGTAACATAAAACGTAATATAGCAGGTAGGGTCTCACAGTCTAAAAATGTTGTTATTGAAACATAAGTGACTAATTTAATATATATGAAAATATGCTGTGGCCCCTCCTTCAGAGCTGCCCCTGATTCTAGGGACAACCCTGCTCTCAGTCATACAAATCTGGCCAGACTGAGGCTGGCCACTCTCTATTGAACTAAGATCTCAGTCACAGAGGGCTGCAACTGCCTCTAGGCCAGGTAAGTGAGGCCTTATATACATATTCTCACTGAGAGCCACATAAAATGCAAGTCTCTCTGATTTCTTCTTTTATTAAGGTAGGCATTGTAGTGCAGTGAAAAGGAACAAAAAAAAGGAAAAGAAACTTTAGAAAGGGAGGATGAACTATACTGAGATCCCCTGTGTTTATTTATATTTATTTCATTACTTACTATGGGCCCTATGCACTAATGAGTGGAGTGACTATGCACCACATATCTGCGGCGTGTAGTCACTCCACATCCATTGCGCCCCCACACAGGATGCACAAAGGAGGGGTGTGCAGACGCAATGCACTTGCTACCCCATGGCTGCAGACCACACTGCATGGGGGGTGGGCTAGGGACATGCCAGCACTATATGTCATGCACAACAGCGCATAATGCTGGCCGCGGGGGTGGTGAAGAGGGTGCAGGGTATGACAGGGAGAATCCTGCCATAAATCCCCTTTATGCCCTGCACACACAACTGGACACCACCCGGACGGGCAGATAGCCCGCACTGCCACTGGGACCACTGAGTCTGGACCACCCCATGGCTGCTTGGCCCCTACCAGACACCCCCCACCACCAAACCCACACACCTCACAGGGACATCAGCCCATGGATACCTCCCTCTCAAACGACACCACTGGCCAACCCCCACCACCAGTCCCCCCTGGCATGTGGTGGGGTTAAGTAAACCTCAGCACTGCTAACAGGCCCCCCACCCTGTCACTGCGACCCACTCTGGGGCCACATCATGGGAGGGCTGGTGGTTTTGTCCTCCTCTCACCACCACAGCCACTGGCCATTGGTCTTCTGTAGGGCACGATGCCAACGTGTGTCCCGCCATGTAGGAGATCCACTCTGTGACCTGGACCAGGCATCCAATTGGATACCTGGCCAGGTCCGTGACCCTGCCCTCAGCCCCCCTGCAGTGTCCTGTGAACCAGGGGAAGGTGGGGCCGAGGACAGGTGGTGGCCAGTAGTGAATACTGGCTGGTGCTCACCTGTCTGCAGGTGTGGAACTCCACGGGCTGGTAATGCACCTCCGGTGCTTATTACCCACCCATTTGTCTATAGGACTCATTATGCCTAAATGCAGCATGTTAACAGGCAGCAGCCCAAGACCCAAATACCTTCATAGACGGATGTCTACAGAAAATAAAGCCTTAAAATGCAACTGTATTTGACATTCCTAACATGCTTATCACAGTACTCACAGGCCTTATGGCAGTAAGACAGTCATAAACAGCCTGCTAAGTTTAGGAATAGGTACAAGGCTGTAAATTCTTTTGACTATGTGTACAGTGTACACCAGACAGCTTTTTGTTATGAATCCGGTGTGTGGGCGACTTATCAGACCATTGTGTTTAGACTGTGTCTCAGGGGGCTATAGTACCAGCGAGTAGAGAAAAGACAGGGGGAAAAAGATACAGAATTTTAAAAGTTGGTGACTGTATATGTCAGCAGATGGAAGAGGGACAAAAGAAGGACAGAAAAGTGCTGTTACAACAGACTGCGGAAACTGGTACTTTTTTAAATATTTAAACCCTTATATGTTTGCATAATTTTCTTTCAGATGTCTTTACATTTTCTGTACTTTAGAAAGGGGAGGCCTTGTATAGCAGTAATGCTTTATGATAACATCTCTTTCCAGTTTTCCAGGGCCTGGCAGGGCTTTATCCAGCCACAAGGATAAGGAGAAAGAGAGGCTGAGGAGGTAGGTGATAAGGGCAATGACATGATCGGAGAGATACAGAAGTCTAGGGACCAGGACCATTAGGGCTTCCACCCTTGTGAGAATTTTTAGACCAGAGAGCCTTAAAAGTAGCAGCAGGGGTAGTAGGTGAGAATGAAAACAAGGATGGAGTTGGCAGTAGGACTGCTAGAGAAGGAAAGGGAGAGCAAAGGGGAACAGGAGTTTAAAAATGGCAGATCAGGTGACTGTAGTTGGGTCAGAGATAGAAGTATAACTCAGCTTGAGAACAGGGAGGGAGGACTGGGTTGGAGGGGATTAAAGGGCATTAATTACTTTCCAGATCTTAGAGAGGTGATTAAGCTTGTTCTGGAGTGTGGCTGCGCAGCGTCCAGACTTCACAGGCCTAGCAGCTTTAGTACAGGCATTATGAAGTGACTGGTAAATTGTAAGGTCAGATGTAAAGCCAGAGGAGAACAGATCCTTCAGGCAAGGTCATGCACTTGATGACAAGCCAGAAACTCTGCTGAGATCAGTTGGAGATGAGATACTCAGACCATGTTTCTTCTAAGTGTGTGTTGGGGGTGTAATGATCCCAGACAGACATAAATTTAGAGGTGTAGAACTTGAGGGCACTGTCAACATTGCCAGTTGTACAACTGTAGGATCAGTCGGTGGCTACCAGGTCAGCATGAACGTAGGATAAGTCCAACGATTGGAAAGACCAGAGCTTTGGGATAATGAATCTTACCCACACAGTAGACAATGTTGTGTTCATTGGGAGCATCAGAAAAGGTACTAGCATCCACAATATGATCGGGATCGAAGGAGGGAACCAAGTTGAGGAGGGAGTGATTTAGTGATATAGTGATTTGAAAGTATAGCGAGTGGGGAAGAAGACAAGTTGGGTGAGAAGGAGAGACTTCATGCTAAGGAAAAATGTATGAAGAGGGGGAGAGACAATTTGATTTGAAATCACCTAGTATTATTACCCATCCAGAGGAGGCCTGGGAGGAGACATTGGTGAGTAACTCAGTTACGAAGGTGGGGACATGTCAGAGTTGCAACAGACAATGGCAGTAAATATGGGTACAGAGAAGGGAAGGGAGAGTTTGAAAAGAAGCGTCTTATGGGCAGAGGGGATACAGAAGGAGAGCATGGGCTCAAACTGAATGTTGATGAATGGTAGATGGTAACTCCATCACCCCTTTTGCTGGATTCTGATGAGCAATGGTGAAACCAGGGATGGCAACAGAGGAATTAGGGATCCTGGGGCAGAACCAGGATTCCAAGATTACCTGTTCTGAGGTGTTCCCAAAGGGTTGGTCCCGTCACCCATGCTGTTTGCAGTTTATGTGCTACCCCCTAGGAAGGATCATCAGATGGTATGGAGCTGGGGTTCACTGTTATGCAGATGATACCTAGCTCTACTTGTCTTGTGCACCTGAGGCAAGGGGCATGGTGAATGTGCTAAATCCATGCTTGACCGAGATCAGGGACTGGATGTCTTTGAGCTGGCTGAAACTCATTCCTGACAAAACTGAAGTACTAATGATTGAACCTGGTCATTGGGGGGGGGGTGTCAGCAGCTGGGAGGGGAGATGGGACTATACCTTGGTGCTTCCAGGCTCAGGGCTGCTGCTAGGTTGAAGAACCTGGGTATCATTCTGGATGAAAGGCTGACATTTGAGGCTCAGGTGTCAGCAGTAGTCTGGAATGCCTTCTATCATCTTAGGAATATCACTCGGATATGGTCCCTTATCTCCTCAGATGACACATCCTCACTAGTGCGTGCATTTGTGACCTCGAGACTCGATTACTGTAGCACTCTTTACCTCAGGGTTAGTGGAGGTGGGCTGTGACACCCTGCAGCAGGTGCAGAACTTGGCTGCAAGGGCACTAACTGACCTTTCTTGGTCAAATCACAATTTCCCAGCACTGTATGAACTGCAATGGCTGCTGGTGTGGTGCCGTGTCTCCTGTAAAATTGGCTCTTTAGCTCATTTGTTCCCATAGATGCCATATGGCGTCAGAACCATCCATTGTTAGAACTGACCCAAAATGGCCACCAGGAGCAAATGAGTTAACTTACAAGGCCCTATATGGACTGGGCCTGTGTGATCTGCATGACCTCCTGCATCCCTGCAGGTCAGTGCACCCCCTTTGCTCCACTGAGGAGGGTCTCCTTGTGGTCTCTAAGCACGACTGTGTCAGGTCTCATGTTATGGAATTCTCTTCCGAGGGTCATAAGGCAGGCCCCTTTGATGGAGAGCTTCAAAAGTGACCTTAAAACTTTTCTATTCTCTCAGGCTTTTGGGGTCTGATTCTCTGCTGATGTAAAGATATGACCTTTTAGCTGTGTGCAGTATGATCTATTAATTTTATGGGTGTTTTATTTTTGGTAATAACATTTTATTATGTATTTGGTTATTTGTAATATCATTTACAAAAGCTTCTGTTTTATCTAGAATTCCTGCTCTGTACTGGTGCCCTGGGCCTCGGGGGAAGGGCACCATAAACAAACACAATCTACTACTACTACTACCAACACGTCAGGTTTAAGGTTAACCATGAGTGGTTGCAACAAGACAGTCTTAGGAAGAAAGCTGCAAATGTAGGCATGAGCCACTCTCAAACCTTTGGTGAGAGGGGATGACATGGAAAGGCCAGGGTTAAGCTCAATATCTCCTGCAACTAAGAGTAGCAAGGAAATGAAGAGCACAAGAGAACCTATGAGATGCTCATGGGAAGAGGAAGGAGGGGAGTAGGATGAATAAGAACTAGGGAGTGAGGAAGGTAGAAGGGATGTGAGAGTTTCAAGATGTAGCCAAGTAGATGAAGGATATCAACCAAGATGCCAGGGAGAGTGCAGTAATGCAGGGAGGCTAAAGGAGGAGAAGGTGGGAGAGGGTGAAGAAAGGAGGGTAGTGGTTATGGGGAGATTTGGGAAGATGTAAGTGGGAAGGGAGGTGAAGGAAAACAAAAACAGGAAGAAGAGAAATTGTTAGGAGCAGCATAGTGGAAGAGTAAACAAAATAAAACACATTGCAGTGTACACAATAGTATGGGGGACAAGTTTCACTGAAGGAGTGAACGCTGAGTAAGGTGACTGTGGTCTTAACCAGATGTGAGAGACCAGAATTACAATTCTTTGCTGGAAGGCCAGATTATAAATTAAGAGTGGGGGTCAACTAAATTAGTTGACCAGTAGTCAGAAAACTAGCAAAACAGAGGAAAAATTGAAATTTAGAAGGGAGGGAAATAAAGGCTTCACCAGGACTAACCCAGATAGCAAACTGCAGTATCGGACCCTAGCAATAAATTAAATGAGGAATAGCACAGTGACAAAATAAAAACAATTAGGCAGTAGTAAAACCAAAGTGTAGGCAGTAAAATTAGAAAGCCATATTTCATCAATACAGGGTGCACTGCAATAGAAATAAAATGCAGTTGTTTACAAACAAGCATAGGACAGAGCAGTTGAAAAATTATGCCAAATAAAATAACAACACAGCAACAACAGTTAAAAGTCACCAAACATAAGCGTGAGAAGGAGAACCAGTCTTGAACTTACTTAGTGGGGCAGGAGCAAAGTATGCTGACAGGCAGAGTGGTCAGCCGATGGTTAACTCCACATTTGATGCCCACAATATGATGCCCTTATGCTACAGCCCTTAACTTAAGGACCAGAGCAGAGGACCACTAATAAGAAGGGAAGATAAAGCAGATTGGAGCCCCACCCATACAGATCTATGTGATAATGGTGAAAGCCTAAAGGTGATCACCGTTATCTAGAAGTCAAGAGTGCCGAAAATTTATTTTGGCACTCTGATACCCTGGCACACAGCCAAAGGTCACTGGGGACTTTGTTTTTTAATGTTTTATTCAGTGGGGCTGCTCCCCCTGCACCCCCCTACTTAAGGATTCTCAACTCCAGGGGGGGGTGCATGTCAGGTGGGTGAAAACATAAAAAAAAAAGGTTCAGGCTGGGTGCAACAAAAATACACCAGAGCCCAGACACAAACCCAGTACCCTGCTGACCAATGCCGTGAACCCACCCACCACACCACGGGGTTGGCTCGGCAACCCACTGTGGCACCACCCCTCACATACCCTCCTGCGCCTCGCTGTGCTTGCCCAACCCCCCACCACACACACGTATGTATAGCCATTATCCTGTCGCTATATTCCACCCACCCCCATCTGGCCACCCTACCCTAACATAATTGTTCATGTAATGCACTGGGGAGTGGGTCACCATTATTGTAGGTGCCCATTTCCCAGCGCTAACATCACAGGTAACCCCCCACACACACACCACTGGCAAACGTCCCAGTGGAAGGAAAGGGCAAAACAAGAGCAAGATTACAAGTCCTGCTACTAGCAGGAAACCAGCAGCCCAGCAGAAAGTCCAGGCACAACAGCACAGTAAATCTACACAGAGGTGAGCTTGACTGATTCTCAGTCAAATGCAGTCACTGAAATAGAGCAGGTGATGCAGCGTCTGAATACTGGAGCTAATTTAAAAGCTGCACTGATTCAGCTGCTTCAGAGCCCTGCTCACACCACTGACAAATCTCCAAACTGGAGGAAAGGGCAAAACAAGGGAATATTTCAAGACCTGCTATTAGCAGGAAACCAACAGCCCACCAAAAAATCCAGCTACAACTGCACCATAAATCCACACAAAGTGAAACTGACTGACTCCCGATCGAACACAGTCACTGAAAAATAGCAGCTGATGTGGTGTACAAATACTGTAACCAGTTTAAAAGCTAAGCCAATTCAGCCTGCTTCAGAACCCTGGCCACACCACTGGCAAACCTACTGATTTGGAGGAAGGGCAAAACATGGACACAATTTCAAATCCTGCTACTAGCAGGAAACCAGAAGCCCACCAGGTAGTCCAGCCACAAGACCACAATAAATCCACACAGACAGAGGCCTGACTGACTCCTGATTGAATCCAGTCAATGAAATAGAGCATCTGATGCAGGGCCTGAAGGCATGGTGTCAAAATCTTGAACACAAAAGAGCATGGGTCAAAAAATGCACAGCAAAAACAAAAGTAAAGCTCTCCAAAAACACAGAGTGCTATAACAGCGACACAAAAAACAACCAATTACGCTATTGAGCAGCATCAGGTTATGCATTAGAGAAAGAGTAAGGTGCCTTCGGATGTCCCAGTTTTTAGTCGCCTTGGTGGTGTGGGAGGTAGTTTAACCAGAACAGTATTCCAGGTGGTATGGGATCAAATGCCACTTAAGGCACTTACTTCTTTCTTTCTTCTGTGTGTATGATTTCCAAAAATATGCACACTGCACTCTTGTGATTGAAACTTTCAGCTATCACCAGAAGTGGTGGCTACCTGTATTATATCAAATATGTAATTACACAATTTAGTCTTCAATTTTTCCATCCACTTGGGTGGAAATATAATTAATCCTATTCACAAAAAAGATTTGATTAAAAGATCCATGAATGTACTGACCAATTAGTCTGACGGACACATCACAGAAATTATTATCATGGATTTTGTTAGCCAGATTGCAAAAATAGGCAGATGATAATCTAATACTTGAAGAATTGCAAAATGGGTTCAGAGATTCATGTTCCACTACCCAGCACTGTATGGTTTTGTCACATTTAACATATACATACACTAAAATGAAAGGTAGTTAATTGTTTTGTTGTTTCAGCAACTTAAAGATGGTGTTTGATAGCATAAATTGAAGAGCATTATTGTTACCATTATACAATATGAGGATAGACAGACACCTACTGGATATCATAATGAGACTACATGAGTGTACCTGCTTTAAAGTACATTATACAGTAGTATAAATGGAGGATTGACTAGACAAATTAAAACCAACCTAGGCATTCATCAAGGGCATACAATGACACCGTTACTTTTCAGTTTATATCTTAATGAAATCCTAAAGCAGTTTTGTGAACTGAATCGAATTTCCCTCAACTCTTTGATCAACCTGTTTCTCTTCTCCCTTATGCAGATGATGTGGTACTTATGGCCACCTCTCAATTAGGGTTACAACGTAAGTTGGAAAAATTCTCGTCATCATGTGAGGAAATAATTTTGGGTTATCAATCAGTTAAAACCCCAAGTTATTAGTATTTGGTAGTTCTAATACAAAAAAAGTACAACATTTGTGATAAAGGAGTTAAGCATCAAACAGTAAATGCCTATGACTATTTTGGCCTTAGGTACGCAAGTAATCGGTGCCTGAATAGACACATAGAGATTATTTAAAATTAATCTAGTAAAACCCATAAGCAGAATGATTAGATTCATGAGAAATTAAGATGGACAATCAGTGAAGGGCTCCTTGACTGTTATGAATGCCAAAATCAAAATAGCAGTATTGTACATGGGTGAGACTTGAGGTTTATCAAAGAGTAATGTGATAGAGACATAACTGAATAAGGTCACACACTTTGTTCAGAGCTTGGACAGTATACAATAGAAGTAATGTTAACAGAGAAAATAATGATATTTATAATGGACTTACAAACTATATCAAACAATAGACTACTAAGAATTTGTTTTCAGGAGCAGATTTATTCTTCCTTATATTAATTTATAAAACAAAAAAAGAAATTCTCACTAAAACTTAGCTTTATATTGAGTGATGTTTTTCATGTTCCAGTATTAGAATTGATAGAACAAATTAAACAAAAATATAGAGGAATGGCAGTCTATCAAGCACTAGATGACTAAGAATTTATTTTCAGGAGCAGATATATTACTCATATAGAGGATTTATTCTTCCTTATATTGAATTTATTAAACAAAACACATTCTTATTAAAACATGGTTTTATATTGATTGATGTTTTTCATGTTCCAACATTAGAATTGATCGAACAAATTAAACAAAAATATAGAAGAAGGGCACTGTTGTAGGATTTACAAAACTTAATGATTCAAAACTCCATCTGCTTTATAAGAGCTATTCATTGTAAAGCAATCTACTTGGAAGGGAGATCATGGATTAAGGCATCCCTTTAAAAGTACCACTTTGGGGAGAAGAGTCAATGTGGGCCTGTATTCTAGTCGCATTGCAATCTCTATATTTAATTTGGGCAAAGATGGCACCATTTTGTGACCACAATTGAACTTTTTCAGTGCTGGCTTTATGTTTGCAAGAAGGAAAAAGTGGTGAGCCAGCTTACAGAAATGGACACAATATTCTGTAGCTATAGCTGTGGCCAAGGAAATGAATCAAATCTGGGGCCCAGATTATTTCCTCCCTTATTTACCCTTTCTTTCCTGCCTTTCCCTGTACTCAATAGATATATTGTTTTCCATAGAATAAACAAATTCAGAATTCTGAAAATTTCCACTGTCAGAATAGACTGATACTTCATCTGTCTATGCAGAGACAAATGAGGCAAACTTTGTTATATAATTCTATCTCCTTCATCTCCTTCTCTGCTCTCACTTCACCCCCCCCACACACACAAACTAAAGGCCTCATATGAATTCAAGGCCTTAATTTATTTTGCTCAGTTAAGGAAAGGAGATATTCATGGTCAGCAATGGAACACTAGAAATAAAACTGTGAGTAGTACTTTTTAAGGCTGCAGTGGGCATAGCCCTGCAGACCTCTTGCTAGGAGAAAAGGACTCAGCACTTTTCTTCTATTTTTTTTGGAGTTCCCCCTCCTGAAGGGAACTCAGCCTCATCTGCATGGCGCCCCCCATGCCCAGGCTTACCCCCCCTGGGTGGGCCTATGGGTGGGCACCCCTCCCCATGGACCTTGGTATCATGCCCTGGCTTACCCCCCATGGTGGTGCCATGGGAGTGGGACCTCCCGACAGACACTATTGGCAGCAGGGATGGTGGTGGTACCAGGGCATCATGCTCAAGGGCTGGAATTTTTTTATTAATTTATGCTTTATAGTTCCTCTGTGGAGCTGACGGGTTGCTCCAGCCCTCCCCCAGAGGGACTCATACTACGACCTGAATGTGTCATGTCATCAAGGACCCCATCGGCTCCTGGCCATTTTCTGCCTGTTTTCTCCCTGGCACCCGAGCCATGCAATGGGCAAGGCAGCTGCCCCCGCCACCACAGAAACAGACAGACATCCAGGACAGGTGCCCTTCCCTTGTCTGGGTAACATGCCTGTGCTGAAACCCAGCCACTGCTAGGTGTCAGTCCACAGTGTGCCACATTGTCCCCACTCCCTGAGGAAGGAGTGTTGTCTATGGATGCTCAATCCTTCCTCCCCCCTGCTGACCCCTGAGAGACCGAAGTTCATTCCTGAACCTAGGTCACAGGCATGGCATGAGGTGTGGAGTCCAGGGCCTCAACACTCACTGCCACTGGGTTGGCTCAGGGGCCAGATTTTTTTTGCAGATGACGGCAGTATCTAGGAGCGGGGATGTGCAATGACATCCTGCATCTGCCCCACGCCCCTCAGGTAATGGCGCCAACACAGTGGGTCCCCCAGTCACCATCAGAGGTTCATGGTGTTACACGAGGTCCCTCCACCCTAATCGGTACCCCCTAGAGGTACACTGCAGATAGCTAGCATTTAGGTATATGTTATACTAACATATAGGGCTAAGGGCATCTACTGTATAAGAGTAAATGTCAGGATATGTATGCACACAATTGTTATACACTTTACTTTCTAATATACACAAGCATTCCTTGCTTTCAAGATGCTAGGACACCTGTGTTCTTGTAGTGATATGATATATAAGTTGGCATTGCCATATTCTGATGATTTGTATTACTACATGGTTATGTACAAACTGTACTTCTTTGTTTCCACAAAGTGTTAACTATAACAAAATTGTAAAATGTTATCTAGGACTGAGGAGCCACCTCTAATTTAGCCAATAGGGCTCATCTCTGTAACTAGAACTGTTTCTATCTTACAGTAACCATGGTAATTATGTTAGGTATATAATGTAAGACATTACGTCTTCTACCTTGGAGACCCCAGGAGACATGGAGATTCCTTTGAGGTATAGGGAATGCTTAAAATTGGCTCCCAGTTCCTAATGGTAAGAACTGCTTAGGGTAACTGTGATTTTCCTTTTGGTAGTAATAAACAAGCTTTATTACTCTTATGCAACGTGTCTGTGATTCCTTGCATTCCCATTATTGCCAAGAACCTGAGAGTGAGGTTTAGACCTCATCATGAGATCACAGCAGTGCAGGAGGACATTGTAGAGTTGGGGAGGGGCCTAAGACAAGTAGCACACACAGTATCCTTCTCTGAGGTGCTGCCTGTCAGTGGCATGGAGGAGGCGAGGGTAATTAGCACCATGCAGTTTAATGAATGGTTGAAAAATGGTGTGGAGCACAGGGGTTTGGCTTCACTGGGGACTGGGGTTCCACCTGGAGGGACACCAGCCTATACTGGCAGGATGGTCTGCATCGGTCCAGGAAGGGAACAAGTCTTATGAGCAATTGGTTTAAATGCTTCATTGGCAAGCTTTTAAACTAGTCAAAGGGGGAGGCACTGATAAGCAGCAGGAAAATCCCAGCCTCTCCCTACAAAACAGGGTACTAAATGAGAAAAAGATCAAGGTAGAAAGGTCGGTGGGGAATGCTGCAACAGAAGGTAAAGCCATCACAAAATGGAGAGCAATGAGTACCAATGCCCGTAGTCTGGGTAACAAGCTTCTTGAATTAGTGGCCTTGATGGAGGAAGAACATCTGGATATCGTGGCAGTCACAGAAACATGATACACACAAAACCATGACTGAGACGTAAACATACCAGGATACACTATCTACAGGAGGGACAGGGAGGGTAAAAGAGGAGGAGGAGTAGCTCTTTACATAAGGGAAGGAATAAAAGCAACAGAACAAAAGGGTAAACAGGGAGGAGAAGAAGCATTGTGGGTAAATTTGGAGACAGGCAATGGCACCACAATCTGCACAGGGGTTGTATACAGACCCACTTCTCAGGGGGAGGAAATGGACAAGGAAATGATAGAAAGTATACTTAGAATGGCAGAAAAAGGGGAGATATTGATGATGGGTGATCTGAATATGCCAGATGTTAACTGGAGTGCAGTTGCAGCAGCCACTTCGAAGAGTGGGGTTATTCTAGATGCCCTACAGGGGGCATGCCTTAGACAACTAGTATTGGAGCCCACTCGAGAGGGAGCAATCTTAGACCTGGTTCTCTCAAATGGAGATGGAGAGAGGATCACAGATGTAGAATGGGTAGCCATCTGGGAACTAGTGACCATCGAACAGTATGGTTCACAATAAACACAGCAATAGGTCAAGCCATACAAAGGCAAAAGTACTGGACTCTAGGAGGGCTGACTTTGCCAAAATGGGTGAGTGCCTAAGGAATGCACTAGCAAACGGGCAGGAAGGAGGGGTGGAAGAACAATGGAGAATAATAAAAACTGCCATCACAGAGGTAACGAGCCTTTGTGTGAAGCAAATAAACAGAACAAAATGATGTAAGAAACCACTATGGTTCTCAAAGGAAGTGGCAGTGAAGGTTCAAGAGAAAAATAAAGCATTCAGGAAGTAAAAGGAATCGCAGAAGGAGCAGGACAGAGAACTGTATCAGTTAAAGCAAAAGGAGGCTGGGAAGGCAGTCAGAACAGCAAAGGCCCAAACCGAGGAAAAGATAGCCAACTCAGTTAAGAAGGGGGTTAAAACCTTTAATAGGTACATCAGAGAGTGAAGGAAGGCCAAAGGAGGGATAGTGAGGCTTAATAAATGGGAGGGAGGGTGGGCAGAGGGAGACTGTGAAAGGCAGAGATACTAAACAAATATTTTTGCTCAGTATTTACAAATGAAGAGGGGAGGTACCTAAAACAAACAGTAGAAACACTCTGGATACAGAAGTTGATACCAGCCCATTTACAGAAGAAAGGGTTCTGAAAGAACTCTTAAAACTGAAGGTGGACAAAGCAATGGGGCCTGATGGGATTCATCCCAGAATTTAAAAGAACTAAGGGTAGAACTAGTGACACCACTGACTACCCTTTTAACAAATCATGGGAGGATGGGGTGGTACCCGAGGACTGGAGAAGGGCAGATGTGATTCCCCTTCACAAAAGTGGGAGCAAGGCAGAAGCAGGAGACTACAGACCTGTTAGTTTAACCTCAGTGATAGGGAAAATGATGGAATCACTTCTGAAGGAAAGAATTGTCTAGTATCTAGAGGCCAGAGGGGCACAGGACCCAAGGCAGCATGGATTCACAGCGGGAAGGTCATGCCAGATGAATCTGATAGATTTCTTTGACTGGGTGACCAAAGTAGTAGATCAGGGAGGGGCTGTGGACATGGCCTACCTAGACTTTAGCAAGGCATTTGACACAGTTCCACACAAAAGATTAATATACAAGTTAGCCAGCCTGGGAGTGGGTCCCAAGATGACAGCCTGGGTAAAGAATTGGCTGGAGAATAGTAAATGGAGTCCACTCAGAAGAAAGGGGGGTTACTAGTGGGGTACCGCAGGGTTCAGTATTAGGACCGGTCCTCTTCAATGTCTTTATAAGCGACATTGCAGAGGGACTGGAAGGAAAAGTATGTTTCTTTGCAGATGACACAAAGATCTACAACAGAGTTGATGCACAGGGTGGGGTGGAAAGGATGAGAATGGACTTGGCAAGGTTAGAGGAATGGTCAAATGTATGGCAGCTTAGATTTAATGCTAAGAAGTGCAAGGCAATGCACCTGGGAAACAAAAACCCAGGGGAAGAGTACACAATGGGGGGTGAGATACTAACAACAACAAAAATGGAAAGAGACCTGAGATATTCATATCAGATGACCTAAAGATGGGCGAGCAATGTGAGAGGGCAGCAAGGAGGGTTGGGGGATACTGGGATGCATGGGAGAGGCATCACCAGTAGAAACAGGAAGTATATCCTCTGTACAGACAGCTAGTGAGACCCCATCTGAGTACTAGTGCAGTTCTGGAGACCCAATTTCTGCAAAGACATAGACAGGATGGAAGCTGTCCAGAGGAGGGCAACTAAAATGGTGCAGGGTCTGCACCGGAAGACATATGAAGAGAGACAAAAGGAGCTTAATATGTATAGCCTCGAGGAAAGAAGGAAGAGGGGGGACATGATAGAAACGTTCAAGTACCTCAAGGGAATCAACAAAGTTCAAGAGGGTAGCATCTTTCAAAAAAAGAGGTGTGCAAGAACAAGAAGGCACAATTTGAAGATGAGGGGGCGGCTCAGAGGTAATTTAAGGAAGTATTTTTTCACAGAGAGGGTTGTGGATGCATGGAACGGCCTTCCAGAGGAAATTGTGGAGTCAAAAACAGTGGTGGAATTCATGCATGCATGGGACAGTCATAAGGCCATTCTAGGGGCCGGGGTAGGAAGAAGTAGGCTGCTGGTTAACTAGGATCTGCAGCTTATCCAGTAGGTAGGTAAATGGGTGACTGGGTGGGCCAGGTGGTCCTTATCTGCCATCAAATTCTATGTTTCTATGTTTCCTGACAATTGGCGACCGCGTGCAGGCAATATTTGGAGTTTGCAAAGTTTTCACTTGTTGCTACAGCTTTTCCTTCCCGATGGGGACAGTAGGTGTGCATTCCAGCATCACCTCTCCTGTTTTTCACCCACTTTGTAATCATTTGCAAAGTCTGGCTGCTTACTGGGTGTGGTCGATGCCGACTCACCTCACCCCATGGCAGTTTTGAATTGCAAGCTTACAAGTGCACAGTAGCCTACCTGTGAACTAGTGCACATGTTGTGGATCAATACACAGCATGGTGCCTTTTCACAGTATGATTTTTCATTCCCTCCCACACAATGGCCACAGTATCAAATATCTGTGCAGACTTGAGACTCAATGTCTCAAACTTCCTTGTGTCCCATGGAGGATGGGCTGACTGTGTGGGATGCAAGTCAATCCAAAAACCCTGTGCTGAGGATTTCAACCCAGTACTCAGAGATGAGACAAACAGCAAGAAAGCGAGAAGCTAAAGGTCTGTTGCTCATGGCTCTCTACACTGCTTTGGAAGCCTTCGAAGCGAGGTTTTGAACCCTTGAACTGCAAGTGTCATCTCTTAAGCTGGAGATGGGATTGCAAGAAACTGAATGTGTAAGACGTGAGCAGAATTTGGAATCTGAGCTCCAAACTCTGCCGAATGAAAAGGATTCCCTTTTGCATCATTCTGCTCAAGCAAATGAGAGGGAATGTGTATGTTGAAGCAGGAGTGCGAAAGTTTGAGACAGGATAAGGGGCAGGCTTGCAAATGAATGACTTATTAAGTAGAATGAATGATCAGATGCATGAGGAGTTGGGAGAGTTACAGGACGAGATAAACCAGGTATGTAATGACTTAGGAGTGGCTACTAGGGACAATCGCAAACTAAACATCGTGTATAGAGTCTTACAGAAGCAGATGCAGGATGATGTGGATCAGAATGTTGCAAATGTTAGTCATGAGGATTGTGAATATAAAATGGTGAAACTGTGCCATCAGCGAGAGGTACTGGCTGGTCACATCAAGGCAATGCGTGGAGTAGTCATCATCTGGGATGACATCATCTGAGGAGGAGGAGTCAAATGACAACATTTCCCAGTACAATGCCCAGTCACACCCCTACTTTGGCCCAGTAACCTCACCCCACCATCCCCAACATGGCAGACCCCCTCACATGACGCCACGTCCCCATGTCATCAACGGCATGACGACCCTCATGAGTGATGCTAACATGGCAACCCCCATGATGGGGGAGAGCAGGCCGAGGCCTAGTCCGAACAGCACCACCAATCGCTGTTATTACTGTGGACGAGAAGCAAGAGATAGAGAAAATGACTGATGCCGCCTTAGGCAATGTGACCCTGCCCGACAGAAGCAAGCAGACACTCCAAACGCAGATCAGACAGATGCTGCAGAAGACCACCACTAGGGATGGAATAGTCCACACGGTGACTGAAGCCACAGCTCAGGCGGCCCTGCAGGGTGCCTGGGATGATCCACCTCTGAATGATCATCCCAGCAATCCCCTGCAAATGGCCCACTCTGTTCAGCAAATAGCTGACAGCATTGGTTGGATAAGACCCTCCGACAACCTCAGTTGCCACTTGGAAAAGGTGCGTGCTAAATGTGAAATGCTTAGCCTCACTGCAAACTACCAGATCCTACGCCAGACCATCAATCCTGGCCTATGAGTGAAACTCCCCGACAGGACAGCCACGCCACTTTTGATGAAATAGCATCTGAACTCATTACTGCACACAACCCAGGTGTGGTAGGAGTGATGCTCGCATATCCTGTGAAACAGAATGTGAAAAAAATTCCAGTGACATTCTACCAGAGGCTTTGGATGGCCTACAGAGCAAGGAAGAATCTAGCAGGAGAAGCCACTGATGCGGATCTCATTGAGTACGAAACCCTGTTCCTTCAGAACATGATCCCTGCAATGTGAGTGAAGGTAGAGCCAACCACCTATCCCACCACGGAGAGGTTCACCGATATTCTTCAGAAAACTAAGAGAGTTTACCAACTCTACATCCATGATTCAAGCTCTGGCTCCAGGAAAGTAGCTGCCGTGGAAGCCATCCCAGAGGCCATGATGCACTACACGGTGGAAGGCCAAGCCCAAGAGAAACAGCCCCTCCCCACAGACAACCAACACCCCCAGCAGGCCCAACAACAATCCTGGGGTGGGAACTGGAACTACCACAAAAATAAGAAACACCAGAAAAACAATACGAGTAAACAACAGAGACCAGAGACTTCATATAGGGAAATAGCCGATGAGAACCGAATCCTCTGAGACCTCCTCAGAAAAGTGCACTCTGTAGCGGACGCTGTTCCGGTACGGGCCCTTGCTGCAATACAACCAAGAAAGAAGGCCTCAACAGGCTGCAGAGATACTGGAAGTCTAGGTTCTCAGGCCCCAACAGGCCTGAACCCAGAAGCGGCTCCCTATATAGCATCATTGCAGCATGACGAGATGGTTCACAGGAACCAGGCCCAGACTCTCTTTCAAAAGATTCCCCATACTTTTGCTGGTGCAGATTGACAACTATAGGCACCAGTCCATATTGTAAAAAAACTGGTCTTGGATACAAATGGAAGGCCCTGCACAGAGGCTGAGGTTGGGGCAGCCTACTCAGAGTACTGCTGGATACAGGCGCGGCTGTGTCTGTATTGCGGGATGACAACCCAGACACATCACCTTAGTCTACCAGATGGAGGACCAATATGTCTGGCATAGATGAACTAGGCTACCTGCATACTGTTCCCTACCACTACCTGTAATGCTGGGACACCTGATGGTGTATCACACCATTCAACTGATGGTATTGCATGATTACTCTAGTATAATCAGAATTGACTTTTTGGCACCATACGGCTGTGTGGTGGATTTGGCCAACATGTTACTGATACAGATTCAGGGACAATATCACACCATCATGATCCCTGAATCACGGGTGGTTGCGACAATATCTGCAAATGACAAATAGTATGACATCATAGCTTTGTTTAAGAACCATGAGCTCTTCCCGAAGCTCTTTCCCATCCTACAAAGGCATCTGGAGGCATTTGCCACCAACAAGCATGACTGTGGCAAGATGCATAATGTCATTGAAGTGACAGGCCCAGTGCAAGAGAGGCAATGGCAATACCCCTTCCCATCTGAGGCCTTGCCTTCTCTTAGGGGAATGATTAAATCACTCCTCAAGCAAGGTGTAATCAGGACATGTGTTTCCACTTCAAATTCCCCAGTGTGGCCTGTGACAAAACCCATGGGTGCCTGGAGACTTAATATTGACTACAGCAGACTAAACCAGGTCACTCCTAGTTGTGCCCCAACAGTGGTATCAGCACCAGATGTGCTGCAACTACTGACTCCTGCCCAGCAATGGGTTACTGCCCTGGACATCTCCAATGGTTTTAGGTCATTGCCATTGGGCCCCAAAAGTCAATATAAGTTTGCCTTCACCTTTGAGGGAAGGCAGTACACATAGACCTGCTTACCACAGGGGTTCCATAACAGCCCCTCCCAATTCCATCTACACATGATGGATACCCTTGAGGGTTTCTCTACACCCCAGTGTCTCTTGCAGTATGTGGCTGACCTGTTGTTGGCCACAGCCACACAGGAACAACATCTGGATCTCTTGGACAAACTATTGACCCTCATTCAGAGGGCAGGCCTCAAATGTAACCCAGCAAAAGCACAACTATGTCAGAAAGAGGTACTCTTTCTGGGCCTTAGGATAGCAGACCAAGGCTGAAGCCTTACCTGGAAGAAGATACAGGGATTGCAAGATTTGCCACTGCCCACTAGCGTGGCCACCCTTAGAAGGTTTCTAGGTATGGTAAATTATTCCAGGGATTTTATTTGTGATTTTGCTCAGAAGGCCACCCCTCTGTATGAACTACTGAAAAAGGATGTCCCCTGGACTTGAGGCCCCATTCACACCCAAGCTGTGATGTTACTGAAACAGGCCTTGGCCTCAGTTCCAGCTTTGGTTAACCCCAATCCAGCCCTGCCATTCCATCTGGAATCTGCCACCTCGGACATTGCTATGTCTGCAGTGTTGGCCAAGAAGGTCCATGGCACCCCTGAGACCCACTGCATATGCATCACAGATCTTGACCCCAGTAGAACAGAAGTACAGTCATTGTGAAAGGAACCTTCTGGCTACCTATTGGGCTGTCAAGCACTTTCTCTATATCATTGGGTACTTCCCCCCCAATTATCAATACAAACCATACTCCAACAATCTTTTTGCTGTCAGAAAGCATGAAAGATGGGTCAGTCTCTAATACCAGATGGACACACTGGTCCCTCCTTCTCTAAGATAGAGACATCAAGGCCACCCAACCAAAATGCCATCCATGCTAGCACATGGCCTCCTTTCCCAAGGAGAATCCCATGACTGTACACTGCAGCCACCTGATCTACCAGATCCAGGTCCCTTCCTTCCTGCTACACCACAACTTCTTGAGAACACCTCACTGTGTCATGTATTTATGGATGGATCAGCTTTCTTTTACCAGGGAAAGCAGATAGCAGGAATGGGCATATTTGTAGTTTACCCTTTTGGTAACACTGTTAAGATTTCTAAACATTGCAGTGTGGCATCGTCACAGAATGCAGAACTGGCAGCGGTGGCCTGTGCCCTCGAGTTTATACAGCAAGGAACTGAGGATACCATAATTTTTATAGACTCTAACTGGGTTTGCTGTTTTCTTCCAGAATTTCTTCCTTTCTGGCAGAAGAACTCCTTTACCTCTTCTGATGGCACCGGGTGAAAAATAAGGAACTGGTAATATACATTCATTCACTGGCACAAAAATTTGCACACAAACTCTATGTACACAAGGTTAAGGCCCACTCCATTCATTACCTCTACTATGCCTCCAATGACACTGCTGACACCCTTGCTAAGGAAGGGGCCCAAGAGGGGGACACCTGGATGATGGACCATCCAGAGGCCAGAGCAGCTGTGCATATTGCAGCTGTCAGGAAGAAACCTGAACCTTTCTTCCCCTTGGATTTGTCAGAAGCCCAGCATGCTGATTTGGAACTCAAAGATGTGTTCAGATTCCTGGACAAAGGCACTGAAAAGAATTTACCTGCACATAATCCATACCGAAGGCATGAAGGTAAGATACACCTGTCCCCAGATTACAAGCTCATTTGGTAACAACCGGATTACTCCCCCACCAAATTGAGGGTGGTCCCTTGCCATCTCTGATCTGATTTTCTGCACCAAGTGCATGATACCCCCATGATACCCCCACTGGTGGACACCAGGGAGTGAAAAACACACTCCAGAGGCTTAAGACCACCACATGGTGGCCTGGTGTCACCAAGGATGTCAAACATTACATAGACAACTGCCTTGTTTGTGCACAAAACAACCCTATCCCTACCAAATGAAATGCCAAGCTACTGACACAAAGGCATTCTGGCCCTTGGCATGCCTTACAGATTGACTTTATTGGTCCCCTTACCAATACTTGTAGAAACAACAAATACGCCCTTGTGGTCACTGATCTCTTCTCTAAGTGGGTTGAGGCTTTCCCTCCCAAGATATGCAATGCAAAAGCCACTGCCAAAATCCTGGTGGAACAGATTTTCTCCAGGTGGGGCCTACCTCTGAAGGTAGACTCTGACAAAGGAACCAGTTTTACGGGTGAGTTGATGAAAAAAGCCCTTGAACTCCTAGGATTTCACCAGAAGTTCCACATACCAAACCACCCACAATCATCAGGTCAAGTAGAGAGATCCAACAGATGAATTAAGCAGTTGCTTTTCAAATTCATTGAGGGCAATCCTAAGGATTGGGATTCCCTATTGCCTTTACTCCTTATGGCAATTAGTGGCACACCCTCAGTCACTACCCAGTTGACACCCTTTGAGGTGATGACTGGTAGAAATATGAGATTATCTGAACACCTGTTGTTTGACCTGCATACCCCCACTGCAGACCATGTGTCTATGGAGCAATATGTGGAAAAGTTAAGAAAAGACGTGCTACACACTCATTTGTATGCTGCAAACTGCATGGGCAAAGTCCAGCAACAGTCCAAAATTCAGTTTGACAAACACGCATAAGAAGTGGATTGGCAAGTTGGAGATCAGGTAATGGTTCTCAGATAAGTGCATCCAACACATTCCTTCTCCAACAAGTGGGAAGGACCCTACCCCATTGTCACCAAGCTTAGTCCAGCAGTCTATCAAGTTAGACTCATACAAAACAAAAAATTGACTGACAAATGGTTTCATTCAAACCTGTTGAAACTGTATAAAGGAGTATGATTACTTTTTCTCACCCCATTGGGTGGAATAGACTAACCTTGCTAATGTTTGATTTTCCTTTTCAGATACACTGACAAGATGGCAATTTTGTTCCATTTTCTCCTCATCTTAGGAGTTATCCCATGAATCCAAGGTACGGTAAAGCACCCCCTTCCTCATCTTGATCCACCTGCAACTACCCCAGATGGAGTCTCCATCAATATCCCTGACAATTTGATTACCATTCAGGAAGGTTCAGATGCCTACCTCACTGCCTCGGTTGTTGCTCCTGATAAATCTACCCTACAAATTGAGTGGCAGACCAAGTCTCAAGGACAAATACTCCCTGTGGCCAAACTCTCCAAGGAAGAAAGATACGCTGTATATAATATGCACAATACTACTAAGGCATTTACAGACTCTAAAGACAAGATTAACGCCCTTATTGCTCAGAACAATGAGGAAGCAGATAAGCAATACATTGCCCATGAAATATCATGCTCCACCTATGGATCATACATTATCACTACCATCAACAATCTCTTCCATGATCTGGAATCCAGAAGAATCCCTGCTATCATACATGATAGACATATCTTTAAATGGTATTGTCCTCAGTGCAAATCCCCTAACTGTGTTGCCATGTGTATCCTACAATCTCTTACTATTCCTGTTGCCACTGCTAGGAATTTAGGAATTTTGACCAGGCACCCCAACACTGGTCCTTGCTTTACTTTTAAGAAATGTTCCATTAAGGATACTATGTTTGTGTCTTTTACTATCTCTTTACCATGTTTTGATCCTACTAGAGCTATATTTGATAAACTAGCATCCACGCACTCCACTGGGCACCTTGATAACTACATATACAGAGAACACCTAGACTTGCCTACTCTACTGGTTTTCCATCCTCTTCTGAACGCGTGGGTCTCGATGCACACAGATTGCTGTGCGAAGAATGGGTATATTTATTTGTGTTGATATGACGTATTTGATGTTATTAAACCTGTATGAGAATATTCTTCAGACAGTATCGACTCGTCCTTTTCCATGGACGATGACATCACCGCCAAAGGCACAGAATACCAGGACTCAAAATCTGCTCCAGACAATTCTCAATTGTATCAGTCTTACTGAAAGGAGGTTCATCGCCTGTCAACACGGATTTCCAGACAGACTTATACTTGCCCAGTACAGCAACAAAAAATGGAGACTGCCAATTGTTAAAATGCTGTATAATTCAGATGGTAAACATTGTGTGATAACAAATGTTAAACAATTCACATAAGGAGAGAAGATGTGTACTATTAATGATTCTAATTTTTGCTTTGTCCCACATCAAACCACGATTATTGGGCACACAGGTATTACCCCGTTCCCCTTGTGGAACCTGATATCAGTGATGGTTGACCCCAATTATCTGCTTACTCTTTCAGAGTACTTACCTTATTTTATTGTCCACATTGACCCTTTGACTTTAACTTTGAAGTCCCTTTTAGACAGGAAAGACAATCATCTCATCCACATCAGCAATAAAATATCCAAGGCAAATGAAGCAATATTTGACCTTATTAATGATGGTGATTTTAATAGTGCACTTACTAACACTTGGTTAGTGATTACTTTTAAAGGTTTTGTTATTATACAAGCATTTTTGATATTTTTACTTATTACTATGCTCTGCTGCCTCCGGTGCGCCCTCCGCCAACACCATGAGCAGCTGTAGTTCCTTTACAAGGCTCATGCATCGGGTCTGTAAATGACACCTGCTGTCTCTCCACTTCCCTCCTCTTGCTTGTGTTGCCCCTTCTGAGGCAACAAGGGGGGAATGTGACACGAGGTCTCTCCACCCTAATTGGTACCCCTAGAGGTACACTGCAGACAGCTAGCATTTAGGTATATGTTATACTAACATATAGGGCTAAGGGCATCTACCGTACAAGAGTAGATGTCAGGATATGTATGCACACAATTGCTATACACTTTACTTTCTAATATACACATGCATTCCTTGCTTACAAGATGCTAGGACACCTGTGTTCTTGTAGTGTTATGATATATAAGTTGGCATTGCCATCTTCTGATGAGTTGAATTACTACATGGCTATGTACCAACTGTACTTCTTTGATTCCACAATGTGATGACCATAACAAAATTGTATAATGTTGTCTAGGACTGAGGAGCCACCTCTAATTTAGCCAATAGGGCTCATCTCTGTAACTAGAAATGTTTCTATCTTACAGAAACCTTTGTATTAATCTTAGGTATATAATGTAAGACATTACGTCTTCTACCTCGGAGACCCCAGGAGACACGAAGATTCCTTGAGGTATAGGGAATGCTTAGCATTGGCTCCCAGTTTCTAATGGTAAGAACTGCATAGTCCAACTGTGAATTTCCTTTTGGTAGTAATAAACAAGTTTTATTACTCTTATGCAATGTGTCTGTGATTCCTTGCATTCCCATTATTGCCAAGAACCTGAGAATGAGGTTTAGACCTCCTGACAATGGTGTGTCAGAACACTCTACCCCGCTCCCCTCAAGAGAAGGAAAGCAGCCTCTGAGATGCTCAATCTTTCTACCCCTAGCTGGCCCTCCAATGTCCTGAGTCAGTTTCTGAACCTGGGTCATCAGCATCGCAGACGGATGCCTTACCTCTGCTATGGCTGTCTGGCCAGCACTATCCTTCTGACTGAACATGTAGGAGTTGCACCACAGTCACCTCTGCATTCATGAATCACTCTGCTCATTGTCTCTACTGGAAGGAACACTGCACTGTTTTTACTGTGGTGGTCATGGCAGAACATGGCACACTTTACCATGTCCAAAATGGCAACCAAACAGTACTGCACATGCGTGACTACTAGCGTGTGCACAGTACATTGTGGTGGCCATCTTGGTCATGGTGGACTGTGCTGTTCTTCCATGACCAACAATTGTTTTTTAAATTATATTTATCCCCCCCACCTGACTCTCCCTCTCAGCACCCACTACCCCACACAACCCCAGAAGCATAATAGTGACACTGGGGGTGCCCAGTCCCCCAGTGTCCCAATCACAAATCTGCTTACTGACTTCACTCTCCACTACCTTGCATGTGCAGTTATTTGTGAGTTTTTAAATATAGTTTTCCACCCACCCAACCCTCCTTTCTGCACCCCCACTCCTCCCCAAGAAACCTGACAGTGGCACTGTCTGGTGCCCAATCGATCAGTGCAGGAATCCTCATTTTTTGCCCCTATAACTTTTGTAGTTCCCTCCCACCTGACCCTCCCTCTCAGCACCCACCCCCCCAGAAACATAACAGTGGCATGGGGGTGCCCAGTCCCCCAGTGCAGGAATCCATATCTTTGTTTTTTGGTTTTTCACCTGTAAAGAAAAAAAAGTCAATTGATGTCTTTTGCAGCCGTTGCACTCCCCTTCACCCAACCCTCCCACTGTAAACCCACCACTTGCACCCCCCCAAACCCTTACTTACCCCTCAGGGGTCCAATGTCATAATCCTTTCTAGACCACAGACACATCTTCACTCTTTGAAGCCAGACTGCAAACTGAAGAAACAAGTAAGCAGTTCCATGTATTTCAATGGGGTTTTGAACTTAGTGGCATAACTTGGGGATTTTTGCATATTTTTGCCCCAAATTTTCAACATGCCTAATTTGGGACCCCGCCTCATGAATAATTGCACTGTCATTAGGCAAATCTGTCCCAAAGGGTGATTTCATAGTCCCAGTGCAAAATCAACTTTCAGGCAACAGTTGAAAATGTTCTCTGCCCTTGTTCATGAGGTGGGGTCATAAGAAAATTGTGTTGAAAATGTGGTGAAAAATATTTAAAAATGACTAAGTTATGAGCCTACATTGGAATTTTGTGAACACAGGCTCATAACTTTGGTAATTTTCAATATTTTTACACCAAATTTACAACATAGCCATATCTTTACAGCACCGCATGAATGTGACAACACTCATTTTTCAAATCCTGGCCAAAATATTTTTTTCACATCCCGAAAGTGACTCTGCAGTCCCTGTGCAAAATCACCTTTCGGCAGGAGTTGAAAATGTTCTCTGCCCTTGTTCACGAGGTGGGGTCATAAAAAGTATCTGTTGAAAATTTGGTGTGCAAAATATTACAAAACAACAACGTTATGTGCTCATATTGAATTTTGTGAACACAGGCTCGTAACTTTGGTAATTTTTAATATATTTACCCCAAATTTACAACATAGCCATATCTTTACAGCACCTCATAAATGTGACAGCTGTAAGTTTTCATATCTGGCCAACATTTTTTTTCTTCACATCCTGAAAGGTGATTTTGCGGGTCTCTGCATGAAATTACCTTTTGTCCAGGAGTTGAAAAGCTTTTCTATCCTTGTTCATGAGATGGGGTCATAAGAAGGCTATGTTGTAAATTTGCTGTAAAAATATTAAAAAGTGACAAAGTTATGAGCCTACATTACATTTTGTGAATGCAGGCTTGTAACTTTGGTAATTTTCAATATTTTGATCCCAGATTCCTCAGCTGCAGTCCTATCGGCTATGACCAGATTTTGTTTATAATATGTGTGCTTGAATGAAGGAGGTGGGTGGAAACCATATTTAATTAATTTATATTTTAATGAGGAGATTTATTTTCAGTGCCTTGTTGTAGGTTTACACTAAGTTTAAAACTGTTGTAATTTAAAACATTTTTAAGTGGGTGTAGTGATATTGCTTTAAGATCAATAGCTCACTAGCAACAGGTGTTGTTCCAGTGTATAGAAGGGTAGTAGGTGTTGCTCCTCTGAACAAGACTGGGAACAGAGGAAACCTGGGTATATACAGACCACTCAGCCTGACCACCAGTGTAGGGAAGCTGGGTGAAACTATAATCAAGGAGCTGTTATTGGACTTTCTGTAGACTCATGAGCTCCAAGACAGTTAATGACGTGGTTTTGTGAAGCAGAGGGCCTGTCAAATGAACCCTTATACATTTCTTGAACAGCTGCCTCAAGCAGTGGACAAAGGCCTGGCACTATACGTCCTGTATCTGGACTCTAAGCAAGACATTTGACTCTGCCCCATAGACATTGTGTAAAAAGAGTGTCATGGGAGATATAAGAAGATGTTTAAAGAGTTTGTTGAGGGAAGAACCCAAAGGGTAGTTCTGAATGGGAAGCACTCTAAGGTTAGGAGTATGACAAGTGTATTGGGCCTGGGTCCTGTACTCTTCAGTCTGTTTATATGTCACATTGGATAAGGGATCCAGGGCAAAGCATGTTTCTAACATGTGTGACAGGATGGACAGTTAGGAGTGGGTGAGGAAATTGTAAAAAGATGTTGAGAAGCTGAAAAGGTGGCCCCAAATCTGTCAACTTAAATTTAATGCTAAAAAGTGCAAAGTCACACTTGGAAAATGAACCCAGAAACGTAATACTGGATGGGGGGTGGGGAGGGGATTGCAGAGCAGACCTAAGAGGAAAGAGACCTGGGACTTACAAGTGACAGTCTCAAGACCACAACCCAATGCTATAAGGCATAAGGAAAAGCCAGTAGGATGCTAAGGTGCATTGGCAGGGCTGTTTCACACAGAAGGAAGGAAGTATAAGTCCCTCTGTAAATCATTGGCGAGGCTGTACCAGTGTACTGCGTGCTGTTCTTGAGCCCCTACCTAAAAAATGACAAGGATCAGCTACAGCAAGTCCAGAGGAGGGCAAATGCAGTGTTGCATGGGCAGCAAGGAAAGACCTACGAGGATAGACAGCGTGACCTGAATATGATATCTCGTTGGAGGCTGGGAGAGAAAGGAAGGGGGGGGGGTATGATAGAAACTTTCAAATATCTGAGGGGATTATACATGGTGGACTGACAGCAGATGTTTAGCAAAGTGAGTGGTCTCCAACAAGTGGACATAATAAGCAGGTGGGGTGGGAAATTCACAGAGACTGTGGTGGATGAGTGGAACTGTTTCCCCAGGGAGGTAGTCAGCACCAAAATGGTTACAAGTTTCAAGGGTGAGATTAACACATGGGTGTGGTGGAAATGACAGAGGGGGACAATGGGGTCAAAGGAGGGCCACTCAAATAGAAAAGTGAGATATGAGAAGGGAACATTGCACAGGACATACCAGAACTAGACTGATTGGGACTAAGGTAGGGACCGGGCAGACCCCATGGATTGAAGTCTTTTTCTGCACGGAAATTTCTGTTTCTACAGTATATATCCTAGTTGGGAAAGGAGATCCAGCAATGAATTGTACTGACACAAATATACAGGTCTCGATTCTCATCAGCTAATCAGTATGCAGGAACTTTCCCACTCATTATATACTGTAACTCAGACTATCCAATCTGGTTCAACCAAACAGAATACTCTGACAAAAAAGTAGCAGGAAGAATGTTTTTTAAACCTTACTGTTCTTAATAGCAAGATGCTAGGAACAGGTTACCAAACTTTTCAGATCAGGCATAATTAAAGAATACTGCTGTATCTGCTGAATCCAGTTTTTTGGTAACATGAATAAGACATCACATTACAACTGCAGTGCAACATGATAACCAAGTGGTAATGTGTAATATTTGTCTATGTTATCACATCTCATGACAACACAGCCCAGGGGGTCCCTTCCTTCTTCAGAGCTCCACATAATTTATTTTTATGGTTTTTACAATTATGAAGGAATAAGATGATACTGACATTTCCTGTAGGTAGTTTTGCTTGTACAGTAACTGCTTCTTTGTTCTCTTCCTTGCAGTTCCTAAGCTGTAAGAGTAACTAATTCTTAAACTTCGTAAATTCAAAGAATGTAAGTTCAGAAAGATTCTGTTTCTGTACCTATAGCATGCTGTTGTCCCCCTCACACACACTTTTACATGCCAGAGTGTTTGCTTCTCATTTTGCTGGATATTGTGTTTATATTCTATATGTGTTCAAGTTCAAAGTTTATTGATCAACAGTTCTTGTCATTACAATGTATTTATTCATTCACAAATAAGACATTTAAAAAACGATAATACTAATACCATAAATAGAATAATGGATAGGTTATTGTGCATTACCATGGAGTAATACAATCAAAAGGTTCTGGACACAAAATGTGTCCAGAATCTCGAGATGGTAAGACTCCCTGGTAATGCACACTTAGCTGTCTGTTATTTTTTTATTATGTGGATCTGATTTGAAAATTTTATCGTATTGAAAAGGGGTGCCTGACTGCTTCACTCTAACACTCGCTACGGGTGCCCGATGTCTACTCTGCAGACTCCTTACTGGAAAGAGGAGCACTGCACTGCCAAGCCACTCACTCTGACTCTTACCTTTGGTGGCGAAATGACTTCAGTAGAGAGATGAGTGAAAGCAGGATCAACCAGAAAGTTAACACAATTTGTTTGGCATCCCCCATACTCCTTATGTGTTCTATATGTGACTCTAAATTATATAACTGCTATGTATTAGTACAGTATGTGTATTCCCTCTGTATTTTATTTGTAAATGTAAATTGATATTTGTTGTGCATCACTATGTTTATTCCTCTGCTAGCTCCTGTTTCCAACATCCAATCTTGCAGCTGGAAACTGCCCCTCTCATGCTCTCTTTGCTTACCTTGTAATATATGTTATCAATAAATGAATAATCAAGATCTTGGAATGCTTGCTATGCAATAAGAAAAATTATGCTTTCTGTAGAACCTACTGTACCAGGTGATTTATTTATTTATTTAGATATTTGGAAACAACCTTTGAGCATGAGCTCTTTTACAAAGGTCCCACATCATTAGAACATAAGATACAAAAACATGGGATACATGCACATAAGCTACAGAAAACATAGGATACATACATGAGTCAGACAAGATGCATACATGAGTCAGATACAAGCAAAGCATTTGCATAATGATGTAGGATTACCATAGTATACATTAGAGCAAAAAGATGACCTTATACCAGAGGTCAAGAGGAAAAACTCAGGAGAGCACTCTCCAGAGTAAGAAGCAACCTCAAGCTAAGAGGCTTTGTCTGGTCGTGGGCAAGGCAGAGGTAGGGGCATGGAAGACCAGACGAGCAGTAGGAGGGGTTAGTTAGCCATGAGAATTGGTGGAAATGGGGAGAGGAGGGGAGGGACATGGGAAGGGGAGGTCTGGCTGGGAAAGCACTCTAGTCTTAAAGGGGAGGACCTTGGGGGCCTAGCAATGGGCTTGATGGTTTAGGCTTTTCTGAAGCAATCACAGGCAGAGCCGGAGGCAAGGTAGTGCTTGAGTTTGGATTTGAAGTTAGAGACACTGGGGGAGTTGAGCACAGCTTTAGGATTTATATCATGTTATCAGACTGACATATAATGCAATTCACAAATATGCTGCCTGTTATGCACTTATTGTTATGCTCTCTATCGAAAAGCAACATGATGATAAATTATGACAAAAGTTACAATGATGGTTGTGAAAATCTTGCACTATGCTTGGTAAATCCAGGTGTAAGCCCCTCCCCCATTCGGGCACTACCTTGTTTGTGCTCATGGCCCATGAAGATTTTCACAACTATCTTTGTAATTTTTGAGTTAACGGCTCCCTCACTGCCTTTCTCTCCCTGCCCGTGCCTTGCAGCATCTTATTTATTTATTTATTTGCTTTTGTTAACCGGGTAGGGCACACTGGACACCAAGTGCCTATTTTCAGGTGCGACCCAGGAGGGTTACAGTGGTGGAGGCATACAGGAATCAGTTACATACAGTTGGTGGTAAACCTGAGTCAGTTTCATACAACAGAGGCAAACAACGGGATTGACAGAATAAGCAAGCAGTAAGGTACAAGTATGGTAATCAAGAAAAAACAACGAACATTACCCGAAAAGAAAAAGGAAGCAATGCATCATTAGAACTTGAGGTTGGGAGACGCAGGTACTCACAATTGGGGAGTAAGGCTAAGAGAATTAAAGGTAAAAACAAGATGTATTCAGTACACTTTGTGAGGTTAATGGGTGCAGCAAGAGGTGCATTGGATGGGGAAAAGGACGGGTGGGTGAGGGAGTGGGTGGGAGGGGAGAGGCCAAGTTGGAGGGAGGAGAGAGGGCAGGAGGTGGAGGAGGGAGTGAGGACAGTAAGTGTTGTCAGGTATGGAGGGGTACAGAGCAAGGAGGCCCTAGGAGCTCAAGAGACTTGAGTAGGAGGGGTAGAGCTAGGAGGTACAGGGACAGGCAGAGGAGGGTTTCAGGTAGTGTCAGAAAGAGGTTTTGAAGCGGGAATGAGAGGGGGCAGACCGGGTAAGGATTGGGAACGAGTTCCAGAGTTTGGGGGCAAATGAGGAGAAGGCCCGGTCCCCCATGAGGGAGTGAGTTCTAGGAATGAGCTGATCGAGGGCCTCTCTTCATCTCAGCTGATAGGAGGGGGGCCAGGGTTAACGGGAGGGGTGAGGGAGGGGTGTGTGGCTGACCTTATAATGCTGTCAAGGAAATTACCAAGCACGAAGGTGCGATGTCATTCAGGAGGGAGCCACTCAAGTCAGGAGTAGTGGTCGCACCGGTGAGTCAGGGGTGGAGCAGAAAGGGCAAAGCGACAGATGTTATTATAAGCTGTGTCCCATTTCTGGAGGCTAGAAGGGGACATAGGAGTGAAGGTAACCAGCCCGTAGCAAAGAGTAGGGAGTAGAACCCCTCTGGCTAGCGCCAAGCGAGCTGCAGGGGTAAGGCAGTTTTTTGCCTTGTAGGCAAGGCCGAGTTTAACATTTGTGGTCCTGCAGATGTTCTGAATATGCTGGGCAAGATCAAGCTGTGGCTCCAGAGTGATGCCCAGGTACTTGAATGAGGTTGCGGTCTGTGGGGGGAGCCATCGCTTTCCAGTATCTGGAGGGGGGAGGGGCAGGACTTTAGCTTGTGCCGTGAGCTGAACAGCATGGCTTGGGTTTTTTTGAGGTTGATGGAGAGCCTGTGATCCACTAGCCAGGATTGGATGTGATGAAAGTCGGCATTAAGCTGGGCATTAATAGTGGCAATGTCACGAGCACTGGTCAGAAGTACCAGGTCATCCGCATAGAGAGTGGCACGCCCATGGATGGCGGAGGACGGGAGATCGTTGATGAAGAGGGAGAAGAGGGTAGGATCAAGAACAGAGCCCTGGGGGACCCCGCAGTGGATGAGAGAAGGGGAGGAGTGAGTACGGTTGAAGTTAGTGAACTGCTGCCTGCCTGAGAGGTAGTTGAGGAACCACGTGTGGGCAGAGGTGGAGAAGCCGAGGGAGTGGAGGGTGGAGCAGAGAAGGGAGTGGTCAACTTTGTCAAATGCTTCAGTCCCCAAATGTACTGAACTGTGATGTGGAGATTGGCATGGCAGCATAGCAGCACTCCTTTCAAGAGCCCAGGCAGGAGTCATACCTGGGCTTACAATTTTTCCAGCTGGGGCTGCATGTCATATCCCATGATCGTGGCCACAGGACTGACATCAGGGTCAGGACTGGGACTTAGAGACAGCACCATTCAGGCACAGCAGCAGCCTTAATACAGTCCTGGACCAAAGGTTTACAGTGAGGTCAGGGAGAAAAGAATGGACCTGCTATCTTAGCCATGAGTGTGCAGCCTATAAATAAAGGAGCTGGTGCCCCTTTTTCAAACTGGACTGTGCACACTTTGGCACAAAAATAAAAACAACGTTTTCAACAGGCCACAGACCCCATAAAAGTAAGGATCGTTCTGGCCCCAAGGCAGGCAGTGGGGCCAGGACATGAATAAAATAGCCCTTAAAGACTTAACAAAACACAGCCGGGGTGAATTTAAGAGACTGCTAATTGTAAACATTCATGGTGACTGCCATGCATTTCAAGCCCTCTGACCCCACAAAAGATTATAGGAGGGGTCAAAGGAAAAGCACAGAATCTTCCCAGGAGTTTGACCCAATCTCCTGTTTGCAAGGTTTCTGAGACTGTATGCATGCTTTGCACGGTTGAGCTGGAGTTCCACGGTCCTGCCAACCCAGAAACTATTAAACCAGTAAGATGCTGATTTCATCAAAGTATAAAAAGAGTCTGCAACTAGAATCTGAGCTGTAGCTCTTAGTTTGTGTACCTGTAGCTACAGGAACCCATGATCCAGTGGGTGCCAGGAACTGCAGTCCTGGCAGGACAATGTAGCATGTGCACACTTGATGTAAAGAGAGAAAGCTGTTTGTGAGACTGAAAATAAACAGCTAAGAATGGAGCGGGGGCTTGAACTGCCCCTCAGTGACTTATTCCTCACAGGGGAGTGAGTTCCACTCAGTAGCCATAGACCTACAGACACCTCCCATACAGTTTTATGACCCTTGCATCTGCAGCTAAGAGACAGACAGAGAGGACAACCAGAGACCAGTAAGACAGCCCAGAGAAGGCTGCTCTCCAGCCAGGAGACCATTTTGCATCTAACCTGCTCAGCTAGCCATCACCAAAGGTATTGTTAGAAATCAACAGAAGCATTAGCAGCCAGCAGGGTTTAGGACCTGCAACTGGGGGCTGTGAAACTACGTGTTGGACAAAGGAAGAAAGCCTTGGGTGGACTACGTAAATAGTTATAAGCCCAGGTGAAGACCTGCACAGGCCAACTGGCATTCTATCCTTGTATTATAAATAGAGGCCCCTTTTCTCTAACAAGTTAAAGTTGGTGGTAGTCTCAAGTGGTTTTTGCAAAAGCTGCAATCCATTAAGCACACATACAAATTACATACCTAGCTAGCAGCAACTGCACCCCCAGTGTGGTACCCACTGCAACTCAGAGAGCTGTTGTCCATGGACTGTGGGGCGACTTAAGCTCGGTGCACCCACTCTTTGGCATTTAGGGGTACTGCTGGGGGGTGACAGTGTGTGTGTGGGGACGCTGAGACAGCACTGAGTATAAGGACATTTATTAATTTATTTGAACTTTGGTGACTGGGTAGGGAGCACTTAGCTGAGGCTTATTTCCAGGTGTGAGCTGACGGAAAGGTACAAGGGAGAACAGTAATTGACATGGAAGCAAAATGACACTACAGTCAGTCACAAGTAATAGCTGAAGCCTACCACTGATAGTGATAGGGCAGTAAGTCAAGCAGCAGAATTGGGTGCAACAAAACATGATCCCTCAAAAAAGTGGCAGAAAACAAAATTAAAAATTAAGCAAAATGTAAAACATGGGAGTGCAATAAGTATGAAACTTACAAAGTGCACCAAACAATCTTGGAGATGCATTGGGGTTGATGAAGGCAGAGGAGTACTTGGATCTGGTGCCCAAGAGTTGAGAGCAGGACATTGCAGAAGAGAAATTGGGCCTTGGCAGGGGCTTAAGGGTAAGGTAAGTGGGAGCAAACCTAAGGGAGGAGAGAAGTGGGTTTCAGAAATAAAGCAGCCATACTGAGAAAGCAAACTGAGGAGTTGAGGAAGAGCAAAGGGGGATATTAAAGGAACAAGTGCTAGAAGAGCAGAGGGAGAAAGAGGAGGAGCTAGAGGGGAAACAAGTTCAGACAGGTAAGAGGGAAGGTATGCAAGCCACAGCTTAGAGAGAAGAGCAGTAGGATAGGTATTGGGAAGATAGGGAGAGAAGGGCAAGGAGTTCAAATCAAGTCAAATTTATTATTAAACAAAGTATGCATAAAAAGAAGTTGTTATATACATAAAAACACTTATAAACTATGCAAAGCAAGGATATAAAAACAGAACTCACATTATTACAAGGAGACAATATGCAAATACAGATAGCAAGTATCAAGCCAACCTCCGAGCATTTAACAATTGAATAGCTATTACTGCAAAACTACCTAAAACATACAGCAACAAATTTTCATTAAATGCAAGAATAAGTTTAGCTGTTTTTCTCTGATTCCTTCCCATTTCATAAGTCTATTTACATGAAGAAACCATTAATTCCTAGGCTTATTCAATTTAGGACAATCCAAAATAATACGTTGCAATGTAATGGGAACTTCTGAGTTGCAAATGAAAGGAGAAACATCTGTTCTATGCAAAAAAAGAAAAAAAAAACATGCATTATACCAGATCACAAATCTTAATCTACAGATGGTCCTACTGTGTTGCACATTTTCATGCAACAGTAAATATTTTTCTGGCCAAAAAGTTGTTTTAAGTTCCTTTAAAATTGGTTATTCCCAGGAGTCATGTATCTGAGCAAGATCTCTGGGTCTGCACATCTACAATGCTTTGACGTACTGTACCATTTGTGCAAAAGTATGAACATACATACAAACATACAAAATTGCCAGCAGATGCAGGCCATAATGGTCTATCAAGTCTGTTTGAGTGTGCAGCTCAGTTTAGTTCCCTGGAGCTGCCCCCTTCCCCTACCCCTCTTGGAATCTACCTTCTCCACCCAAGTACCCTCCTACTTCCACTTCCTCGTAATGACTCCTCCCATCTTGATTTTCTTCTACACCCTATCCCACCCTCCCTTGAAACTAGCCACCATATTTGTCGCAACTACTTCTTCTGGCAACTCGTTCCAACCTGACACCACCTTTTCAGTGAATAAGTGCCTCCTGATTTCCTTCTTACAGTAAATCTTCCCCCCATAAGTTTCAGGCTATGCCCCTTGTTGTACTCTCTTTTCTTAAAACTGTCCTCTGATCCAACACTGTTTATGTCCTTAAGGTACTTGAAGGTCTCTGTCATGTCACCCCTCTCTCTTCTATCCTTCAGGGAGTACATGTTGAACTCCCTCATCCTCTACTCATATGTTCTTTCCCCCATGCCTTGGATCATTTTGGTTGCCTCTGCTGGAGCCCCTCCAGTAGTTTGATATCATTTTTCAGATATGGTCATCAGAAATGTGCACAGTATTCCAGGTGTGGCTTCACCAGTGATCTGTACAGTGACATAATAAGTTCCTCTCTTCTAGAGGTGATTCCCCTGGCGATGCAGCCCAGCATTTCATTTGCTATGGCTGCTGCCTTATGGCACTGTGTCGAGTATTTCATATCATATCTGACCATCTCTCCAAGGTCCTTTTCCTCTTCTGAGACTGGACGGGTAACAACAGGCAACTTAACCTAACCTCCATAGTGGGGAAGACAATGGAGATCATTCTGAAGGAAAGGCAGGTGTCCTTCCTTGAAGTAAATGGTCTCCAGGATGACAGGCAGCAAGAGTTTCAGGGGAAGATCTTGTCAAACCTCCTCTGGCTGGGGGGGGGGTACTGTCACCAGTACACCCCCTCCAGCCAGTAACTGGCTTCTGGGTTCCTGGCACCCAGGTTCATGACCCTGCATTTCTTAGAGTTGAAACCCAAGTGCCAGATGCCCATTTCTCCAGCTTAGCCAGATAGTCCCTTAAATCTTGTTTTCCCTCCTCTGTGTCCACCCTCCCACAGAGCTTAGTATCATCTACAAAAAGGAAGATCTTATATTTGACCCCCTCTGCTATGTTACCAATAAAGATGTTGAACAGCACAGGTCATAGTACTGAACCCTGTGGAATCCCACTGGTTACAGGTCTAGGTTTGGATAATTTGCCCCCTACCACCACTCTCTGGTTCCTGCCCCACAGACAGTTCTCGGCCCACCCCAGCAGTTTTTTCCCTATTCCCAGGTCGCTCAGATTGCTGATCAGCCTGCCATGCGGCAGTGAATCAAACGCCTTGCTGAAGTCCAGGTACAGGACGTCCACCACCTGCCCCCTGTCCAATGATCTCATAACCCAGATGAAGAAGTCAATCATGTTGGTTTGAAAGATCTTCCCCTGAAACTCTTGCTGCCTGTCATCCTGGAGACCATTTACTTCAAGGAAGGACACCAGCCTTTCCTTTAGAATGATCTCCATTGTCTTCCCCACTATGGAGGTTAGGTTAAGTTGCCTGTTGTTACCCGGCTCATCCCTGGGACTGCTCTTGTGGAGTGGTACTACATGAGCTGCTCTCCAGTTCTGTAGCACACACCTCTTCTCCAGTGAGGTGTTAAACAGGTCTGTCAGCAGGGTTGCTAGTACCCCCGCCAGCTCCCTCGGGTGTACACCATCTGGGCCCAGTGCCTTGTCCACCTGCAGCTCCCGTTAACCACATTAATTCCCATTATTAACATAATCTTCTCTGGTGGTAAATATATAACCCTTCTCTAGGCCCAGTCTGTGAATTGTCAGATCCAGATAGGGTGGACAGAATGAGAAGAGATCTGGATAAACTGGCAAAATGGTTGGAAGAGTGGCAACTGGAGTTTAATACAAAGAAGTGCAAGATCATGCACATGGGGAAGTGAAACCCTGAAGCCACCTATAGATTGAGAGGGGAGTTGCTGGCAATCACAAGAAAAGAAAGAGACTTGGGCATCATCATCATTCATCATCACAGATGACCTGAAATCATCCAAGCAGGCCACTAAAGCAGTAGGTAAGGCTAGAGGGGATGTTGGGGTATATTAGTAGGGATATCGCAAGTCATAGGAGAGAGGTAATAATCCCTCTTTAGAAGACACTAGTTAGGCCCCATCTGGAGTACTGCATGCAGTACTGGAGGCTGCACCTGCACAAGGACATTAACAAAATGGAGGCAGTCTAGAGAAGGGCAACCAAAATAGTGCAGGGGACTGCATCAGAAAACATATGAAAACAGATTACTGGAGCTCAATATGTATACCCTAGAGCAAAGGAGGAAGAGAAGTGATAAGATTGAAACATTCAAACAACTTAAGGGCATTAACAAGGTGAAAGAGTCTAACATGTTTCAATATAAGAAAAATAGCAGGACAAGAGAACAGCATGAGATTAGAGGGAGGCTGATTAAGGGGTAATGTGAGGAAGTTCTTTTTCACAGACAGGGTGGTGGTGGATGCATGGAATGGCCTACCTCAGGAAGTGGTGGATATGAATACAGTGCAGGGCTTCAAACAGGCATGGGATAGGCATAAGGAAGCAATACAGATGAGTACGAATAGATAGGCCATTGACAGAGTAAAGACCTATGGCACATTCATAAGGTAGAAAAAATGGGCAGACTGGATGGGCCTTGCGGTCCTTATCTGCCATCAACTTCTATGTTTCTATGTCTCTATCCAGTCTCCCAAACCATGTTTCAGGTTTTACCAGTTATTTAGCATCAGGCCAGCATTTGGATATCAAGCCGAGATCTTTTGCATCAATCATTTTTAGTCAAAAGGTTATTGTTCCTTTCATTGTTTTAGGAAAACCTGCGGGGTAGAATGTTTCAGCTCTGACAGCATCTCCTGAAATAAACCTGGAGATTCCTAAAGCTAATATGAACAGAGAGGACATCAACAGGGGCTTAAAGGCAAGGTAAGAGGGCGCGAGCCTAAGGGAGGAGGGGATTGACTTCCAGAAGTAAGGCAGCCATACTGAGAAAGCAGACTGACCAGCTGAGGTACAGCACTGATGGATATTAAAGGAATGAGTGTTAGATAAGCAGAAGGAATAAGAGAAGGGAGCAGAGGGGGAAACAAGGTCAGACAGGTAGGAGGGAAGTGATGCAAACCAACACTTAGAAGAGCAGTGGGATAGATGCTGGGAAGATAGTGAGAGATGGGCAACGAGTTGATAGAAGGAAGTGGTGGGGAAGTAGAAGCAAACTGATAGATGGAGTAAAAGGTATGATCCAGTTTGGCTATGGTAGATTTGGAGGTGCTATCACAGACCTGTGGAAATTTAGCAGAAAACCAATTCCACATTTCCCGGCCACAGTATTCCACTGTTACACTTCCAATGAATATCAGCGGAATTTTAAAAATGCTGTGACATGTCATTCTGCTGGAATTCGAAAATTCCACATGCAACTACTGATGGTGTGAACCAAACAGCAATGGAGATCATGTTTTTTTTTTGAGGGGGGGACGATCAGCAAGAGCTTTTTTTTTCGCAGAACAAGCATTGGACATTGTCAGAGTCACACTATAGGGATTGTTCCAACTGGAGGAGGAAGAGAGGTTCTTGAGGCATAAAGGACTGTGGCATCAGTGTACATGTGTATATTAGGTAAGACACAGGCTGAGGGGAGGTCAGTCAGAAAAACAATACAGAGAATAGGACACATAATTGAGCCTTGGGGCACTACAGAGGCTATAGGGAGAGGAGCTGATCTGGATCCCCCAGCCTGGACAGACTGGTTATGATCAGAAAGGTTAGAATATAACCAGTCCACTGCCGATGCATACTGCTACTCAATTGCTCCCATTTTCCCTTCCACTCCCCTTGCTCTTGCCTTACTTTCCCCTGTTGATAAAGTATTTATTGAATTGCATTTCAGTGTTGGGGGTTGTTATTGTATACAGTGTTTCATATTTGGGGAGGGACTCTGTGGGCAACTATAATGCTAATGTTCATTGAGGGTAATGGTAAAGTGTGAAGCTGCTAGGTACCCTATTGCTACCCTAGGTGGAGGCACCATGCCACTGTAGAACTTGAGTGCCCAGTGTAGCATGATCACTGCAACCCAGGCTAGCATACTCAGAGAGTTCAAAGGTGTGGATATCAAGGGCTGCAGATTGTCACTGCACATGTGTGCCATCATATTGCATAACAGCAGCACTCAGGGTGTCCCTTCCTTCTTCAAAGCCATTCTGTCTTCAAATCCCATGTTATGACACACTGTCATGTATTGTTGCTTGAATGTACACTTGTTCATTTGCATACTGCAATCAGATTGGCCAATTTGGATTTGTGCCCATGATAACTTGCCAATGCAAATCCATGGTTCAGAAACTCTTATTGCTGTTTTTGTACTCTGTTCAGATGATTCTTTTTTTTTGTAAAATGCTTTTTATCTCTCATTACATGCTTTGAAACTTTTTTTATGAAAGTATTCCCTAGTAATTGTACTATGGCACTTCAGGGTTCGTGTCATGTGGTACATTACCATTTGAAAGGTAGTTAAGGCATTTTGCTTTGTTTTGTGCTGCAGTACCGCTGAGGCATAGCTATATCTCACAACACACTCTTTGTTGTACCTTACTGCTTAAGTAGCTAGTAATATGATGTGGGTCTACACATCAAACTGCAACCAGAATGTCATGTTACTTATCAAATATTGTTACAATTGACAGATAGAGAATCTATGAACTCATACTGGTTAAAAAAAAGCAAAAATGTTTGATTTGGATTTGGATTCAGATTCAGAGAGCATTTATGCCCAGAACCAAACAATCCATACTTAAGATTGCCTTAACTCACTCTGATGTGTATAGCAGTTGCTCAATCCTAAATGAATCCTCCCTAATTGACAGTCTTTCAATGGACTTTCAGTGGAGTAAATCCACACTATCAGCAATATCTTGTAACTTTCAGATGTGAGTTTCTAGAAAATTAGTAATCCTGTGCACATTGTGTCTCACCTGGAACCAAGGTCTATACTCTGTTTTAAAATGTTTTAGTTTGTAGAAGGTGTTGCAAAGCATGTGTGTCTGGCAAACAAATAGCTGACTTGAATCCTTGCCCTATATGCCAGTATTATTACAGAAATAAGAAAACAATATACAGCACCTCTATGATGAATGTTGTATAACTCAGTGGCGATATATAACATACTATAACGGGGGGCTTGTGGTGCTTCTAAGGTTAAGCCAAATCACCTTCCCTTGGGCTGAGCAACACCTTAGCCACACCATTTAAATGCACAAGGCTCTGATGATATGTTTACCAGGATCAGCTGAATGGCATATGTGGTGGGCTATTGTATATTGCATTTTTCTATTCTATATTACTATTAAATGTGGTTTCAGCTTTTATGGGAACATAAAAAATGCTATTTACTTTTTTAATATAATTGTAAATAAGGGCATGTATGAAGTCTGTTTCATCACACCAGTTATTGTTTTCTGTGTTTGTTTTGAAATAGTCCAATTTTTCCTTATTTAGGGCCCCATATTATTGCAGCTTTTGTACTTCCTTTTTACTGCCCAGTATTCATTTTTTTAATGTTTGCTTGCACGCATGTGCAAGAAACATAGTGCCATCATCCGAGTTTTCGGAGGTGTGGCAGCCCTCTTCCAGTTCAGGCAGTGTGTTTGCAGGCGCGGCCGCAGTTCTCCAATGCCTGCTCGAGCTGTCTATGACAGCTCCAAAATGCAGTGGAGTACAGTTGAAAGGGGAGCTACGCCGTGAGCAGCGATAAGATATCGCCTGCCATCGCGTGCTCCCTCCACACACACATGCGCTACGCATACTGCGTACTGCCCCCAGCACACACTGTATAGCCGGGGTGCCCAATCCCCATCGGCTGTGCTGCACTTCCCCCAAAGCTTCACATGCCACGCTGGGTGCCCACCCAGCGTGGCAACTCATCAGATAGCCAATGGGGGTGCCCAATCCCGTCCAGCTCCACTGTCCCCCCAGAGTACAGGGTGCCACGCTGGGAGCCCACCCCAGCATGGCAACAGATGCTATAGCCGGCCGGGGTGCACAATCCCCATTGGCTCCATGCCCCCAACCATTTGCGCACGCTGGAGCCCACCCCAGCGTGGCAAACGTCCCGCATCATCATTTAAAAAAAAACCTGCAAATAAAATACTGTCCTCGATACTTCTCCTGCCCCTCCCACAACCCGCACCCACCCACTGCGTACTCTGCCTCCCCACGCCCCCCCTCACCACATACTTACCTCCGGACCTCGGCGCGATGATCTTCGGTGGACCGGGAACACGTCTGCACTCTTCAAAGCCGACCGCGAACTGAGGAAATGCTGGTAAGCTGTATAAGGGGATAGATAGGGTTTTTTCAACTTTGCTGCATATCTCAGGCATTTTTTGTGGAATTTTTGCACCAAATTTTCAACATGGGGTTTTTGGGACCCCTTCTCATGAATGCTGTCACTGTCATGGCGTTATTCGGGCCCGAAGGGTGATTTTGCAGTCACTGCATGAAATCACCTTTCAGGACTGGTTAATGAAATGACACTGGCAGTGTTCATAAGGTGGGCTCTCAAGAAGCCTATTTTGAAAATTTGGTGGAAAAATTCCAAAAAATGACTATTTTACTAGTGTGCGTTGCGCAGTTTCTACGCACGCTTGTAAGTTTGCGAATTTTCAATATTTTCAATCCAGATTTTCAACATTGCCATTTTATTACACTTCCTTATGAGCAGTACAGCTGTCATTTGTCACATCTTGCCCAAAATGTGTTTCCGCCCATGTAGCGCACAATGGCACAGTCGGTGTGCGAAATCAATGTATGGGACACATTAAGAAAATCACAGTGACACTGTTCATGAGCAGAGGTCTTAAAATGGCTATGTTGAAAATTTGGTGAAAATCTCAAAAATGACTGAGAGTTTTATGTAGTGCTATGCAGTTTCTACGCATTTCGTAAGTATACAAATTTTCAATATTTTCAATCCAGATTTTCAACATTGCCATTTTATTACACTCTCCTTATGAACAGTACAGCTGCCATTTTTCACATGTCGCCTCAAAATGTGTTTTCAGACATGTAGCGCACAATGGTGCAGTCAGTGTGAAAGCAATGTTTGGGACAATTAAGAAAATCACAGTTACACTGTTCATGAGCAGAGGTCTTAAAATGGCTGTGTTGAAAATTTGGTGTCAAAAGTCCATAAAATGACTGTGTTACGAGTGAGCATTGTGCAGTTTCCATGCACCGTGATGTTCATGACTTTGTAATATTTTCAGTCCAGATTTTCACCAGTGGCATTTTTCCACACTTCCTTATGAACAGTACAGCTGTCATTTTTCACAACATGGCCGAAATGTGTTTTCACACTTTCAGCGCAGAGATGCATGGTCGCTGTGGGAAATCATTGTTCGGGACAGATAAAGAAAATCACAGTGACACTGTTCATGATCGGAGGTCCCAAAATGCCTGTGTTGACAAGCTGCTGTAAAAAATCCCCAAACTAATTACATTATGGGTGTGCGTTGCACAGTTTCTATGCGCGCTCGTGACTTCACCAGTTTTTTTAATATTTTTACTACAGATTTGCAACATTGCCATTTTTTACACCTCCCCATGAACAGTACAGCTGTCATTTTTTTCATGCTGTTTGGAATGTTTTTGCACCTGTGGTGCTAAATGCCATAGTCACTGCATAAGCAGTTTTTGGCTAACAAACTGATATTGCCACTGTTCATGAGGTGGGGTCACAAAAAAAACATGTTGAAAATCAGGAGTGAAAATACCAACGAATGCCTGAGGTATTAGGGTTTCTAACCATAACGCCCAACCCTGTAGAGAATGACAGGCATCAGAGGTGTGACTTGGGATTTTTGCCTGTAATGCTCATACCTTTCCACACCCTGCAGCCAGTGAGAGGCATCAAGGTATGCCTTGGACTCTTCGGCCCCAAAGTTCACCCCATTCTCCTATACCGCACCCATCTCACCGTATTTCCTGTTGGAATGGGGTGAGCATAAGGGCCAAAGACCCCAAGGCACACCGTGACACTTGTCAGTGTCTGCAGGGTGGGGTGTGGTGAAATGGCGTGACCGTTATGCCTGACGACCCAAAGGCACACCCCAATGCCTGTCACTCTCTGAAGGGTGGTGGTGGGGTTGGCTTCAGTTCAATACTTCACTGCCATTCCTATTACGCAGCTCTGTAACTTCTACACTACCACTGCCAATGCCAGCAAGCAAACATTCGGCATTGACAAATGCTTGTTTATTACTTAGCAACTCTAGGACCCAGTGACATCAGCTCAGCTGAAGAGTAAAATGGAGTGGAACCCAATGACTTCAACTCAGTTTATGTCACTGTGTTCTGCTTCGTTCTTGTCTTCAGCTCAGCTGATACCACTGTGTTCTGATCATTACTATTTGGTTAGGTAGGATGTGAACAAAGAAACTGTGTAGTATGTGAGGCCTATATTTAAAGGTTTGCAGAGGATGGCATGATCCACAGTGTTGCAGGCTTTGGTTAAGTCTATGAATATTGCACCTACACAGAATCTGGAACCAAGAGGTGATCCTAGATAATGGTAAGCTATAATTGCAAGGTGCAGGAAGCGTGATCTAGCTGAAAGTTGGATTGTGCTTCCTTGAGAAGACTAAGATGAAGGCTATGGTGTATCTGCTGCTTATATATTAATTTTTCAAGGAGTTTACTGAGGATCAATATGACAGAAATAGTTTTAAAGTCATTCGAGTCTGTGATGAGACACCTGACTTCAGGAGCGGGTCATGATGGCCACTTTCCAGACCTCTGGGCCCAGGCCAGCATAGAGGGAGAAGTATATTGTGACTAAGAGTTGCGTCAACAATTTATTTCAGTTATTTATTTATTTACTGAAAACTTTGGAGATTACCTTTGAACACAAGTGCTCAGTTACGTAAGTTCCATGTCAAATACACAGTTACAAAAAGCATTTCAAGTACAGTACAAAGTTTCCAAGACGGCACCATACTGTGTGAGCTGCTAAACATTTCGTCTGTAACTCTGTCCTAGCATCATTTTTTCAGAGTTGATAGTTTTGTTTTTACTCATTTTTGATTGTATAGAGTGGTAGGAGTTTTAGTGTGAGTTTGTAAGTCAGTTGAGGAGATAGCACTTTTTATTTCTCCAGTTAATTTTTGGAGTTTTCAGAGAAGTGAGATGGTTGCCAGTTGCAGGCTGGGATTTCCTGTATTGAATCAAGGTATATTTTTCCAGCAAGGCACACCCTTTGGATATTGGACTTATGAAAGGTACTTTCAGTAATTTAAATGTTCTGAACTGCATCGCTATATTGACTGTATGACCTCATTAAGAACTATCTCCCAAACTTTTCAGTGGTGCGAGGTCCGTGGCTGATGATACAGTATGTATGTTGACATTGATTTCTTTTTAATATGAACACTTAAGAAGCAACTTTGGCTTCTGCCTCCTGGTTAAAGCTGAACTGCTATTTTAAAATAAAATAAAATCTGCTTTGCTGCCACCGCTTTTCTTCATGAATATCTGCTAACTTTTTGTGGACTGCCATTGCCATCATCTTTACTCATTTGTCACCGCTACCTGTGTGGTTTTGCTACCTGTTTTGGTGGCAAGATTCTTTAGAAACTAACTAAAATTGATGGGGTGTGAATACCATTGCTGCAGCTGCACTGATTCATGAGAAAACAGCTGGGACAGCTTTCTGGTGGTCCAGTGAGCCAGTGGTGAGCAGGCAGAGAGAAGATCTTTGTATTCTGGCAGATACAGTGTTGTGACTGGCTTGTGAGAACTAGGAACACTGGGGGAGGCTGCCCTGAGTCTGGACTGGTTACCATTTCCACCGACAGTGGACTGCTTAACTGTTTCCACTGAGAGTATACAGTGGACAGTGAGCTCTAAAGCATGATTCTGTTGTTAGGAATGACATTCTATCATCTGCATTTACTGCTGGACATTTAAATTATCTTAGGCAGCCAGGAGATATTTATCCTGTACTGTTTTCAGTGTGGGGTGTATGCAGCAGGAGTGCAGAGCATCATCCCCCAGCAAGTAACTCAGTTAAGCAGTCTAAGTTTAAGATTCAGTGTTGGACACATGACTTGGACCTTGATTAGAATCCATGTATTGATGTGAGGGCTGTTTGCCATATTGTTATTTATTCTACTAATTTATGATTTTTATCTGGGTTATTATGGATTTTTGAAGCATTTGTCTACTGTTTTATTGGAGTGAGTCGGAGTGTGGGTGCTTTGCTTAATTGTACATTGGTGTGAGTTTGTATTTGGTATGAGGTGATTGGAGTTTGTGGTTGTATAAGGGAAAGGTTAATTTGTTAGGTTTGTAGTGTGCTAATAATGTGTCATCCTGAACAGATGCGTAAGCTCATCTACCCCCCCCATCCCTAATGTGTGAACTGTGTCCCTTCTGCAATCTCCCCTTGCCTGCCAAGGTATATTGCCGGTGCAGGGGGTAGGGGATTATCAGAGGGTGATGCAGGAGTGCTAGGGTGTGGAATGGGAGGCAGGCTGATGGAGGTATGATTGGGATGGTAAGGACTATGAGATGCCCTGAAGTGAGATGGGGATTGGAAGGAGTCAGAGGTGTTTAATCCCCACCCCTTGGTTTCCACCAGACCGAGTGGACAGGCAGCTGATGGATGGGTCACCACTACTCATCCTCTTCGGGCAGTGCTTTGAGGAACAAAACTACTATTATTGTGGATTTCATCTTTCATTCCTCTGTCAAACTGGCATGCTTCACAGAGATCTGGTTAGGTGACGAAGCTGGTCCAGTTTTGGAGGTGTCCATCCCTGCTGGTTTCCCCATGGTGCATTGCCCGAGGAAAGATTACAAGGGGAGAGGTAGTCATCATTGTTAGATCTGAGCTGAATATGGTGGTACTACCAGTGGGGGTCACTTCATCCTTTGAGTGTGCATCTGTGTGTCAGGGTCCAAGTGCTGGGTGCAGGGACTTCCTCATATATACGCTGCCCAGGTAGGAGGGAGACTTCCTGCAGGAGATAGTGGAGTTTGTTGCCAACAGGGTATTGGAATTGCCAAGATGGATTAATCCTGGCAGTTTCAATGCTTGGTTCAATGATGAGCTGTCGCCGCTTTGGACAAGATTTCCTTTAGAATATGCAAGGTCTCAACCTGGCACAAGCAGTTGCCACTGTGACTCACCAATACGGACATGAGCTGGACCTGTTGTTCCACATGGGGCTTGAGGTGGCAAGCCTCAAGACTGAGCTGATCAGCTGATCATATCATTGTGTCATCAGTTTTGAGTTCAGGGCACCCCTCTATAGTCCTCCCCCTGTGGAGGTGGTCAGATACCACCCTTTGAGATGGCTGAGGCCTGATGGACTCTTAGCAGCGCTGGACAACTCGGGTATGATGGGGACTTGAGCTAAGGGTATGAAGGAAGCAGTGATGGGCTATAATAGGGCTGTCAGTGCAGCCTTCGACCTGGTGGCACCAGACCATGTTTACCCACTGGTTTTATGCCTCAGTTCACTGTGGTTTGATGGCAAGCTGAAGGTCATGAAGGCAATGGGGTGGAGGTTGGAGGTGCATTGGAGGAGGTCTGGGGCCCATGAGGACAAACTGGCTTTGAATGGTGACTATGATAAGCATCAAAGGGAAATCTCTCATAAGAAAGCAGAATTCCTCTCCAGGAAGATTGCGTCTGGGAGGAACTGACCAGATCAGCTTTTCAGACAGTGGACAAGCTTTTACATCAGGCTTGTCAGGAGCCCATAAAGGCTGCTTCATTTGCGAAGTGAGAGGAGTTTGTTCAGCTCTTCTTGGACAGAGTGTCCTCTATTGGCATCACATCGCAACAGTGACTGGAACAGAGCAAACACCATCAAAGCAACATTTTCAGCAGTTCACTGTGATGGTCTGCTAGGTTCCTGATGCTGCTGCCTCTGGGCTGTTTGCCCCTCTCCAAATGAACTCTGACTAGGAGTTGGAAATTTTAAGTGTGGGGGGTGTGGGGCACAGAGCCCCACATAAAACACACTTTTCTCTAGCGACGGCACAACACCAATTGGCGGTGTTGTGCCATCACTGTACTGACAGTCAGCGAATTCTGTGTCACTGTGGCATGGTAGAACCTCCTCTGTTAGGGCTGGGATCTCTTCTACTGGGCAGTCATTGCCTAGGAGTGTCGGGACTGAGTGTTGCAATGGTGTTCAGTGGTCATGGGATGAGTTTTGGTCACGTATGATTGAAGAGTCAAAGTGACCTCAGGGCTGCAACCAGAGTACTGTGAACTGGACCCAGGCCCAACGGGACTCTTGATGGGCTGCGCTGAGCAGCTGGGCCATATGTTGGCTGGAATTATTTGGTGTTCCTTGTAGGAGGGGGTCTTCGCTGCCATACTGAAAAGTGCAGTGATGATGCCCATTTTGAAAAAAATTGCACTTTGCTCAGATGTTTTGATGAACTACAGGCCTGTCTCTAACCTGTCTTTTTTAGTCAGGGTCATTGTGTTGCAGCTGGAATTTCACTTGGCGACCTTCGATATATATGAGCCCTTTCAGTTAGGATTTCAGTCAAAGTTCAGCACTGAGACTGCTCTAGTCAGGGTGCATAATGACGTACTCGGTGGGGGGGGGGGAATAGAGGGAGTGGTCAATTCTTGTTCTCCTGGATCTCTCTTCAGCGTTTGATACCATTGACCATGGGCTTTTATTGGACCATCTCAGGGAGTATGTGGGCATCACCGGCAAAGTTATTAGCTGGTTTGAGTTCTACCTCAGGGGGCAGATCTCAGTGGGTTGAGATGAGTAACTTCTCATTGCACCCAATGGACCTGTACCGTGATGTACCCCAAGGATCAGTCCTTTTGCCCACATTGTTTTTGGTGTACATGCTGCCCCTGAGCAGGATCAGGAGGCGGTATGGAATTAGGTTTCACTGCAATGCTGATGACACCTAGCTCTATCTGCCCTTTGCACCCCAGGACCAGGGAGTAGTGGATGTGATGAACAAGTGTTAGGCTGAGATCCAGGACTGGATGTCTTTGAGTTGGCTGAGACTCAACTCGGCCAAAACTGAAATACTGGTGATTGAGCTGGGTGGGGGTTGGGGACTGGCAGTGTCAGGCAGGGAAATAGGGCTTTGCCTCATTACCTCCAGGCTTGACAGTGCCAAAAAGGTGAAGAATCTGGGTGTCATCCTGGATGAATGGCTGACATCTGAGGTTCAGGTGTTGGGAGTCATTTGGAATGGTTTCTATCATCTCAGAAATATCAGTAAAATTCATTCCCTTATCACCCCCTGAGGACTTGCCCGTCTAGTACATGCCTTTTTGATGTCTTGCCTCAATTACTGCAATGCCTTCTACTTTGGGGTTAGTTGAGGTATGCTTTGACACCTGCAACTACTGCAGAATGCAGCTGCAAGGTTGTTGACTGATCTTCCAAGGATGAGTCACATTACCCCAGTGCTGCGGGAACTGCACTGGCTGTTGGTTTAGTGGTGTATCTCCTATAAGGTTGATCTGCTAACCTATAAGGCCCTACATGGTCTTATATTCCTGCAAATTCCTGCATCCATATCTTCCTTCTCATCCTCTCTGTTCTGTTGAGGAGGGCCACCTGGTTGTCACCAGGACCAGATGTAACACCTCCAGGGAAAGAGCCTTCAAGGTGGCTGGTCCATTACTTTGGAATTCATAAGAAAAGTATTAAGCATGTTTTTAAGTTATTCAAAAGATGGCGCCTTCAGTATGTGGCTAGGTAATGTATTCCAGATTCTGGGTGCCTGAAGTCTAAAGAAGTTATATCTCTTAACAATGTTTATGCTTGGTGTTATTAATGGCCTATTATGTGATCTGAGGATATTATTGATAGTTTTGAATCATAAACTGCCTTATGACATTAATTCATTATTTTGTACTATTTTAAAAAGGAGCAACAAATCACCCTTTATGAAATGGGAGTAACTTGAGGGAATTGAGCCTGTCCTGATAACTTAGTGATGCTAAACTGGGTATTGATTTGATGATTCTTCTCTGAGTTCTTTCCAATAAATTGATGTTGTGCTTGAGGTATGGATTCCAAACAGAAGAACCATAATCTAAATGTGGGATAACATAATTTTTATATAATCTCATAAGACAATGATTATTTCGGGATATAAATGTTCTTTTAATAGAATTAATTGACCTATTAGCTGTGAATGAAACATGCCTACAGTGATTTATCAAAATGAGCTCATTATTTATTAAAATATCTAGGTCTCTTTCACTGGCAACTGATTTAATAATCTGACCACAAGGGGTATGCACAAATGTGTGGTTCTTATGCCCAAAATTCAGAACTATGCATTTGAAGCATTAAATGTCACCTTATTAACACTGGTCCAATTTTCAGTAGTTTGTAAATCTTCACACAATGCCAGATATTGTTCTGATGTTCCAACTACATTCCTCAGTTTGGTATCAGCAAACTTAGATAGAATGTTGTTAACTCCCATACCCATATCACTAATATATAGTCCGAATAGGGTAAGGCCAAGAATGGAGCCCTGGGAGACTCTGCTGATAACATGTATTGAATTAGAGACCTGTCCATGTACTTTAACAACCTGACTCCTATTAGATAACCAGTTTTGTATCCAATGTACCAAATTATTATTTATTCTCATTTTTATTAATTTATATATTAACAAATCATGGGGAACAGTACTGAATGCTTTCCCAATATCAAGAAGGATGACATCAACTGGTTTGCCTTTGTCTGTGTTGTCACTAACAAAGTTATAAAAAGTAATCAGGTTAGTTGAACAGGACAACTCTTTATGAAAGCCATGTTGAGTGTAATCCTGTAGACCATGTACATTAATCTCCTTCTCAAGTTCATTACTGAGGGAGGCCCCCTGAGTGGAAATCTTTAAAAAAGGACTTAATACTTTTCTGTTTGCTTAGCCGTTTGGTGCTTGAATTGTTTGAGTGCTTGTTAGTTGGTATTTAATTTTGTTTCTAGTTTTATATTCTTAATTTTTTTTATTTAGATAATTATATTTTATTTTAAATATTATATTGTATGGGGTTATTTTCCTATTTCCTCTGTGTAATCATGCCCTTTGCATCCAGGAAAGGGAACCATAAGTAAATAAACCTACTACTACTACTACAATAAGAAGTTCCAGAGAAAATGCAGTCGTCAGGCTCAAAACACTTAAAGAAGTACTACAGTCAGAATTTGTAAAAACACACAGTATGTTGTGCATAGTGTTTTGATTTGTTTGTTTAGTCCTGGTCTTTGTCTGCTTTAGGGAGTTTTTTCCTAAATTTGTCTACTAGTTTTATGACCTCTTGGGATGTACGTTATCATGGTTTATTGCTCTTCTTTGTCCTACCGTGCATCTTGTCTCTTGTGACTGTGATGCATCCAGGACCACTGATTCAGTGAGGGAAAGTACTGCGGCAGTAATCTGAAGATCATAGCCTGATGTTCTGGCCCCAACTAAATAACACTAATTCAGTATTTTTGGTTCTCTATGTTTGTCTATGTCTAGCCAGCACGAGTAAATGTTATGCTTTTAAAGCTTTTAATTTTATCAAACTACAATGAGCCATAGAAAGAACACGACTTACCCTCGGTCATCAATGCTATAATTAGTAAGGACTCTTACAGTTACAGCCAAAGACATGGTCAGATAGTTCCTGAAATTTCTGTGATATTTCTAGAGAAATCTCCTGACTGTGGAGGGGATACTGGGATCATGCAGCGCACGCTGAGGAGGAACTGTGGAAGCAGAGTCACTGTCATGCTAGCCTCTTGCTAGGAACAGATATGCCACTATTGCTAAAAGGCTGTAAATTATGGACTTTACAGAGAGTGAAACCCAACAAGAGAGAGCTGGTGGTAGCGGCTTTTTAAGACACTGAAATTACCAGACCGACTTGTGCTGCTGTATATACATAGCCTACTCTCCTGTTCCATTAACCTGCTCCTAGTGCTGGAGGCTGGGTGGTGGATGAGCCCACACTGGAGCTAGGCAACTTGGGGTGGCCCTGCGGAGGGCTGGTCACAGAGAGTGAAGGTAGTGAACAAAGCCCACACTCACTAAAGAGCGAGTGTTTTTACCTTGTGCTCCTACCTTGGATTTTTATCAGGAAGTGTTATTTATTGTATTGGTGTATTGGAAAAAAAATTATTTTTATCTTTATCTTTGCTATAGAACACACACACACTTTGCACATTGTTATATATTTTATATACAACTGTAGCTGAACTTGCTGAAGAATCGTACTGTATGCTTGAGAGAGTTTTTTCCATGTGTCTTGAGAGTACATTTTATTATTATATTTACTTTAAACCTCAGCCAAAAAAAGCTTAAACTATATTAAATAAATCATTTGCTTTAGTGGCTCAAGTAGCATGTGGGTGCAACTGTTTGACTGAATAGGAAGCATTAACTGATTCAATCAAATAATTAATTAACTGCCTGAATATGGCACGCAGTATTCACCTAGAGGCCAAAATTGAATAGGCTTAATTTAACCCAGCAGGAGCTCTACATCTGCAAATTAGAAAACTAGAGAATTAGACAAATAGATAATTGTTAATTGGAGAAGCTTGGGTTGAATCATTTAGCTGACTACCCTACTGAAATCTCAATCACTTTTCATCAGACTTGCAACCACGGAGTATCGGCTACAACAGCAGCAGGCATCCTCTTCTTCTTTTTTAAACCCTCTGTTGAGCTGTAGCTAGCTGGATTTAAGTAATATCCAGCTTAACATTTTACATGCTTGCTCAATTAACTAGCATATAGTTTTGTGCATGCCTACATGACTACGCCGAATGCGGCACTGATAAAAGCTCTCGGCTTCTCCAAAAATGAAGAAACAGGCAGGATACTCTCCCCAAGTTACTATTGCGACCACTTGAATACTGCACAGACACATATCTGATTTCTGTGACAAGAAGCGAGTTGAAAAAGGGAAGGCTCAGGAAAGTTTAACCATACAGACCATGAGCTATATCAAGTTAATCTTTAAAAAAACACAAGTAAGTGAGCAATAAAATCATCTGTTTAAGCAGTTATACTTACAGCAGTATTTGATAGCAGTCACAAGATAAAAGCTGGGAGTGAATCAATTTCACAAATGTTGTATGTATTTGCTTTCTTCTAGTCTGCATACAACTTTTTATACTTTTTGATGATATCCAGAGTTTTTTTTGGTTAACCGTAGTAGCAAGAATGAAGCAACATTTGAGAGGATACCTCAGAGCCCCAGGTAAAATTATTTGTACCAGAGAAGTTCCAGTGCTGAGGCCTTCCCGCTATTATCGGGACAACAGTAGGCTGGATATTCAAATTCTTGACGTGAGACTGGACTAAAGGGGATAAAGGGAAGTTAAATTTTCTTTTTTTTTTTTTTCATTTAGTCTTTATCTCCCTAGCCTGCCAGCCGCCTGGTGTCCCTTCTCAGCTGGTCTGGACCTGTGCATCCCACAACAGCCTCGGGCCCTCCGATACCCTGTGGCTTCCTCACGGCGGGGCTGCAGCACCGCATGCCGCAGGACGCGAATCCTGGTCACAGAGGGCTGGCTGGGAGCAAATCAGCTATGGTAGGCTTCATTAGCAAAGGCTGGCGGCTAATTCTTTTTCCGGTTTTCTTTCCGGGAGGCTGGGACGTGCAATGACGCCAGCGTCTGCCCCGCCTCCTGTGCGCATCAGTGCCGGTAGCTAGGTGTCACCTGGCCTCCACCAGGGGTCACCTGGCCTCCACCAGGGGTCGCCAATGCTCCGGTCACATCCCCACCCTCCCCCCGGAGAAGGAGAGCAGTCCCTAGGACGCTCCATCCTTCTCCCCGGACAAGCCCTCCAGCGACCCTTAGTCCGTTTCTGACCTGGTGCATTGCCGTCAAGCGGAAATCCAACCGCCAGTGCCGACGGGTCATGAAGTTAAATTTTCTTTACAAGTTACAAGTAAGATGAAGGGAGAATTGTATTTATGATCCTGCAAGACTCTGTGAGGGCAGAAGGTCTGTGTTGGACAAAAAGTGTAACAAGAAGGGCTCAGGATCTTGCAACTTTTGTTTAGTGATCTTGCATTGCCCTCTGTCCCTAACATGGATAGTGCCTCAGTTTGACTATCTGTTATTATTTTATCTCTCTATTAAATATTATCTTTTGGGTATTATTTTTTGCAACTAGTATGTTTACTACTATTATTGCTATTATTGCTGCTTGATGCTACTGATATTGATGTTATTGATGGTATTGATATAATAGAAACATAGAAACATAGAAACATAGACTTTGACGGCAGATAAGGACCGCTAGGCCCATCTAGTCTGCCCATTTCCCTACCTACAGGATAGGCCACAGATCCTAGTTAACCAACAGTCTATTTCTTCCTGCCCCCCACAAGGATTGCCTTATGTCTGTCCCATGCATTCTTGAATTCTCCCACAGTTTTAGAACCCACAACCTCCTCAGGAAGGCTGTTCCATGCATCCACTACCCTCTCTGTGAAATAATACTTCCTCACATTGCCCCTGAACCGCCCTCCTTCTATCTTTAAATCGTGTCCCCTTGTTCTTGCAAGTCTCTTTTTCTGAAAGATGCTACCCTCTTGGACTGTGTTGATTCCACTGAAGTACTTGAAAGTTTCTATCATGCCCCCAATCTCCCTTCTTTCCTCAAGGGTATACATATTAAGCTCCTTTAGTCTCTCCTCATACGGCTTCTCTTGCAGACCCTGCACCATTTTAGTTGCCCTCCTCTGGACTGCCTCTATCCTGTCTATGTCCTTGCGGAGATAGGATCTCCAGAACTGGACACAGTACTCCAGATGGGGTCTCACCAACTGTCTGTACAGAGGGATAACAACTTCCTGTTTTCTGCTGATGATGCCTCTCCCTATACATCCCAGTATACCCCCAGCCCTCCCTACTGCCTTCTCACATTGCTTGCTAACCTTAAGGTCATCTGATATGATTACCCCCAGGTTCCTTTCCTTTTTTGTTGTTGTTACTACCTCCCCACCCATTGTGTATTCTTCCCCTGGGTTCTTGTTTCCCAGGTGCATTATTTTGCACTTCTTTGCATTGAATCCTAGCTGCCATACCTCTGACCATTTCTCCAACCTTGCCAAGTCCGTTTTCATCCTTTCCACGCCTCCTTGTGTATCAACCCTGTTGCAGATCTTTGTGTCATCTGCAAAAAGGCATACTTTTCCTTCCAGTCCCTCTGCAATCTCACTGATGAAGACATTAAAAAGGACTGGACCCAATACTGAACCCTGCGGTAGCCCACTAGTAACCCCCCTTTCTTTAGAGTGGACTCCATTTACAATTACCTTCTGTGTCCAGTTGTCCAGCCAATGTTTTACGCAGGCTACCACCCTGGGTCCCACTCCCAGGCTAGTCAATTTGACTATTAATCTTTTGTGTGGGACTGTGTCAAATGCCTTGCTAAAGTCTAGGTAGGCCATGTCCACAGCCCCTCCCTGGTCTACTACTTTGGTCACCCAGTCAAAGAAATCTATTAGATTTCGTCTGACATGACCTTCCCACTGTGAACCCATGCTGCCTTGGGTCCTGTGCTCCACTGGCCTCTAGGTACTCAACTATTCTTTCCTTCAGAACTGACTCCATCACTTTCCCTACCACAGAGGTCAGACTGACAGGTCTGTAGTTTCCTGCCTCTGTCTTGCTCCCACTTTTGTGAAGGGGAATGACATCCGCCTTCCTCCAGTCCTCGGGTACCACACCATCCTCCCATGATTTATTAAAAAGACTAGCCAGTGGTTTCACTAGTTCCTCCCTTAATTCTTTTAGAATTCTGGGGTGAATTCTGTCAGGACCCATTGCTTTGTCCACCTTCAGTTTTAGGAGTTCTTGCAGAACCCTTTCTTCTGTGAAAGGACTGGGATCGACCCCCCTATCAAGAGTGCTTCTGTTAATTGGATTAGGCACTTCCTCTCTTTTGGAATACTGAGCAGAAATATTCGTTCAGTATTCCTGCTTTTCACTGTCCCCTCTGCCCACCCACTGTTCATTCTATTCAGCCTCACTATCCCTCCTTTTGTCTTTCACGCTCGCTGATGTACCTATAAAAGGTTTTATCCCCCTTCTTAACTGAGTTGGCTATCTTTCCTCAGTTTGGGCCTTTGCTATTCTGACTTCCCTCCCTGCTTCCTTCTGCCTTAACTGGTACAGCTGTCTGTCCTGCTCCTTCTGGGTTTCCTTATACTTCCGGAATGCTATCTTTTTCTTCCTGACTTTCACAGCCACCTCTTTTGAGAATCATAGTGGCTTTTTCTTTCATTTTGATTTGTTTAGTTGCTTCACACAAAGGCTTGTTGCCTCTGTGATGGCAGTTTTGATAATTCCCCATTGTTGCTCCACACCTCCTTCTAGCCTGTTTGCTAGTGCATTTCTGAGGCATCTCCCATCTTGCCAAAGTTAGCCCTCCTAAAGTCCAGTACCCTCACTTTGTATGGCTTGACTCTGTAGCTGAGTTTAACATGAAACACACTGTTTGATGGTCACTTGTCCCAGATGGCAACCCACTTCTAGATCTGAGATCCTCCTCACTGCCCCGCTTGAGAGTCACGAGGTCTAAGATTGCTCCCTCACGAGTGGGTTCCAAAACTAGCTGTCTAATGCCTGCCACCTGTAGGGCATCAAGAATGGCCCTGCTCTTGGATGTGCTGCAGCAAATGTGCTCCAGTTAACATCTGGCATATTCAGGTCACCCATCAACAGTATCTCCCTTTCTCTGCCATTCTAAGAATGCCTTCTATCATATCCATGTCCATTCCTTCCCCTGACATGGGGTCTGTACACAACCCTGTGCAGATTGTGGTGCCCTTTCAGTCTCCAAGGTGACCCACAGTGCCTCTTCTCCTCCCTGTTTACTCTTTTGTTCAGTTGCTTTTATCCCTTCCTTACATAGAGAGCTACTCCTCCCCTCTTTCTCCCTGCCTCGTCTCTCCTGTAGGTTATGTACCCTGGTATGTTAACATCCCAGTCATGGTTCTCTGTGTACCATGTTTCTGTGACTGCTACGATATCCAGGCATCCCTCTTCCATTAAGGCCATCAGCTCAGGGAGCTTGTTGCCCAGACTACGGGCATTGGTACTCATTACCCTCCATTTCCTGATGGCTTCCTCCCTTTTGCCCCTTCCTGTTCTTCTTGCCTTTGTCACTTTCTCCATTTACCCCTGCCCTTCTCCTATCAACACCTCTATGTTGGTGTTTGCCATCTACTGTGATTTTTTGGGGGGCCTAGGATTTTCTGCTCCTTTCCAGTGCCTCCCCTTGGCTAGTTTAAAGCTTGCCAATAGACATTTAAATCTATCAAATAGGATCCTGGTTTCCCTCCCGGACAGATGCAGCCCATCATGCCAGTATAGGCTTGCATCACTCCAGGTGGACCCCCAGTCCCCAGTGAAGCCAAATCCCTGAGCTCCACACCAGTTTTTCAACCACTGATTGAATCCCATGGTGCGGAACACCCTAGCCTCTCCTATGCCATAGATGGGTAGCATCTCCGAGAAGGTTACCATGTGTGCTACTTGACTAAGGCCCCTCCCCAGTTCCACAAACTCTTCTTGCACTTCTCTAATCCCTTTCTTAGTCAGGCCATTTGTCCCTAGGTGGACAATGACATCCAGCTCCCTCCCCTGTGCAGCTACTCTGGCAATCCTGAGGATTCGCTCCCTGTCCCTCCAAGCCATGGTGCCAGACAGGCACCTTACCTCCCTCTCCCCTTCCTCCCCCAGTTCTACCTTCCTAACGATGGAGTCCCCCACCAGGAGTTGTTTCCTTCCCTTGCCACCCTCCTGTGGGTCTCCTTTGTGGAGGTTCCCAGCATCCTCCTTGGTCTCCACTGTGGGTGCCTCCATAGAGGAACCACACTTTGCCAGAATGGCATAGGAATTGTGGAGAGGTACAACTGCAAACTGTAATCAACTGCAAACTAACATAATTTTGCACATTTTTTCTAATGTGGTCATATATTTTATATTTTGAGTTTCTGAGATATATTGAATCTTAGGTGCACTGTGAGTTTATACAGTAGTTTAACAACAAATTATTAAATAGAACCATTATAAATAACAAAGCTAGCATAGCTGGTATATCCTGCTATTATACACAGTTTTGAGGTTAACAGTGCTGGACAATGAAGAGAGGCACAACAAAAAAATGGAGCACATAATCTCAATAGAGGTGGACAAAGACAAATGTCTGCACCAACAGTCAATAAAGCCCCAACATTTTAAATGAAATGAATCCTATGATGCCAGCTCATGGACTATGAGCCCAGAGAAGTATGACCACTCAGAATACTCTTCAGACATTTCTGGTATAACAAGGGAAGTATTAAATACATTAAGGGACCCATTTAAAGCAACCATCTTGATGTACCAACAACTAGTAGAGATAAAACAAGATTTAGCATTTCTCAAGGGGTTACGTATTCATAACAAAATTAAGATAGAAGAATTAAAGACAAGCATTAAAAAAACATAATGGAAAGTATGGATATACAACCCAGACTTAATTGGAAATCAGACACCTAAAATACTAGATAGGAATGGGGCCCCTGCTACAGAAGAGGTGATCAATGACTCCATGTATAAGACTGAAAAAGTTATTCTCATTGAAATAGATCTTATTATTAACATAACAGCTAGCACCATTGATACAAGCAGTTAAGATCTTGAACGTGTTCTGTTGCCACATGCAGATATAAGGCAGGATAATATTTTTACAGAATAGGAAGAGACATTTGGGGAATTATGAGATTAGCTAAAAAAACAGGAGCAAAAATACATAAAACCAAAAATAAAACTGTAAGACAAGAAAAAGAAAAAGGAAAAGAAAAAGAGAAGAAACAAAATAACAAATAGCCCCTGGGAAAGCTTAAATCAGACAAAAGGCAACATTTAAAGGGTCAGACAATCTTAGTAATGACGTGATACAGAGACCTGAGAGTAAAATCAATATCAAACTTAGATAAAAAATAAATGACAAGGGCACCAAACAGGAATTAATAGCACAGGATGAGGAAAAGATTATAGAGCAAGTCTGTTTCTTCCTTTGTGACTGCCAGCAACTCCCCTCCCAGTCTATAATTGACTTCAGGGTTTCTCTTCCCTAAGTGCATGATCTTGCACTTCTTTGCATTAAATTCCAGTTGCCACTCTTCCAACTATTTTGCTAGTTTTTCCAGATCTCTTCTCATTCTGCCCACCCCATCTGGATCATCTACTGTGTTGCAGATCTTGGTGTCATCTGCAAACAGACAAGCCTTACCCTCTAGTCCATCTGAAATGTCACTAATGAAGATATTGAAGAGAACTGGCCCCAGGACTGATCCCTGAGGTACCCCACTTGTGACTTGCATCTCTTCTGACTGTATACCATTTACTACCACTCTCTGTTTTCTGCCCATCAACCAGTTTGCCACCCAGTTGACTGACTTCTGACTGACTTCTGACCCACCCTGAGCCTACCCAACTTATTTATCAATCTTCTATGTGGAACAGTGTGGAAAGCTTTGCTGAAGTCAAGGTAGGCGACATCAACTGCTCCCCCTTGGTCCACCACTCTGGTTACCCAGTCAAAGAAATCTATGAGATTAGTTTGACAGGATCTTCCATCTATAAACCCATGCTGTGTTGAATCCTGTGCCCCTATGGATTCCTGGTGTTGCACTATCCTTTCCTTAAGGAGTGCCTCCATAATCTTGCCCACTACTGAGTTAAGACTGACTGATCTGTAGTTCCTTGCCTCCTCCCTGCTACCACTCTTGTGGAGCGGGATCACATGAGCCCTTCTCCAGTCTTCTGGGACCTCTCCTGTGCTCAGAGACTCACTAAACAGTTCTGCTAATGGCTAGTTCAACCCTTAGCTCTTTAAGTACCCTGGGATGTATGCCATCAGGTCCCATTGCCTTGTCCACCCTGAGCTTAGCGAGCTGTTGTAGGACCCTTTGTTTTGTGAAAGGAGTAGTGCTCACCTCCCTCCCCCCTGTGTCAATGGTGATGAGCTGTGGGCCTTGCTCTACCTTCTCTTCAGTAAATACTCAGCAAAAGTATCAATTTAGGATAGATGCTTTTACAGGGTCCTCCTCCTCACATGCTCCCTTTTCTCCTTTGAGTTTAGCAGTAACCCCTCTGGACTTTCTCCTTTCACTAATGTATCTATAGAAAGTCTTGTCACCTTCTTTTACTGTTCATGCTAGTGTTTCCTCAGTTTGGGACTTTGTCTGCCTTACTGCCTTCCCTGATTATCTTAGGACAGTTTGATATGCCTCCCTATCTTCATCCCGCTGTGTTCCCTTATATTTCCTGAAGGCCAGCCTTTTGGCTCTGACCTATTCTGCTTTTATTTGAGAACTAAAGTGGTTTCCTTCTTCTGTTGCACTTCCTTTTCTGTCTAACACAGTGGGATGTTGCATCAAGTATTGCATCCTTAATGCTTGCCCACTTTATCTGTACCGCCTCCCCTGTGTTTCTTTTTGCCAGGGCTAGCTTAACTCTGTTGGCCATCTTATCAAAGTCAGCTCCTCTGAAGTCCCATATTTTTGCCTTGGAATGAGATGATTTAGATGTAGTGGCCAAATTGAACCATACCATGTGATGGTCACTGGCCCCCAGGTGACCTTCTACCTGAAGATCTGTGATCCCTTCCTTGTTAGTCAGTACTAGATCTAGGATCTTGTGGGTTGTTGTACAAGTTGTTTGAGGCCCTCCACCTGCAGGGAATCCACCATGTTTTTAGTTCTGGCAGATATTCCTTCTGGTATTGACCAATCTGTATCCAGCATGTTGAATATTCTCATTATCAGAACCTCCCCTTTAGCTGTCATGTTTTTTATATCTTCTAACAGTAATGTGTCTATGTCCTCCCCCTGGTCTGGGGGCCTGTAGACAACCCCAGTTCTTATGGCTGTCCCATTTCCTGTTTCCAGGGTGACCCACAGTTCTTCTGGCTCCTTATGTGTATTCTGAATTTCTGTAGCTTTGAGATTTTCATTGACATACAGGGCCACTCCCCCTCCCACTTTTTGCACCTCAGTTTCTTCTGAACAGTACATAGCCAGGTACTGAAGTCTCCCAAGTGTGGTTTATGGTAAACCATGTCTCACCAATTGACACTATGTCCAGTTTAGCCTCTGACATTATTGCCTGCATGTCTGGGATCTTATTTCCCAGGCTGTGAGCATTTGTGTACATGATTGTGTACATGATTTTCCATTGGCCAGATTTTGGTGTGTTAGTTGTTGGGTGAGGTTTGGCATTTCTCCTGTGCATCGTATGGGGAGACGGACCATTTTTTCTTACCTGATAATGCAAATGAACTGCAAACATGCTGAATTCCTGTTTGACCACTAGCTGAGGGATGAGGGGTGTTCTTCCCATTCGATGTATGGGGTGCTGCACTCCTCTCCCCATTTGCTAGTTTAAATATTCTGCAAAGACATCAAACTTCTGCCCCAGTGCACTTACTCCCTCCTTAGTCAGATGCAGTCCATCAAATTTGAAGGACTTTCGCTCTCAGAACTGTTGCCAGTCCCCTACAAATCTGTGTCCTTTTTCCTGGCACCAGCCCTTGAGCCACATGTTTAGCTCCCCTATCTCCCCTTTTCTGACCTTCTGTCCATCTGCCCTCCTCTCCCAGACTGGCAGAATCTCAAAGAAGGAGATGTCAGACGAAATGGATAAATAGTTTGTCTCCCAGCCTGGTCAGGTGTTCCTTAGTCTCCACAACTGACCAGCTGACAAGATCATTAGTCCCTATGTGTACCAGGATGTCAATGTTTTCTCCTGCTTTGTGAACAATTTTAGCAATGCGGTCAGTGTCTCTCCACGCTGATGTACCTGGGAGACATCTGACCATTACCCCTGGCTGGAGATGGGTATCAACTCCCCAGATCATGGAGTCTCCTATGATCAGAAGTTTTTTGGATTTCCTTTTTGCTTTTTTGTTTTGGTTCCTGATTTGGGTGAGTTTTGTTGTGCTAACTCCTGTGCTGCAGTGTCCTGCTCTGCAGTGTCCTCTGCTCCTTTGTTTGATTTCGGAGGTTGAGGCAGGTACCTGTTTGTAGTGTTTATATGGTTTTGGAGGTAATATTGTCGAGAGCACAGAGTGATGAGGCACCCAATTTGCCCCTTCTAACCACCTGCCAACCTCCTGGACCAACTACCCTCTGTGGTAGAGGTTCTTCTGTTGGATGTTGAGGAAATGGCGGGTGGTTCTTATAATTTATTTCCTCTTGAATATGAAATTTGAGGTGCGCAATCTCTGCCCATGCTGCCCGGAGCTGAGTCTTAAGATCTCCAATGGCCCAGCATGTAGGACAGTGTCCTAAATCCTATAAGATTGTCCTTCTGAAAAGTGTTCCACAGTACCTGCAGTTAATGATATCCATTCCAGATAAGTTGCTGGATTTATAACCTGGTCAGAGTAATTAGAAGGAAAGAAATGCAAGTAATGGTTTGATTTTGTGTCTTGTTTTCAGATGACATGTTATAATAAGTTAAATTACTAGTGCCCCTGTAAATGAGCTCACCTTGTGGATGCCCCACTGATCCGCCCCTTCCTGCTTTGTGACAGGAAATGTCACAACTGTGGTACCCTATAAAAGGAGTGTAGGGTGGGGTGGTTGGGGATGGGGGTTGGTGGCTGGGCCCTTTCCCTTTGCCGAAAATGAAAGAACAAGGAGGTAAGAGCAGAAACAATCAGTCAACAACAAATGCAGTAACCCTGAAAGCTTATCCTAATGTTACATAAAACTGTAAAGCCGGAAAAGCACCACCTGTAATAATTTCAGAGAAGATATACCCTGTAAGAAACACTTTACAACAGAGAAAAATAAAGCAGTAACAGAAGATATACCTTGCAAAAGACAATTTGAATCAGAAGATTACAGCAGTAGTCTGTTAGCGCACACCTTGTAATAATGCAGAAGAAGGTATACCAGCAACAACAATTTGAATCAGAGAAAAATAAAGCAATGAAATGTTAGCAACAAACAAGCCATGTGAGTACAAAATAAAAATAACAACATACAGTAAATCTGTTTAGCCAAAAGAGGTCTTAATCCTTTTCCCTTGCTCTGGACATTTTGGTTAGCGACAGCTCAGCTACTGCAATATAGAGTTGATACTGAGGGAAGAGGAAAAAATTCCAAGTTAAATCAAGTTCTCGCTCTATCCTTCTAACAGGAATGCTGTTGAGGGTTGTGAGGGACGTCTCTGCAACTAGACTCCCAAAAGCAAAGCAGGAGAGAAATGATCACGGAAGCACTCAGCCAGCCTACATGAGCCTACAAAACAGACCAGGTGAACCAGAGGCTGTCAGACGGAGAATAGCATAGAGGGTGCCTCAGAACCCACTCGGGCAGCCAAAAGGGGCCCTGATGAAAAGAGCTCCACCCCTTGCAGCTTGAATTCATAAATTCTATATCCAGAGGAGTTGGCAAGATGAGGGACAACTGAAGGTCCACCCAGAGTGAACACATTTTCACTACAGGCCAGAGAGAAGACTCCAGCTCCGAGCCTCACATGTTCTTGATGTAGACTTTGTGGGTGCAGAGTGAGACTGTCAGCTACAGGCTAGCCTCAAGCCATGGAGCAATGGACACAGAAGGTGTCTGCAAGTGAGGAACAGGTTGAGTTGTGATAGCTTGAGACCCCATGAGGAGTATGCTTGAATAGTTGATGTGAATGAGGAGACCTCTGGAGAGGTTGGATTTAAGTGAAGAAGACTCTGACTAGGGTCCTGTGGAGGTAGGTTGCAGTAGCAACCATGGGAGTGCATGCCAACTGGGTCCATCTAGAAGTTAAATTAGGAGTGGATCAAACAACATGAAGGTAAAAATGAGAAGAACTGGGTGAAGCTTGCAGCCAACAGGGGAGGTGTTGAGTACCACAAGGAGTGAGATGGGAGCTGCAAAGTCAAATGGATGGGTCAAGGTTTAAGAGGAATATATGAGATATGTTGATGAAGGGAAGCCATGAAGATTGGCAGTGACCAAAGAATGGGAATGACTGAAATGAGGGGTTTATCCAATAGGTGAATAGTGAAAAAGTAGTGGTAGGACAAGAACCCCCCCCCAAAAAAGAAAACACAGACAGCAAGCTGTCTGAGGCTGGCATGCCAGGGACAGGGGAGTAGCTAGGAGGGCAAAAATTGGCACCAACAGAGATGCAGGCAGTGGCAGGCACAGTTCCAGCAAACACAAGGATGGAGAAGTGAATAGTGGAATGCCAGAAGAAATGGGCACCAGGCCATAGGGAAAGAAGCTCATAAAACCAGAAACACAGTGACTTGGAGCCGCAAAATGAATATACAGATGCTTGGTTACAATAATAAAAAGTACTTGTAGGCATTTGCTGATGGAGGGGGGAGCCCACAGTGAGAGTGCTGCAATAGAGACAACACACTGGAGCAAAACACAGAAGCATGGAGCCAGAAGGGAAAATGGTCAGGAGAAGAGAGAAAACCACCTTGATTCCTGAAAAGGTGAGTTGGGCAGAACTGCAACCACCAGCAGCAGAAGTGAAGCAAATATGCACTGAGTGAGAGGAGTTGCTCCCTTAGGGTGACCGAGGCCTCACCGGCACAGAGGAATGGATGGAGCACAGAGGACTGGAAGGCACATGAACAGCTGAGTGATAACTGGGGGGCCAGGAGTCCCAAGCAGAGGAGCGATCCCTGGTGAAAATGACATGGGGCAGGCTATGTGGGCATGTAAGAATGATGGGAATGGCAAGGAGCGGCAAACAAACACGATCCCTGAATGAGGCAGCCATCCGTGCAGGCAAGGTAAGCACCCCAAGTGGGCAGGAAGCAACAGTAGCCTAGGAAGGTGTGCCCTGGAAGAGTGAATACCAAAGAGCAGCAGGAGGGAAAAGTGGAGACAGGGAAAGCATCAGACTGAGAAAGCCGGAGGGAGGCAGGGAGAGAAGCAAGGAAATGGAGACCAGAGAAAGGGGGGGCAAGCCAGGAGACAAGGAGACAAAATGGAACTCTGAATGCCATGGAACGAGCAGTGGAAATGAGAAGGGGGCTGTTGGCTGGAGGCACAACAGAAACATGACAATAGCCCAGAATGAGAGAGGGCAGCGCCTCTGGCCCAATGAAGAAATTAATCCAGGAATAGTCCAGGAGGAGTGGCCTTTTAAGGCCTGATGGGGGAGTAACGTTGTTGCTCTGCCCATTGAACTACAGGCATAACCTTTTCCAATGTCCAAACAGATGAGTTTACAGTAAAAAGAAAGAAGGGAATTACTGGAAATAACAAAGAGGAAAAAACAACATAATATAAATAAGAAAGTCAAAGTAAAGGGGAAGGGTAAAAGGAAGAAGGGTATAAAGAAAAAGGAAGCATATAATATTAACCTCTCTAGCAAAAGGAAAAAAATGAAGTAGGGAATCAACAGGAGATACCCCAAAAGGAAAAAGAGAAAGAGGAACAGGATGACAAAACAGAGAATAAAAAGGAAAAAGAGATAGGAAAAAGCAGAGAATATGAGAAGGAGTTTGGGATATTCTTACAAAAAACCAAAAGTACAGATTACACACTACCACTGTATAGAGTTACATGCATCCCTAATGAAACATTTGAATGCCTGACTGATATGATTAAAAAGCTATTTACAGCTATTGTAACTGGGTGCATCAGCGTGGTTGATCATATTAGTATTATCAGACCTATGATAAATTCTGAGCTGGTTCTGTTGGTGACAGACCAATTATTTTTAATAAAAGCAATAGCTGACAAGAAAAAGGAGATAGAAGGGTTGGGAATTGAAGTAGGTGAAGTCACCGCACTTGATATTTTATTCCCAGAGTTTTACAAAATAAAAAGCTCTGTAATGGTAAATCAAGAAATAACAGTGCCAATTTATGGTCTTGTACAAAAACATAGAGAAAACAAAAAAGACATTAAGGGAATTTTATCAGATACCTTAAACACCATCCTGAATACATGTGTGTGCAATCAGAAAATTAACAGGGCTATCAAATGGGAAGATGAGGGACAAATAACCATGTGGGTGAAAAAGGGGAGACTATTAGAATTATTAGAAATTAAACAAAGCATTCTGGATGAACTGGGTATAGTTGCCTATATAGAGGATGCACATGCAGAAAAGAATAAAAAGTACAACCCAGATAAAGAAAAAAGTGCACAATGGGAATACATAGTTGAGACTTCAAATAAGTATGAAGTCCTGACTGATGATGATCTGTGACCTCTGAAGTTTGGAACAATAGGATGGAGACCACAGGGATCTAATGATTAACAGAGCTCTACCAGTAGGAAAGGAGAAATCACAAAAAATACCTAATACTCATTATTCCACTTTTCCCTTGTCTTGGAATGCCTCAGGTTTGTGCGATAAGCTAGGAGATCCTGAAATGGGTCAACACTGAAAAATTGTTGATCATATTTACAAACATACGAACATAGGAATGTGCCAGCAGAAACAGACCACCCAATCTATCTAAGTCTGCTCAAGTGTGCAGCCAACACCCTAGTTGCAGCTGCCCCACCCTCCCTCCCCTTGTCATTCCACTGCCACTCCAATTTGCATCCAAGAAACATGGATGCCATGTGATGATGTACACACAGAAAAGACTAAGAAGTACAACCCAGAAAATATTTGCATCCAAGAAACATGGATGCCGGGGGCTATTTATTCAAATATCTACAAAACATATTGGAAAATTGCCAGGAAAAGTAAAAAATATGGCAGAAATCTAGGAGGATTGGCAACTTTATGTAAATGGAACAATAACTTTAAAACAGAAGAAATTTACACTAACAGTGAAAGTATATTGATAACCAAAATTGCTAAGGACAAACATCCTGTTTAATGCATACATATCAGACATCAGGGAGGGTATAGGGTGTGAAATGAGTCTCTTCACTGATGACTCCAAGATAGGAGCAGTAGCTGAGGGGGAAGAGGGGAGGTTGGCCCTGCAAGGGGACCTGGACACCCTGGAAAGCTGGGCTCACACATGGAAATTAAATTTCAATATCACCAGGTGCAAGGTGTTACATCTTGGGTGGAGAAACCCTAAACACAGGTACACCCTGGGAGGGGAGGTGCTGGAGGCCTCAATAGGGGAAAAAGACCTAGGGGTCATGGTGGATACATGTATGAATAACTCTGAGCAATGCAGGAGAGTTGCTAGCAAGGCAAATAGGATGTTGGGATGCATCATAAGGGGGATCACCCCTAGGAGCAGGGAAGTGATTCTGCCACTGTACAATGGACTGGTTAGACCACACCTTGAGTACTGTGTACAGTACTGGAGACCACAGTTGAAGAGGGACATACAGCTCCTGGAGAGGGTACAGAAGAGGGCAACTAAGATGATATGAGGACTAGGGGATTTGATGTATGAGGACAGTCTTGAGAAGCTCTGTCTGTTTTCATTGGAGGAGAGAAGAGACGGGGGGACATGATTGAGGTCTTCAAGTACCTCAAGGGAATAAATAGGGTAAACACAGAGGGGATCTTTAGACTAAAGCAGGGAGGTATCACCAGAGGGCATGGTTTGAAGTTGGAAGATGAAAGGGCGAAGGGGGAAAGAGGAGGAGTTTTTTTCACTGAGAGGGTGGTGGACCCTTGGAATGCACTGCCTGGTAAGCTGGTTCAGAGATCCACAGTGGAGGGCTTCAAGAGAGGGTGGGACAGACACAGAAAGTGGATGTATCGGATGATGGCCTGGCCCGGGGGGGTAGGGATGGACGATAGGGGTTTCCAGAACACAAGGGGGGAAGGCCTTGGCACTCAACTAGGGATCTGAGGTTCAGGCAGACTCAATAGACTGTAAGGCCTAATCTGCTGGCAATTAGTATGTTGGTATAATTTATTGATGATAAATATCTATGCTCAACCAGAAAAGGACTGGTTAGAACACACAGAATCTATAATAGAATATTTACAACAGGACTACCCCACAGGTAATATACTTGTGGTTGGCGATATGAATGTCAGGGTCGGCAAACTCCGAGGTGCATCAGAAGATACAATTTCCCTTATTTCCCAGGTAGACACTAAATCTATCTTCTGTGATCGAAGAACAAAAACCCCAGAGTGAACAGCAAGGGCCTAGAAGTGCATAATTCATTTGTGGATAAAAATGTTGTTTTGCTAAATGGTAGGAGAAAGGGTGGTGTAGCAGGTAATTTCACCTTTATGGGAGGAAATGGTATTTCAGTAATTGATTACATTTGGGCAAACATACAAATGATTCAACATTGTCAAAGTCTGAAGTAAAACTCAGACCAGAAAGTCAACATTTGGCATTAGAATCGAAGATAGGTCTAATAGGGAAGTGTAATACAGTCATGTGTACAATTCCACTAGAGATAATAATAAAAAAAAAAGGAATTGTATAGGATGGGGAATTATAGAAGGAAATTATTTCTTTGAAATCCTAGACAGCAAGGGGATTTCAGAGGAATTTCAAAATTTTATTGAAAGAAATGTAGATTATATCATATTAACAACTTTTGGCTCAATAATGAGGGCAATAGCTGGTATAATAATGAAGGAAATACATGTTAATAGCAGAGAGTGTTATATATGGTATGATGATTTATGCCATAGGGCTAAAAAAGCATTAAATAATTAACTTAGAGTGCTAAAAATAATCCTAATATAAATAATAACAAAATAATGAATACTTTAAGGAAAGAATATAGAAAAATGTTAAAAGAAAACAAAGACAAATATATTCAGAAACTATGGACAGACTTAGATGTAGTAGTGGGAACAAAGGACTCAAAAAAGTTCTGGAGTCAAGTGAATAAAGGCATGAGTATTAATAAGACAGAACCAGAAGTCCATGTAGAATCAGAAACATGGACAGAGCATTTCAAAAAATTGTTTTACAAGGGTGATGACCAATATTTTGAATCATTGCCCAACCCTTAGAATTAAATCTGGATGAAACCAGAGAAACAAATAACAATTGAGGAAGTAGAAGAAGCATTGGATTTCTTTCATAGCCATAAAGCCCTAGGACCCAATGGAGTACCTATAGATGCAATCTGGAAGACTAGGACACTATGGATACCTGCTTTACACAAACTTTTTAACTATATCTGGGACAGTGGGAACATACCAAACAGTGGACTCTTAAACACAATAATACCAATATTTAAAAAAGGAGAAAGAAATAACCCCAATTGTTACAGACCAATAAGTCTGATTGATAGCACAGCTAAAATATTCATAAAAATTCTTAGCAACAGAATAACAGAATGGACAAATGGGAAGGGTATATTTGATGAGGCCCCAGCTGGCTTTAGAACAGGACATGCAACAATTAATCAGTGCTTTACATTGGCACACTTGGTTTACAAATATAAAGTATTTAAGAAGCAAAAACTGTAGTGCATCTTTGACAATTTAAAATCAGCATTTGATAGGTTGTGTAGAGGATTATTGTGGGATAGACTGGAAAAAGAGGGTTGGAGACCTCATTAGTGAACTTGATTAAAATAATATATCATAATAATCATACAAGTGTTAGGTGCAATAATAAGGGAGAAATCAGCAATTGGTTTGAATCAATTATTAGGGTTAAACAAGGATGTGTACTGTCCCCTTTACTATTCAATATATTCTTTGATACTGTCCTAAGAACACTATATGAACTGGAATATCACATGCCTAAGACTGAGGAGAGATCATGCCCATATTTGGCATAAACAGACGATGTTGCCTTATTATCAACCAATTTTCTGGAAATGAAGAGAATAATAGGAAAGTTTCAACATGAATGTGACCTAGCAGAACTTCAAATTAACTATAATAAAACTAAAGTGCTTGTATTTGCAGGGAACAACAGCAATTATAAATATATAATAAATAAAGAACGGGCTTGAGGTGGTAAGGGAATTTTGTTATTTAGGTATCATTTTCTCGCAGGAAGGGACATGGAGAAAACACATCAAAGAAATAGAGAATAAAACTAAAATGTTTATTCCATTGATTAATGCATTTTCATATAGATGTGGAGGTAAGTCTGTAAAAGGAAGTATAAATGTCATAAATGCCAAAATAAGAAGTCAAATATTATATGGAACAGAGATTTGGAGCAGTCAGGCCAGAACAAATATCGAATTATGCCTTAACAAATGTTATAAGAAATTCCTAGGACTCCCAGGAAGTGCCCCTTCAGCTTTTGTTAGGACAGAATTGGGACAGGTACCCATAAAATGCCAAATTACACAAAAGTCAATAATTTATTGGCTTAAAGTATTTGGTATGGAAAATCATGGACTGCCAAGATTATGTCTAGAGGAAGCTAAAACATATATTGAGAAAAATAATTATATTGCCTAGTGTCCAGACTGTTGAGAAATTCATTAGACCTCATGGCTTAATGTCATATATTTCAGGGAATATTAGATACCCAACAGAACAAATAAACATAGAAATAAAAAACAGAATAAGGGATGTTTATACCCAACAAGATCTAGAAAGATATAAACTATATAAGGTCTGTAATTGGTTGAAGAACAATAAAAGAGATCAGAAAAGGAAGAATGCTTACAGATACTAACCAGCCGTAGTCTTAGACAGACATTTACATGCTTCAGATTTGAATACTTCACTAGCTAGCGGAAAATGAATCAATTTAGCAAAGCAAACCTAGAAATAGAAACACAAAGTAAATGTGGCTATGGACAAGATGACTTAGTACACATGGCCATTTTGTGTCCCCTATATAATAAATATAGGGAGAAATATCTGTGGAACATCTTGGGAGCCCTAGAATATGAACCTAGACATTTAATCACACATTTGCTAAAAGACAGAACAGAGAGCACATTGGTCCCTGTGACCTATCTCCTGAAAATAATAGAAAGTAAAACACTACAGGCCAGATATTCAAAATTGTGCCCCAGGGCTAAATTAGCACTGCCCGGTGGGCAAACTGTGCCCAGAGCAAAAACATAGCTATATTCAAAATGAATAGCCCGGTGCAAAACCAGCTGAATATAGCAAGCTAAGGAAGCCGGACAAACAGGCCCAGGAGTGCAGGGCAAACATTGCCCAGGATTAAGACAGCACTGAATATTGCAGAGAAGACAGCACTGAATATAGCAATCAGACAGAGGCAGTGCAAACACCCACAGAAACAAAGTGTCAGAGGTGTAAGCAGCTGTCCAGGAACACAGGAAAGCAAAATAGCCCAGCCAGACACAACTGCAGTACTAGTGAAAGGCATGGAATAACCTGGACCCACAAATGAAAACAGAATACCACAGAACACTGTCAAATCCCGAGTCCACCCCAAACAGACACAGGACACAGGAATGTCAAGCATAATAAAGTATAATGCAAAAAGGGAACAGGTAAGGCACAAAGGCAACAGGAACAAATATACAGAAAAACAAAGCAAAACACAGCAGAACACTGTTTATAAAAATGGGGCACAAGAAAAACATAATGAAAGGGAAAAGGGCAGGCTTAACAAAGGGACTGAAAACAATGGGGAAAACAACAGTAACAGTGCAAACAGGCAAATATGAAAAATATGTACAGTACAATGAGGAAAGAATGTGGAAGGGAGAGGGATGTGGACATAGGAAGCAATGGAGGGAAACAGGATGGCAGACATAGGGCTAGGGACAGTGGGCCAGGGACAGGAAGCAGGCTAACGAAAATAGTAGGCAGGAGTTAGGTGTGGGCAGGCGCTGGCAGGCGTTAGGTCAGGATGGCGCAGCCGCCTCATCTCAGCAATCAACACAGCCTGCTGTTCGATCAGAGTATGCTGTTGCCGCACCACCCTCCTCAACAGCTCCTCCGTGCCTTCACCCTCTTCTGGATGGGTGGCCCACAGTGACGCATGACGTGGACCTACAGGAGAAAGGGGGACCATATCAGGACATGACAATGACACAAAGGCACCATGTACTACCACATGGTGGACAGCATGCCCCAACAACCATGCCCATGTGCCAGTACAGAACAAACCACAATGCACAATAACATGTGCCTGCAGGACAAGGCAGTATGTAACAGGCAGCATGCAACACCCCAATGTACATGGATATGCATAGATGTATGCTGAGAAACCTAACACAGTGGAATCCAGCCAGCACAGTGGCGTGCAGACTGTAACAGTGCAAACAGACAGCTACCCCCAGAGATGTGAACGACAAGTGGACACTGAATGACATGCACATGGGATGACACATGGTGGGACATGCTGCCCACGGTCACACAGCTATGATACACAATACAGGTGACACCAACTGGAGAAGGCGCTACGGCACCAACCAGGTGTGTAACCAGACATGCCTATCCCGTACTCCCCCAACAGTGGCCCACCCTCACTGCTGCCCTCCACAAGAACTGTAGAGACCCAGCCAAACTGCCACCCATGATGCTATAACACAGCAGCTGTACAAATGATGACAGGAAGCCCTGAACAGGTGGGTGACTGACATAAGTGCAGAACAGTGGCAAGTGACACAGATAGAGACTCGACATGGACCACAGAGACCTAATGACCACAGAGGACAACGACACTGGCAATAGAACAGTAGGGACTGCAGGACGGGTAATCAAGCAGTACATAACCAGGGAAAGTGCCAATGCCCACCCACACCACTTGCCACAACAGAAGGATGAGGGGCCCACACTGGTGAAGAGCACGGCACAGGGCTGTGTCACCACCCAAAGTGGCAGCACCGTGAAGGCGCACATGCAAGAAGACACACACATGTGAAACAGAAACACAGGCCATGGTCCACCAGTGGCAGTGCAGTGGTAGGCCAATGGCATGCACAGGACAGTGTCACCCTGGTGGTGAAGGCATGGCGAGGCACACACCACACCTGTGGGAGCAGCATCTGCCATAGGGCCTGACACTAGCACACCATGCTACCACAGAACAACCTCCAGCACACCTGCATAACCTGTGCACAGACAACATGCACTGCAGGGACTGAGGGACAGCACCCTCTAGGGGACAATGGCCCCCACAACAGAGCTGGAGCCCACAGGCAGGGGTGTAGCCAGGGAGATCACAACTGCACACCATGTGGACACACTGCCACCTCTCTCCCCATTGTTAGGGTGAGCTACCTCACCCCGGAGTGTAGCCAGACAATATTCAAACGTACACCAGGACTGTGTCTGTTGCCACCAGTGGCATACTAAATACAACTTATGAAACCCATGACAATGGGCACTGCCCTGCATGCGTAAATACAAAGCCATGCATTGCTCCCTAAGACACCCACATACCAGCCCACAACCTGTACAGTTGTATTGTCCATGGGATACACAGACAGTCATAGTGACCAGTCATCCTAGCGTAGACCACAGTGAATTAAATCACAGAAAGGTACAACATTGTCTTTGTTAGGCTTCATAGAAAAAGTAAGCAGTTCAGTGCCTATTTACAAACTCCCCACCAGAAATCAAAAAGCACACCATTGAGTGCTTGGAGGATGCCTGCCGACACACATGCCGCAACAGACACACATGCAATGTACAGCCACACAGACCCGTGTGGCACCATAGTCCCAGAGGCTCCCTCCCCAACAGCCCCGCGCATGTCCGCCACGGAGATCAGACAAGGGCACACAATAACATACCCGTGTCCTCGCCACCATGACAGTACACTGGCAGGGAGATACATGCACCACATGACACAGTGTCCCCCCGTATGCCATAGTGTGCATAGCCCTGGCATGCGCTTACAACATGTCCTCCACAGATACTGACACATTATACATGATACTGTGAATAAGACATGCCATGAGAAGTGAAGAACAGTGTTTCCATGGCAGACAGGACAACAGCAGCAGCAGTAACAGGCAGCACGACAGGCTGAACCCAGTAATCCCCCACCCCCAGGCATGACGACTGGCCTACAGCCATGCACAGATATGCAGCATCCTTCCACAATGGTGGACATAACAGCAACATGATGCACATGGCAGTACAATGCAGATATCAGTGCACATGGCAGCAATGGCAACAATACATACAGCAAGCCATGTCTCAGGCTTCGCAGCAGAAGGTAAGGCACTGGAGGCAAGGAAGACAACAAAAATGCACACAGCCATATCACATCTGGCCTGGATTACCTAGCCAACTGTGCCACGACACCAGACACAGCACTCTAGTGCAGGGGTGTAACCTGACATTCACATGTTGTACCCACAATTCCCAACAGCTACACTCCCCTTAAAAATTATGTACTCATCAACTCCAAATGGTACCCCCCTTCCAAAAGGGTAGGATGGCCGTCAGATGATTCCCCTACTCTCTAATGTGGTCATACATGTATCTGTCTCCTACACAACAGCATTTCAAACAGAGCCACACCACAGTAGCCTACAGTCACCCAAATAGTATGGAGTAGTTAGTAACTATTAACAGAAAGGCATATAGTTTGGGACATGCACTCCACAAAACTGTACACAAATGTGTATAGTGCGCATGCCTGCCTACACCATTGCTCTACTGCCTGCCTGAGAAAGTCAGACACAGATAGTAGAAAAGCACAATATCACGCAGTACTCACGCAACACACCCGTCACTGTCACTGCTCTCCGCCACATGCTGCACCATCGGAGGCACCCTGCGCCTATCCGTGGATGACCCCTGTTCGGCCTGCGTCTCACCCCTCCTGTCTCCGGTGTGTCCTCAGCACTCTGCAGTGGGAAGAGGGTACAGCAGCATTACTACAATATCAGCAACCACGGTACGCTAAAGACCACCCTGTACCCCAGTGGTGTAGCACAACACACGCATCACTGGCACACAGGTGCAGTGCACCACCAATGCCATGCCAAGCATGACACGGGTCAGTGCACACCGTCTATCCCTGGCCAACACAGTACACACAGAATGGATAGGAGGACCACATGGCATAAGAGCAACATGTCTAGCACAGCAACACACATGCACACCATGGAACACACAGCCCCACCACCCATGCCAGCAGCGCTGTGAGAGTAATCACTTACCTGGCACAGGCACAGTCCCCTTCCGAACCATCGCCCTGCAGCGTTCAAGCAGTGGGTGCTGCCTGCACCTGATATCAATGTATCGATGGTGGCACTTCTCACCATCATGGGGTATACCCGTGATAGCTGTTAGGTGATGGGCAATTGAAGCCCAGACCTGGCTACCAGGATGGTCGCCCTCCCGGACCAGTCCAAATAGGCACCGATGGCGCCTCTCAGTTAACTTCACCAGGTTGGCCATCTCCACCTCATTGCAACACCTGTCACGGCCCACCACTGCCCTTTACCTACGTCTCCCAGACATTGCTGTTGTGGAAGGGGGCAAATTAATCACTATAACAGTGTAAAAATGACTGCCCACACACCCTGACACTCCCTAGCACTGCAGTCTAGCACAGTGCAGACGTATACCATAGCGCCACACTAACAGGAAGTGTTCGCAATGTGCATGTGTGACCCCTACCATGACCCTGAGCTCATGTACCATGCATGCATGTAGCACCGCGCTATGCTGTGTAACGCCACACTACATCGCGCTATGACAGGGTGATAGTGCGGACATGGGGGCCTCATGAGCATGTGTGTAGTCCGTGCTAATGCACATAGTGCTGTGCTAGTTGGATAGCACAGCACTGACCCTCCATTAGCCCTGTGCTGACCTTTGCACAGTGCTGCTGTGCTAGCACGGGGCTATTCAGAGCCATATTTAACGGGTGTATGCAAATGAGGGTACTTGTGTATGCATGGGGCAAACCGTGTGATTAGCATATCATTATGTGCTCATTTACATGACTAACAGGCCTGATTGCCTGGGTGGGCTATAAAAGGGCAAGCAGTGCACCACCAGTGTTGTGTTGTGGTACTGCAGCATAATTACAGCAGTGAGAATCTACGACATGGATAGAGATATGCAACAGGATGATGAGCAGCGAGAGGCAGGTATGTATGACCGCCGTGGGACACACTTGCATGCGCTGTGCTGACGGCTTCATGGGACTATTACCATCCACTGCATTGTGCACATTCCCCTGCAGGTAACTGTTCCATGTGCCACTGCCTGCACAATGTGTCTGCCAGCCAGGTGCACTAGTGCACTACCGTGCTGTGTCCTGCGACACTGGCCCACCGACTTGTCTCCCTGGATGTGTGGCATGATGGTCTGTGGCCCCCCCCGCAGGACGTACACAGTGTACCAGCGATGTGCCATCCCATGCAGCATGGTGTCCTGACATTGCTAGCGCACTCTTCCATGAAAACACTGTGGTGCTCAAAAGGGGCACATCACAGTGCAAGGTGGTTAGTGTAGGGGTGGGCCCAGTCATGAGGGTACATGGCAGACACAGGCCACAGCAGTGCACATGTGTGTACACCGCTCGCTGTCCATACAAGGGACAGACAGTGGCTATGTGGCCATGTGCACTGTACATGCACATGCAGCTATCTGATATGTCCATGTGGCCTGTGGCACTATAGGGGGTGACATCGTGATGTCTAATGTGTGATGCACTGCAGCACTGACACAGCCAATGACACTTGTCCCCTTTTGATTATCCCATAGGTGTGGTGGCACGACAGGAGTGCATCCGTGCCCATAAATTCTCGCAGGATGAGTTGAACACCCTTGCACATGTAGTTAAGGAGAGGGAGCACGTGTTACGCACACACAGGGCCACTGATGCTGTGGTGCGGCAAGCATTGGAGAAGGTAACTGTGGCTGTGAATGCAGTCGGAGGCCGTAGAAGAATGACAGAAGCAGTGCGAAAAAGATGGAATGACCTCCTGCGACGTGCAAAGGAGGAGGAGGCACACCAACTAAGGGACAGGATGAGGACCGGTGGTGGTCCATCTGAACACCAGCAGCATGTGGAGGAGCCACACATGGTGGTGGTGGCGTCAACACTGCGGATGGTGGCAGTGACAGGTGTGCCGGGTGGTGGTTGTGAGATGACCCTTGCACTTCCAAGGCCAGGTCTGTATTCACATGTGCAACCCCTGTATGTTGTGCTGACATGGGTGCATGGTCATGCTGTTGGTGTCCTGCACAGGGTGCACTGTATCCTGCTGAACTGATGCCTGGCATGGCCATGGTCACTGTGGGTTGGGTGGGTGCATGTTGTCACGGGCTTGTGTGAAGGGGGTACCTGTCCTGAGGCCTGCATGGTGTGGTGGTGGTAGCAGTGGTGGTGTTTGGTCACAGTGTCCATGGACGGGTAACTGACCCTGTCCCTATTGTCTCCACAGCGCTGTCTGACAGGCCTGCACCACTACAGGATGTGCCACGGATGTACAGCCAGGTTCCTGATGTCGTGGAGGAGGTGGATGAGGAACGTCCATCAACATCCGGCCTCTGTCAAGCACAGGGCCACATGGACACCATGCATGCATGGCATTCCCATGGACAGGGCATGCAACTGCCTGGGGAGGGGGGTCACACCTCACTAGGGGTATTGGGATACAGTGGCCACCTGGATGCTGCACACACACAGAGGATGATGGTGTAGGGGAGGTACTGCTGGTCACTGTCACCAGTGCAGATGACACTGATGTATCCAACTATTCGCAGCACCTGGCCATTCCTGTGCCAGGGGATGCAGGGTTGGGGCTGCTTGCAGGCCATGGAACAGGTCCAAGTGGTTTTGTAGGTGTCACCAGTGTGGCTGTACCTGAACACACAGTGGTGGGTGGTGTGGGGGATATTGAGAACAGCAGGGTGTGCAGAGTCAAACACGTGCTGGGGTTAATGTCCATACGGTGCCACGGACCACCACCAGTAGTAGCCAGCAGCAGGATGTACCAGTTGCTCCATTGCCGGAGGCACTTCTGCCAGCTGCAGCTGAGGGTTCTGTGCCTCGGGGCATGATGGCCGTGGTGCCCAGCCACTCCTGCAGGCTGCTGTCACCTCCCAGCAGGAGGCCCGTCTGGACCTGCATGGCATGCGAAGGGAGCTGCGACATGAGCTGGGACAGATAAGGGAGGCCATCTCAGTGGGCTTTGCCTGTGCTGAGCAGCAAGCAGAGGACAGGTTGGGCCACCTGGTGGGTGCCATCGACTGTGGCTTCTCTGGCCTGATTGCTGCAGTGGCGGACCTCAGGAATGTCATGCGTGGTATGCCTATTGGTCGCCAGCATGGGATGGTTGGCCGTGGTGCAGATGGCAGAGGGGCACACAGGCAGGCACACCAGGGCTGCCAGTGGTTCCAGCTCAGCTGCATCATGCACTCTGCCTGCAACCCAGCTCCGCCGTGGCCATCCATCAACCCTGTCAGTCTCCAACTTCCCCCGGGGGCACAGGAGGCAGACACTGCCTGCCTCCCCTTGCACTTTGGCTTTGTCCGCTGCTCAGAGCACCCCAGGGTCTATGTCCCATGGTACGGGTGCATGGCGCATGCATGGGTGTCGGCATCAGTGATGCCCACAATCGGTCTGAAGTACTGTGCATGCATCTCCCACATGCATGTGCAGATGTGCACACACACACACACACACTCCCACCACCACAGTTGCCCCCTTTACCCTCACAGCACACATCACACTTCCCCACCGACACTACACCATTTGTGTGTCCCCCCCATGTGTGTCCTGCACAATCCCGATCTCACACCACATGCACACATTATTTGTCTGTTACACTGAGTTTGTTTACTGGGGTGATTGTTGGTGTCAGTGTTATGTTTGTCTGTGCACATTAAAATGATAATCACTTGTACTCTTTCAGGTTGTTGTGCAGTCTGTACTTACCCTCTGGTCTGTTGCAGTGTCCTGATGATGTTGTCCCGGTGCTGTATGGCCCTGCGTGCCATGTGAGGGTCCCTCCTCTTGAATTGCTCCACTATCCCCCTGACCGCTGGCTCTGGCTCACTGTCAGACTGTCCCTCAGGTTCAGATGCCTGTATCCCATGGTTCATTGCCATGTTGTGCAGCATGCAACAGGCTAAGAAGATACGGCATGCCTTCTGAGGTGTATACTGTAGGGCACCGCCTGATGTGTCTAGGCATCTGAATCACATCTTCAGGATGCCAAACGCCCTCTCTATGATGTTCCTTGTTCTGGCATGTGCCTCATTGTACAACTCCTCGGCCACTGTGGCCGGTCGGAGTACTGGTGTCAGCAGCCAGGGTCGCAGGGGATAGGCACTGTCCCCTGTCGAGAAATGTATACCTGTTAGTGCCATACTGTGGTCTGTCAGCTGCTGTCCTGCACCTCTATGTGGCCCTCCCACACCTCTTCCCTGGCCTGCAATGTCTGCCCCCATCCATGCTGTTGTGTGTATGCCTTGTATGCTACTACTCACCGACTAGTTGCCCACTGGGTATCCTGCCCTCCTCAAAGGCCTGGCACAGCTGGGACTGGTGCCAGATGAAGGCATTGCAGGCACTGCTGGGGTACTGTGTATAGACATTGCTGATGTGCCCAGCCGCATTGCACACCACCTGGCAGTTGATGGAGTTGTACCCCTTCCTGTTAACATACACGTCACTGCCATCGCCACGTGGTGCATGGATGGGGACATGGGTGCAGTCAATGGCACCCAATACGGATGGTAGGTGCGCAACTTGATGGAACTGCTGCATTGTTTCTCTGCACTTGGCTGCCGCGGTTGGGGAATACTATGAATTCCCCAGCATGTGGCAGGAGAGCCTCTAGGAACTGGGTCAGGAGGCATGAGGTGGCAGACTGCGTTACCCCAATGGTGTCCCCCGTTGGTCATTGGAATGTCCCTGTGGCAAGGAAGCACATCGCTGCTGTCACCTTCTCCTCCACTATCATGGCATGACTGCGTCTGGTATTTGGGTGCAGCTGCTCATGCAGGAGTTCACAGAGCTGCCTCAACATTCCCCTGTTCATCCTGTACTGGCCAATGATGTGGTGATCGCTGCCTCAACATTCCCCTGTTCATCCTGTACCAGCCAATGATGTGGTCATCAGGCAGTGTCTTAAAGGAGTCCCTGGGCAGGTACAGACTGTTTGCAGCATACCGTCTCCTTGGCCTGCGTTGTGGCCCGTGTTGTGCCTGCTCCCTCTCCTCCTCCACCACTACAGCTGCCATCAATTGCAGCATCACTGCTACTGGCACTTCCTGTGCTGGTCCCTCCTCCTCCTCTGTGTTTTGCCCTGTGTTTAGACCAGCCTTTTATAGGCGGTAACTAGTGCCGCGCTACGTGCCGTGCTATGTATCCTAGCACGGTGCTGGACCTTGAATATCCCTCATGTGTCTCTCTTGGCCCCCCCTTCCTTTTGCCCCATTGCATACATTAGTGGTTTGCCCAGCGCTAATGCTGTTAGCACGTGCTAACTGGTCCTTTGAATATGGCAGCTCTGCACTATTCCAGCGCTATTGCTGCGCTTTTGGTTTGCGCGCCGCGCAATGCTTTGAATATCTGGCCCTACATCTCTATAGTAGTATGACTCCATCTGATACCTGTTCTGTTTGTTTCGTATATATATATTCTGCTGCCAATAAACAATAGTGTTTTCCTACCTATACAGTATATAATAATTGCCATATGTTTAGACAGCAATATTATTAGAATGTTTTTAAGGATCTAAGCTCATTGTACTGCAGTAGAAATATGAATTTAATGACTTCAGATCTATACAATCAATTGCTATTTTTAAAACGCACCTGTTTTTAGAAACAGAATATGTATGTTATTGTATCCAATGTAACAGTGTTTATCCTCTGTATAGTTTATATATTTGATGTATGTATTGATACAAAATCTGTAATCTTGTATTGCATGAATCACAAATAGGACATTGTTGAAAAGAGGAGTAAAATCCTAATCAATTTATCCTGTACAAAAATAAAATGTTATCAATCAATCAATCAATATGAATGGACCATTGTTATTTATTATTTTAAATATTGTAACATATTGGACTTGTGCAAAAACTGTATGAATGTTTTAATGTGTGTTTTGTAATGACTTATTGTAAGTCGAACAATAAATTTTGATTAATAGAGAAATTTCCTGCTTTCTGCATTTCCACAGTAGGAGCAGCAGAGAGAAACTGTTTAGAAATGTTGTGCAATATCTGACAATATCTGACCATGTCTGTGGCTACTACTATATATAATACCCACTTAATTAGATCTCAAGTGATTGCTAAGTTCTAAATGCAGCCTTCAATGCCTATTGGATAAGAAAAGTGACAAAATCACAGTTGTACTGCTGTAAAGTTGACTATAAACCAGTACTTGCTGAATGTGTGATCCTAGACACATCACTGTCACATGGTAGAAGAGGTATTGTAGGAAGAAGAAGACCAATATACCATGATAATATGAAGATACCAAGAGGTAATGAAACTAGTAGCAGAGTCAATAAAACTAGTAAGCAAATTGAGAAAATACTCCTAATAGCAAATAAAGGGATGGACAAAGCAGGACTACACACACAAAATACTCTGTCCAACATGTTTTTGAAAATGTTGACTGTAGTACTCCTTTAAGACAGCACAATTACATTCAGTTTTGAAAAAATCCATGCAGATCATTGAATAAATGATCACAGGATATGTATAGAGAGAAACTGAATAAAACAGTATAATGGTTACATTTACATTAGACTGCAAGGGACCACGAAGATCTCTTAAACTGATTATCTTGGGGAGATTCAACAGTGTCAGGCAGTTTGTTTAACCAGTTAGTGGCCCTGACAGCAAGTGACCACATGCCCAGCTGAGTACACCAGAAAGGAGGCTTAAGGGCACTCCTGGCCATGTTCCTGATGTTGTATTAATTGGAAATGGTGCGGAAAAAAATAATTTTGCTGCGTGGCCACCACTTCTCCCCCGGTCACCATCTACTGCCCCCACTACTGCCAATTGTCCCCAGGTGGCTCAAAATTTCCCTTCCATAATACGAGTCCCCCCTTTCCAGGTGAGAAGTACCCAGAGGCACATCTAATTAGCCCAGGGGCCGGCAGGGGGTCAGCACGGTGCTCTCCCAGGCTACCATGGTGCTGGGGACCAGTGGCCATCATCTGGTTGCTCAGGGGGCTTTTTCCTGTTTTCTGGCCCTGCTCACCCACCGTCGGTGTGCTGCAGCATTTGTCCTGAAGGGGGACATCCGGCAGTGCGTGGTCACCCACACTGCCTTTGACACCACCCCAGAGCCACCAGGAGCCACTAGACCAGAAGCAAAGTACCTTTGGTCTCCCGGGAGGCAGGCATCCAAGGGAAGCCCTGAATTCCATCCCTGTCAGCACCCACTCCTTACATCCCAGGCTCAGTTCATGAACCCAGGTTGCCAGCATACCGAGCGAACACCCATCACTCAGTGCCACGGGGCTGGCCAAAACAATTTGATAAAGTAGGGGGTGCTAAGCCTAGAAGCACCTTTTCAGCTAGTAAATGGGTCTGGAGCTTTATTCTGCTGGGTAAAGGTAGCCAGTTAGTGAGTTCTTAAAGGGTACAACTATAAGTGTGGTTATCTGCATCAAGTACAAAGTGACATACCTTTATTTCAGAACAGCTTTACTCTGTTTAGCACTGTGTCACAGGCAGCTGCATAGAAAGGGACGACATAATCTATAAGTGACAGAATGGAGCTGGCCTCAGTAAGGTGTCTAGCATCTCTGGTGAAATTTTTCTAGTTATCGTACAGGCACCCAGTCTTCTGTTAACTGTGGATACCAGATTGTCAACATGTGGGGGCAAAGAATAAGGTGTGATCCAGAGTTACTCCAAGGTATTTGAAAGTCTCCACCTGGTCAATGTTTTGTCCCTGAACGTTTTGGGTAATGCACAGTGGAACTTTCCTCTTCTGTGGGAGGCTAGATAAGAACATGACATTTTTTTGTAACTGAGGACCAGCTTGTTGTTGGAGAACCAGCTTTCTAGTGTCCTGCAGTTACTTTGGAGAGTGGTGGTGAGGCTGTCAAGGTCTGGGTTTTTGGAATGGATAACTGCATCATCGGCATAGAGGAGTAGGTTGGCTGTCTGACAGGCATTGGGCATTTGATTTATGAAGAGGTCAGGTAAGAACGGGCCCAAGGTGGAATCCTGTGGGACAAAAATAGATACTCCACTAGTGTTGGAGAAAGATTTACTGATCTCCATATGCCAGGAGCAATTGGAGAGATAGCTGTGGAACCATTTAACTGGGTTCTGTGACAAATACTAGCCAAGGAGTTTGTTAAGTAGGAGCTTATGGTTGACCAGGTTGAAGGCCTTACTTAGGTCAGTATATATAACTCCAGTAAGGTCACCGTTGTCAAGGGCCTCATGAACATAGCTGTTACATTCCAACAGTGCTGTATTGGTGCTGTGAAGCTTCCAGAAACCAAACTGCTGTACATGTTGGACACTGTATTTTTTGAGGTATGTGACAAGTTACTCAGAGACTATTTACTTGAGGGGCTGAGGTGACCGGGGAGGGGGATAATAGAAATGGGTCTGTATTTGGCAAGGCAAGTGTGGCCTCCGTTTTTGAAAACTGATGTAACCAGTGCAGATTTCCACTTCCTGGGGAACTGTGAGTAGCACTGGGAAAAGTTACAAATTCTAGAGATGGGGTGAGAAAGTTCCTCTACTACCAGACAAGGCATTTCATATCAATTAGATCACACCCACACCTAATTTTGCAAAGTACCCTACTGATGTATTTCAAGGAGTCTTTGACTAAAACAGCCTTAAAGTAGAATATAGCATACCCTAGTTCAGAACACACCATCTGGTAGACTGCAGGACCAGGTTCCCTACAAGGGTCTGGGCAGGCTCAGTGGAGATGATGGAAGTGAAGTCGGCAAAGGCTGTGTTGAAGTAATTGCCAGTTTCAGTGGGATCAAGGACCTCAACCCTCTGTCATGAGCATTTGAGGAGTGGTTTTAACTCAGTTACCTAGGAGTTTCGAGACATTGTTCTAGAATATTTTGCCATTGCTCCAGTTCTAGGTCTGCTGGTCCTTATACAAGTTAGATTTTGCCTTTCTAATCATACTGCTGCACTTATTGCAGGCTTTCTTGTACCTTAGCGGGTGGGCAGGGGATCCCATTTCTCATTTATCTGATCAATAGTCACAGACTGTCCTTCTCCCTCATGCAGGCATGGAGTTTAGGGGTGATCAGTTCAGACAATGTTCCTCCTTCCTTGCCTTTTTTAAGAGGTGAAAATTTATCACAGGCATGAGTAAACATGTAGACAAAGAATTCTAGGGCTGAGTCAGTATCGGGAATGACATCTAAGAAGCTTCAATCAATTTGTGCCAAATAAGATTTGAATTCATGCATCTTCATTTTGTTGGATCCATGATGCTGGCATGACAACCCTGACCGCAATGTCCGCTACAGTGCTGGGAACCTGTCAACAACCCCGACCGTGATGTGACCCCAAACTGATTGGCAACATTCCAACAGACAATGCACCCCCTTCTATATATATATCTATCTAACTCCACATTGGACAGAGAGTGGAGTTAGATATTTGCCCCCCCCGTCGCCCTAAAGTGTCTCGAAGCAAACCTCCTGTCATTGCCAATTTAAGCTCAGTGAGGGTTTCACTGTCAGGCATTTGCCGTCCGGGTGTCGCGGTAGTGGTGGCATACCCATTTAGTTTAGGATTCAGCTGACTGTAATGTGGGGGGGTCACCTGGTCTGTTTAACTGCCCATAGACACTGCACTAAGGAGTGGTCACTTAGGGTATCTGGCAGTACACTGACAATGTTAACCCTGTCAGTGTGTGTAACTAGTACTTATTTGAGTATCATCATGGTGCCTGTTTTATAATTATTCCTGGTGTGCTCAGTGACCATTTGTGTGAGAAATAGGCTGGAAATCTTATTCCACTGATCTGTGCTGGACTTAGCATTCCAATTGATGTTAAAGTCACCAGTAACGATGTAGTCCCAGTTTTTATTTTATTAGGAAAGTCAGAAGTACTGTTCTGAATGAGTTGCATGAAGTAGTGAGTAACTGACTCTATGCCCAGATTCTGTCTACCCTGTTAGATATATACAGACAGGAAGACAAGAGATGTGTGCCCTCACCCTATGAAAAGCTTTACTGCTAGGCATTCACAGTTACTGGTTATGTGTTTGATTGCAGTTCTAGAGGCTTGCAAGTCTGATCTGCAGTAGATAAGGCCACCTCACTTGCCTATTCTATCCTATCCTCCCTGAAGATATTGAAGCCTGATAATGAGATAGTAGCATGAGGTATGTGTTGACGGAGCCAAGCTTCAGTTAGGCAAATAATGCCTGTCTGCACTAACTTAACCCAGGCTTCGAATTGGGCAAATTTAGGTTGGAGACTACCAACATATAGGGAAATTATGTTCAGAACTCGACTAACTGAGCATTGTAGTAGTTGCAGAGCTGCAGGAGAAGGAACAATAGTGGGGGTTCTTTATTTGATCTTTATTTTGTTTGGGCAACATTTTTCCATTTGTGTAAGGAACCATCAGCAAATCTTCTAGAAGAAGTTGTGTTTGCCCTATTCACTCTGTTCGCTTTACTGGCTTTACCCACAGCAAAGGGACTGCTTTCATCAGAACATTGGAACTCAGAATTTGTGGCCTGTATTACTTGGCAAAAAGGGAGAGAAAGGACAAGTATCTGAAGATTCGCTGCCACCCAACGGGTCTTATTAGAACTGTTCCCTGGTATTTTTTGGCTACCCTGCAGAATCTGTTACATGGTATCTAGAACTTGCATTTTCTCTGTACTGTGTGAAGGCTGAGTTTTACTCCCTTTGAAGATAGAAATCAGAGAACTGGGGAAAGGTATTAGGTTACTGCAAAAGAGGCTTATGACTGAAGCTATGCGGAGGTTTATAAGAGAAGTTACACGGAGGAAAACTTGAAATAGTCCCAATAAGAGTGACATTACAGAAGTAAGCCAAAAGACTGAAAGACTGAAACCTTTTGCTTTAGTTGAGCCTGCACAGATAAACTTTTATAAATTAGTGGATATTTAAAGTACTGTTTTATTATTGTACACTGTTACCTAGCACTTAGCACTTTCTAGGTTTCAACTTTTCTAGTATTTCTAATATTAAAACCAACCTGTAAGATTAATTTAAAGGACTGGAGGGTATTTAGTATTAGTTTTGCATTGTTTGATACATTAAATAATCTCGTTTTAATGCGTTTTGCATAGTCAATAAGTGATGAGTGCTTTTTTAGCTGCACTATCCTTTTAACTTCCTGTTTAGAAAGCTCAAGAACTCCAACTATTTGGGAAAATTGTTAATTATATTTCATCTCTTGCCTTTATCCTTACCTAAATTATCTTGAACAAAATCTATGTATAGTGGTGAAGACACTCATTATTGAGATATTATGGCATTGTTTTGCACATTGTTTTGAATAGATTTAACTTCTTATGGCTAAATGGTTATAACAAGAAGTGGTAAAACCTGTTTAGCAATGGATAAAGAAAATAGAGGCAATCTGATTAAGAGGGGGATAAGGAGGTGCAAATGTGTCCAAACAAATAAACTTAGCAAAAGAGAGGAGAGAAAATGTTAATGATGGGAAAATAGAAGCCCCAGAAGAGGACCCCCTACAAATTAAGATCACAGAAATGTGGCCTGATGTTATGGGTGATATCAGTAAATGGAGAGATTTAAATTCTGATCAATTAAACTGTACAAAAGGCTAACTAGGAAAATGAGCAATATACAAAATATCAGAGTTAAAAATAATATGGGGAAAATACAAGGAAAATCTCTAAAGGGGTAAATAACTCAACACCCATAAGACAGTATGATGGGATTTCAGTGGATAAATATGAGTGGAATACCTTTGCACCACTTGTTTCTCCCTCTTTAGAAATTAGCTTGGATCAAGAGACCCCTAATATGCATAGTATGGAGTCTTATGAGTTGTTTAGTAGTGACAGCAGAGATGACTATGTAGGGGGAGGTTTTCCCCTGTGAGCTTACAAAAAGGGTTTGGACATGACATTGATGGTTCTCAGCGTAAAATGAATGAAAATGAAGTGGCTCTGGGAAAATCAGGGCCTTATAATAAAGGTGGTAGCAACAGAAATGAGACCGAAATAGAAAGCATCAAAGAAAAATTAAGTGTTATTATTGACGGCTTAAAACATCTGGATAAAACTAAAGGTGAATTATATGATAAAATTGCTATCTCACAACTTCCTAGATATTTACTAAGAAAGGATGGGCCAGTAGGCAGAGATACAAAGGAGTTTTGTGATAGACGGGAAAACTTTGCAACCTGTAGCACAAATTATAAGCAAATCCACGGGCTAATGAATAACTCATTGCTCTCAGCCATACTGGAGCATTTGGTAATAATCCAGAATGAAGTCATCAGACTTAGGATGGAGGCGCAAAGAGATCAGACACCTGTGACTATAGATAAAATTCAAGGGGAAAAGCAAAGTCAAGGGAGAACTAGGAAAGGAAAAATAAAGCTGTACAGTTTAATTTACCACCCCTTTTGATAAGAACCAACCATGTACTTGTCATTTTGAATCAATTATACAAGAGGTAATAAAGAAAGATAAGGCTAAAAAAAACAAGAACTAAGCAGCCAGAGCCAAGAAAAAGGGAAAATTATTGATAACCAAAATAATAAAAACATTTTGGAGAAATACATGCAATATTTGTTAAATGTGGAAGGAAAGGGAAAAGGAAAACCTTCAATACAAGGAGGTAAAGTTGGAACAAGGCCGGATTTGGTTAGAGAAATCCCTAATAGAGGGAAAGACATGATTGATAGAAATATTAACAGGAAAGAGGGTAAAACAATGAATATGGGGGTGGGGTTTGAGGCTGCCATGATGTCACCAAGGAAAGGAGTAAAATCTCTTAAAAAAGGCAGATTTACAGATTTAGATGGAACAAACATGGTATATTTACTGGAGATCTATGGAGTTCCTAGGTTGAGTAATGAAAATGAAGGAAAACTGAAGGAATGGATCGTTCATGTTTTCCTCCTTGACATTTTTGACAGGGATGGAATACATGCGATGAGCCACCTAACACTCTATACCAAGACTGTGTGCTATTCTATATTTATAAAGGACACCTATTAGAAGATATTTGGAAACAAGATAAGACCCTAACAATTTTGAGACTGTATATTATGCCAACACAAATTCTACCATATGTGGAGTTGAAAGATAATATAGAACTAAGAAAAGGAATAGGGGAAAGTTAAGGAAACATCAGTAGAAGGAAAGTAGGAAATAAAACAGAACAGAAAAACAAATAGGGGAAATCATGGTGGAGTTCTTAAGACAAATAATTTGAACAAAAACAAGAGAAGAAATGGGAAAATAAGACACTGACAGTATTTAAATGGGACACAACCAAAAAGGACACTATAAGGCAAATTAAACTAGATATGGCATATTTTTTCTCAAGAATTACTAAACTGAATATATCTAAAAATCTTATAGAATATATTACAATACACAAAGGAAGGAAATTAACATCTCAGATAGATGTTACTTTCAAGAAGACAGAGGTAGTTCAACAATTGTAAAAGAAAGATCACCTACTTGAAAAAAACAGGACTTTACCTAATTTCAAGTAATGACTGGACTACAGTAGAAAATATAAAAGAGACTGGAAATGATGAGACAGAAATAAGAAAAGGGCCTAAAGAGCTGGAAGATAGTTGGAATCAGTACATAGGTTACAACAGATACGAGGCTATGGAAAAAGAAATGAAAAAGAGGGTTGACAGGAAAGTAAAGGGACTAGTCATGAGAGAGAACAAAATAACTATATACAAATAAAAATCTTGTTGTGGAATATAAAAGGCACATATTTAAAAATTGCAGATCCCGACATTGAACAATTTATTGCAAGCTTTGACTTGATATATCTTCAAGAATCCTGATACAAGGCAGATATGGCCCCTAAAATTCTGGGTTATGTAAATATCTCAAAATCTGCAATAAAAGGGAAAAACTATGGGTGACAAAAGGGAGGAGTTGCAATACATATAACATCCAAAAATAATTATAAAATTATTAATCAATACCTCACCCCGGAAGACATGTTGATGGGTGAAAATAGAAGATGGAAATGGAAAAGGTAATGGAAAAACTAAAATTATATTTGTAAACATATATCTAACTCTAGTGGTTAACAATATGGATAAAATACTAACTAGAGTTAAAGCAATATTCAACCAATTAATGGATGAGGAGCTGAATATTCCAATCTATAGAATAGGGGATTTTAATGCAAGGATTGGAAGAGATTCAGAAGTTCCAGGATATTTGGACATAATAACTGAGTTGAACCCAAAAGTAACATGGAATAGAGCCTCAAAAGATAGCAGGAATAATGTGAGAGGGTCTCTCATAAACTCACACTTAATTGATAAAAATATGCTTTTAATAAATGGGAGAACATTGATGGACAAAGAGAGAGAGAATTGACATATATTGGATCTAGAGGTTCTTCAATTATTGCTCATGTCTGAAGTAATTTAGAGGGAGTTAAAATAATCAAAGATATAAAAGTTATGGACAGAATGGAATCTACACATAATCCAATAAGGCTAACTATTTAGATTAAACAAAATACACATAAAGAGAGAGGTAAAAATAAATCAAGAATTACTGAAGGTTTGGAAATAATTAACCAAAAAAAGATTAAGTGGGATTCGAATACTATAAAACAAATTGACAGTTTACTTAAAGGACCAGTAAATGATATAAGAACTAAGACTGTTGAAAATACAACTTATAATACAGTATTAAAACATTGGGCTGACCTAAATAGCCCACTTAGACCTTACTGAATAAGTAATAAGATTGGAAGGCAAATAAAGATTAGGCACAATAAGGCATGGTTCAATGAGTAATGTAGAAGAGCAAAAAAGGCTTGAGTAAAGTTATTAGTAAATATAAAAAGATTAAACAAATAAAAAAGAACAAAGATAGTATAGACATTAATAAGGAAAGGAAAAATATAAACAAACACTAGAGGCAGAAAAATACAAACAAACTAAAATTATTTGGGAACAATTGAGGAAGACAGTGAAAGAAAAAGATGGTAGAAAATTGTGGATAATGGTTAGTCAAGTCTACAATAAATATGCCAGGACAGTAGAAGCATAAATTCATCCAAATACATGGGTTCTTTTTTTCACAGAACTTTACTACTCTCAACAAGATTAATTATTATTAAGAGAAATAGAAAGTTTAAAAGATCACAAAATCATATATCCAATACTTATGATAATAACCTTAGAGGAAATAAAAGCAGCAATTATGTGGCTAAAATCCAATAAGGCTCCAGGACTGGATATAATATTAGGAGATGTGTATAAATATAATGCAAACTGGTGGGGAGAAACTATATAACATCTTAGTGCAAGGACAGAAATATCCTACCATTTGGAAGGGGAGCATTATATATCTGATTTTTAAGAAAGGTGACCCACATGACTCCAAAATGTATCTTCCATTAAGCCTAATAGATATCTCTCCAAAAATATTTACTAGAATTATACTAGAGAGACTAGAAGAATGGGCAGATCACAATAACATCTTATATGAAACACAAAATGGATTCCGGAGAAATAGATCTACAATTCAACATTGTTATACACTTAAACATCTGGTCTAAAAATACATAAAAATTAAAAAGACCAGGCTTTACTGTTGTTTTGTGGATTTTACATCCACATTTGATAGTATTAGTAGAGTAATTTTATGGAATTAGCTAAAGAAATTAGGGCTGTAGCCGGCATTACTTAATATCTTAGTAAGGTTGCACTCAGACACATAGGGAGTACTACAATATGACCAATATGGGAACACCTATAGGTCATTTCAAATGATATGTGGGTTCAGGCAAGGTTGCTTACTGGCTCCTTTTTTGTTTAGTGTGTATATTAATGATGTTTTGAAGGAATTAGAAAATCCAATATTTCATGCACCAAAAATAGGAGATACTAGAGTAGATTGCCTGGCATATGCTGATGATTTAGTATTAATCTCAACAACGGCTTTGGGATTACAAAGGAAACTCAAGTATTTTACAAAATGATGTGATACTTATAAATTAAGGATAAATATGTCTACAACTAAGATTCTGATATTTGGGAAAACTAAAAACATTTTAAATCATAATGGATAAATGCAGAAAAAGTAGAAAGAGTTAAATGTTATTTATTTATTTATTTATTTATTTATTTGCGTGATTTACCAGGAAGGCATACTGAGCTATGAGCTCAATTCTAGATGTGACCTGGGGGCCGAGACCCAAATACATACATGAAATAAATACATATGCAGTACATTATGGGAAAGCCAATGCTTACCCATAGCATTTGGATGACTGATTACAGACAGGGGTAGATACATACAGTGTAAAGAATGAGTGGGTAGTGTACATTTCATATGCATTTATAGTACAACAAGCATAATAGTAAATTGTTAGTTCTAACAGGAGCAGCTGGAGGAGAAATGTGCTCTAAGTAGAAGGTTGTGATGGTAGGGGTTCGGTGTATGTCTTATGGGGGCCGGCAGGGCATTCCAAATCTGTGGGATTCGGTAGTTAAAGGTGGCCTGGCCTTTGGTTGTGCACATAAATGGGACGTGTAGTAGTCTGGGGTCCATGTTCCTGAGGGAGTACGCAGGTGGGGATTGTTGGGAGAGGGTAAAGGCCAGATAAGGGGGAGGGAGAGGGACCAGAATTTGGTAGCGAACCTCACGCAGTTTATTTGTCTGCAATCATGGAGGGACTGAAGGGTTAAGGAGCTGTATAGGTTGCAATGGTGTATGGATTGCGGGCAATCAAGAATGAAATGGCAGAAGGAGTGGAACAGGGTGTCTAGGCTGGCCAGGGCAGATGTGGGGGCGATGGAGTAAACTATGTCACCATAGTTGAGTACAGGCAGAATCATTTTTTGGACAATGGCGTGCCTAGTTTGTGTGGGGAGGCAGCTTTTGTTATGGAATAGTGCACCAAGTTTGGGGAGTAGCCTCTTATGTAAGGAGTTGATGTGGGAGGTGAAATCTAGGTGCTGATCTAGCCAGATGCCTAGATATCTGAAGCTAGTGCAATTGCCCAGGGGAGTCCTGTTCGAGGTTTTGAAAGGAGGGCTGGGGGCTTGGCAGGAGCGTCTTTGTTGGGAACCAAATGTTTGTGATGCTTTTTTTTAGGGTTTAGAAATAGCTGGTTAGTCCTGAACCAGCTATGGCTGGCATAGAAATCCTCCTGAAGGAGGGTTGCTATGCTTTGTGTAGTGGGACCAGAGGCATACAGGACAGTGTCGACTGCATACATATAGATGGATGAATGGGAGCATGCTGATGGGAGGTCGTTAAGAAAGATGGAAAAAAGGAGTCGACCTAGGGCAGATCCTTGGGGGACACTGGCAGTGACTGGCAGGGGGTTTGAGGTGTGAGAGGCCAGATTGACTGTTTGTTTCCTGCCCACTAGGTAGTCATGGAACCACTCAGTGGCTGGATTCGAGAGCCCTGCTTCGGTGAGTTTAGAGAGGAGTAGGGAGTGTGAGATGGTATCGAAGACCTTGCCTAGTTCTACAAAGATGGCCGAGGTGACGTGTCCTTTGTTCATGCCAGTGAGAATGTCACCAGTGACACATAGCAGGGAGGTGGTGGTGGAGTGGGATTTACGGAAGCCCGATTGGAAAGGAGTGAAGAAGGAGGAGGCAATCAGGTATGGGGTGAGCTGGGACATGACTAGACGTTCCTGTTTTTTGTCCAGGATAGGGAGTAGGGAGATGGGTCTGTAATTGCTTGGGGAGGAGGGGTCACCACCTTTTGGCAGGGGTATAATGGTAGCCAACTTCCAGGCCGTTGGTAACTTGCCCAGAGAGAAAGAGAGGTTGAAAAGGGCTGCAAGAGGGGCGGCTATGGCTGGGGCAGACAGAAAAAGCATCTTGGTGTCCAGGGACATAGGGCATTTGCCTTTTTTTGGGTTCAGGACCTGTAGGGAGTGGAAGACTTTTGCTTGGGATACTGGGAGGAATGAGAATGGCAGGACTGGGGGGCAAGTTTTGGGGGCATGTGGGGGGACTGGGGGAGTATGTATGGGAGTGGAGGATAGGAGCTTGTCAGCACAGCTGGAGAAATGTATTAAAGGCTTCAGCTACGCAGATTGGGGTCGGAGATGAGGGAGCCCTGAGCTGATAGTGTAGGGGTGGGGTAGAGTGGGGGAAGAGCAGGGATTTGAGTGATTTCCAGAAATCAGTCAGGTAGTTAATGTTTTTGCTAAAGGCCGATAGGAAATAAGTCTTTTTGGCTTGGCGGATGGTGTTTGTGCATGCGTTTCAGATGGTTCTGTATGTGGTGAGGGAAGCCTATGTTCCCGTTTTCTTGTATGTTTTCCAGGCATGGTCCCTGGAGTGGCATTTTCTGATTATGTCAGCCGAGATCCAGGGGAGATGTGCACCTCTAACTATTTTTGTACGTAGAAGGGCATGTTTGTCCCAGACTTTAAAGAAACAGATTTTGAACCCCTCAAAAGCTGTGTCAAGGGAGGGTGCCTCGGGGATGAAAGACCAGTTTACGCATCCTAGGTCCGACAGGAGAGATGCTAGGATGAGGGAGTTATAGGACCTGGTACGCAGTGTCTTTGAGGGGGGGCAGTGGGGCTATGCACCTTCCTGATCAGGAAGATCATGTGATGATCACTTATAGAATCGGTTAGTAGTCCTGCGCATAGAATCCTGTGGGGGTGGGAGGTGAAAGCCCAATCTAGTAAAGAGTGGTTTTATGTCTCGTGATTGAGTCTGGTGGGATCAGCAATGGGTTGGATTAGGTTCAGAGCCTTAATTTTGGTCTTCAGGTGGGCTTTATCTGTACCTAGCCAGTTGGTGTTAAAATCACTGGTGGCGTGTAGCTCACTCCCGACCGCTAGGGACTGTAGGGTGATTAGGTGGGAAAGGATATCCTCAGAGAGAGTACGTTGGGGGCAGTACGAGCCTGCCACATATACGAGGGTGGAACAGGGGAGAGATAGTTTGATGAGTATAGTATTTATGTTGGCAGGGGTTGGGGGATATCCACTACTGTGAACTGACGACCTGACGACTATTGGAGATATACATTGCCATGCCACTGCCTCTCTTTTTGCCTGGCCGGTCATGTCTGATTATTTTATACCCTGGTATGAAGACTTCCGCATCAGTATGATGTGGTTTTACCCAGGTTTCGGAAATGACTAGGATGTCAGGGCGCTGTGTTAAGGCAATTGGTTGCAGTAGAGAGATTTTGGATAATAAGCTGCAGGTGTTTAGGTGTAGGATGCGGAGGCCTTTGGGTAAGGAGAAAGAGGAGTGGGAATTTGTGGGGTTAGGGCCTGGGTCTGCCTCCATGTCCCTGGACAGGAGTAGTAGTAGAGAGATGAGATGCTTTATTTTTGTCCTAGGATGGTATGGGTAGGATGTGGTGGTATGAGTGGTAAAGAAAATTGGGGGGCAGTGATGGGCTGAGGTGTGTAAAACCTTGAGCCCCTGATGAAAGGAAGGTGGAATGATACTGGCACTAATATCCACATAATGGTTTTGGACCATGTCATGAGCAGGCGAGTGAGAAGAGGCAGTGTGGCAAGGCTGTGGGGTATGCCGAGGGGGCAGGGACAGTGAGGGTTCTCTGTTTGGGAGGATGGTGGGGGGCAGGGAGGAGAGAGTGGCCAGAGAGAGAAGAATAAGGGATGTTTGCAGCAGCATCCTGGCCTATTGTGTATAGGTGGCTGTAAAAAATTGGATTTGTGCCCTCTCGTGGTGGCAGCTGATAAGCTGCAAATGGAGAAATAAGCTGATAGGTTTTTGAAATCATGTGACATCAGCCTATATAAGGAGGAGATCACCAAGGGCAGTGGCGGGGTGGGGGGAGCGGCACGCAGTGCAGTGGGGCAGAAGCTCACAGGCACTGAGAAGCACTGTGCTGGCTTTACAGGAGGCAGCAGTTCATTAATTCAAATATGGCACAGAACCACGTATTGCTTCTCTGCTCCTTTCATACCTGGAGTGCTTGAAGTGGGGGTCGTAGATTCCAGGAGCTGTAGAGAGGCTGGGCTACCCTCACGACCCAAATTCGATTCCCAGTGTCTGGGTGCTTCGGGGGGTTGGGGTTGGCATTCAGGAGCTGCAGGGGAGGGCTGGGCTAACCTCACGACCTGAATTCGATTCCCAGCATCTGGGTGCTTCGGGGGGTGGGGGTTGGCATTCAGGAGATGCAGCGGAGGGCTGGGATACCCTCACGACCCAAATTTGATTCCCAGCATCTGCGGAGAGAAGAGAGGTGCTTTATAGTCAGGTAAGTGGGAAGAGTTACTCTGCCTAAGGTAAAAAACAGTTGTTTGTTTGGTCATTTGAGGGGCTGGGGGCATCTTGGTAAGACGCGTGGTTTTGAAATCACAGCAATACCTGCTGCATAGCTGCTTTTGGATCTATGTGCTTTGTAGCCTGTTTCACTCAGAAAACCACCTTTCTGCTCTGTAAAGAGCGCGATTTTTTAAAATGGTACAGCTCAGTTTTGCCTTCCTAGGGAACCGGGATTCAGGCTTAACATGAATTTGCTGGCTGGGGAGTCTGGGGGAGCAGCAATGGCGCCTGGCCTACCATCTGATGGGAAAACGCTGCCTGAATTAGCCTTAGGGTATTTCACCCCGGAGAGGCTCTAATATACGCTATATAGCCAAACCGCTGAAATTTCTGAGCCTTAAGGGTCCCAAAAATGCTCTTAATAGTACCATGTGCTTGCAGAACAATGCAGGGTACAGGATGCTAAAGACCACTGAGTTTTTGTGTGCCATTAAGGGATTCTAAATGCATTTAAAGTCAGCCTGTGCATGCAGTACAGTGTAGGGTTCAGAAAAGAATATAGTACATTGCTTCCATTTAAGGTACTCTAAATCCTGATAACAACTCCCTACAATCATGGCCAGGCAGAGCACTTACAGATATTTTGGGCAGGTTAAAATTCCATTTAAAGTTACGAGTCTAGTTGGGACAATGCAGGAATTTAGCACAAATAAATTCGAGTTCATTAAGGCACTACTATGATGGTCTAAATGGGACAAATGCAGTAATTTAGAACAAATAAATTTGGGCTCTGAAAGCACTACTACGATGGTCTAAATGCAGTAATTTAGCACAAATAAATGTGACTTCTTAAGGCACTACTACGATGGTCTAAATGGGACAATGCAGTAATTAAGCACAAATAAATTTGACTTCTTAAAGCACTGCTACGATGGTCTAGATTTCTAAGCTGCACACTGAGAAAATTGGCAAAATAAAACAGTCATCACTCGTGTGCCGACAAATAAAGCTCACAGGCACTGGGAAGCACTGTGCTGGCTTTACAGGAGGCAGCAGTTTGTTAATTCAAATATGGCACCTGAACCACGTATTGCTTCTCTGCTCCTTTCATACCTGGGTGCTTTGGGGGGTGGGGGTCGGCATTCAGGAGCTGCAGAGGAGGACTGGGCTACCCTAATGACCCGAATTTGATTCCTCCCCGTCTGGGTGCTTCTGGGGGTGAGGGTCGGCATTCAGGAGCTGCAGTGGAGGGCTGGGCTACCCTCACGACCCAAATTCGATTCCCAGCATCTGGGTGCTTCGAGGGGTGGGGGTCGGCATTCAGGAGCTGCAGGGGAGGGCTGGGCTACCCTTACGACCTGAATTCAATTCCCAGCTTCTGGGTGCTTCAGGGGGTTGGGGTCAGCGTTCAGGAGCTTCAGGGGAGGGCTGGGCTACCCTCACGACCAGAATTCGATTCCTGAATTATGACTATCTAGGTGTCAGATTTAGTCAGACCTTAAAATGGAAAGGCCATATACAGCAGATCGCAGAGGAAATCAGGAAAGCATTCAATGCATTCAAAGTATTTAATGCTAAGATGGGCTGAACATCGGTCAAGGGAGTGCTGAGGGTTTTGGAGGTTAAAGTAAATTCGAGCATACTCTGTGCTGCAGAAATCTGGGGCACAGCAGACCTAAATAATTTGGAAGTACTGTGCAACAAAGTGAAAAGGTACATTCTAATGGTGCCGCAATCAGTACCAGCAGGTATAGCAAATTTAGAATTGGGTCAGTATTCAATCTCAACATTAGTGAATGAAAGATTTATTCTTCCTTCACTAAAGTTATTTTATTTAGAAGAAAATAGGTTACCCAGGCAACGCCTGGAGGAAGAAATCAAATATTCCTTACTGGGGAAGATTTTCCAACCCTGGAAACTTTTAAGCGTTTCCTTTTTCCAAATGGGCTTGGAGATGTCTTATGGAGTATGTTTATATATCCATGGCAAATGATAGTTGAAAAGGTGAAGAATAGGTTAAGGGACCAGGAGAAAACTATTGCACAGGTAAATTTGAAACAGTTTAAGCTATACAGATGGTACAAACAGATTAAAATAACATATGGCTTTAGTTGAGTTAACTAACCCTAAGGAGAGGAGAATCATAACTAAATCTAGGCTTGAAATGTATAATGCTATTATGTACTTCACAAGCAAAAAAGGGAAAATATTCTGACTCTGTTTTGTAAATGTGACAAGTTCTATGAAGATGACTTAAAGCATGTATTGCTTTTAAGCCCATTATATAAAGGGCTACGTTTAAAATGGCTTGGTGACATCATGGCGAACCTCGACCTCCCCCTAATAAAATGGTGGAATATCTAATGAATAATAATAATGTACTTATACTACATAAAGTAGTTGTTTTTTTTACAATCTACTTATTTATAAATATATTGTGCACTGATTGTTGTAATTGTCTAAAAACTTTTTAGGAAACTATAACAAGTTAAATTGTAATGTCACTGGAATGTATTCAGAGAGTGATATTTTGTATGTGTATGCTTTAATATTTTAAAATTTGTGATGACTTTGTCGAACAAATAAATAAACCTTGAACCAGTAGTCGTTGGCTGTATGTGCCAGATCCAGAGCTACCAACAAGGCCTGGGTTGGAGTGTACATTGCCAGACAGTAGAAGTAACATTGTAAGCCCTCTGGAGGTTCTGAAGCAGTGCTTCAGTCTCCAGGTTTTACTCCTAGGAAGGTGGGGCAGGCATATGGTCCTGGAGATATGGCCATGTCATGCAATCCTGCAGCACTCCCAATGTGCCATCAAGGTTAGGCGTCAATTGCGGGGGGCATATGGCTGGGGGGCTTGGGTACTATAGAGTTGTTCAGGGGGATCAGTAGTCCTTGGTATCAGTGTGGAACCAAGGGAGATAGCCTCATTTATCTCTGAGGGATCTGTAAATTCAGGTAGCAATGCTGTGGGTAAGCAGGTCAGCAGCATTAATACTGCACTAAGAAAGGGTGACAGCAGTTCACAAATAAAACAGGTAGGTCACTAACCCATAGCCCTGGGGCACAATCCACCATGAGGGATGTTAGCAAAATTACAATAGCAGTGCAGGTGTCAGCACCAGTAATAACCAATTTGAAAACTAACATCATTCAGGAGCAGGTGAAACCAACCGCCATTTCTAGTAGGTCCTTGACCAGCTAACCATAGGACACAATCCACCCAGGTACAGTTGAGTGGTAGCAAAGCTACCATAGAGATATGGGTGACAGCAACCAGTATTATACCAAATGAACTCTATTAACAAACAGAACCTTAGCCCATACTTATATTTGGTACCCAAATACTCAGATCACTCAGATGAGGTGTTAGCAATACTACGGTAGAGGTAAGGAGAATATTCACAAGAGATAGGGGAATGCAAAATAAAACTGTTTTTTAAACTTAATACAGCAACCCAATCCTACACAGTGTACATTTCTAAATCAGAAATATTACAACTTTGTATCAAATTAAGTCAAACAAGGCACCAGGATCTGATAGATCAGTAGCAGATACTTTCAAATATCACCAGGAGTGATGGTTCTTCTTCAGGAATATCTCCTTCAGCAGGTTGCAGCTTTGGAAATTAGGCCATCAGGTTCTAGGACCACATGTTAACTTTTTCTACAGCAGTACCACTAGGGGTTACCCATGACAACGTCTGATGTCAGTACTGTTATATAAGCGTGGGTGGCCCCGACCCTCCTCACTTCTTTTCCCACCATCGACCCAGTCTCATTGGACCTGTGGTAACTCTGCTCTCCAGCATACCTTCCACTTTTCAGCTCAACACCTTCGATTCCTTTTCCATGCAATATACTGTAAATAATGCAAAAATTGCCACTTCCTGTGCTTTCCTTATACTACCATCTGCTGGTCTGGTGTTTCTTAGCCTGACTCGTTTCCGTCTTCAACCATTTTCCGGTATGCTCAACCACTCCGTGCTGCCTTGACCTTGGGCTGAAGGGTCTTCTCACCACTGGCTGACTTGGTCTCAACCTTCTCCTGGGATTCTTCTTCCAGCAACAACATCTTCCAGGCCTCTGGGCCTTGCTTTCCACCTTGGTGGCCCCCCTCCAACAGGACTTTCAGACGGGGGGCTGCAAAGCAGCTCCTTGATGTCCCGCTGTGGCTGAGCCCTTCCTAACTCCTTCCTGCCAGTTTCAGCTGGCCCAGGCCCTCAGCAGTGGTGCCCTGTGCCTATCCCTCTGACTTGTCCTTGTGGACAGTGATGCCACTGCCTCCACCATCCTGCCCACCCCACCCCCACCATCCCAATGGCTGGAGTTTGGTGAGCTTTTTGTCTTGGTCATTCACGTCTGGCCTTGGCCCATTGCAGATGGTGCCCCGTGCCTCTCTCAGTGCTGTGTTGCTTCCCTCACTTTGCATGGGTCAGGGGTTTCCTTCTTTCCTGGGCTAGTTTTGGGCCTGGCTCAGGTTTTTGACACAGGGACATCTAGTGCCTCTCCCATTGCTGTTCTGCTCATCCCATCACCTGGAGATGGTGGTTCTGCTCTCAATAATAGTGGTGACCATTGCCTCCCCTGTCAGGGTCGTCCCCTAGAGCCCATCGCTGGCACTCACATTGCTGCTCTGTGGGTCCCTAGCTGTGGTCCCTTTTGTTTTGCCCAGGACCTAAGGTTCATGCTTCATCACTGTCCCTTTGGACCCTTTGGATGGTGCTGTTTGTGGGCCCTCTCCAGGCAGGAGCACTTCGGCCGCCCCTCTCTCTGCCCCTCTGATCACCATGCTGTGGCTTCCAGCTCTGAGGGGACCCTTTCCTTCCTGCTGCACACAACTTAAGCTTAATGGGCCTGGGCTGCCCTCTGTCCTAACTGGGAACCCTTCTCTGCTGCCCCCTGGGCCTTGGGCTTCTGGCACCTTGAACCCACCCAGATGTTCAGATGACACACCAGGGGTGTCTGGGCTTTTAGGCTTGTCCTCCACCTCTTAATCTTTGTGGCTTCTCCCTTTCTCCCTACTATGGGGGATGCTGCAGCCGGGGCACCCATCTCTCTCCTGCCCTGTCGACTGCCTCTGCACCCAGCTTTGGTCACTGATAAGGGGCCAGGCCCTAACTTTTTCCTCATTGCCCCAATCACCTCTGACTTAATATGGTAGGGGGTTCTCATCCTCCGGATGGTGCATGCGGTTTCCTCCATCCCTGGTTTGCCTGTCCCTGCTAGGAGCATCAAGGTGACATGGAACAGCGTCAGGTCCTGTTGGTATTCCTCTGCTCCTGTTTCTATCCTGTTTTCCTGGGGTACTTGCCCTCACCCCCTCTTTTTCTATGGGGGAGGCACTACGGCATAGTAGTTCAAAGCACTGAGCTGCAGACCTGGAGATCGGGGTCTGAGGAACCTGCATGCAGCAACCGGAGAAAGAGGACCCCCTTTCATATTAAGTCAGAGGTGACTGAGGTTGTTACACTTTTGTTATATGCTGCTGCTATTTGCTTGTGCCTACCAGGCCTGGGTCATGCCTATAAACAGTCCACTGGACCAGTGCACCCTACCCGGTTAACAAAGTCATAAATAAATAAATAATAAATATTCCGTGCCCATGAGCACATCACACTCCTTCTTTGTGCTCACTGGAGACATCTACATCCACTCTTTCACTTAGAGTGTTCTGCCTTGGAAGGACTGCCCACTGACACATAGCATCCCACACCCCAAAGAACTGGCAAGGACCCAGGCACAGCAAAAGCTAGACAACACCTAGGAGGCCATACCAAAGATCCTAGGGATATGAAAATTCACAATTCTGTCTCAATCTAAGGGAGAGAGAAAGTCAGCCTAAAAAAGTAACCCGGCAGACATTTTTGGCTTCCTTACCGCTGCACACTATCATTAGTGGCAAAACTCTTGGTCTGCTGTAGCACCCCAGATCCACAAATGTCTATATACCAAGAAATAACAACATATTTTGGTTTTTTTTTTTTTTTACTCTAACTGGAAATGTCTTGCTTATTTCTTTCTAAGTATTACTATTTTCATCTGATGGAAAAAACCCAGGTTGCTTTTGATATAATTTGTTGGCAAGCATATTAAGTAGAAAATTCTATTTTGAGTCCTCTAAAAAATGTCTAACCAAAGACACTGCTATAAGCATGGCTGTTTTTCCTCCAAAAGACAAGATATTCTGAGGATTCCTAGACAGACCTTCCTGCAGTCCAGCGAGTAGCCCCAGCCACCTTGAGACAAACCATGGAGGGTGTCTGCATGACTAGGTGCCTTGGTGCCTAGGTATCTAGGGACAAAAACATGCAAAAGTTATTTTGGGTAAAAATATTGGTTCAGGCTTCTGGCATGGACAGCTTACATGTACAGTACCTGTAGAACATAATTTAACAGAGACCATAGGTCATTAAAAATAACTACTTTTTGGAAAATACTAGTTTGTTTAGACTTACTGATAAAAATTATATTAGAATAAATAATAATAGAGTTCTAAGTGCACAGCTATTTTACAGGCTGATATTTAAATGCAAGACCATGCCCCCCAAAAAATACATATGTATGCTTTGTGACTATTCATGTATTTTGGGTAAGTCCAATGTATAGTGTTTTTTTTTTGGAGACTCTTTCTACCCCTCCTTGGCAGATCCCACTCTCGTCGGCCAACCCTACTGGACTCCGGGGTCTTTTGGGGACTTCCAAACACTATGCATGCCCCGGCAGAACCCCTGGAGCCAGCCCGGAGGTGTCATCCCGGAGACCCCCATAGTTTCCATTGTTATCTACCCTCCTAACCCCAGAGCCCCAGAAGTGGAGTCTGCATGCAGGTGGAGGCCCACACTACCACCACAGCTTCAGTCTCAGCTCCTTCCTCTCTCCCTCCCCTGGCCTTGCATCCCAGCTCCCAAGTGTGGTACTGCCACCAAGCCTCCACTGGGGGGCAGCCAAGCACTGAGAGACTCATCTCTCCCTCCCAAGGCAGAGTGCTTGCAATCCGGCAGCTGCTCACGGTCCTCTGCCTCCCCCCCACTGACCCCCAATGACCCAAGCGTGAGGTGTGGTGTCCAGTGCCTCGACCCTCAGCGCCACTGGTGTTTATTAGCATATTAGTTTGTAATAGCCAGACACATGAGATAATCATGTTTGCATATTGCTGATAGAAATAGAAAAAATATATTTTTGCTCATGGTTTATCATTACTGGACAAATACAAATATCTTATGTTGTTTTGCTTATTTACTTGTGTTTTGCTAGTCTTAAAATAAACCTTTTAGATACAAATTAAAATGCCTCAGATTGTTTTTGTATACACAGATATAGGTGGCATACTGCTGCCAAAAAAACCCTGGCATTACCAGTTTTGGTTCTAATGCTTGGCTCTGATCCTAATTCTTGGTTCTAGCCTGGTATTGGTTCTGATCCAGTAACACCAGAACATGTCCAAGAGGATATTGGGGGTGCCACCTTCCCTAGGGTCTCTGGGGGTTCATTCTCTCCCCTTCTCGCTCTTCAGATACCTCCTAATCCATGGAGGTGGTGGCAATCTGGGCCGCCTTTGCCCAGTATTTTTCAGGCCCCTTGGCAGATCCTTGCACCCTCGCCATGACATCTGCGAGGCAAGGACCACAGTTCTAGTTCCTTGAAGCTCTTGTTCCTTCTATGAGCTCTAACTACCCTTCTTGTTCTGTATGGGGTTCGCTGGGGCCCCTTTGCATATCCTGCTGCACACTCTTCTCCCAGGGGATTTGGGTGGGCCTCACCAGTCCATACTGATCCCCCTGTCCTCTGGTATCCCTTGACTATGTTGCAGAGGTAGCAGAGCTCCAATCCTTCCTCCAAGCCCTTTGAAGTTTCCTCTAGGCTACCTTCCAGTGTTTCTGGAGGTAGTTCTTCCTCTGAAAAAAGAGGGGCCATAGAACCAGGATCTGCTGAACAGGGGTTTCTCTGCCCACTTCTTCCTCATCCCCAAGACCACAGGGGCCTATCAATTCATCCTGTATTTAAGTAAACTAACATACTGTATCCAGTTCTACAAGTTCAGGATGGTACCCTACAAGGCCGGCTACCCCTGCTACAGAAGGGAGTCTAAACCTGTTCCCATGCCATGCAGACCTCCATACCTGCCCCTCAAGATCTGCCTTCCCCACAGGAAGTCCTTCATATTTCTGTTTCAAGGGGCTCACTAACAGTTCAGGGCATTGCCTTTTGGCTTGTCATCTGTGCCATGAATCTTTGCAAATGCACAGCAGTTATGGCGGCAGCCCTCAGGAGGGAGGGGTTCTATGTCTTCTCCCAGCTGCATGACTGGCTGCTCAAAGTCCGGTCCTTGTTGCATATGTCTCTACCCTAGCAGACTATGTGGGCCAAGTGGTTCTTATCTGACATCAAAGTCTATGTTTCTGTGTTTCTATGTTTCTAGCACATATCAGGCCACTGTTCAGTGCCTTGAGGGCCTATAATTAACCTGGCCAAGTCAGTTTTTGCATCCATGTCTGTATCTCCAGTACATGGGAGCTATACTGGGCACTGCCTATGGCTCAGTGTTTCTTTTTTTTTTCAACTTTCTTTATATGCCGCAGCAGGCCACTGCTGTCCTGTCCACCCTTACTTGACTCGGGGTCATTTGGGATCTTCCTTGCGCTATGCACATCCTGGCAGAACTCCAGAGCTGGCCTGGAGGCTTCATCGTACAGTGACCCCCGATTTTTCCACCGTTTACTTCCCCTTTAGTTACCTGGGACCCCAGGAGGGGTGATGCATGCGTGTGGAGGTGCACACGCAAACCACAGATGCAGTCAACAGCCCCTTCTGCCCTCTCCTGATGTAGCGCCCAGGATCTCAGATGTGGCACTGCCATCCAGTTTCCTCCAGGGGGCAGCCAAGCACTGAGAAGCCCTTCTGAACCATCCTGAGGAGGAAAGCTGCCAGCTGGCAGCTAATCAACGCCCCCCCCACTGACCCCTGCTAAATTGAGCTCGTTCCTGAACCTGGATCGCCAGCATGATATGAAGTGTGGTGTTCAGTGCCTCAACCCTCTGCACCACCGGGCCAGCTTGGCTCAGCTTTTCTACCATGGAATTGGGCAGAGTACCTGCTTACACAGGTCCAGGAGCTTCATAACAACTGGTATGTCACAGCCGGGACATTCCAGAGACTGCTGGGCCTGATGACAGCAGCCATTGTCACAGTCTCCCTAGCGAGGCTGCATATGCAAATCCCCCAATGGATTTTGAGGGTCTAGTGGGATCAATGCACCAATGAACTAGAACAGAAGGTTCTAGTCACATCACCTGTGAAGAAAGTAATCCAGTGGTGGATGGAACCTGGCAACATGCTCATGGGGGTTCCTTTCCTCTTTCCTCTTTCCTCTTTCCTTCCCCTCAACAGATCCTCACCATTTATTTATTTATTTAAAACTTGACAACCAGGAAAGGCATCAATGAACCGAAGCTCATTTCTAGAGGCAATCTGGAGGAGGGGGCACAGAAAGACAGAAATTACAAGCAAATGGTTTTACAATAAACAGAGAAGTGCGACAACATTAGCAAATATAACAGTGGTAGTACAGTAATCAGAGAAAGTGCAAATAAAAACAAAACAATTTACAGTGTTTCAAGATAAGGCTGAGACAAGGTACATAACAGATATTTACACTTCTATACAGGAGATCACTAGATTTTGGATATTTACATTTATACACAGCAGTGAGGGGCATATACATGGTGTGGAATGTGAGGATTAGGAAGGGGCAGCAGCAGGAGGTTAGAGGAGAGGGTCTGAGCAAGCGTTTATGAGCAGGAAAGGAGGAAGAGAGGCGAGTAGGGGAGAGGAGGGGAGGCTGTTCCAAAGGAAAGGGAATCTGTAGGAGAAGGAGAGTTTGACAGCCGCAGAGCAAATGTGAGAGTGAAAAGGTGCTTTCACAGTTAGAGATCTCAAGTTATAGGGCAAGGGAGAGGCAGGAGTGAGGAGAGAGACAAGGTAGAAAGGAAGCAAGCCAAACCAGAAACTGGCTATAAAGGTGGTGCAGTAAGTGGAATGCCTACATGCTAGGGACTGAAGGAAGAGTGAAGAGCAAAGATCGCAGTGGTGGGTTAGAGGGAGGAGTTAGAAGCAAACCTACAGAAGGTGTGGATCAAGATGTTGAGTTTGGCGAGGGAGATGGCTTGAGCAGCACTATTGACTATGTTGGCATAGTCAAAGGCTGGGAGGATCCACTTGACTGTGAGATCACGTCTAACAGGGAAGGAGAGGCTAGCCTTATGATGGTAGAGTAATCCTAGTTTAGGATGCAATTTGGTGTGTAGTGCATTAAAATGGGTGGAGAAATCGAGGGAAGGGTCGAGTCAAATGCCGAGGTACTTATATGAAAGGACATTGTCTAGAGAGGAGTTTGCAGCCGAGTAGAAGACTAGTTGGGAGGGAAGCTTGGCGAGTTTTTGTTTGGTGCCAAAAGTCATGGCTACAGTTTTCTTAGTGTTTAGTTTTAGTAAGTTTGCATCAAACCAGGCAGTTATCACAGTGAAGTCAGTTTGGAGAGGGGGTTGAAGGACCTGCCAGGAACAGGACAGTGTCATCTGCATACATGTGTATACTGGTGTGTGAGCAGACAGAGGGCAGATCATTAATAAAGAGAGAAAAGAGAATGGGCCCAAGGATAGAACCCTGGGGTATGCCAGCAAGGATGGGGAGGGAGGAGGATTTGTAGTTGCATATCAACACTGACTAAGAGCGACCAATAAGGTAGGAGCTGAACCAAGACACTGAGGCAGGAGAAAGACCAATGGAGTTGAGTTTATGTAGGAGGAGAGGGTGGGAGAAAGAGTCAAAGGCCTCTTCAAGATCTATGAAAATGGCTGCAGTAATGTGGCCACGATCCATAGCAGAGTGGATAGTTTTGGTGAAACGAAGGATCAAGGAGGTGTTTGAGTGGGATTTCCTGAACCCTGACTGGAAGGGGAGAGAGTATTTAAGGTGGAGAGGAAGTCGTTCAGTCTAGAAAGGATGAGGGATTCTTGGACTTTTGCAAGGGCAGGGAGAAGGGAGATGGGGCGACAGTTCCCAGGGATGGTAGGGACACTGCTTTTGAAGAGAGGGGTGGCTGTGGTGGATTTCCAGGCTACTGGGACAGTAGCTGAGGGGGGAGAGAGAGAGAGATTTAGGATGTAGGTTAAAGGGGTAACTATTGAAGGGGCGGAGATTTTAAGGAGCCTGGAGTGAAGATCATCCGAGTTGGACTTGGAGGGGTTTAGTGCAGCAAGAGCTCTCAGGACTTCAGTAGGCAAGATTGGGGGCAGTTGAAAGTCTGAAAGCTGGGGGGTGAAGGAGGGCTGTTGGGAGGGGAGGGCAGGGAACCAGATGGAACTGCACAAGAAGTAAAGTACTTGTTTAGGGTTTCAGCAACGCAAGAAGGATCAGAGATTAGTGAGCTGCTCACAAGGATTGAGGGGAGAGGGGAGACAGAGTGGGGGTGCAAGAGCAAGTGTAGATCTTGCCAAAAAGAGGATGGGGAACTGTTAGCAGGGTGTAAACGTGACTTGAAGAAATCGGCTTTTGCACAGCGGATACTGATGGTGCAACTATTGAGTAGGGTACGATAGGCTTGGAGGGAGAACAGGTCACCTGAGGCTCTATAGGAGCACCAAGCATGATCACAAGCCCTGCAATTGGCTAGGATGGAAAGGGTAACCCAGGGGAGGTGGGTATGTCTTACTCTGGCAGTCTTTAGCAGTGCATGGGTATCCCAGATCTTTAAGAAAATGGATGAGAAGTGGGCAAGAGCAGTGTCAACTGTGAAGGAGAAGAGGACTGGGGACCAGTCAGCAAGGGCCTGGTCATGAAGCAGGTTGCACACATCTAGGCATTTGAGGGGGTGAAACTGTATGTATTTAGGGGGCATGGGAGGGGGTTGTGACTTCCTGATGCAAAAGGTGGGGCAGTGGTTGCTGAGCACGTTGGGTAGAATGGCAGCAGAGCAGATGCAGTGAGGGTGGGATTTAAGCACCCAATCGAGTAGGCAGTGTGATTAACTTTTTGGGTTTGGACGAGTAGGCACTTTGATCATTTGTGTAAGGTTTAAAGCCTCGATGTGCTGGCAGGAGCTGAGTGAAGACTGCGACAGCCAGTCAAGACTGAAATTGCCTAGTAGGATAAGTTCCTGAGCATTTGCTAGTGCAGAGACAGCAGAGTTACAGGAGACAAGAGAAGAAGGGGGAAGTTTTGGGGAGGCACATATGACCTCCACAAGAGGGGGAGATGATGATGATGGGTGGGTGATATTGATTAAGAGGAGTTCATTGGAGCAAACGATAGCTTCACAATGGAAAATGGAGCAGTTTAGAGAGTTGCAAAAGTAAATTACCACTCCGCCTCCACATTTACCATGGTCTTGTCTGAGAAGACGAAAGTCAGGAAGGGTTAATTGGGAGTTGGATGTGGGAGGATAACCAGGTTTCTGTTATGCAAAGGATGTCAGAAAAGTGAAGAGCTGTACAGATCTTTAGTTCATCAAGTTTGGGGAGGAGGCTGCATACATTTGTATGGAAAATTTGCAAGCCTTTATGGAGTACTTGCTGGTGAGAGGTGGAGGGGGCAGGTGGGGCTGGGATTGGGTTCAGTGTCCTCAGCTTAGAGTAGTAGGAGGATCAAGAGATGAAGGTGAATGGTATTTGCATTGCACTTTAGGTGGCTAGTTGAGGTGATGATATGCGAGGGGGGCAGGCGGGAGTGAAGCTGATGAATGGCTGCATAGTTTAGGAGTGATTGACTGAGCATTCCATGATGTATAGTGATGTGCTGGCAGGGGGAGGTGGGGGGGGTGAGAAGAGCTGGTGGCAGGAGTAGGTAGATTGCAGGGTGGATAGAGTGCAGTACAAAGTGGGTACGAGTTTGATGAGGGAGGGGAAGGAGGGGCAGAGGAAGGAGGGGCGGAGGAAGGAGAAGGAGGACTAGGAGAAGGAAGGACATAGCAGGCAGGGTGCATAAAGATGTGATGTTGGAGGGAGAGGAAAGGGTGAAGAGGGCCATGAGGAAACTAGTACATTAGGTTGAGGGGCAGAGCAGGTAATCATTGAGAGGTGGTGGAAGCAGCCAGAAGGAAACAGTGTCAGAGATAGATATAGACACTAGAAGACAGGGCACAAAGAGGGTGCTGCAGTAGTACGGTGGTAGAGTTGTTGCTTGTGGTGCAGAAGGTTGGGAGTTCAAGACCCAGAAGGGCTGAGGTTCCAAAATAGGAGGGGAGGGCAGGAAAGTAAACAGAGGAGGAAAGGATAGTAGGATCCAGCAGGGAAAAGGGAGCAGGGATGGGGAAGGAAAGAGAGGTGTGTGGAGTAATGCAATAGTGACTCCTAGTGGTGGCCAAGTATAAAGGGGAAGTGGAGGAGATTGTTCAGGCAAGCAGCAGGTCACATGACAGGATATGACCTTTATAAGTAGGGACAAGCCAGGGTGGATGGGGCAGTCACTGCAAAGTAGTGACGAGCTAGCCCAGTCCAGCATGTGTCAGTTGCTCTCTCACCTGGAAATGCAAGTAGTGTGAAGACTTGAGGGAGAGCTCCATTCAGGGAGCTAGTCACAGCAGTAATCCCTGCTAAAGAATGAGAGAGAAAGGATTTATTTACGGGACAAAGGACTTATGTGCAGTAATTATCAATGTAGCAGGAACACGACCTGGAGGGGGGATGGGCGGTGCAATTGTGACCATGGGAGTCCCAAACTGCGGTCCAGAAGAACCGGAGTACGCAAAGATGCTAGAACAGACTATAAACAGTAAGTTGTCACAAGCTCTAAAGGTAAAAACTAGAAAATGGCTAACTAAGCTTAAAGCAGCACATGGCGCTTAAGGTACACCTCACAAACACTTAGTTCTGTAGGTTTAAGCCAGAAAACATGAACACGCAAAATCAATTTATTTATAATAGGTGCCTTTCCAAAACCAAGGCTCCTGTACAGTAAAACCACAAATAATAGTCAGATTTAACTAAAACAATAAATACAGTATCAACTTAATACTCAGTAAATGCCTGGCTAAAAAGATGCACTTTCAAGGCAACTTTAAAACTTTGGACGGTCAGGCAATCTCGTACCCGACGAGGTAGAGAATTCCACAGAGTCAGGGCCACAAAGCTAAATGCCCTTGCCCCAGATGTTTGTAAATGTACCCTGGGAATCTCTAGCAATCCCTCATCAGTGGATGGGAAAGGGAGGGAGGGACAGTAGGGATGAAGGAGATCAGTTCAGGTAACTGGGTCCCTGATCGTGTAGGGTCTTGTAGGTTAGCAAAGCAGCTTTGAAGGAGATCCGCCACTGTATCGGCGGTGCAGTCCATGGAGCACAGGCATTATATGACAGGTCCTAGAGGTGCCAGTCAAAAGCCTGGCTGATGCATTCTGCACTAGCTACAAGCGGCGGATATCAACTCCTGGTCTCCCTAGGTAAAGGGCATTGCATTAGTCAAGGTGGGAGGTAACGGAAGCATGGATCAAGGTTGGAAGATCATCGGGAGGAACCAGATGTTCCACCTAGGCAATATTCCTCAGATGGTAAAAAGATGTTTTGAGAACTTCAGACACCTGCGATTTTAGGGTCAAGCAGTTGTCAATAAGAACACTAAGGTTTCGCACCTGGTCTGAGGTGGTTAGCTGGACACTTCTGAGCCTTAAACCCAAAGGAGAACCCATCAACACACCCTCCTCACGACGATCTGGATCCATGATCAACATCTCAGTTTTTTCTGGGTTTAACTGCAACCAGCTCACATTCATCCAGTCCTGGATCTCAGCAAGACAGCTGTTAAAGACCGAGACAGCATCATCCTGACGAGGCACAAAGGACATGTACAGCTGAGTATCATCTGTGTATCAGTGAAAACTCAAGCTGTACTGCCTAAAAATTGCTCCCAATGGCAGCATATACACCGCAAACAACTTGGGCACCAAGATGGATCCTTGCGGCACCCCACAGGATAGGGAGAATGGAGCTGGGGAAAAAAAAAAGACACCACCCTAGAGGAATGATCGAAACCACCTGAGGACCGATCCTGAAAGTCCACAGATGAAACACAGGTGATCCAACAGCACACCATGATCCACGGTGTCAAATGCCATGAAGAGATCAAGAAGGACCAAGATGGAGCGGATCCTTTGATCTCTCGCTATTAGGAGGTCATTCAGTACCTGGACAAGGGCTGTCTCGGTACTACGTCTCTTCCTAAATCTGGACTGGAGAGAATCATAGATACTGTGGCTGGTCAAATGGTCATCCAACTGTGACGCCACCACCTTCTCAATAACCTTACCCACAAAGGGCAAGTTAGAGACAGGCCTGTAGTTTGCCAGACAGTCCAAGTCCAAGGAGGACTTTTTAAGAAGGGGCTGAACCACAGCCTCCTTTAGGGGATCTGGAAAGAACCCCCTCTCCAAGGACATCCAGACTGACTTGGCTGATACTATCCACACAACCTACTACAAGGCACGTGGATCCTGGGTCCAAACTACAGTTGGTCAGATGCAGTGACTGGATGACCATCACAATATTAGTGATTGTGGGCCAGCTGAAGTCACACCACACAAACTGGGCATCTGACATCTCCTGCCGACCACCACTACTCCCTAAACAGAGGGACGGGGGGATGCTGGACCTGATTGTGGCAACCTTATCTGTGAAGAATCGAGCAATCTCCTCACAATGTTCTTGTGAAAAAGCATTTCCAGACTGGAGACAGAGTGGATTGCATAATCTGTCCACAGTCCTGGGCTGGTCGATTCTGCACAACAGCAATTTCCCTGGACAGGAGTTCTGCCTTCTTATGGGTAATTGCTGATTGATAGACCAAATAATGGTCCCTCAAACTAAGTCTGTCACACTCCAGACCTGACCGCCACCAGCACCTCACTAACCTTCGTCCAGCATTCTTCAACTCCCTCAAGGCCTCATCGAACCAAGGAGACCTGGGGTGAAGAGTGAGGGGGTGAACACGAACAGGAGCAATAGAATCCAGGGCCTCTGTCACTGCCTTATTATAGGCAAGTACCAGATCCCCCAGATCTGTGCATTCGCTCAGCATGCCCGAAAAGTCCAGCACCACCATCAGGCCATCGGGTGACACACCCCTCAAAGGGCAGTACCAGATCATCTCTATAGGGGCAGACCTACTGGGGGGGGGGTGAGGAAACTGAACCCTGGTATGATGGTCAGACTACCCAACTGGTTCCACGACCAAGTCGGATATCTCCATCCCCAGGAGGAACATCAAGTCCAAAGAATGACCACCAATATGGGTTGAGGAGGAAATAACCTGTGTGAGGCCCAGTGAACTCATTAACTGGAGGAAGTCCTGTCCAAACTGTGTGAGTTCATCTTCGACCCAGACATTGAAATCCCATAGGATCAGCCATCTGTAGGATCCTAATGTCGGGTCAACAATGAAGTCACTCGCACTATGCCGACATGATTCAGAAGAGTGAGGTGAAAAGTCCAGAGCAAGAAATTCTGGTTTTTTTTTTTAGCCCAGTCCAGTCATCATGGATATCATGGGGACAGGCTTGGGGGGGCTCACCCAGGCCCTCGCCAGACCCAAGGGTCATGGACTGCAGTGGAAACTTCTCTCCATATCAATGTTCTAGTGATGAGAGTGATCCTGTATGGCCTACAGGTCTTCCAGAGCCACCCGTCCCCAGGTCCCATGCTAGTGTAGATGGACAACATCAGTGTAGTGCACTACTGTATATCAACAAAAAAGGGGGGTGCCCTTTCTTGCCCCCTATGCGAACTGACAATGAGAGTTTGATACTGGGCTCTAGTACGTGTCCTAAAACTGTTGGTGTTCCAGGTGTCCACGACATCCTGGCAGACAGGTTAAGCAGGTCACAGTCCAGAATGCACAAGTGGGAGCTGCTGACTTCAGTGGTGGAAGACCTTTTTGATAGGTGGGGCCATCCAGATTCAGACCTTTTTGCATCCCCATACAATGCGAAACTGCCACTTTCTGCTCACTTGATTCAGCTGCTGGAGTTTTCTGGTGAGATGCACTGTCCCTGTCTTGAAACGGGAGGTTCCTTTACACCACCTTTCCTCTCTTCTTTCTGATTCAGAGGGTGCTAATCAAGCTCCAGATGGAGGGAGCTACTGTGATTCTGGTGGCCACTTTCTGGCCTCGTCGGATATGGTTCCCCTCGCTGAAACAATTGGCAGTGGATCCTCCAGTGCCCCTGCCCCTGTACCATGGCTTGTTCAGCACCAGGGAACCCTGGTCCATCCAGAACTCTGATCAATTAATCTTCCTGCCTGGATCCTAAAGACATAACCATTGTAAGGTTCTGGGTGTCTCTTACAGTGACTGATATCCTGGTGGCTGCCGGAAAATCCTACACCAGAGCTAGTTGTTAGATGAAGTAGAAGCGCTTTGCTCAGTGGGCTGCTTTACAACTCCTGGATCCCTTCATTTGTCTAGTGAATCAGATTCTCTAGTAGTTACTGTCCTTGTCAGATGTAGGACTGCAATGCTTATCTATCAAGGTTCAGTTATCTGCTTTCTCGGCCTTCTGTCTACCCCTTGGTGGCCATACGGTGGCCCAGCTGAATGTGGCTCGTACATTTTTTGAGAGGCAGTTTTTATTTGAAGCCCCTCCACCATCTGCAATCCAGTCCCAGCTTGGGATTTGCATTTCATTTTAGGGAAACTTATTTTGACTCCTTTTGAGCCAGCCATCACTTGTGACCTATGCTTTCTGTAGTGGTAAGCATTATTTCTAGTTGCCATTACTCCTGCTTGAAAGATTTCTGAGCTACAGAGACTCCTGTGAGAGACACCTTATTTGATTTTCCACAAAGACAGGGTGTCTTTGTGTTCTCACCCTAAGTTTTTAGCCATAGGTCATGTATTATTTTCCTTTAAACGAAACTATCCACCTACCTGTTTATTACCCAGAGCATGCCAATCCAGTGGAAGCATTGCTCCCCCTTTTATCCATAGAATACTCGGATATTATATGCATCATCGAAGGACTGTAAGAAGTCCTCAGTTATTTGTTTCTTCCACTCCTGGGAAAGAGGACATTCCACTTTCTAAATGGTGCTTGTCCAAATGGTTGTCCAACTATATTATTTTCTGTTACAGAAAGTATGGTGGGGAACTTTCTGGGTCTGTTAAGGGTCACTCAGCCAGAGACAGCCATTTCTGTTGCTTGTTTCAGTGGTATGTCAGCTGTTGAGATTTGTGCTGTTGCAACTTGGAATGCTGTCCAACCTCTTACAAAGAACTGTAGTCAGGACATTGCTTCTACTGTACATGAAGGGTTGGTTTTGACCTAATGGTGCTACAGGGCCTTCTCTCTTAGGCCTCTACCTTCCTGCCACCAGATTGTTCTCCTGTGCAGCACTGCTTGGGACATGTTCTATAGGTATGACCTGCTGAAGGAAATATCCCCAAGCCTGTGCTACGGGCAAACAATCAGACCTTCAAGCTTGTAAAAAATGAAGAAATGCCTGCAAAAGGGACATCTGTGCTGCAAAAAGGCAGCACTACAAAAAAGCCCTTTCATGATCCTGGGGTGATGGAAAAAAGTTCTGGAGCAACCTAAAAAATGTCACAGGGAAAGAGCCCAAGCTTGCCCCAGCAATGCTAAACATTGATGGTGTCCTCTCCCTTGACCCAAGTTTCATTGCAAACGTGTTGAATGATGCATTTATCAACCTCAGTAGTGTCCTCCCCATGGACTTCTTCAGCCCCAGTGCTGCAAATGGTAACCATGGAAACCACGACTATACTCCCATGCATTCACCTTTCCACCTCAAAGTCATCTTGCAAAACAAACCAAAAAGTGTTTCCTTACGGTACTAGGGAAATCTAGATATAGTGATGATGGCCTCGATCTCAAATTCATTGACCTTACTCTGGATGAAGCCCTGGCTCCACTTACCCATATTGTTAACCTTTCCCTCAGATACTCGCAATTTGGCAGTAGTGAGACCAGTGCACAAGAGTGGGGACCATGCCGTTCATGGCAACTACAGACCTATTTCCATCCTCCCCCTGCTATCTAAAGCACTGGAGTGGATAGTTGTCCACCAGCTGGTCAACTACCTGGATAGATATCGACTCCAAAGCCCACAGCAACATGTGTTTCGACCAGGACATAGTACCATAACAGCACTACTGGAGTTCACTGGCTTCTTACATAGTTTCTTTGACCAAGGTCACCTCGCTGGGGTGGCTTTTATCGATTTAACCAAAGCATTTGATACAGTGCACCATGCCCTCTTACTTGATCAGCTCACAGCCACTGGCCTCTACAGTGACACTGTGGGTTGGTTCAGAAGCTATCTCCAAAATTGAACCCAGCAAGTAAAGATAGGCAGCATCCGTTCTGGCAGTAGGTTTGTCTGCTCAGGAGTATCACAAGGGTCCATACTAGAGCCGCTCCTGTTTAGTATCTTCCTCAACTCACTCCAACTTGCATGTCAGGGTCACATGCTGCTTTTCTCAGATGATGCCGTCATCTTTGCCAATAACCCTGACCCAACGACCCTTGAGACACAAATCCAACAACACTTTGTGGATGTAGAAAACTGGTTCAGAAAACACAAACTTGTATTGAAATATAAGAAAACCAAAACAATACTATTCTCCAATCCTCAAAATAGGCACAGGACCTACTCTCTTACCATCCACAATGCCATGGGCTCTCCACTGGAGCTAGCCCCTCAGTTTAAGTACCTGGGGGGGTCACTATTGACAGCACCTTGTCTTATGTTCCTCACATAGACAGTATTGCCAAATCAGTTAATACTCGCATCAGGTTACTCTATAGGTCTAAGCATTGTCTAACTGCCAAGGCCCTTAACCTTGCCATCAGTAGCTTAGTTGTTTCACTCATTGACTATGGCTTGATCATTTATGGGGAAGCCCTGACTCTGCACTCTGCTGAATCAAGGTAGCACTAAGCAAAGCCTGCAACCTCTTCACTGGCGCTGGGTGCTTGACCCACACTTGTAACCTGTAATCCCAGACTAACTGGCCCCAGCCCAAGAACAGGTTTATGTACCAAACCTGTCTTTTAGCCAAAAAAAGTAGCCTTGAATTGCTGCCTCCGGGAGTACAGAAGCTCCTCTCCCCTTCCAACATTCAATGACATACAAGAAGTGCTGAGTGATAGTTCTTTAGGATCCCGCATTGTCGTACCACTCAAAAACAAAGATCTTTTGCCCACTGAGCCCCACTCTGGTTTAATTCCCTCAGTAATGAAGTATCAGCAACTGCTACCTTGGGACTATTTAAGAGGAAGTTGCGACAACACCTAGTAGCAGATGCCAGCTGTGATTGCTTCCACTAACTTACCTATACCCAGTACCTAGCAACACCAAGTAGCACTTATCCTCCCTCCTCTCCTCCTTACTTCATTAACGACATGTAGAACTTCTTCCTCCTCAAGCCCCACTCCCTTCCCCCTCACTCCCTTAATCTTCCCCTTACCCCCTTACATTCTCTTCCTGTTTCCTTGCCTGCTCTCTACATCACCTCCATACACACTCCTACTTCCTCCTCCTCCTCCTCCCTCCTCCTCTTCCCCTCCCTCCTTTTCTTCATCTCTCTCTACCCCTAGTCCACCCCTATTGTCTTATCTTGACCCTCCCACTTCCTCTGCATCCCTTTTCCCCTCGTCACCCATGGCCCACCCCATTCCAACCACTCCCTTCCTCTTCCCCCTTCCCTCCACTGTTTACCCTGCTCTCATGGCCTCCTGGACTGATTCTCCCCTTCCCTTTCCTCTATACTGTCTCACCTTGCCGACAAGCCCCCCCTGAGCTGATACTTTAGTTCCCCTATGGCACCCTTCCCAGACTTTGTTCTCCTTGCTGAAGCCTAAGCCTAACTCTCCTCTACTTATCAAGGCCCATGGGCATATACCACACTCCTATAATGTCTCTCTCTACTTACTCTCTGTCCCTCTCAGGTGTACTACAGATCTCTGTAAGTTGATGTTCTCTGTATTTTGCCATTCCCAGATGACATTGCTTAACTGTACTACTATGTCATTGTAAACGTTGTTAGCTGTCTGCTTGCAGCATAACCTCTACATTCTCTGTAACTTACTTGACGTGGAACCTATGTAATAAGCTTCTAGCTCAATAGCGTCTCCCAAGATTTCAATAAATAAATAAACTTACCATAACAGTAGATCTTTAAGTAAATCTCCTTCAGCGGGTCATGCCGTCCCACCCTTCATCCCCCTTGGTCTCAGGGTTAATGTTTTTCTGTCTCTCCCTTAGTTTCCACAGGAGTGAATCCTCAGTGGAGGGTCTCCCGTGGGAACCTTATATTCTTTTCCCAGGTCCTGAGTGCATGGATCTTCCTGAGTAGGTCCCTCTTGGGACTTTAGGGACCTTTTCTCTCTGAGCTTTTTTCCTTTTAAGGGCACCCCTGCTGTGTCTACCTTGGCCATTCAACAGCAATGCTTTCTCTCCTGGCTGGTCCTCTGCCCACGGTCCCTCTTGGGATTGTGGGTCTCTTTCTGTCTTCATCTCCTCCTCTTCTTCCCTTGGCTTTCCTGCTTTCTGCCTTCTCTGACAGGAAGAATGATACTCCCTCTCTTAGTTACCTGTAGGGACGTCCTCTAAGCTGGGTCTCTGGCAGGGAACTGAGGAGGTTTGGGACCGCTCATGCTTATATAAGGGTAGTGATGTTGGATGCCATTGTGGGTGGCCCCTAATGGTGCTGCTATGGAAAAGGTACCATGTGGTCCTAGAGTCTGATGTCTTAAGTTCCAAAAATGTGACCTGCTGAAGAGATTCCCTCAAAGATTTATTGTTACAGTAAGTTCTTACGTAACTGTTCTTTACCTGTATTACATAAAATATATAATTACATGATTCAGTCTTCCATTTTTCTGTTTTCTTGGGCTGGAAATAAATTTAACTATTTTCACACAAAAAAAGGTTAATCGAAAGATCCATGAATGTATCAGCTGATTAGTCTGATTGACATATCACAGAAATTATTGTCACAGATTTTGTTAGCCAGATTGCAAAAATCGGCAGATGATAAATTAAATACTTGAAGAATTGCAAAATGGAGTCAGACATTCATGTTCCACTACCCAGCACTATATGGTATGTTGTCACATTTAACATATAAATACATTAAAACAAAAAGTGGTAAATTGTTTTGTTGTTGCATCGACTGAAAGCTGGCATTTGATAGCATAAGTCAAAGCACATTATGGATATCATTATACAACATGTGGATAGACAGACACCTATTGGACATCTTAATGAGACTGCATAAGTGTACCTGCTCCAAAGTATGATGTAATATAAATGGAAGATTAAGTAGAAAAATGAAAATCAACCTAGGTGTTCATCAAGGGTGCATAATGGCACCATTACTTTTGAATTTGTATCTCAAAGGAAGTTTCCGATACAATTACCTGCTCATTGTAGTTTGGTGTGTTCTCGTGTTCTGAATCCAATTGAGCCACAACAGAGCTGTAGAGAATCTGTATATGTGTGTATATATATATATATATATATATATATTTTTTTTTTATTTGTCAAGATTGCGAACATGGAAATGGCACAAGTTGTTTACATTCAGTCCAGCTTCATACTTGCTCATGCGCAGTGGCAGTGTGTCTGCCCTGTGATGTATTAGCAGGGAAAGGATCCAGGAAACGATGGCAGCCTGTAGAAGTAGTAGTACTAGTGCTGACAGCTCGTCGGAGTTCGGAGGTGTGTTTATCTAGTGATAGCAATGTCAGCAGTGTCCAGGATCGAAGTGGTGCTGTGGGACTAGTGGATCCCTTAAGGGATGACACCTGTCTCTCTGATGCATCTGATGGGAGACCACAGTCTGCAGCAGATGTTGGTAATGATGAGGACCCTAGCAATTATGGTGGTGAAGGCCGATTGGGATATAACCAATGTTATAGTTTCCTGTTGGTTCTATTCTTTACTTTTTAGTACTAAATGTCTGTGTTGTACAGCTCTCCCCAGAATTGATTTGTCTTGTGTGCACCCTCCCTGATGTTTACCCCCTTCAAGTGTGGCAATCCAGCATTCTGTCAATGTAATGGCACCCTTGCTGCATGTGGTATCCATGTAACTGTCTGCGATGCTAAACCATACAGTTTGTGATCATAGTTTGTGGTGTTGGCAGCCTTTTTTTAATATTCTCACTGTTCGGAACTGCTGCATCCCTCACTGAACACTGCAAAGCTTGTGTTATTATTGTGGTTTACTTGCTTGCACAAATGGCAATACTGATGCTGACATCTAAAATATGGTCATCTCTTGCTACTGTTACTGTACTTTGCAAGGTTATATGTAACTATGTTAGCAGCTTCTGTTGACTGATTAGTCTGGTGAAATCTTATTCTTTACAAGACAGTACAGTACAGGTGCACAGATCACAAGTAATTATAATGCAAGATAAAATAACTAATATGGATGTCTGTATTAGTGAAAATGTAAATAATTTCTCAGCACACAGAAAAGCTGCACAAAACTGTACTTAGTACAGTAGAACACTGGGCATTCACTGCTATGACAAGGTATAGATATTATAGCAGTCAGATATAGCTTTGACACACATACAGTGAACTATCCTCAGCTGAGAAAATATATGCACAGACACGTACCTATATGAATGTTTCAGTGCACCACAACATAGAAATAAATAACAGAAATTCACCCATAATGTTGGTCTACAGTGCAGAAATATATGCAGAGACACCCAACCTTCTTCATCGGACACTGTGCCACACCGTGGGAAAAACACACTGAACTTAGCCCAGAGATGTTTGTGTACCACAACAAAAATCAGTTTGAAGCTTGCCAAACACTGCTCAAAAGAAGTATTATATGCAGCAAACAAAAGAAAGTGATTTTACTATTCCATTCAACAGAGGAATAATGCAAGACTACACCCGCGATTGACCTGACAGCAAGCGGGAAGAAAGTGTCAAGCAACACTTTCAGATTCCCGCGTGGTAGCTATCCCCACTGTGACATTTTAGGGGAGTGCCACGATACATTGTGGGACATGCTGCCAATTGTAAACACACCAAAACTGGAGACAAACGGAGCTCAATAAAAAGGACCACCACATCAACAAACATGGACATTGTTTAATGAAAGAATGTTTTCTGAGGATCGCAGGACACTCTGCAATACATGCAAGGTTAGATTTTGTGCTCCAGTTAGGTTGGAAATTTACTTTAACAAAATCTTAAGGCAATATTATGGAACTTAATTTCATTCCCCTAAACTCTATGATCAACCTGTTCCTCTTCTCACTTATGCAGATGATGTGGAACTTATGGCCACGGTTCAACTAGGGTTACCACCTTTGGAAGAGGCAAAAACCAGACACTAGACCACACCCTAAACTCCACCCCTTGCCCCACCCCTTTTCATGACTGTTGACAACACTTAAAGCAGCAGTTCAACACAAATGATAACATAATGTGCCTGCTAAATTTGCTTTTTGAGGTTCTTCCTTGTTATTAATTAATTTAATTTAGTTAGTTATTGAAAATAAAAATGCAGAGATAAAGGAAATCTCATTTATAGATATGATCGGGGGAAGGGAAATACTGTAGATAGTATGCAATGATATATAAGAAACAAATTGTTTGCTTCCTATAAAGTGTACTTCATATATTTTTCTGGATACCAATTCCTTTTCATGTCCACAATAATATTTTGAAATCAAAAGGAGTGGTCATACCTTTTTTTTAGAGGGGAAAAAATATTTTATAAAAATATAATTTAAAACATTCAAGAAAGCTTAAATTCTTTTTGAGAAAGAAAATTTTACTAGCAAATAAAAGTGGAAGATGACAAAATCTTGTTACTGTTACAAAAGGCAGGGTCAGACTTTTTGCCCAGCTTTGCTGCAGTACTGCTTGACAGTATAGCACAGTGGTTTAAGGCTCTGAGCTGCAAATGTAGAGACTTGGGTTTGAATCTCACAGCCCCAACTTGCATACTGTGTGACCTTAGCAAGTCACTTAACTTCCCTGTGCTCCCAGGTTGCACCTGTAAACAAGTTTTCAGCTTAGTGCATCTCACCTAGTTAAACAATTGGAAAAAATGCAGAGTGGACAAGATTAGGTTAAGTATCTGCTAATGGTTTTGCATCCATACAGTACTTTACACCTCTTTACACCTCCCAGGTTGCCTGCTTTTACAAAGAAAGGCTATATTGACAACATAACTTTTCTGTAGCCTGGAAATGCTGCTGAAACAATGAATGATATGACAAAATCTGTTTCAAAAGTATATGAGCACTCAAACTGACTCAAAAACGTTACTATCACTGGGCAAAACCAGATTACTGGATAGGGATCCTGAAATTGGATTACCATGTAGAAAACCTGACAGGTGGCAACACTAGTTACAAGGTACATTGGAACAATTCTCGTCATTATGTGAGGAAAAATGTTTGGTCATCAATCAGTTAAAAAATCCCAGGTATTAGTATTTGGCAATTCTGATACAAAAAAAGTACAACATTTATAAGGGAGATAAGCAACAAACAGTAAATACTTATGACTATAGATTATTTGAAACTGAAACTAATAAAATCCATAAGCAGAATAACTAGAATCATGAGAAATTACAGTGGTGAATCTGTGGTGTGATCTTAACAGTTATCAATGCCAAAATCAAAACAGCAATATTGTATGCGGAGGGGATTTGGGGTTCATCCAAGAGTAATGTGTTAGATAAAGCACTGAATAAATTACATAGCTATTTAGTTGGTATTCTAATTTACGGCTTGGGTCACATACTTTTTTTCAGAGCTTGGACAGTATACATTAGAAGTAATGTTAATGGAGAAAATAATGATATTTATAATGGACTTACGAACTATATCAAGCAATAAACCACCAAGAAAGGATTTATTTTTCCTTACGTATATATGGAATTTATTAAACAAAAACAATTTCCCATTAAAACTTGACTTTATACTGACTGACATTTTTTTGTGTTGCAACATTAGAATTGATAGAACAAATAAAAAGTATGTAGAGGAATGGCACTGTTGCACGATTTACAAAACGCTAAGCAGCTAGTGGAACCGAAACAGGCAGACAGGAAAATAATACTAATTTTAAGAAGTAGTCAATTGTAACTTTTTATTTCTGAAGTATTTTTCCCTTTTCCTTTTGCTTATTGGAAAGTGTTCTGTGTGATAATATTGTGATGGATATGTGGAACAGCTTTTAACCTGGCAGTAGGCATATCTATCTCGACCGCCCCCCAACTACATCATCAACATTGCGATCTCATTAACAGTGACATCACAGGTGAGGTGACTGATCTGGCAGTCACTGAGTGGCTGTTCCTAGGCAGCAATGATGTCACAGTCAGTAAGGTTATAATGTAGTGTAGATGTGGGGTGGGGGGAGTGGGGGTAGAGATAGATATATCGGTTACCAAGCAGAGTGCTGTCCCTCATACCACACCTGCTAACATCAGGCAAACAATCTTCTAACTAAACAAAGGGAAAATAAAAAAAATATATACCTCAGATATAAAAGGTAATGGTTCACTGCTTTGAAAAACTAATATTAGTTTTAGGTAGTACATTTGCTCTTTAATGATGCAAAACTGTATCTGCTTTATAATAGTTTAAAGTTTAAATCACCGTGCTGGGAGTGGGGACCTTGGGTTACGGTATCACTTTAAAAGTGCCATGGTGGGAAGGTGGTGAGTGTGGCTCTTTGTTGCAGTCACATCATAAGCACTATATTTAATTTGGGCAAAGATGCCACTATTCTTTGACTGCAGTTGAGCTTTTTCAATGCTGGCTATACAGTGTGCAACAAGGGAAAAGTGGCGGGCCAGCTTTCTAATATGGGCCCAATATTCTGTAGCCATAGCTGCGGCCATTGGAATGAAATAAATCTGGAGCCCATATGATTTTCTCTCTTATTTACCCTTTCTTCCATGCCTTTCCTCTTGTTCAATAGATATATTATTTTTACAGAGAATACAAAAATTTGAATTCTGCATTCCACTGTCAGAATAAATTGATCCTGCATCTGTTCACACAGAAGCAGACAGGACTAACTTTGCAGTATAGTTCTATTTCCTTCCTGTTCCCCTTTCTTCCACCCACCCCCCCCACACACACATACACACAAAATGCAGGCCTCATATGGAACAAGGGACTCTATTTTAAAAGGCTGGCACAAGGGCCTGCATCACGCCCTGCGGTGTAGTCATTTTTGGCACAGCTGTGCCAAACTCCTTTGTCGCAACTGCTCTTGATTTTATATTGTCGGGCGCAGTTGCAACAGTTTCCTCACTGGCAGCTTGCATCAAATATTTGGCACAAGCCCCATAAAAAGGGGCCCCCAAATGCTGCAAGTTAGACCAGGGAAAAGTTGGTTTAACTTGCAGTAATTGGCACTTGGAATTGGCGCACCAGGGGCTTGTGGCATTCTCTGGGGCTCTGAAAATTGAGCCTAAGGCCTCAGTTTTATTTTGATCTGTTATGCAGCTAAGGATGGACTGTTCTTTTTTTTCATGGCCAGCGAAGGAACACTAGAAATTTAAAACTATGTGTAATAGTTTAATTTAGTTTCATTAAAACACACAATTGCAACCACCAAAGGTAAGTTGAAGTTAGATACAGAAGCAAACCACAGTACATTTCAATTTACATAAATTTCACAGAGAATTAAAAGTTCTGAATTAATACCTGTTAAACAAACTACTCCAGTTTACCAAATTTATAAGGCAAGGGAAATGCATTCAAAAGAGTTTACATTACATTTCATAGGAAAGTACAATTATTATACACAAAACTTGTCTGTTACACACCAACCTAATTTTCAACTTTTTTGTGATTTAATCAGAATTTTTACATATTAACAATACATCCTTTATAAGATCCACACCATAACATTTATGCAACATATGGGGGGGGGGGGCAATGAAAGATTTCTCAAACACCCTTGTTCTTATTTTAGTCTTATTTCATTTTCCCTGATTTCTCAAGTTGTAACTTAACATTTCAGTTGTAGGCAAAAGATTACATGACTTATGATTTTCATTACATATCTGTAAAAGGCTATCTTTACCTATTCTTTCCCTCCTTTCCATCAAAGATTCAGTTTTATACTCACTCATAGCCTCCCTGTACCCAGCCTCCCTCCCTAAAATGACTCTTAAGTGCCCTTTTCTGGATATGTCATCACATTCCTTAGACCTTAGGCCACAGTGCCAAACTGGGGCTCTGTATTCAACTGCTGACCTAACTACTGCACAGTAATAACAAATCAAACCCGATTGTCTCACTCCAGCTGTTAACATTGTCATAAAATACAATCTTGTATTAACCTTTTTAATTGAATACTGTTTAGTGTATGTGTATTCTTGTATGGAGGAGATGATGAGGGAGAAACAATGTTTAATTTATAGTACAAAAGACAAGGTTGGTTTTGCTCAAATTTAGCTACTATAGTGCTACTGGGGCTGGTAGCTGGCACTATACTATATAGCAAGGAAATTCAAGGACAAAATTAAGCATACACTTGTCCACCTGGCTAGTAACATAAACAGTCTGTCAGCACTCTGTTAAAAGGATTAAACTGGAGACGTGAATGTTCTTACCCAATCCTTTTGACTCAATCCAACAACTTAAAGACAATGTAAGACATGCATAGCCAAATGCATTGAAATGTCATAAGTCTGTGAAGCAGCTGAGATGTTTTCATGGCTCAATTGCCTCTTCCAGTTTCTTCAGTATTAGCTTGCTTCAAAGTACAAGAATTAACATTTTTAGCATAAATTTCCAGATCATCCCACCAAAGCAGGATTTTGAGGCAATGACTGATGTGTGCATGCACCTGCACATGCCATGTCACTACTGATGTTTAGCATCTAAACCATATCTTCTTTTGAGCATTTTGGTAAGAACATTCATGCCTCCTCTTTAATCCTTCTAACAGGGTGCTGATACACTGTTGATACTACTAGCTCAGTGGCTAGGTATGCACTTTATTTTGTCTTTTAATTTATATTTTAATGAGGCTTTTCATTTCAAGGCCTAGTTGTAGGTTAACAGTAAGTTAAAAATTGCTGTAATTTAAAGCATTTTGTGATGGCTGACCCAGTGGCATGGTGGTAGAAGTACCACCCAACAACCAGCGACTCAGGATAAGCAGTCTGTCTGAGGTTGCTGGGGGCTGGCTGGGGAGGGAGAGGATGAGCATCTGATGGATGTGACACTGCTGTTCCTGCCAAGTGACGCCACCATTTGGAGGTGTGTTTGTAACTTAGGCATGCAGAACAGCACAGGAAGGATGGGAGCTGCAGAATTTCTACAACGAGCCCACATGCCTCCACATGCATGCACATTGACGTGTGTGCCCCAGCATGGGTGACAGGGAGAAAAAGAAACTTAGGGACTGGGGCTTTATGAAACCATGCCTGTGTCTTGGTGGTCTGCCCAGCTGCTCTGGTCCCAGGTGTATCTGGCTGTCTCTTGGGGGGAGGATGGCCCTCCCTCTCTTGACCTGCTATTGAGGAAATCCATGGGAGATCGAGATCTCAGACCACAGGAGGCTAGGGATAGTCGCTGAGCCCAGGGACAAGGCTGATAGCCACCCAAGCTGGTTTTATGTGATAAAGGTGAGTTTTTTACAGCGCCGACCACAAAGACTGAAGGAAAAAGTACCCGATGTGAAAAGGGTGACAAGCATTACAGCAACCATCGCAAACAGTGATGGTCACTTACTTTCTAACTAACGCAACCAAGCTCCTTGCACCGCCCAAAATTATTATAATCAACTCCAGTGAGAGGGACTGAAAGGAAAGAAGAACCCCCCCCCCAAAAAAAAATTCCACCACAACCAGACCTGAACCCGGGTGCATGAGCTCCAGGAGCGGTGGCTCAAGACGCTGCACCAAACTGCCAGCTTGGCAGTGCTTGGCCAAACATAGCCCCATATCCTGCTTCAGCAAGTGTAGCTCACTGCTACACTCACTGTACACTACTCCTCACTGTACTATCAACTTCACTATTCCTACGGGCGGTCAAATTGAGTCATTCAAATTAATCAGCTCAGTTTCACTCACCCACATCATGTGTTACCTCCAAGCCTGCCCCCATAGCATAAAAACCTTTGTTTCAAAAAAAAGGTTTAGTGATATTGCTTTGAGATCAATTGCTCACTAGCAACAGGTGTTGTTCCAGTGTATAGGAGGGTAGTAGGTATTGTCCCTCTGCACAAAACTGGGGACAGAGGAAACCTGGGTATACACAGACCACTCAGCCTGACCACCAGTGTAGGGAGGCTGCATGAACTATAATCAAGGAACTGTTGCTGGACTTTCTGTAGACTCATGGCCTCCAGGGCAGTTAATGACATGGTTTTGTGAAGCGGAGGGCCTACCAAACGAACTCTTATAGAATTCTTCAACAGTGACTCAGGCAGTGGACAAGGGCCAAGCACTAGACATCCTCTATGTGAACTTTAGTAAGACATTTGACTCTGTGCCCCACAGACATAATGAAAAGAGACTGACATGGGTGATATAAGAAGGTGGGTACAGAACTTGCTAGGGGGGAGAACCCAAAGGGTAGTTTTGAATAGGAAGCACTCTAAGGTTCGGAGTGTGACTAGCGGAGTTACTCAGGTGAGGGTCATGGGTCCAGTACTCTTCAGTTTGTTTATATGGTGACACTGGAGAAGGGATCCAGGGCAAAACGTGTCTCTAACATGTGTGGCAGGAAGGATGGTTAGGAGCGGGTTAGGAAATTGAAAGCGGACCTAGAAAAACTGGAAAGGTGGCCCCAAATGTATCAGCCTAAAACCAGAAAGTGCAAAGTCATGCTTGGTGGGAAAATGAACCCCAAAACATAATACTGGATGCAATGGTTAGCTAGCGCAGACCTCAGAGGAAAGAGACCTGGGAGTTACAAGTGACAGACTCAAGACCGTGGCCCAATGCAATAAGGCATAAGAGAAAGTCAGCAAGATGCTAGGGTACACAGGCAGGGCCATTTCATGCAGAAGGAAGGAAGGAAGTATAAGCAGGGCCATTCTATGTAGAAGGAAGGAAGTTTAAGTCTCTTTATAGATCATTGGTGAGGCTGCACCAGAGTACTGTGGGCAGTTCTGGAGGCCACACCTAAAAAACGACAACAGCCACATAGAGCCAGTCCAGAGGATGGCAAACACAGTGATGCCTGGGCAGCAGGGCAAGACCTATGAGGAAAGACAGGATGACCTGAATATGATATCTCTTTGGAGGCTGGGAGAGAAAAGGGGGATATGATAGAGTAAACATTATCAAAACAACTCACCACGGCTAGGAGTGCACAGTAGTGAAGCAGAATGAGCAAAAAACAAACATCTGCACCACTCAGAGCTCTTTCAAGTAGCAACTTTAATGTTAAAAAATGTGCAGAATCCACCAACAAAAGTGCAAAGGTGCATCAGAGATCAAGGCCTTGAGCTCTGATGCTGCTATTTGGAAGAGCTCTGAGTGGCGCAGGTGTTTATTTTTTGCTCGGGATATGATAGAAACTTTCAAATATCTGAGGGGATTAAACATGGTGGACTGCCAGCAAATGTTTACACAATGTTAGTGGTCTCTGACAAGTGGACATAATGAGCTGGTGGGGTGGGGAATTCAGGAGGGATGTGAGGAACTGCTTTTTCACAGAAAGCGTAGTGGGTGAGTGGAACTGTTTACTCGGGGAGGTAGTCAGCGTCAAAATAGTTACAAGTTTGAAGGATGGGATAGATACAGAACTAGACTGATAGGGTCTAAGGTAGGGACCGGGCAGACTCCATGGACTGAAGTCTTTGTCTGCTTGGAAATTTCTGTTTCTACAATATACAGCCAAGTTGGGAAATGAGATCCAATAAATGAATTGTACTGACACAAACATATGGGTCTGGATTCTCATCAGTCAATCAGTATGCAGGAACTTTCCAACTCATTATGTACTACAACTCAGATTGTCCAGTCAGGTTAAACCAAACTGAATACTTTGACAAAAACACAGCAGGAAGAATATTTTTTAACCCTTACTGTTCTTAACAGCAAGATACTAGAAACAGGTTACCAAAATCTTCAGATCAGGCATAATTAAAAAATACTGCTGTGTCTGCTAAATCCAGCTTTTTTGTAACATAAATAAGATATCACATTTATAACTGCAGTGTAACATGATAACCAAGAGGTAACGTTTAATGCTTGTCTATGCTATCACATCTCATGACAACACAACCCAGAGTGTCCCTTCTTTCTTCAGAGCTCCACATAGAAACATAGAACATAGACTTTGACGGCAGATAAGGACCGCTAGGCCCATCTAGTCTGCCCATTTCCCTACCTACAGGATAGGCCGCAGATCCTAGTTAACCAACAGCCTATTTCTTCCTACCCCCCACAAGAATTGCCTTATGTCTGTCCCATGCATTTTTGAATTCTCCCACAGTTTTAGACCCCACAACCTCCTCAGGAAGGCTGTTCCATGCATCCACTACCCTCTCTGTGAAATAATACTTCCTCACATTGCCCCTGAACCGCCCTCCTTCTATCTTTAAATTGTGTCCCCTTGTTCTTGCAAGTCTCTTTTTCTGAAAAATGCTACCCTCTTGGACTTTGTTGATTCCACTGAGGTACTTAAAAGTTTCTAACATGTCCCCCCTCTCCCTTCTTTCCTCAAGGGTATACATATTAAGCTCCTTTAGTCTCTCCTCATACGGCTTCTCTTGCAGACCCTGCACCATTTTAGTTGCCCTCCTCTGGACTGCCTCTATCCTGTCTATGTCCTTGCGGAGATGGGGTCTCCAGAACTGGACACAGTACTCCAGATGGGGTCTCACCAACTGTCTGTACAGAGGATAACAACTTCCTGTTTCTGCTGCTGATGCCTCTCCCTATACATCCTAGTATACCCCAGCCCTCCCTACTGCCTTCTCACATTGCTTGCTAACCTTAAGGTCATCTGATATGATTACCCCAGGTATTTTTCCTTTTTGTTGTTGTTACTACCTCCCACCCATTGTGTATTCTTCCCCTGGGTTCTTGTTTCCCAGGTGCATTATTTTGCACTTCTTTGCATTGAATCCTAGCTGCCATACTTCTGACCATTCCTCCAACCTTGCCAAGGCCCTTTTCATCCTTTCCACACCTCCTTGTGTATCAACCCTGTTGCAGATTTTTGTGTCATCTGCAAAAAGGCATACTTTTCCTTCCAGTCCCTCTGCAATGTCACTGATGAAGACATTAAAAAGGACTGGACCCAATACTGAACCCTGTGGTACCCCACTAGTAACCCCCCTTTCTTTAGAGTGGACTCCATTTACGATTACCTTCTGTGTCCTGTTGTCCAGCCAATGTTTTACCCAGACTACCACCCTGGGTCCCACTCCCAGGCTGGTTAATTTGACTATTAATCTTTTGTGTGGGACTGTGTCAAATGCCTTGCTAAAGTCTAGGTAGGCCATGTCCACAGCCCTTCCCTGGTCTACTACTTTGGTCACCCAGTCAAAAAATCTATTAGATTCGTCTGACATGACCTTCCCGCTGTGAACCCATGCTGCCTTGGGTCCTGTGCTCCACTGGCCTCTAGGTACTCGACTATTCTTTCCTTCAGAAGTGACTCCATCACTTTCCCTAACACAGAGGTCAGACTGACAGGTCTGTAGTTTCCTGCCTCTGTCTTGGACCCACTTTGTGAAGGGAATCACATCCGCCTTCCTCCAGTCCTCGGTACCACACCATCCTCCATGATTTATTAAAAGAGTAGCCAGTGGTTTCACTAGTTCCTCCCTTAATTCTTTTAGAATTCTGGGTGAATTCCATCAGGACCCATTGCTTTGTCCACCTTCAGTTTTAGGAGTTCTTGCAGAACCCTTTCTTCTGTGAAAGGACTGGGATCGACCCCCTATCAAGAGTGCTTCTGTTAATTGGATTAGGCACTTCCCCTCCTCTTTGTGAATACTGAGCAGAAATATTCATTCAGTATTCCTGCTTTTCACTGTCCCCTCTGCCCACCCACTGTTCATTCTATTCAGCCTCACTATCCCTCCTTTGTCTTTTCACGCTCGCTGATGTACCTGTAAAGGTTTTATCCCCTTCTTAACTGAGTTGGCTATCTTTTCCTCAGTTTGGGCCTTTGCTATTCTGACTTCCCTCCTGATTCCTTCTGCCTTAACTGGTACAGCTCTCTGTCCTGCTCCTTCTGTGTTTCCTTATACTTCGAATGCTATCTTTTTCTTCCTGACTTTCACAGCCACCTCTTTTGAGAACCATAGTGGCTTTTTCTTTCTTTTGATTTGTTCATTTGCTTCACACAAAGGCTTGTTGCCTCTGTGATGGCAGTTTGATAATTCCCATTGTTGCTCCACACCTCCTTCTAGCCTGTTTGCTAGTGCTTTTCTGAGGCACTCTCCCATCTTGCCAAAGTCAGCCCTCCTAAAGTCCAGAACCCTCACTTTTGTATGGCTTGACTCTGTAGCTGAGTTAACGTGAACCACACTGTTTGATGGTCACTTGTCCCCAGATGGCAACCACTTCTAGATCTGAGATCCTCTCACTGCCCCCATTTGAGAGTACGAGGTCTAAGATTGCTCCTCACGAGTGGGTTCCAAACTAACTGTCTAATGCCCGACACCTGTAGGGCATCAAGAATAGCCCTGCTTTTGGATGTGGCTGCAGCAAATTGCTCCAGTTAACATCTGGCATATTCAGGTCTCCCATCAACAGTATCTCCCTTTCTCTGCCATTCTAAGAATGCCTTCTATCATATCCTTGTCCATTCCTTCCCCTGACATGGTGGTCTGTACACAACCCTGTGCAGATTGTGGTGCCCTTTCCAGTCTCCAAGGTGACCCACAGTGCCTCCTCTCCTCCTGTTTACTCTTTTGTTCAGTTGCTTTTATCCCTTCCTTTACATAGAGCTACTCCTCCCCTCTCTCTCCCTGCCTGTCTCTCCTGTAGGTTATGTTCCTGGTATGTTAACATCCCAGTCATGGTTCTCTGTGTACATGTTTCTGTGACTGCTACGATATCCAGGCATCCCTCTTCCATTAAGGCCATCAGCTCAGGGGCTTGTTGCCCAGACTAAGACATTGGTACTCATTACCCTCCATTTCCTGATGGCCTTACTCCCTTTACCCCATCCCTGTCCTTTTGCCTTTGTCACTTTCTTCATTTACCCCTGCCCTTCTCCCTATCGACACCTCTATGTTGGTGTTTGCTGCACTTACTACATGATTATTTGGGGGGGCTAGGATTTTCCTGCTCCTTTCCAGTGCCTCCCCCCTTGGCTAGTTTAAAGCTTGCTAATGAAGCATTTAAACCTATCACCTAGGATACTGGTTCCCCTCCCGGACAGATGCAGCCCATCATGCCAGTATAGGCTTGCATCACTCCAGGTGGACCCCAGTCCCCAATGAAGCCAAATCCTGAGCTCCACACCAGTTTTCAACCACTGATTGAATTCCATGGTGCGGAACACCTAGCCTCTCTATGCCATAGATAGGTAGCACCTCCGAGAAGGTTACCGTGCGTGCTACTTGACTAAGGCCTCTCCAAATTCACAAACTCTTCCTGCACTTCTCTAATCCCCTTCTTAGCCAGGTCATTTGTCCCTAGGTGGACAATGACATCCAGCTCCCTCCCTGTGCAGCTGCTCTGGCAATCCTGAGGATTCCTTCCTGTCCCTGCAAGCCATGGCGCCAGGCAGAGCCTGCCCTCCTCTCCCTTCCTCCCCCAGTTCTACCTTCCTAACAATGAGTCCCCCACCAGGAGTTGTTTCCTTCCCTGCAGGGTCCCCTGCCACCCTCCTGTGGGTCTCCTTTGTGGAGGTTCCCAACATTCTCCTTGGTCTCCACTGTGGGTGCCTCCATAGAGGAACCACACTTTGCCAGAATGGCATAGGAATTGTGGAGAGGTACAATGGGAGGATGCGCCTCTGTTCCACCACCTCACCCTCCCTAAGCCCACTGTGGTCCAACCGCCTCTTTCTTAGCAACCTCTGAGGCAGCGGCAGTGGCACTGGTGGTCCCTGGATGGAAGAAGAGGTCCCACAAATCCTGGCCAACTCAGCCTGGAGATGAGCAACCTCCTCCCTTAGCCCAGAGAGGTGCCTGCAGATGAGACAACACTGCATCCTCAGAACATCTCCTGGAAGACTGCTGCTCCACAGCCACTGCACTGCACCACTCCAATGTCTTATTTCTGGCCCCTTAACTGTTTGCAATCCTTACTCTTTCCTCCATTTTTTTCTCTCTTTCTCCTTACTTTCTGCCTCATGTGCCCTTTAAGCTCTCCTGATTGTCCTGTTCTGAGACAAGAATATCCTATATTTTGCAGTAGACCACTTATTTACGCAGGCAGACCTCCAACAGCTAGAGGGGGCGGAGAGCTACTCTTGCCCTTCTAGGATGGTGGGTCCTTGGTGGTTCTGTGATCACTCCCTTCTGCCCCTAAACAGGAAGTTCCTGTTGTCAGTCAAATTCTGTGCCTATAAAAATAGAACTAGCTTTGGGTGGGAGGGTGGAGGGGAGGGAAGGAGGGCAATATAGTCCCAGCAGAGAAGTCCAGTCACACAGCAGTCCTTTCTCCTGGTGTCTTCTGCCAAGCTATTAGCAGAAACTTTCTAAGGCAGTCTTTAAATGTAGCTTCCTTCAAGCTAAGCCACTCCCCCTACTTACCAGATCTTTCTACAAGTAATTTAAACCTCACAGCAGTTAAGTCCTTTCAGTCACCTGAGATTTACACCTAGATAACTCTTCAGATACCCATTCAGTTCAGTTAACCCAAACACACACTTTTTTTTTGTATGTTGGTTTTTTACCCTAAATTAAAAGTCAAATACAAAAGTTCTTCTACTTTAGTCCCAGCAGAGAAGTCCAGTCACACAGCAGTCCTTTCTCCTGGTGTCTTCTGCCAGCTATTAGCAGAAACTTTCTAAAGGCAGTCTTTAAATGTAGCTTCCTTCAAGCTAAACCACTCCCCACTTACCAGATCTTTCTACAAGTAATTTAAACCTCACAGCAGTTAAGTCCTTTCAGTCACTGAGGTTTACACCTAGATAACTCTTCAGATACCCATTCAGTTCAGTTAACCCAAACACACACTTTTTTTTTGTATGTTAGTTTTTTTACCCTAAATTAAAAGTCAAATACAAAAGTTCTTCTACTTTAGTCCCAGCAGAGAAGTCCAGTCACACAGCAGTCCTTTCTCCTGGTGTCTTCTGCCAAGCTATTAGCAGAAACTTTCTAAGGCAGTCTTTAAATGTAGCTTCCTTCAAGCTAAGCTACTCCCCCTACTTACCAGATCTTTCTACAAGTAATTTAAACCTCACAGCAGTTAAGTCCTTTCAGTCACCTGAGGATTACACCTAGATAACTCTTCAGATGCCATTCAGTTCAGTTAACCCAAACACACTTTTTTTTTTGTATGTTAGTTTTTACCTAAATTAAAAGTCAAATACAAAGTTCTTCTACTTTAGTCCCAACAGAGAAGTCCAGTCACACAGCAGTCCTTCCTCCTGGTGTCTTCTGCCAAGCTATTAGCAGAAACTTTCTAAGGCAGTCTTTAAATGTAGCTTCCTTCAAGCTAAGCCACTCCCCCTACTTACAGACCTTTCTACAAGTAATTTAAACCTCACAGCAGTTAAGTCATTTCAGTCACCTAAGATTTACACCTAGATAACTCTTCAGATACCCATTCAGTTCAGTTAACCCAAACACACACTTTTTTTGTATGTTAGTTTTTTACCCTAAATTAAAAGTCAAATACAAAGTTCTTCTACTTAGTCCCAGCAGAGAAGTCCAGTCACACAGCAGTCCTTTCTCCTGGTGTCTTCTGCCAAGCTATTAGCAGAAACTTTCTAAGGCAGTCTTTAAATGTAGCTTCCTTCAATAGCCACTCCCCTACTTACCAGATCTTTCTACAAGTAATTTAAACCTCACAGCAGTTAAGTCCTTTCAGTCACCTGAGTTTACACCTAGATAACTCTTCAGATACCCATTCAGTTCAGTTAACCCAAACACACACTTTTTTTTGTATGTTGGTTTTTACCCTAAAGTAAAAGTCAAATACAAAAGTTCTTCTACTTTAGTCCCAGCAGAGAAGTCCAGTCACACATCAGTCCTTTCTCCTGGTGTCTTCACATCATTTATTTTTAAGGTTTTTACAATTACAGTGCAATAAAATGATATTAACAGTCAGTGCGTTTATATGCAAATTTAGAAACACAGAAGTTGTCAGCAGATGGGAATCGTACGATCCATCAAATCTGCCCTTGGCTACCTACCCACTAATAGCTGCCTGCTTCTGTATCCCACAGTGTCTGTCCCATGCCCACTTTAATTCCCCCACTGTCTTGGCTCCCACCCCCCCCTCTGGAAGGCTATTTCATGGTTCCTCAATGTGCTCTGTGAAGAAGAATTTCCTCGTATTGCTTCTGAACTTTCCTCTCTTAAGTCGAAGGTTGTGCCCTCTAGTCCTGCTGTAGTCTTTTACTTGAAAGAGGTTTTGCACGTGCACCCTGTAGTTGCTTTTAAGGTATTTGAATGTTTCTATCATGTCCTGCGTTGTTCTATGGAGTATAATTTGAGGTCATCCAGTCTTGCCTTGTACAGTTTCTGATGCAAGCCCTGCACCATCTTTGTTGCTGTTCTCTGTACCATCTCCAGCCTATCTATGTCCTTCCTGAGGTGTGGCCTCCAGAATTGGACACAGTAGTCCAGGTGAGGCCTGACCAGGGACCGATACAGGGGCATGATTACTTCATGCCTTCTGCTGGTGTTGCCCCTCCCTATGCATCCCAGGATACCACTAGCCTTTAGTGCTGCCTTTTTCACATTGTCTACTGACCTTGAGGTCATCTGATATGGTCACCCCAGGTCTCACTCCTGCCTGGTAGCCACCAGCTGCTCACCTCCCATTGAGTACAGTTTCCCTGGGTTATGCTTTCCCAGGTGCATGATCTTGCATTTTTTGGCATTGAATTTCAATTGCTATGTCTTGGACCACTCCTCCAGTTTTCAGAGATCAGTTTCCATGCTCTGCTGTCCCTCTGTTGTGTCTACCCTGTTGCCGATTTTGGTGTCATCTGCAAACAAGCATACCTTTCCCTCCAGTTCATCCACAGTATCACTGATGAATACGTTGAAGAGGATCAGCCCCAGAACTGAGCCCTGTGGGACCCCACTAGTCACCCTCCCCTCCACAGACAGAGTGCCATTTACTAATGATCTCTGAATTCTCCCATGAAACCAGTTTCTGACCCAGTTTGTAACCTTGGGCCCAATTCCCATGTTCTCCAGTTTTTTGACTAGTCTACTGTGTGTAACGGAGTCAAAAGCTTTGCTTGTTAATATCATTTTATTGCACTGTAATTGTAAAAACCTTAAAAATAAACCACATCCACTGCCCCACCCCGATCCACTGTTTTGGTGACCTAACTGAAAAAATCAAACAGGTTTGTCTAGCAGGAACTCCCTGATGAGAAACCGTGTTGATTTTTGTTGAGCTGACCAGTTTGCTTCAAAAAAGCTATGATTCTTTCCTTCAACAGTGACTCCATCAGTTTTCCCATGACTGACGTTAGACTAACCGGACGGTAGTGACCTGACTGTTCCTCGCTTCCACTCTTTTGGAGTGGTACTACTGTTGTACTCTTCCAATCCACCAGCACCTCCCCGCTCCTTAATGATTTGTTGAAGAGCGCTGCTAAGGGGGCTGCCAGTTTCCTCCCTAGTTCTTTCAGTATTCTTGGGTGTATCCCATCTGGCCCCATAGCTTTATCTACCTTTAACTTGTCTATTTCCTCCAGGACCCTTTTCTCTGTGAAGGAACCTGTGTCTATTCCTTCAATCGGGCTCTTCTTTATGCCTACTGTTGGTCCATTACCATCTGCTTCCTGTGTGAAGACTGAGCAGAAGTACTCATTGAGTGCCTCTGTCTTCTCCCCATCTTGCTCTGTGGTTTGTCCATCTTTTTTTGTGATTCTAACAATGCCCCCTTTGGTCTTCCTTTTTTCACATATGTATCTGTAGAAAGTTTTGTTACCCTTTTTTACTTCTTGAGCTATCCTAACCTCTGTTTGAGCCTTTGCATTTCTTATCACTTTCCCTGTCTCTTTTAGTTTCTGTTTATATTCTGTTTTGTCTACCTCGTTCCCTGACTCGTTGTACTTTCTGAAGGCTATGCGCTTTTCTCTCACCACAGTTCCCACCTCCTTGGAAAACCATAGTGGGTTTTTCCTTCTTTTGTTCTTACTAACCTGATGGGCACACTGTGATATGACCATGGTTATTGCATCCTTCAACTTTGTCCAATATTCCTCAACACTCCCTTCTGTCGAGTTACTAAGGTTGTCTCTTAGGCAGGCCTTCATGTTTGTGAAGTCTGCCCTCCTGAAGTCAAGGACCTTCAGTTTGAAGTGTGTGGAGTCTAAAGTCCTTTTTAACCTCCCTGAACCATACCGTGTTATGATCAGTGTTGCCCAGGTGGTTCCCTACTTCGACACCCGTAACCCTATCACTATTTGTGAATATCAGATCTAGAACCACATTAACCCTTGTGGTGATGTTACTAGTTGACTTAGGCCTGCTTCCTGTAGTGTGATTGGGAATTCCATGCTGTTCTATGATACCGCTGTGTGGGTATTCCAATCTATGTCTGGCAGATTGAAACCCCCAACAGCACCATGTCCCCTTTGCCTGACTTCTGGATGGTGGTTTCCAGGATTTCCTTATCCCTGGCTTCCTCCTGATTTGGGGGTCTATAGATTATTCCTACCCAAATGGGTTTCCGGCTTCCAGACCCTATTGTGATACATAGAGCCTGTTTTCCCTAGTGTCTGCTGCATTTCTATAGCATTGATGGTGTCCTTAATATAAATAGCTATCTCCCTCCCTTTTTCCCATTCCTATCTCTCCTAAACCAACTGTACCCCAGGATAGTCACCTCCCAACCATGATTAGTTGTGAACCATGTTTCGGTTACGGCCACCCAGACTAGTCCTGCCTTAGCTATTGTGACAATGAGGTCAGTCATCTTGTTAGCCAGACTGCATGCACTGAGGCATAGTGCTGACCACTCTTGCTGTGTTGCTTTGTTTGTCATGCCCCCCTTGATCTTACTGTTCATCCCTTTGTAGTTTTCCCAGTTTATGGTTCCTCCCTTTCCATTGTGATGGTCAATGCCAGAGATGGAAAGGGTTTTATCTTCCCGGCTATCTGCTTTTGCTATCCTGGAGTATGTAGATTTGGTGCTAGCTGGAGGGGGAGAGACAGCAGGCTCTATGTGTGCTTCTCCTAGAGCTACCATCACCACCCCTCCCGCTAGTTTAAATTTCCTTTGTGGACATCAGATTTCTGGCCCAGTGCTCTGACTCCCTCTTTAGTCAGGTGGAGGCCATCAAATTTGAAGAACTCCCTTTCCCAGAAGTTGCCCTAGTTTCTGACGAAGTGGTTCCCCTTTGTGTGGCATCAGTCCTTGAGTCACGTGTTGAGCTCACTTATCTCTTTCTCTCACACAGCCGGCAAACAGTGTTACCGGAATACTGTACCCCGGTAACGCCTTCACTGGCTAACACTGGTTTTATGACAAACTGTGCATTCACATGCAGGTTTTGCTACCAGGACATGCCCGAGAACACCCCAAAAATATTCAGTTTGCCGGTTACAAACACTTCATCTAAAATGCACTGATTGGCTGCAGGTAGTTTTCTTTGAACAGTAAGTGCTCCTCTGTTATCTCCCTAGCAATGCCTAAGCTTTAACCAGTCTTTAAACTTCGTAAATTCAAATAATTTAAATTCAGCAAGTTTCTGTTTCTGTACCTATATAATGGTGTTGCCTCCCCACTTTTCCATGCCTGAGTCTTTGCTGCTCATTTTGCTGGAGATTGTGTTTATATTCTATTTGTGAATGTAAATTCTATTACGGCTATGTATTACTATAGTATGTATATTCTCTCTGTATTTTATTTGTAAATATAAATTGATATTTACTGTGCATCAACATAGTTACTCCTCTGCTAGCTCCTGTTCCCAACATCCAAGCCTGCAGCTGGAAACTAGCCCTCTCAGACTCTGCTTCTTTATATAGTAATATATGTTATCAATAAATGAATAATCAAGAAGAACTTGGAATGCTTGCTATGCAATACGAAACATTACGCTTTCTGTAGAACCTAATGTACCAGGGAGTAATACCATGTTTTCAAACTGATTTATAATGCAATTTGCAAAAATGCTGCCTATTATGCACTTATTGTTAGGATCTCTATAGAAAAGGACACTGGGTCCAAACAGTGCCGACAAGAATAGAGTCAGCTAGCAGCATGCGGTAAAAATGGACACAAATTTTATTTTTGCTGGGGGGCTCTGTCCCCACACCCTGTGACGCAGGGTCCTATGCCCCCCGCACTCCCCGTCTTAAGAATTCTCACTCCAAGGGAGAGCTGATCCCGGGGAAAGTTAAAATTTGTGGGGGCATTGCGGCCATATGTAAAAAATAAATTCTAAGCCCCAAGGTATGCTAAAACATTGGAGATCAGGATTAGAACCCTGGTCTCCATTGGTGCTGGCCAAGCTGCTCGATGCCTCAGCCCTCCACACCACTGGAGCAGCTTAATCAGCCTCCTGGCTCCTGGTGTTATAGTGCCTTGAAAGCACCATGAACAGTGACCAGGGGAGGACTTACAGCAAACGCTGTAAATCTCCCCTTCACTTTCCATGTGAGAGCTTACCAGACTAGCGCCATATAGTGCGGTGTTATTCTGGTAGCGCTCACCTGATGAGGTACCATTGAGAAGCAGTATGATGACAAAATTTGTAAAATCGATTGGTAAATTCTGTACTATGCTTAATGTATCCAAATGTAAACCCCTCCCCAAGTTGGGGCTTACCTTTTTGGGGATCATGGACTCACCCACTGCCTTCATCCCCCAATTGGGCAGCATCTTCAATATCCAGCCCCCAATGTACTCAACTGTGGTGTGGGGACTGGTAGGGCAGCATAGCAGCACTCCTTTCGGGAGCCCAGGAGAAGTCATGCCCAAGCTTGCAATTTTTGAGGCTGGGACTGCATGTCATGTCCCAGGATCCTGGCTCTAGGACTGGTATAGGGGTCAGGACTGGGACTGGGAGACAGCACCATTCAGGCACAGCAGCAGCCTCAATAGTGTCCCCCACCCAAGGACTGCTGTGAGGTCAGGGAACAAAGACTGTACATACCATCTTGGCCATGAGTGTATTGCCTATAATTAAAAGAGCCAGTGCCCCTTTTTCAAACTGGGTTTGAAACACGCACAAAAAAACCCCTGCAAATGGTGATGAATTCCATAAAAATAAGAATCATTCTGGCCCCAGGGCAGACACTAGGGCCAAGACATGAATAAAAAAGCCCTAACTGGCTTAACAAAACATAGCCAGGGGGCTGGATTTAAGAGGCTGCAAAATGTAAACATTCATGGTGACTGCTATGCAATTCAAGCCCTCTTACCCCACAAAGGATTACAGGAAGGGATCTAAGGTAAAGCAGAGAATCTTCCCAGGAATTTGAGGAAATCTCCTGCCTGCAAGGTTTCTGAGATTGTATGCATGCTTTGCATAGCTAGGCTGGCATTCCACAGCCCTGCCAACCCAGGAACTGTTAAATGAATATGATGATGATTTCATCTAAGTATAAAAAGAGACGGCAACTAGAATCTGGGCTATAGCTCTTAATTTGTGAACCTGTAGCTAGGGTGCCAGGAACTGAAATCTTGGCAGAAGTATGCCGCATGTACACATCTGATGTAAACAGAGAACACCGTTTGTGAGACTGAAAATAAAAAGCTAAGAATGGAGAGGGAGCTTGAGATGCCCCTCAGTGACTTTTTTCCTACAGGGGATTGATCCCCATACAGCAGTCACTGTCCTACAGAGGCAGCCACCTCCCATAGGGTTCCATGACCCCTGCACCTGCAGCCAAAAGACCAACTGAAAGGACAACCAAAGACAAGTAAGACACCCCAGACTACCCCAGTGAAGACTGCCCTCCAGCCAGCAGCCCATTTTGCATCTCACTTGCTCAGCTAGCCATCACCAAAGGTATCCTGAGAAATCAACAGAACCATGTGTAACCAACAGGGTATAGGCCCTACAACTGGGGGTCTGGAACTATGTATTTGACAAAGGGAAAGTATTGAGTGGACTGTGTAAATAGTGCTAGGCCCAGGTGAAGACCTGCAGAGGCCAACCAGGATTCTGTCTCTGGATTAGAAATAGAGGCCACTTTTCTCTAACAAATTGAAGTTGGCAGTCATCATAAGTGGTTATTGCAAAAGCTGCAGTCCTGGTTAAGAGCACATCCAAATTATGTACCCAGCTGGCAGCAACTGTATCCTCAATGTGGCACCTACTGTAACTCAACAAGCTCGCGTCCATGACCTGTGGGGTGAATTAAGCTGGGTGCACCCACTCTTTGGCATATGGGGGTACTGCTGAGGGGTGGCAGTTTGTTTGTGGGTACAGTGAGACTGCACAAAGTATAAGAATATTTATTTATTGGTTTATTTGAACATTGGTGACCAGGAAAGGGGCACAGAGCTGTGACTCATTTCCAGGTGTGAGCTGGGGGAGGCGTACAAGGGAGAACATTAATACAGTAATTGACATCGAAGTAACATGACACTACAGTCAGTCACAAGTAATAGCTGAAGCCTGCCACTGATAGTGATAGGGCAGTGAGTCAAGCAGCAGAATCAGGTAGAACAAAACATGATCACTCAAAAGACTGGGCAGAAAACAAAATTAAAAATAAAGCAAAATGTAAAACAGGGGAGTGCAACAAGCATGAAACTTACAAAGTGTAGCAAACAATCTTGGAGATGCATTGAGGGAGAAGAAAGCAGAAGAGTGACTGGATCAGGTGCCCGAGAGGTGAAAACAGGAGAATGCAGAAGAGAACTAGGACCTTGGCAGGGGGCAAGGTAAGAGGGATCAAGCCTAAGGGATGAGAGAAGTGAGTTTAAGAAATATAGCAGCCATGCTGAGAAAGCAAACTGATGAGTTGAGGTAGAACAATGAGGGATATTAAAGGGACGAGTGGAAGCAGAGCAGAGGGAGAATGAGGAGGGACTAGAGGGTGATACAAATTCAGACAGGTAGGAGGGAAGGTATGCAAGCCACAGCTTAGAGAGAAGAGCAGTAGATAGGCACTGGGAAGACAGGAAGGATGGGCAAAGAGTTCAAGTCAAGTTTTTTACTAAACAAAGTATTCATAAAAAGAAGTTGTTACATACATAAAAACACTTGTAAATCCATGTAAAGCAAAGATATAAAAACAGAGCTCACATTATTACAAGTGTACAATATGCAAATACAGATAAAAATCATCAAGCTTATCTGTGTGTATTTAACAATTGGATAGCTATTGCTGCAAAACTACCTAAAGCATATAGCACCACATTTTCATTAGATGCAAGAAGCTAAACTGTTTTTCTCTGATTCCTTGCCCTGTCATGAGTCTAGTAACAGGAAGGATCCATTTATTGCTAGGCTTATTCAATTTAGGACAATCAAACATAATATGTGGCACATGAAGGGGAATTTCCGAGTTACAAATGAAAGAGGACCTGATTGCTCTATGCAAAAAACAAAAACAAACAAAACAAAATGTATTATCCAGGATCTCACATCTTAACCTACAGATTGCCCTCCTCTGCCACGCAATTTCACTGCAGATTAAATATTTTTCAGGACAAAAGTTGTTTTAAGTTCTTTTAAATTGAATATTCCCAGGAGTCCTGTATTTGAGAAACCTCTCTTTGGGTATGCACATCTCCAATCCTTTGACATGCTGTTTTTGTAAAACTAACATAATCTTCTCTGGGTTTAAATATATAACCCTTCTCTAGAACCAATTTGCAAAGGGTCAAATCTATTTCCCAAATCATGATTTAGGTTTTACCAGCTGTTTAGTGTCAAACTAGCATTTGGGTAGCAAGCTCAGATCTTTTGCTTCAAAATTTTTATTCAAAAGGCTATTGTTCTTTTCATTGATTTAGGAAAAATTGCAAGGGAGCATGTTTTGGCAGCTGCTGCTAATACAAACCTAGAGATACCCAAGGCCAACAAATGGGATGTCAGCAGGGGCTTAAGGGCAAGGAAAGAGTGAGCAAGCCAAAGGCAAGAGGAGGTGAGTTCCAGAGATAAGGCAGCCATACTGAGAAAGCAGATGGGCAATTTGAGGTAGAACACTGTGGGATATTAAACGAATTAGTGTTAGAAGAGCAGAGAGAATAGGAAAAGGGAGCAGAAAGTGAAACAAGGTCAGACAGGTAGGAGGGAAGGAATGCAAACCAGCACTTAGAGAGAAGAGCAGTGAGATAGGCACTGGGAAGATAGTGAGGGAAGAGCAAGGAGTTAAAACAGGGAACAGTGGTGAGTAAGAGGGGGAGAGCTAGACGCAAACAAACAAGAGTAAAATATTGGCTCCAGTCTGGCTGCAGTAAATTTGGATGTGCCACCACAGATCACATTCATGAAGTCAAACAGTGAGAATCAATTTAAGAACAATCACATGCCAAACTGCGAGTGGAAGGCAGGACCTTTTCTTAGAAAGGGCAACTAATTTGGGGCATACATTCTTGTGGATGACATCAACGTGGACTGAAAAGGCAAAATGACCACCAAGTCACTCCCAATGTACTTGAAGCAGGGTACTGACTCAAGGGGACTGCCATCAAGGGTAGAGAAGACAGGGGTCTGGCCAAGTCTGCTAAGCCAATGATATGAACCAAACAGCATGGAGACAGTTTTTGTGGTAATCATCAAAAGCTGTTTTTTGTAGAATGAGCATTGGACATTATTAGAGTCACATTGTAGAGACTGTTCCAACTTGGAGAGGGAGGGAAGGTCCAGAGGCATAAAGGACTGTGTCATCAGTATACATGTGTGTATTAGTTGAGACACAGGCTGGGGGAGGTCATTCAGAAAAACAGTAAAGAGAATAGGGCCCATAATTGAACCTTGGTGCAATACAGAAGTTATTGGGAAAGGAGCTGACACTGATTCCCCAACCTGGACAGACTGGCTGTGATCAGAGAGGTTGGAACATAACCAGTCCACTGCCAATGCTCCATGCTACCCAATTGCTCCCATTTTCCCTTCTACTCCCTTGTTCCTCTCTTACCTTCCCCCAGTAGTAAATTATTTACTGAAATGAATTTCATTGTTTGAGGGTTGTTATTGGGTACAGTGTCACAGATTTGGGGAGGCACTTTGTGGGTCACTGTAATTCTAATGTTTTTGGAGGGTGATGGTAGAGTGTGAAGCAGCCAGGTACCCTATTGCTATCCTAGGTGTAACTACTATGTCACTGCAAATGTGAGTGCCCTGTGTAGCAAAGCTACTGCAATCCAGGCTGGCCTACTCAGAAAGTTCAAAGGTGTGGACCCAAGGGCCCCTGACGGTCACTACACAGGTATGCCATCATATTGCATAACAGCAGCACTCAGGGCATCCCTTCCTTCTTCAAAGCCATTCTGTCTTCAAATCCCACGTTATGCCACACTCTGTCATCTATTGTTGCTTGAATGTACAGTTGCTCATTTGCATACTGCAATCAGATTGGTCAATTTGGATTAGGATCCATGATGACAGGCCAACAAAAATCCATGGTTCAGAAACTCTTATTGCTGTTTTTGTACTCTGTTCAGATGTTTCCTTTTTAATAAAATATTTTATCATGTTTTGATTTTTTTTGTTACAAAAGGATTCCCTTGTATAAGTTTAATAATGCACTTCAGGGTTTATGTCATACTAACATCATCACTTGAAGGGCAGTTAAGGCATTTTGCTTTGCCTTGCGCTGCACAGCCTGAGGCATAACTATATCCCACAACACACTCATTGTTTTACCTTACTGTTTAAGTAGCTAGTAATACAATGTGGGTCTAGACGTCAAACTGCAACCAGAATGCCATGTTATATTATAAAATGGCAGAGACCAATGTAGCAATTTGATTGGTTATTCATAGTGCAATATAGGACAATGTTGCACTATAAATAACTAGTCCCATTAAAAGTACCTGATCACAGAACTTGATGGCTCTGTGATTCCTATTTAAGAATTCTATTTAAAATTTTACGTTAGTTTGAAGCCACCATTTTGTTCCATCTCGTGGAATGGCTGAGACCACACACATGAAGCAACTAACCTATTGCCACCCACTCACCCTCCCCCATGAAACACTGCAACAAGGATATCACAGTAGTTACAGAACGACTCATAAAATTATGTCCTGTATTTTTTTTTTGGTGCATTATAAATCCTCACACCCGGTCCTGATATCTTGCTGATGCTTACACTAACAGACTCTCACCACCACAGTCTCTGACCTCATTTGTAAGCTCCACCAGCCATGTAAACCCACTATACATATATATATATATATATATATACATATATATATACATACACACTGATTAAGAACTACTGTATGGCATCTACATTGGATCAAAACATCTAAACAAAGCAGTTAATTAAATGTAGTCCTAGTAGGCGGAAGGATTACTTTATGGTAAAATCCCAAATAAATTATTACTTTTTTCACTTTAAAATATGTACTATACTAATGAAACCTATGGTTACAAATAAAATGCCATTTTATAAGTGCAATAAGACACTCTGGAGTTGTGCATTATCATGTGATAATTGCACTCCCAGGGGCTGAAGGCACTCAACCTTTGGCCTCATGCCTAACTACACCCCTAGGAGTGCGGTTATCACACCATAATGCACACCCCATCGTGTTTTAATGTTTATGCTTACATGTCATGCTACTTATCAAATTGCATTGCAATTTACAGATAGAGAAGTTATGAACTCCTACTTGTTAAAATGCAGCATCTAAAAATGCTTGATGTGGATTTGGATTCAGAGTTTTATGCCCAGATCTAAACAATCCAAACTTAAGATTGCCTTGGGAGAGCATAGGGGTGCATGCACCAGGAACTTTAACTCATGGTTGAAGAACTGGTGTATGAGGAAGGGTTTGGATTCATTGGTGACTGGGGACCTACCTGGAGGGATGGAGGTTTGTTCAAGCCTGATGGCCTGCATCCATCCTGGAGGGGAATCCAAGCACTCAATGATAAGTTTAAATGCTACATTGACAAGCATTAAACTAGCAAAGGGGTGGCAGACCAGCAAGAGGTACCTGTGCCACTCCCCACAGCTAACAGTGGAACCAGTGAACCGGAGGTGGATATCTCAACAAAGCAGTGTGCAAAGATGGAGATTAGTGCCCAAGAGGTGGATAGGCAGAAAAGGGGCAAAAATCAGCAGAAGGGCAGACAGCAAGGAGAACCAGAGATAAAGGACAACCAGGGAAGGGGCTGGAGTAGAATAGTTAAACAGTCTAGGGAGGTCAAATCATGGAAAGCCATGTGTGCCAATGCCAGGAGCCTTAGCAACAAGATGGAAGATCTGGAGGCTATCATGGTGCAGTCAGACATGGACATTGTGGCCATCGCAGAAACCTGGTGTAATGATAACCATGGCTGGGAGATGGCCATTCCTGGCTACAACATATTCAGAAGAGACCGGGCAGGTAGGAAGGGAGATGGGGTGGTACTGTATGTGAAAAATGACATAAGGGCCACAGAGATCCAGGAGGAACAAAATGGGGAAGAGATACTGTGGGTTAAGTGGGAAAGGAAAATGGGACCAGCCATCCGCACAGGTGTGGGCTATAGACCACCAGCCCAGGAGGAAGAAACAGATAGGGAGCTGATGCTAGCCATCCAAAGGATGGCAGACAAGGGTGAGGTAGTACTGGTTGGAGACTTCAATATTCCAGATGTGGACTGGAGCATCCCAGCAATAGCATCAACTAGGAGCAGATTTATCCTGGACTCCCTTCAGGGTGCCTTCCTCAAGCAACTGGTCATGGAACCAACTCGGCAGAAGGCAATGCTGGACCTTGTGCTCACAAACAGAGACAGTGTGATGGGGGTAATAGTGGGGGAGCACCTGGGGAACAGTGACCACCAGTCACTGTGATTTGAAATCACAGAAGGAGCAGAACCAGACCACACAAAAACACGTATCCTGGAATTTAAGGGGGCAGACTTTGGGAAAATGGGGAGATACTTGAAAGAGGCATTAAGGGGAATGGGGCAGGAATCAGGGGTTGAGGAACAGTGGGCAGTATTTAAAACAGGGATTACAAGAGCAACATAATTATGCATTAAGCAGGTTAATAAGAGAAAAAGGAAGGAGGTCATTATGGTTTTCCAAAGAGGTAGCAAAGTGAAAGCCAAAAGATTGCATTCAGGCAATACAAAAGCACAGAGCAGAATGGGATAGGGAGAAGTACCAGGAGAAGGAAAGGCAGGGAGGTCAGTAAAGAAACCAAAGCTCAGACAGAAGAGCACATTGCAAAATCAGTGGGTAGAGGGGACAAAACCTTTTACAGGTACATAAGTGAAAAAAGAAAGGCAAAGGGAGGGATAGTGAGACTGAAGGGGGGATGGGGGCCATGTGGAGGATGACAACAGTAAAGCTGACATCCTGAACAGGTATTTCTGCTCAGTCTTTACTGAGGAAGAGGAGGGTAATGGGTCTGAAGGGAGGACAAGGGATGAGAATGGTGCAGAAATGGACACAAGTCCCTTTACACGAGAAAGGGTCCTGAAGGAACTGGAAGTAATAAGAGTTGGTAAAGCAATGGGCCCAGATGGGGTGCACCCCAGGGTCCTTAAAGAGCTAAGAGAGGTGGTGGCTAAACCTCTGGCTATCCTGTTTAGCTGATCACTGGAAACAGGGGAGGTACCCAAAGACTGGAGGACAGTAGATGTAGTCCCCTTATACAAAAGTGGGAACAAAGAGGAAGCGGGGAACTACAGACCAGTCAGCCTCACCTCAGTAGTGGGGTAGATCATGGAAGCACTACTGAAGGAGAGATTGGTGGAACATCTGGTTGTCAATGGACTGCAGGACCCAAGGCAGCATGGTTTCGCCAGGGGGAGGTCATGTCAGACTAACCTCTTTGAATTTTTTGACTGGGTGACTAGGGAGGTGGATCAGGGCAGGGCAATGGGCATGGCGTATCTGGACCTCAGCAAGGCCTTTGACACGGTGCCACATAGAAGACTATTGCACAAACTAGGGAATATGGGTGTGGGCAGGACAGTAGTGTGGTGGGTAGGTAACTGGCTGGGTGGCAGGACACAGAGGATGGTGGTAAATGGCTGTCACTCCACAGAGGGAAGAGTGACTAGTGGGGTACTACAGGGATCAGTGCTGGGACCGGTCCTATTCAACATCTTCATTAGTGACATTCGCAGGACCTAGAAGGCAGAATTTCACTGTTCGCTGATGACACAAAGCTCTGTAACAGAGTAGACACACCAGAGGGTGTAAACAGAATGAGAAGGACCAGCAGAAACTTGAAGAATGGTCAGGGGTTTGGCAGTTGAAATTCAATGCAAAAGTGCAAGATAATGCATATGGGGCACAAAACCCTGGCACAATATATCAGCTGGGGGTGAGGATATAGCATGCACCAAGCAGGAAAGGGATCTTGTGGTTATCATCTCTGATGACCTCAAGGTAGGAAACAGTGTGACAAGGCAGCAGGTAAAGCAAATATGATGCTGGGATGCATAGGCAGGGCATCACCAGCAGGAAAGGGAGGTCATAATTCTACTATACAAGACATTAGTGAGGCCCCACCTGGAGTACAGTGTACAGTTCTGGAGACCTTACCTACGCTCAGGACATAGGGTGAGAAGGTTCAGAGGAGGACAACAAAGATGGTACATGGATTGCATCACAAGTCCTATGAGGACAGGTTGAAGGAATTGAATATGTACCCCCTGGAGGACAGGAGGGAGAGAGGGGACATGATAGAGACATACAAGTATCTTACAGGGAGGAACAGGGTGCAAGAATACACTATTTTTAAGCGAAAAAGATGTTCCAGGACTAGAGGGCATGGGATGAAGTTGGAGGGAGGACGATTCAGAGGAAATGTGAAGAAGAATTTCTTCACAGAATGAGTGGTGGACAAGTGGAACATCCTGCCAGAGGAAGTGGTGGAGGCTGAAACAATCACATGATTTAAGAATGCATGGGATAGACACAAAGGAATTCTGGAAGTGAGGGGTAAGGGGCAAAAGAGTTCTAGGAAAACGTAAACTGAAGTTACAAACTCAAATGGGCAGACTAGGTGGGCCATAGGCCCTTATCTGCCGACACTATCTATGTATCTATGTATCTATGTAAATGAATCCTCCCTATTTGACAGTCTTTCAATGGACTTTCACTAGAGTAAATATACACTAGTCAGCAATATCCTGTAACTGTGGGATGTGAGTTCCTAGGAAATTAGTAATCCTGTGTGCTTTGTATTTCATGCTGAACCAATGTCTAAACTCCCTCTTTTTATTTGTTTTAATTTGTAGATAGCGTTGCAAAGCACAAGTGTCTGGCAGACAAATATCGGCTGACTTGAGTCCTTGCACTATATGCAAAGATTATTACAGAAATAAGAAAACAAGTTACAGTGCCTTTATGATGAATTTTTTATAACTAAGTGGTGACATAAAACACACTGTAGCGGGAACTGGTGAGGCTATTGAACCAAATCACTCCCCCTTGGGTTGAGCTACACCACTGCAATGCCCAAGACTCTTATGATATGCTTACTAATGTCAGTAGAATTGCATATGTGGTGGGCCACTTTATATTTCTATAGTTTTCTTCGTATTATCCTTAAATATTCTCTTGATTTCTGATTTAAAGGGAACATAAACAATGTTGTTTACATTTTTTTTGTGTAGTTGTAGATGCGGGCATGTACTGTATGAAGTCTGGTTAATCGTACCAGTGTATTGTTTTCTATGTTTGTTCTGAAATAGCTATATTTTCCCCTTATTTAGGGCCCCATATTATTGCAGCCATTTTACCACGCAATATTCATTTTTTTAATTACTTAGCAACTCCAGAACCCAGTGATATTAGTTGAACTGAAAAATTACAATGAAGCGGAATCCAGTGACTTCAGCTCAGCTTTTATCAGTGTGTTCTGCTTCACTGTTGTCTTCAGCGCAGCTGATATCAGTGGGTTCTGAAACTGCTAAGTAATTTACAAAAAGGGTAGTTGCCTTATTGCCTAGTTAGGTAGGGTGTGAACAAAGAAACTGTGCAGTGTGCCAGGCCCATAGTTAAAGGTTTGCAGAGGATGTCATGATCCACAGTGTTGCAGGCTTTGGTCAAGTCAATGAATATTGCACCTACACAGAGTATGGAAGAGCTGATCCTAGATCATGGTGACCCATTATTGTATGCTGCGGGTGGAGTGATCTAGCTGAAAGCTGAATTGTGTTTCCTTGAGAAGTTTAAGAGGAAGGATATGGTCCATCTACTGCCTACAAACATTTCCAGAAGTTTGCTGAGGATCAATATGATGGAAATAGTTTGAAAGTCATTCGAGTCTGTGATGAGACACCTGACTTGAGGGGTGGGTCATGATGGCCACTTTCTAGACCTCTGGGCCCTGGCCAGTGCAGAGGGGGAGGTTAAAGAGGATTGTTATTTATTTAAATCTTTTGTTAACTAGGTAAACCCCGAGGGCATCAACTGCCCATTTTCATGGGGAATCAGGAAGACATAACAAGTACTCAACAGAAAATACAAACATGATCACAATACAGTAATGCATGAAAAACATTTACAAATTGAGTTATCTATACCATTTTGTTTCATTTTGTTTCTGAATGCTTTGTAAGTCCTATAGCAATGAAAGTCAGCAGATAACAAGTTCCAGTCTTTGATGGTTTTACAGAAAAGTGAATGTTGGGCCAAAACAGTTCTATAAAAAGAAAGTTTCAGTTTTGATTCTTTGGATGAACATATAACATGACAAGTCCCGCCAAATTGTAGTGAATCCTTAAAAGAAATGGATGCCAGGCCACGTAGAGATCACTAAAAGAGAATCAAATGAAAATAAAAGTCAAATGGAAATAGAAATCAAATGAATCAAATGAGAATCAAATGAAAATAAAGGTATCAGCATGCCTCAGTTGGTAGCACATCCGCCTCTGAGGCAGAAGGTTGTGGGTTCTGATCCCACTCAGGGATTGGGCTCATACCTAAAAAAACACTGGCACCCAAGTGCAGTGTTAGGGAGGTGCTGTACTGTTAGAGTGTGCCATCCTTCAGTTGAGATGTTACACCAAAGTCCCTTCTATCCACTCTGGTGCTGTTCTGGTGGGTGTCTAGGTGGAAGTAAATGAACCCAAGGCACTCTTTGCAAAGAGTAGGGGACATTCCCGTGTCCTGGCCAAAATTCCCCTTCCCATATAACCAGCTCATGCAATTGTCTAAGGCTGCATGTGGGTGTTGATGTGCAATATGGCTGCCACTACACATTTATTCATTTCAATACTAGTCTAGCATCTCTTGTAAAACACTTTGGGATATAATGTGTATGAAAATAGCTATATAAATGCTGATTCTTATTCTTATTCTAAAAGCAGAGAGCATCAAATGAAAATAAATTCAACATGCAGTAGCAAATGAATTACAATGATGTGTATACCTAAAACAGTTTAGAACAAATCTGCATGCATATTGATATGAAATTTTGACTCTGTTGAAATTCTGAATCTGTTAAAAGCTGTTTCAGTAACAGAAGAGTACACTGGCAAACCCTGATCAACAACTGAAAATATAAGTGACTGAACCAAAAGCTTTTGTAATTAAAAGACAATTATTGTATTCTACATAGATGGCCAGGTCTGCTATAATCAATATGGGCACTGTAAGATGAAAATGGATCTGAATAAAAACCCAGATACATAAAGGAATCTACAGTTTCAGCCTTATTACCCTGTTAATCCCTAATGACAATTAAATAAGGGATAAACAAAACATCTGATTACTTATCAAATACACATAGAATAACGTATGGGCAAGCCTGGGTTGCGATATCAGCATATGGATCTTGAGACCAAAGCTCAAAAGGTCCTTGCTGCTATCTCAACCCCAAGACGGAAAGACAAGGTGAGTTGTATATGCTCTCCATACTTTATTTTTTATAGTATATGGTTCCGAGTTTAAAAAAATAGTTACATTTCTGGATGTTTAAGTTTCACAAGGTTTCATACCTTGTGTTAGGCGCTCCTGTTAGTTGTCAGCAGCCAAGTCCGAAGTCTGTCGGTGTGGTCCCGTTACAGTCATGACTGTTGTCTGCTGTGGAGTTTGTCAATGTGGTCCCATTGTAGTTTGGCCATTCAAAACTTAGTAGCTGTACTTGATAAAAAACTTGATAAAAAACATTTTTTAAATTGTTACAGTTTGGAAACATGGAGCTGACTACGGCAGTCCATGTCCAAACCATCTTGGTAAGTGGCGCCACAATGTTTGTTTATTTGAAGAGGTCTGTTTTGTCTAATAACATAGTGAGGAGTAGAGCCGCTGTTGAATATTCATTAAGAGCACAATAACTTTTAGAATGTGCACAGCAACATTTGAGCAGCCATCGATTTTGATACATAATAATCTTTAACCATATACTATATATACAACAGTGGTCTTGAACTTAAAAACAATAACAAACCATTTCTTTGCACCCAACCAATCAATCAGTCTTTACCCATAGTGTGGTCACTGACAAGATAGTGATTCCCTTCAAAAGGATAAAACTTGCCCAGAACTCCATTGCGTATCAAGGACTCAAATGGTACAATGAACTACCTGCTGACCTCACTGATACTACCAAGATTAGTACCTTCAAAGCTGGGCTCAAATCTCTCCTTGGCTGTAAAATGAGTTGTACCTGCCTGCGCTAATGTGATAGTACCTCGCCCCAGTTTTCCATTGACCTACCCCCCCTACATCTTTCTGCTATATACCACTTTTTTCTTAACTTGCTCCCCTACCCCCAGTTACCTGACGATGGCCTCACTTGGTTGAAAGCTCCATCTGTCTCCCACCTCAGGTGATGCCACCTCCTGCTGACCCCCCCATCCCCCTCTTATCTAATCAGTCTATCTGTTAATATGTACTAATTTAATGTGTATAAGTTCAAATTTTACTATTACTGCCTGTGTATATGCTTCAATGTTTTTCTTTTTTTCTCTGTAAACCTTGTATTTTTGTAATGTTTGTTCAACACTGATGTGGAACCTTTGAAAATGAGTCCTTGACTCAAAGGTATTAATCCCAAACTGAAATAAATAAATAAATAAATAAAATTTTACCATGCAAAACATCATTGAGAGTCAATCTCATTTACAAGTCGGACCTGGGCAGTTTAGATATGTCAATAGAGCAATAGCAGTTGATACAATAGTTGTTTACATAGCAATGAAGAAGTACAGAATCACTTGACGTATTATATACACTATATATGTAAAAATACGCAAGGTGCAACAAGTGGGTGGTTTACATATGTCAATAGAACAGTAACAGTTGATACAATGGTTATTTACATAGCAATAAGGAAAAGATAAGGATGAAGGTTCAGGAGAAGGTGAGGTGGAACCACAGTAAAAAGTTTCCCAACATGATCTACAATATATACATAATATATATAAGGAGCAACGGTGAGTGATTAAGAACTAGGCAGATGATTACTCACAGATTAGCTGGAGGAAGGGTGGAGGTAGGAATATAAGACTTGAGGGTCAACAGGCTGTCATGGGAAACATTTACAGGACTCATTGAAGGTGTGTGCAACCTGAGTTTTAAAGGTGGCCAATTTGACAGGGATCGATATTTTTAAGGTTTTTTGGAGGTTGTTCCACAGGGCAGGAAGGAAACCATTTTTGTAACAAAATGAAGCCTTGTTGTAATATAGAAATGAAAGGTCCTGTTTGTGTTCCCTTGAAAAATAAAACAATGTCATCAGCATAAAATAAAATATGTGACTTAAAATCCTCAAACAATAATTCATTTAAAAAAAACACTAAACAGTAAAAGGGCCAAGAATTGAGCCCTGAAGCACTCTAATTTCAATTCTAGCTGAAGGTGAAAAGACTCCATTAACTAAAACTTTTTGTGTTCTGTTAATCAAACAATTCTCAAACCAGCTTAAAACAGTTTCAGTATATCCTAAGTCGCTGATTTTGGCAAACTGGTGACCATGGTGAACTATATCATAGACCTTTGACAAATGAAAAAAGATCTCAGCTGCCATATCTCTGCTGTCCAAGACCTATGAGGATATGTGATCGATTCAACCAGAGCAGTAAGCATACTATACTCCTTACTGTGACAGGTGGTGCCAACTGCATTGCAACAGCTTTCAGCAAACATGGGTTAATGCCATCATAAGCAGCACTCTTTCAGGTATTGACATCTAAGAATAGTTAGAACAATTCTCCTTGGTGGCTGGACTTGAATTTGAAGTTTTCAGGTTTAGTAGTCAAGGCTGAGAAGAGGCCCCAGTTGGTATCTGGTAGGATGTGTCAGGTACAGTTCTCCGATGTAAGGGATGTTAAGGTTTGCGAAGTGTTAGTTCAAAGCTCCTGCAACTTCAGCAGTGCTTGGGATTAGGGTTCCACTGTAATTTAAATGACATATGACTTGTGTTTGGCCTTTTCCAATCTATGTGTTTGTTGCAGACCAAATGATTGTTGTCTTTTGCTATTTAATTATCAGTATCGAGCGTAATATTCTGATCTGGCTTTCCTTGTCAAAGATCCTGTCTACGTTTTGAGGTGTCTATATGGTTCCCGATAATGGTTAGCAAGTGAAGCCTTGTATTTCACCCATGTCCTGTCACTACTCTGTAGTGTTCCAGGAATTCAGGTGAAATCAAATATTATTGTCCACCTCTCTTACCAATTTCACCATAAGTAATTTTCATTAACAAATTTCAGTTGAGACTTGAAGTAGACCCATACAGATTGTACAGTATATCTGGGATGAGGTCCAATCCATCTTATTTTGGCTTGCTAAGTTCCAAGTTGAGTAGATCTAGGGGCCAGTGTTTTAAGTGGTGTGACTTTGATATGTTGGGGGGAACCTTACAGGGATTACAGTCCCACACAGTAGCTGTAATTGCAACAGCCGACATGGTAAAGTATTTCCAGACCGTTCTGTAATATCTCTTGAGCAATTCCCTGAATGCCTTCAGTATCACTGTAGGGCTACCAGAAAGAATCTGTTTATAATATTTGGAAATATCTGGAAATATCTGACCATGTCAGTTGCTGCAACTGTAGGAAAGTGATCACTCACTGAACTGGAGATGATGCCAGAGAAGGATATTCTGCCAGTCCTATTGATGAGAATTTAGTCTTTGCAGGTTTCAGTCACAGTTCTGGTGTTGCATCTAGTGGTGAAGGATATCAAATGAGTGATATGATGCTCAGATGCCCAGTTCCTTGCAAATGTATCCTTGGTATTGTTCCAAATGACGTTGAAGTCTCCTAACAATAGGGTCTGTGGATTGAAGGAACAATTAGGGAGGAGACAACTGGCAACTGCGTGGCAACTAAGGTTTAACACAAAGAAATGCAAAATCATACACATAAGCAGCAGAAACCCTGGAGCAAGCTATAAGTTTGGGGTAGAGCTGTTTGGAAGTTACTAAGGAAGAGGGACTTGGGGGTCATAATCACAGATGATCTGAAGGCCACAAGGCAGATGGCCAAGGGGGTGGGGAAGGCCACTGGGATGTTGGGGTGCATTGGAAGAGGAATCACTAGCTGAATAAGGGAGGTGATAGTTCCACTGTACAGAACCCTGGTGAGGCCTCACTTTGAGTACTGTGTCCAGTTCTGGAGGCCACACCTTCATAAGGACATTGACAAAATAGAGACAGCGCAGAGACGGGCAACCAAAATGGTGAAGGGTTTACATCACAAGCCTTATGAGTAAAGAGTCAGAGATCTCAGTTTGTACATGCTGGAGCTAAGGAGTGAGAGCGGTGACATGATATAAATGTTCAAATATCTCAATGGCATGAACAAGGTGGAAGGGGACAACATATTGCAGTTTAAAAGTAGTGCCCAAACAAGAGGGCATGATATGAGACTGATGGGTGGCCGCATAAGGGGAAATGTCAGGAAGTTATTTTTAATAGAGAGGGTGGTAGATGCATGGAATAGCCTGCTCCAAGAAGTGGTGGCAGCCCATATGGTGGCAGGCTTCAAACATGCATGGGACAGGAATAAAGGAATATTAGAGATGGCACAAAAAAGCTAAAGCTAGTGACCAGATAGGGTTACTGGCCACTTTGTTAGGTAGCATAAATGGGCTGACTGGATAGGCCTGGTCACCCTTACCTGCTGACAGTATCTATATATCTATGAGACCCAGGAGTTGATGAAATGAGGCCTTAGGGATACTGGATGTTATTAAGGACTGTGAATATGTTGTTTTGAGGCACAAAAGCTGAACAATCAACAACAGATTTTTCTTTGCAGGTCCAGTATTGGGATCTCTACTGAGAAATAAATCCAATGTCTCCAACACTACCTCTTGTGGTACTTTAGTGTATAGGAAGTCAACATCTAGGATTACTAAATGTCAGCCACCTTCCACTTTTATAATTTCTAAAGTCTGCAGCATACTGAAGGTATTCATGATATAAGCCAATATAGTTGGAGAGTGGTTCAGTAATCCATCCTGTTCCATACACTATGGGCCTCTCCAGTGGATTGTCCTGGTCTTTTGGGAACTTTGGATGGGTAGACAGTTTGTGCTCTAGTTTCAAAGTGAAAACTTTGGTGTAAGGAGCCTGCACCAAAGGGCTATGATGCAAGAGGCACCTTGCCTCAGAGTTTACAGCTATTCTGATTTTCAGATGCAGGCTTTGGTGAATTTGGGATGCCATGTGGCAAAGTCGCCCTGCACCACTCTTGCGGCAGAAGCACCTTTATGGCAGGTTACAAGGGGACTTGCACCATGGTGGTCCTGCACCATGCCCTTTTTTGGAATTTTGGAAGCTCTGATGTGGTCGTAACAGGGGGCTGACTTTAGACAAGCCAGGAGCTGATCTTAGGGCCCTGCACCACTGCTGGGCAAAGAGGTGACTGGGGAGGCCTGTAAAGAGGGAAATGTGGGCAGAGGGAGCACTGCGGGTGCCACAAGGGGTGATAAGGGAATGGCAGCAGTGTCATGGTGCTGAGGTGGCACCCAGCAGGGGTGCCATGTGCAGTTGAAAAGAACTGATTGGCCTGGGTAGAGAGGAATTGGCATTGACAGACCAGGACCAGGACCCCAGGTGGAAATAGTCCTAGCACCTGCCCCATTGGTGCCACATTCCCCTTACAGTGTAGGTGGGCAGCAGCCTGCCTCCACACAGGGGGCTGAGTAGCAGAGGACTGCTGTGGTGCCTGGGGAATGTTCCCCGCCCTAGCTGCACCCTGAAACCTGCAGCCTCTGCCACCCACTGCATGTAGGGGACTGTGGCACCTGTGGGGCAGGTGCCAGGGCTGTTTCAATTAGGGATCCTGATCATGGTCTGTCCATGCCAACCCTCTTCTGCCAGGGCTGATTGGTTCTCTTCAGCTGCACATGGCACCACTGCCGGGTGCCACCTCAGCACCCTGACACTGCCACCCTGCCCCTGTTGCCTTCTACGGCACCTCCCTCTGCCTCTGGTCCCCTCCTTGCCAGCATATTCTCTCCCCGACTTTGTAGCCCCTCTAGGATTGTAATGAATGTGTGGGAGGGGTCTTTTGACGGGACCCTCTGTCAAATCCTGCAGGCGTACCACATGATTGGTACAACACTGTGGCTGTGGCAACTGTCAGAACTTTGGCACATGGACCCCCATTGTTATAAAATAGGACACAGGTTCCCTGATGCACCTGGAGTTTGCCGCAGCCATAGATCAATGCAACTTGCATCGATCTAAGGGCCAATTGAAAATCAAGCCCTATAAATGTAACTTGATGATATATAATAAGGAACTTGTACTCCAGCAATTAAATCAATTTGTTATAGTATTCTTTTTCCAGTACCAACTCAACTTTCAGTATTTTTTCTATTTGTGTTGTCCTAACTTAATTATCTGTAGGAATCTCAGCAGACAGCTGTCTCTGAACCTTAGATACTTACTTAGAAATGTCCAATATGGCCACCTTTCAGTCTTTGTCCACCTTTTTAATGGTTATGTCAGCATTTGCTAGTAAACTCTGCAGTGTTTTCCTCTCTTCTGCACTTATATGTCAAGAAGGGATGAGATAAATACAAGGGCACCATAACACTGAAAAGCAGTTAAAGGAAAACTACACCCAAAACTTGAAAAAATATATGTTGTGCAGAATGTTTTAATTTGTAGGTGAAGTTCTAGTGTTTCCTTCCTTCTGACTGGTATCAAGAGTTTTTCCTAAATTAGCCTGCTAGCTTTAGAGTAGTTTTACAACCTCTGGAGATCACCATATCAAATAGTTTTATTGCAATTCTTTGTCCTACAGTGCACCTTGTTTCATGTAATGGTGATGTAGCAGAGCCCATAAATCCAGCAGAAAGCATTGCATTACAATCAGTTCACAGCAACAGAGATGGCTATATTTTAAAATCTGTAGAATTCAGCTTGGGGACCACCCTCATCCTAAAGGTTTTACTGTCCTGAAAAACTTTGCTGCTGGTAATTTTTGTGTAGCTTGTAAAGCTTCCAAGATATTTAGTTTGTTTGGCATGCGTGTGCCGAGTGTTGGGTCTATCTTACATCACAGTCACATGAGACAAAATGCACCGTGGGAGCCAGAAATACAATTACACTATCAGGTATGGAGAGCCCCAGGGGTCATAAAGCTAGTATAAAGCTAGCAGGCTAATTTGGGAAAAACTCCTAATACCAGTCAGAGGGAAGAAAACACTAGAACTTCACATACAAATGAAAACACTCTGTGCAACATATATTTGTTCAGGTTTTGGGTGTAGTTTTCCTTTAAGAGAAGGGGTAGGATTATGGGCAGACTAGATGGGCTGCATGGCCCCCTTCTGCCGTCACTTTCTATGTTTCTATGTTTTTATGGAAGCACATTTTGAAATATTTCCCTTAAGCCAAATTCTCCCAACAATGGGATCTCTGCCTTGAAAGCACATTTAGGGAAGAGATTCAGGAGTTGATGATGTGAGGCCTTAGGGATGTTGTATGTTATCAAGGACTGTGAAAATGTTATTTTGAAACACTAGGGCTGCAAATTCAAGCAGCATATTTTTCTTTTCAGGTCCAATATTGTGATCTGTACTGAGAAAGAAATCCAATGCCTGTAACTCACCGTTTGTGCTTTGTTAGTGAATAGGGAGTAAACATCTAGGATTACTAAATGCATACCCCCTTCCCCTTTAATAATCTCTAAACTGTGGAGTATATAAAAGTTATCCCTGACATAAGAGGTAAGGCTTTTTACTAAATGCCTAGGAAAGAAGTCAATATATTTGGAGAATGGTTCAGTAACTCATCCTATTCCAGGTATTATGGGCCTCCCTGGAGGACTGTCCTGCTCTTTGGGGACCCATGGAAGGGTATACAGTGTAGATTTAACTGGACAATATGTAATTAGAAACTTGTACTCCTGCAGTGAAATCAGATTGTTAGAGTAATCATTTTCCAGACCAGAAAAACTTCATTTTCATTATATAGTCCTAATTTAATTATTTGTTGAAATCACATCAGACCGCTGTCTCTGAATCTTAGATATTTACTTTGAAGAGTCTAGCATGGCCACCCATCTGTCTTTGTCAGCTTTTTTAGTGGTTATATTAGTATTTGCTCTTAAATTCCACAGTGTCTTCCTATCCTCCTCTTGTATTCTGTAAGTATATTTTGAAATATTTCTCTTAAGTCCAATTCACAGGCACTAGCAAAGTTCAAGACTGAGCCAAGTTCAGGACTGTTGCAGCCATTGGTGAGCAAAATACAAACTTAGGCTGTTATTTCTTTTTGTGGTCTATAGCATTTAAATATTGTGACTGTTGGGACACAGAAGATGTTTCAGACGAAGACAGAAATTCAGCATTATTTATCTGTTTTTTGCTTGAGGAAAAAGTCTTAGACCAAGATTACATGCAAATTGACAGACACTAATAGGCATGTCAAATGGATTAGCATGGACAGAGGGATCAAAAAAAGTTCCTTATTTTGAACACTTGCTTCTGTTGGCATTGATAGATAGGAGGTAATACTGATGGTATTTATTTGCTGGACATCCTGGAATTCCTGGAATGGGAACAGCCTCTTCCTCTTCCACTTGCCCCTCCTTGTAAGTTTTTTCCCTGCCCCTTCCCTGTGATTGAAAGCACAGTCTGAAAGCAGACTGATTTTGTTCTGCCTATGTTGTGCTCGGGAGGTGCATTCATCTCAAAAATAATCTTCAGTTAAATTACCATCTACAGTATATAACTCTGTTCAAGAAGTGAGTTCCAATCTCTGCTCTTCAAGATCAATCCAGTAGTAATGAGTTTTTGACCAGTTGTTTCATTATGCTATACCTTGCTTTTATTTATCAAGTCGTATACTTGGTTGAGTTCATAGTTATTTTAGTCACATGCAAATGTTGTATTTATTTGTTTTACTAAGAGAAAAAGTTCCACTGAGTGATGATCATTTGCAAGGAGGTCCTGGTTAGGACAGACAATTAATACAAATGTACAGTAGGGTGTAGGGCAGCGGGCTGTAGGATCAAAAGAATAACAAACTACATAGATTCAGAATCAAAACAGATGCAGCATACAAGTAACCATGTACAAAAACAAATCAAAGGTACATCTGGATTAATATGTACAGCACAAATTATAGAACAGATGGATATGGGGTATATAAAAATTAAACCAGTGCAGCATATTACAGCCAATTTATTAATAGCTTACATTTTTATGAACACTCACACTTATCTGAACAGTGATTTGCATCAAGCTCCTTGAATGAGTTAAGGTGATCAGTAATTTCACCTAAAGAGAACCTTGAATTTATTTTGTTGTCAGATTTCTCTATCTTTGTTTTCAGTTTCCTTTTTAAATTATCATATTCCCAGTGTCCTTTGAAAGAGTTTGCAATCTTCTCCTTTTCTTTTAAATCCTCTGCCACTTGGTTTTGCATATTCATGGCATCTGCTAAAACAACTTTAATAAAAGCTAATGAGAAAGGACACATGCAGTATGCCTTCCCAAATCTACATAAATTTGGCATGGTCTTTTCCAGAAGCAGGCTGTTTAATTAGCCTCAATCCCCTATGCATCCTACCTACTTCAAGGTAGGCTCCTATTACAATTTTCTGGCAATACATATGAACCAGCTTGTATAGTAATGAAATAAACCATGACACTCACTATATAAACTCATGTCCCTGTAATAAATATCAGAGGGGAAGACTATAGAAACCCAAGGAACAGAATTTTGGAACAATACAGTTTTATCTCACCAAGAGATGAATGCTCATTGGTGGCCACACATTTCATTAAAGAGAGACATAATGCATCTGCGCTAAACTTTTCCGGAGTGGTAATTGTGAATGAACACCCAAGAAGTGGGAATATAGATAATGCTTTAATACACAGAGAAATTTGGCACATCCACAAATTAGAAACCCTTATATATTTATTTATTGAAAGAGTTTTTCTAGGAAAGGCCTACTGAGACAAAAATTACTTGTTTCCAGTGGCATCCTGGGTGGAGGGGTACAAAGGAGAAAACAGTACAGTAGACTTACACTGTGATGACATTGCTCCAGGCAATAGGAGTAGGCATGAGCAAGGAGTGGAACAGCAATAAATATACTTGTGCAGAATACAAGTTACAGTATACAAAAGTTTACACTATTCAGTGTATCTCCAAATCAGGCGATTGGGGAAAATGAAGAGTAGGTGCAAACTAAGTACACTTGAAGCAAAAGTAGAATTTTTTTTCCTTCCTGTGTTTCCCCTCCTTGTGCCTTGACTACCCCCTTCCGACTGCCCCCTCAAGCCCCATCACCTGGTTGCTCCAGGGCTTACTTTAACCACCATCACCCTCTGCCAAAGGACCAGAGTGGGTGCCCAGTCATCGATGTGGAGCCTGTGAGTGGTCAGTCTTCATCCTGTCACTGAGGGTGCTTTTCCTTCTGGTTCCCTCCTTACTTCTCTGAAATCTAGGTGCAACATTGCACATGCAAGTGCAGGTGTGTATGCATGCCTTGGCCCAAACAGCCCCAGATCTATCCACCCAGCCCAGTACTCAGCCTTCCAACTGTCTGTAGTACCATCAAGCCTCCACTTGGTGGCAGCCCAGAGCTGGGAAGGCTAACCTCCCCAATCCGGGAGAAGAGAGCTGCTCAGTCCTCTCCCAGCCCTTCCCCCTGGCTGACCCCCGGCACTCCAAGTTCATTCCCAAACTTAGGTCACCGGCATAGCAGAGGTGAGGTGCATAGCACCTCAGCCCTCTATGTCACCAGGCCAACCACTAAAAATAACAATTTAATGTACTATTCAATGTAGATCCAAAGGCAAAAACTGTGGATTAAGGGCAGGTGCAGGTGTGAGTGGTGTACGTGTGGAGAAGAGCCTTTAGGGCAGCAGGAGTAGAGGCAGCATGAATGGTGGATGGGAAAGAGGACCAGAGAACAGGGGCCTGTAAGAGAAAGCAGACTGCCCAGCCAAGGTCAAGTGAGTGTCAATGAATTGGAAGGAGCAGGAGATGGGAGGCGAATGAAAGGAGTGAGGAGAGGTAGCACTTACCTGGTCAACAAAAACTAAAAAAATAAATAAATAAAATAAACCTCCCTTCCTTCCCTTGAAGATCATCACCTCTCTTGCTACACTTCCCTCACAACCAAGTTCCGGTAAGTCTCTCTCCTCTGCTACCTCTCCTCACTCCTTTCATTCAGAAAATGAAGAATTTTTTTTTAACCTGAAGCAATGAAAACTGTCCCTTGTTGTTGCTACTGCCTCTCCCCTATCCCCACTCTCCCAATGAGCACAGTGTGACAGGGAGCTCCTGCCACTGTTGAGGACCGACCTTTTCTTAAATCTGTTGCACCAGTTCTTCTATTGCTTAGCCTAATCTATCCTTTACAATTTCTAGTCCATAAGGTTGGCCACCTATGGGCACCCCCTTCCCTTTCTTGACTATGCTATACTGTCCTCTTCAACTTTCCTTTTCCATCTCAGGTTCTCATACAGACAGGCTATTGTGGTGACCTCCAAGTGTATGCAAAACAGGTTGTGTTTATCGTTGTTGGATTTAGTATGTAATAGCACTATGTCATAATATACCTTATGTTTATGAAACCTGTAAATGTTGAAAACACCATGGCACTAGGTGTTTTTGATAATGGTAAACATACTAGGTGACTATCATAGAAATTAAGTTAGTTGTGCTATTTAAAATGCATGTAAATTGCTGTAAACTGAACAATTCTGAAATTTCATGGTGATTTGCATATATCACATGATGCTTTGCATTATGGAAGTATGTATGATGTTATATTTCTTTGAAACTTGATTTGTTGCCAGTGCCCTTTGGGGTAACCCTTTTTTTCAGTGATTCTGCACTGAGGTTCTATGTTTTTAGCTTGTTTTTTTTTTCCTTTTGAGCCCTGCTACCCAAGCAAATGGGCCCCACATAGGGATGATGGATTATCACTGAAAAGTGATTCGATCAGAGATCAGTGTCAGTAGGTGTTGGCTAAATGCAGAGAAAGGACATACATGGTCTGTTGCTGCAAACTGATGTACTGAAGAAGGAGTATGGCATTGCAGAAGCTTATTTCCTATATTTTGAATAAACATCACACAGAGATTATGTGTTGAACCTGAAGTTCGGTGTCTGGTCCGTATGTTATCCCACAACCCCTCCACAGACTTGGTGTAGGAAGTGGGATAACTTGCTGGAAGCATCTGGACTGGCCGAAGAGGGACATTTGCTGGTGGATATAGCCCAGATATCACAGGTGGACCGATGCACCTGGAGTTGCCAGAGGAGAAGAAAGTTTGTGGAGTTCTGACCAGAACCATGGCTGACAGACTGAGAGAAGCTGCTGCCTGGACTGGACCTGGAAGCTTGGAAGAAGACAAAGCCTGAAGACAATAGAGAGATGCAGGCCGAGGCAGGCTGAAAGTGCAAGAGACAATACCCTGGAGGTGGAGACCCTGATGAGGATGAGCCACTGGATGAGTGGGCAATGACTGGAGGCAGACTGACCATGCAGAGAGGTGGAACACCAGTGCTTGAAAGGTCCCTGCTGGAGAATTTGGATAAAGAATCAGAGGAGGATTTTTCATGGGCTCAGCTGGAGGAGGACCCCCAGATTGAGCAGAGTATTCCTTTGTTGCCTGTGTTCCCAGGATGTTACCAGTTGGAGACTGAAGATGCAAGTATGGAACTTGAATGTGAGACTCCAGGTAAGACTGTGTCTAGTGATATTGTGATGGGGTTGAAGACTCCAAGCAAGCAAGAAGAAGTATATGAGGCTGAAGGGACTTTTTTTGTATTGATGCAGCTAAATCTATTAACAGTACTGACTGGGGTATACTGCAGGCTAAAGATGCTAATGTTGTCAACATGTTATAACACGTTAAGATCAAGAAGGTGATACATGTGTTTTATTTTTTTGATGAAAAACCTACAAAGGAGGAGGTGGGTGGAAAATGGATTGGAACTTGTGTTGAGGTAACATCAGGTGTCCGTATCTGTAGCAAGTGAAATGAATCAACAGACATGGTAGGCTTATGTAGAGGGGCTGAACCTAGGACTGGGCCCCTGCTTAAAACTGACATGTCTGGAGGGGTTGGAGCGGGTAATTGCTCACCCTAAAGAAAGTCTTTCTATGGTACTGGACTTTACAGTTGTCCAGATGTTTGGTCTGTAAAATATGATGGACTTTCCCTAAAAGGAGAGGGGAAGGTACTGTTAGCCTCTGTTGAGAAATGTGTTAATGCCTCAGGGTAAAGAATAATCAAGCAATAGAGTCAAACATAATAAACACAGCAATAGAGTCAAGCCATACAAAGACAAAGGTACTGGATTTTAGGAGGGCTGACTTTGCCAAAATGGGTGAGTGCCTAAGGAGTGCACTAGCAAATGGGCAGGAAGGAGGGGTGGAAGAACAATGGGGAATAATAAAAACTGCCATCACAGAGATAACAAGCCTTTGTGTAAAGCAAATAAACAAAACAAAACGAGGTAAGAAACCACTATGGTTCTCAAAGGAAGTGGCAGTGAAGGTTCAAGAGAAAAAGAAAGCATTCAGGAAGTACAAGGAATCACAGAAGGAACAGGACAGAGAACTGTATCAGTTAAAGCAAAAGGAAGCTGGGAAGGCAGTCAGAACAGCAAAGGCCCAAACCGAGGAAAAGATAGCCAACTCAGTTAAGAAGGGGGATAAAACCTTTTATAGGTACATCAGGGAGTGAAGGAAGACCAAGGGAGGGATAGTGAGGCTTAATAAAGGGGGTGAGAGTGGGCAGAGGGTGACTGTGAAAAGGCAGAGATACTAAACAAATATTTTTGCTCAGTATTTACAAAGGAAGAGGGGGAGGTACCTAAAACAAACAGTAGAAACACTCTGGATACAGAAGTTGATACCACCCATTTACAGAAGAAAGGGTTCTGAAAGAACTCTTAAAACTGAAGGTGGACAAAGCAATGGGGCCTGATGGGATTCATCCCAGAATTCTAAAAGAACTAAGGTAGAACTAGTGACACCACTGACTACCCTCTTTAACAAATCATGGGAGGATGGGGTGGTACCCGAGGACTGGAGGAGGGCAGATGTGATTCCCTTCACAAAAGTGGGAGCAAGGCAGAAGCAGGAAACTACAGACCTGTTAGTTTAACCTCAGTGGTAGGGAAAATGATGGAATCACTTCTGAGGAAAGAACTGTTGAGTATCTAGAGGCCAGAGGGCACAGGACCCAAGGCAGCATGGATTCACAGTGGGAAGGTCATGCCAGACAAATCTGATGAGATTTCTTTGACTGGGTGACCAAAGTAGTTGATCAGGAGGGCTGTGGACATGGCCTACCTAGACTTTAGCAAGGCATTTGACACAGTCCCACACAAAGATTAATATAAGTTAGCCAGCCTGGGAGGGTCCCAAGATGACAGCCTGAGTAAAGAATTGGCTAGAGAATAGGACACAGAGAGTAATAGTAAATGGAGTCCACTCTGAAAAAAAGGAGGGTTAGTAGTGGGTACCGAGGAGTTCAGTATTGAGACCCGGTCCTCTTCAATGTCTTTATAAGCGACATTGCAGAGGGACTGGAAGGAAAAGTATGTCTCTTTGCAGATGACACAAAGATCTGCAACAGAGTTGATGCACAAGGTGGGGTGGAAAGGATGAGAAGGGACTTGGCAAGGTTAGAGGACTGGTCAAATGTATGGCAGCTTAGATTCAATGCTAAGAAGTGCAAGGTAATGCACCTGGGAAACAAAAACCCAGGGGAAGAGTACACAATGGGGGGTGAGATACTAACAACAACAAAAATGGAAAGGGACCTGGGGGTAGACATATCAGATGACCTAAAGGTGGGCAAGCAATGTGAGAGGGCAGCAAGGAGGGCTGGGGAGATACTGGGATGCATAGGGAGAGGCATCACCAGTAGAAAACAAGAAGTTATTATCCCTCTGTACAAACAGCTGGTGAGATCCCATCTGGAGTACTGCGTGCAGTTCTGGAGACCCAATCTCCGCAAAGACATAGACAGGATGGAAGCTGTCCAGAGGAGGGCAACTAAAATGGTGCAGGGTCTGCACCGGAAGACATATGAAGAGAGACTTAAGGAGCTTAATATGTATAGCCTCGAGGAAAGGAGGGAGAGGAGGGACATGATAGAAACTTTCAAGTACCTCAAGGGAATCAACAAAGTCCAAGAGGGTATCTCTTCAAAGAGGTGTGCAAGAACAACGGCACAATTTGAAGATAGAAGGGGGGCTGCTCAGAGGCAATTTAAGGAAGTATTTTTTCACAGAGAGGGTTGTGGATGTATGGAATGGCCTTACAGAGGAGGTTGTGGAGTCAAAAACAGTGGTGGAATTCAAGCATGCATGGGACAGTCATAAGGCAATTCTAGGGGGTGGGGGTAGGAAGAAGTAGGCTGCTGGTTAACTAGGATCTGCAGCTTATCCATCAGGTAGGGAAATGGGCAGACTGGGTGGGCCAAGCGGTCCTTATCTGTCGTCAAATTCTACGTTTCTATGATATCCACTATGTTTATGATGGAATGTTTACTGTTAATACGGGCCCTGAGACAGAGCTTCTGAAGATGGACAGGTGGAAGCTCCATCCCTTCCTGGGACAGGAAGGTAGTAAGCAATGTGCAATAACTGCTTCCCTCTTAAGGTGGGGGATATGTGACAGGGAGCTCCTGCCATTCTTGAGGACCGACCTTTTCTTAAATCTGTTGCAACAGTTCTTCTATTGCTTAGCCTAATCTGTCCTTTACAATTTCTAATCCATAAGGTTGGCCACCTATAGGCACCCCCTTCCCTTTCTTGACTATGCTATAGTGTTCTCTTTAATTTTCCTTTTCCATCTCCGGTCCTAGGACAGGGAGGTTATTGTGGTGGCCTCCAAGCTTATGCAAAACAGGTTGTGTTTATTGTTGTTGGATTTAGTATGTAATAGCACTGTGTCATAATATACCTTGGGCCAGATATTCAAAAGGGTTGCGCCATGTGCAACAGAGATGTGCCAGCGCAAGTCCGAAAATGCGCCATTGTGCGATATTCAGCGAGAGGCAGCTGCACCACTCAAGTTGCAATGCGCAAGAGCGCAATGGTAATGAATGCATGTGCAGCCATAGGGGGAGGAACCATGAATAAATGGCGCAGTGCGATATTCAACAACATGCGCCATGTGCAATAGGGGAGGTAGAGGAAGTTGTGCGATAGCAGAAATGAGTCAAAATAAAAAGGAACAAGAGAGAGGTGCAAGAATGCTACAGGAAGGCCTGAAGTGGGAATGAACTGGCAGCAAGAGCAGAGAGAGGATCAGAGAGAGGGACAAAGAAGGAGCAGGACAGGGCACACCTGTGCCACGCAGGACAGGTGTGGGGAGACAGTGACAGTGAGCGGACAAACAGGGCAGTATCGTAAGTTTGTTAATGAGGTCAGTGGTGATCTTCTTATTGATTTGCAGAATATTGATTGGACTTATCTGGATGCAATACCAGATGTAAATATTGCTGTTGATTATTTTACTTCCACTCTTGTGGGGTTACAAAATAAATATTTTCCTAGAGTGGTTAGGAGAGTTAGAGGCTCCCTTAATAAATGGATTACTGCCCCCTTGTTACATTTAATCAAATTGAGAGATGCTGCTTGGAAATTGTTTAAGGTAACTAAGTCTATGTTAGATTTTAATAGTTATAGGAAGCTTAGAAATGAATGTAAAATAAAAAGCAGGCAAAGTAAATCTAGTTATTTTCAAAAATTGCAAACTTCTAGTTTAAATAATCCGAAAAGGTTTTGGTCTTCCATAAATTCTTTAATTAATCCTTCTAGAAAATAATCTATTGGGGTTTTTAGTAAGGATGGTCAGGTGATTTCTGATGTGCAGGTTATTTGTGATTCTTTTTTGGACAAATTCTTTGATTTATCTAGGTATACGCAGGCTTTTACTCAGGACCTCTGTATAGATAGACAATCTTGTGTTGTTTCTGAATCTGGTTCTTTTTCCTTTTTACCTATAGAACCATATCAGGTTTATTACCTTTTGGAACACATGCCAATTTGTTCTAGTGCATGTGAACTTGATACTCGGTTCTTAAAATTGATTTCTGAATATATTACTCATCCACTTACTTCTATTTATAATCTGTCTTTGCTTACTGGATGTTTCCCTGATGTATGGAAGCAGACAGTGATCAAATCCATCTATAAATCAGGTGATAGAATGGCTATGGATAATTATCGTCCTATTTCTCTTTTGCCATCTTTGGGAAAAATTTTTGAAAGACTTGTGAATGAGCAGTTTACGGCCTACTTACAAGAAAATGGTCTTAGGACTCCTGATCAGCATGGGTTTCGTAAGTATCATGGGACAGGGACGGCCTTGGCCAGGTTCACGAAATACACCAGTGTAGCTATGGATGAGTGTCTGCTCACTGGTGCTGTGTTCGTGGACCTGTCCAAGGCCTTTGATCTTGTAAGTCATCCTTTGCTGATTAGGATGCTTCGAAGATATGGTATGACTGAGATTGCTGTTGATTGGTTTCATAGTTATTTGTCAGATCGTCCACTTAAAGTAGGACTAAATGGAGTTTTTTCAACTAGTAAAATTTTGTCACAGGGGGTGCCTCAGGGGTCCGTTTTGGGCCCTTTGTTGTTTACTGTATTTGTTGATGTTGTTCCATCTTTATTGAAGGATTCACATTGCCTGATTTATGCAGATGATATTATTTTGTATAAAGTTCAGTTTCTGTTGAACTTATAAATAATTCCTTAAATAAGGACTTTGCTATCCTTTGTGGGTGGTTAAAAGGGAATTGTTTGGCATTAAATTATTCTAAATCAAAATGTATGTTCTTTGGATCCAGGATTAGATTAAATAAATCTCAGAATTTGTCCATTTCTGATTTGTTGGGTAATGGGTTGGAGCAGGTAAAACAATTTAAATATCTTGGAGTGTTTTTGGATCAACACCTAAAATTTTCTGATCATGCAAAATTTATTTCTCGTCAGATCAATCAGAGACTTGGTGTATTATTCAAGTTTCAATTCCTGTTGACTTTATCAGCAAGACGTGCAATAGCTGAGGGTGTCTTATTACCACAGTTGAATTATAATGCATTTCTTTTTACTAATCTGTCTAATAGAGAGTTATCTCTCTTTACTAATGTGTTTCATGGTATTTGTAGATTTACTTTTAAGTTGTCTTATTTTACTCATCATTGTGAACTGTATAGACTATCTTCCTGGCTTCCTCCGGGGATGGGTTGTCTGTACAGTTTATGTTTATTAACGGATACAGTTCTTCGTCAAGGTACAGATTCTCCGTTATATTCACTTTTACACATTAAAATAAACTCACGGGAACTTCGTTTTGGTCAACAAACTAAGCTAAAGGTTCCAAAAACTAAGACAAAAATGGGGGATGGTTTGTTTACTTACTCTGCTGCTAAAAATTGGAATGAGCTTCCTATTGTTTTATATGAAAATGTTTGTCATCAGACTTTTAAAATTAGGTTAAGAAATTATTTTCTTGCTAAACTGCATTGTTGTTGTTTTCGGGTAATTATTTTGTATTTATTTATTTTATTTGGAATGTATGTTTGATGTTTGTATTGTATTGTGATGTGAGTTTGTGAATTGTAAACATCTTGACTGTATATGTATGGTCTCAGGGTCGTACATGAAAACGGGCCTTTGGCTCATTGTACTTACCTGGTAAACAAATGTTTAAAATAAAAAAAAAATAAAAAGTGCTGCAGAGCAGTCAGGGTAGTGGTAGGAGGGAGGACAGCAGAAGGCCAGAGGTGTATCCAGTGCTGGGGCAGCAGCACAGAGGACAGTGGGGGGAATGGGACAACATCTGCCGGGGGGGGACAACAGCCAGGGACATGGCCAGTGCCACCATACAGATGGAGGTAGTAATGAGGGGTGTGAGAAGGCAGGCAGCAGGGTGCGGCTGTGGAAGGGCCCATCGGCGGTACAACCCCAACAGGTGGTACCAAGCCCGCATCACCTTTCGAGCAGTATACTGATACAGAGATTGTGGGCCAGTACCGCCTGAACCGGGTGATCCTGAGGTGGCTCTGTGAGCTGTGCAGTGATGAGATGCAGGCACCCACACGACAGAGCCATGCTGTGTCAGTGGAGACTAAGGTGACAGCTGTCATGTACCTGCTCATCACGGGCACCTTCCAGAGACCAACAGGGGACACAACAGGCATAACCCAGTCGGCCGCGTCACGCCTACTCACACAATTCCTCAGCGCACTGCTGCCACATTCGGCGGAGTACATCCATTTCCCCAGCACACAGGCGGAGCACACAGCACACATACAACAGTTCCACAAGGTAGCACGTATGCCTGGAGTGCTCGGGGACATTGACTGCACCCATGTGGCCATCCGCACACCACCTGGCCCGGATGGCGTAGCCTACAGGAACCGTATGGGATACTCCAGCATCAACTGCCAGGTGGTGTGCGATGCCAGGGGGCGCATAATTGTCTGTGCCACGCACCCTTGGGGAGCACATGATGCCTTCGTCTGGCACCAGTCTGCACTGTGCCACAGGTTCAAGAGTGGGGACATCCCCACTGGCCACCTAGTGGGTGAGTATGCACAACACGCAGGATGACATGGGCAGCTGTGGGGGGGAGGCACAATCAGAGGTGCCGTGGGTACCGGCCTTGATGGCCCATGGCAGAGCGATGCAGACCACCATACTAATGTACACCCTCTATACACAGGTAACAGTGGATACCCACTCCGTCCCTGGCTGCTCACACCATACCGGTGCCCCTCGACCCCATCGCAGCAACGATACAATGAGGCACATGCCACCACACGTAATATCATTGAGCGTGTGTTCGGGACGCTGAAGTCACGGTTCCGGTGCCTGGACATGTCTGGCGGTGCCCTACAATACAGCCCCTCGAAGGCCTGTGGGCTATTCCTGGCCTGTTGCATCCTGCACAACATAGCCAATGACTGTGGGATAGCCGTAGAGGTCCAAGAGGGGGACAGTGATGGGGACAATGAGGACGCCGGTCCAGACGGTGATGTGCAGCCACCCCCTGGGCGAAGGGACCCCGCCTGTTCAGGATGGCTCAGCTGCACTGGGACACCATCACAGAGGAGCATTTCAGCCAACACAGATAGGTCACGGGGCCATGTGCAACCATCAATGGCAAGGGCACAACCCACAGTCAGGCATGGACGAAACCCAGGGGTGGATGGCAGCAAATGAATGGGACTGAGCGTGGATTCACACACGCTGTCAGGGATGGGCATGGCCAAACACGACACGCGCACACACGCATACATGCACACACACACACACACACATACACACACATGCACACACCCCCACCCCCACACCACAAGACATGCACAAGGGGCAGAAGGCACGCCGACCATGACTGCAACACATAGCCACACACAGACCCACACACGGCAATGCCCAGTGGATGTCACTGTGCATGTGTCAGATGCTGGGCACAATTGCACACTAGTGGACAGCGCAACGCAGACATCATCATGCACACACCACAGTGGCCAGCAGCCAGGAGGGTGTGCACATGGACTGTGTGTCTGCAGGGCCGGGTACCCCACCCGTGTGTCTTATGGTGGACAACACATGCACACAGGGCAGCGGCAGACAGTGGCCATGGTGGGAGACAGGTCAGTCACGCGTTACAGTTCCACGACCACCACGGATGCGTGGATGGCCCTGCTGAGACTTGCCAGCCGTGCCAGGCTGACCATTGGCATCATGGGGTGGCACAGATGTTCCCCAGGGGTGACACTCCGGGAACATGACCGTGTTCATGCAGGGGTCTGCAGCTCACCAAACATGCCTGCACCTGGCATGCTCGGTATGCCCACAGCCAAACCTGGTGTCGACATGGGAGGTGTCGCACAACACCGGGAATGGAGGGTGAACAAGGCACTGCACGGTGTCTGTGGCACATAGGCAAATAACTGGGTGCCCATTGTGGCCATGATGGCTGTGAATGCATGCGTCTGCCTGTCAATGGCAGCGGTCACATCCTCCCGCAGCCGGTCCATCCCTGCCAGGAGCAGACTGGTGTCCCTGCTGTACCACTCCTCTGCCTGGCACAGGACCACACTGAGTGTATCCACTGCCATCACAAGCCGCAACTACTGATCCACTGAATCCTGGAGTATGCGGGTGTGCTCATCTAAGAGGTCATCCGTCTGATTGGCATGCTGTCCCTCATGGTGTTCGTGGCCGTGCTGGGCAGCACCCCTTGAAGTCAGGCGCTGCACACCAGAGCCATGCCTGGGCACGTCCACACATGGTGCACTGATGCCACCTCTCCAACATTGTCCCCCGTCCCCATTTTCCAACTGATGGCACTGCCCCTCTGGCCGCCGATCGCCAGGGCTCACCGGTGCCACCGTATCGGCTGCAACAGCCCCACAGGCCTGGATGCACATCAGTGCTGCCCCACTGGGGCATACAGGCACAGGCTGAGACTGTGATGTCATGCAGGCCTCCACGGTGGCACCACCCACGGCTACGCCCATGCCATTCCCTGCTGTGGGACCATCCTGCATCCCACACGTATCACTGTCTGGGATGTGTGATCCATCATCATCGGTGCCTGATCCAGCACCAGTCTGTGCCCCAGCATGTTGGAGTCCATGGCCGCTGTCACACTGGGACACAGGCAGGGCCTCGTCTGTACCAGCACCACCAGCTTCAGTCAGGACAGACATGCAGGTATGTGATGGTACTGACCCTCGGACACCTGTGGAGGTGGATGGGCGCTCCTCTGTGTCCAGGACCCCACCCACAGTGGACACATCCACCACCGTTGACCCATGTAGACACTCAGGAGCTGAAGGGAACACAGTAGCATTAATGTCTCCGCCCTACACTGTGGCACTTCCCTCGCCTTCCACACAGTGACAGCACAGGACCTACCATGCAGTGACAGGCTGCCACCCATCTGGAAGCCACCACCTGGAATGCCCTGTATGGCACAACGCTGCATACTGCCAGCCACCTGCACCTCCAGTGGCATCAGGTGTGGCACATCCGGCTGCCCACCACTGGTTGCAGCACATGCTGCCCTGATGGCAGCCACCTTGTCCTTAATTCTTCTTCTGTCCATGCAGACCTTCTTTTTACATTCCTGCATGGACCGCTGGTGGCTGCCATGCTGGTTCACGGCATGCACAACCTCACCCCATGCCGCAGCATGGGCCTGTGGTGTTCCCCGCTGTCCACTGAGCAGCAGTTCCCTGTCAAGGTATGCCTCGAACAAGGCATCTGTTTCCACCCGTGTGAAGTTGGGCCTCCTCTTCCTCCAACATCACTGTTCCTCCTGTTCCTCATGTTCAGTCATTATAGAGCCTGTGGAAATGACAGTGTTACCTTTCACTGTGCAGTCCCATGCATCTCCCACACACCACAGTCCACACTTCCAAACAGCATGCAACCCACCACAATAGACTGCAATACCAGACTGTGGCCTCTGCAGCCCCCTGTCACATTTATATAGCGCAAGGCATGCAAATGAGGCGAGGCTCAAAATTAAGTGGATGCTAATGCAGTGGCTGCGCCATGGAATTGCTGATGAGCTGATTTGCATATGCCGGCTGAATAGTGTGCTGTTGCACCTTGCGAAGTTGTATTGAGCGTGCTCAGGCACAGGTGCAGCTCTGTGATGTGCACAGTAGGCACCGCACGGTGTATGTCCGGGGTGCTGACGCCAATGCCTGCTGCGCTGCTGACGTGCTGAGCACGGGAGGCAGTGCAGGGCATGGACACCACTGTGCCAGTGGTGCTAGTGCGCTGTTCACATGTATGGCACTCTTGCCCTGGAGCGCCGTAGGCTCCGTAGTGCCACAGCATGGTAGACCACTGCAGGGCATCTCATACAGGCACCCAATCACGCTACACGCAGGGAGTACCAATCGTGCTGTGGCGGTCCATGCACGAGAGATCCTTGACCCTGTGCTCGACCTTTGCCCCCTAGGTGCCATGCGTCCACATGGGTGCACCCCTATTGCACTGTTCAGTGACAGCACGATGGGAATGGCAGTGCTGTACCGTGCAGCATCTACATGTGGCGGACGTGCGCTACAGAGTGCCATTTTGACTCCAAACCAATGCAGAGATGGTGAGATGGAGGGCTGCTGTGTGGAGCCAGGTGGAGCTGGCCAATTTGGTGGCCATCGTGGAGCCCCATGCTGGGGCCCTTTTTGGCAATGACCCCCTGGACAGGGCCAGAAATACCATCTGGTAGGAGGTGGCGGTGGTACTGGAGGAGATCACAGGACTCGCCCGTACCTCGGAGCAGTATCACCACCGATACGGGGACCTCCAGCAGTGGAAGGACCTGGACAGGCTTGCCCACCTGGGGGCATGTGCCAGGCGAGGCGCAGTGCCACGACCAAGTAGGTGCCCCATCCATACACTGGTTGCGTCCATATGGGTATTGTGGTGGGCATGTGTCCACCACACGGGGGGGTGGGTCATCCAGTGTGGGCAGTAGTAGTGGTAGTGGTGGTGGTGGGGAGTTGCGGCATGGCTGGGCTGTGTGGGATCGCACACACCAGGGGGTGGGGAGCCTTTGCTACTGGATTGTGCTGATGTTCCCCTCTCCATATTTGCACCCTAGGCCCCGAACAGCGCCCCTAACCCACGAGGACTGCCACTGCTGAGAGGATAGGGGAGCTGGTCAACAGCCACAGGCTTCCGGTCCCAACATCGTACAGTGCCCGGATCAGGCTGATGAGGGTGAGTGCCTTTCTTTAAGGATATTCTGTGCATGCTGTGTTGCAGGGTAGGTGGTGGGGCATGGCCACCATCCATTGACACCACTGCTATGCACCACATGGTACCTCAGCACTGTCCTGTGGTACTGAATGTGTGGGTGTGCATCGCGGTGTCCATGCATGCACCGGGTACATAGCTGGCCAAAGTACTGTCGACTGCATAGCCATGTCACTGTACAGCCATGTGGTGCTGAGTGGACTTAGAGGTGGTGTGTGCAGCGGTCTGTATGGCTGTGTGCTCCTGGGTAGGCAGGTCATGTGGACACAATCACTGTGGGTGGTCGCACACCATCACAGGAGCGTGTCCCATGGCTGTATGCCATGCACAATGGGTGGGCTGCAGGGGGATGAACATTCACACCTATTGACTCTGCTCCCTTGTCCTAGGTGGACAGAGGATGATGTGGATGGAGAGGCCATGCAGGAGCTACTCCAGGTTGCACGGGTGTCATTGGAGATCTTGCAGAGGATGGACCAGCATGGTGTCCGGAGGCATCGTAGCAGGAGATGCCACAGGAGCGGGAAGCGTGGTGGCTGCTGAGACCCCTGTGCCCCAAGTTCCACCCTACCCCCGTGGACCCACCTTCACACCCCTCCTTCCTTATCCCATTTGTTCACCCCGCCCCTTACCCACCCCCACCTGGTTTGTGGCCCTCACGCCCAACTGATGTATATATATATATATGTAAATAGTTGTACAGTAATTTACCTTGTAATATACATTTGTTTTGTTATGCCTACTGTGGTGGTCTCTGATTTGCATCAGGCTACAGGTGCTCAGCTGCAGTGGTGTGCATGGCACCAGGGGTGGTGCAGTCATGGGCATGTGTGTGTGTCCATAGGGGAAGCGACTATGGTGGGGTGTAGCTATCAGTCACTGTCTGTGGTTTGTGTGTTGTTCCCTGTGCACTGGATGACTGTGTGCAGTGGTCCACAGTGCATGCACTGTGTCCATGGTGCCCCTGTCAGACCATCCATGGCCTGTGCAGCTGATACCCTTGCATGTCTGTGATCTGCATGGTCTGCTGGCATGTCAGTGGTGGCTGTCCATGCTGGACAACCACTGTACCCAGCACAATGCCGGATTGCCTCCTGTCACCGGTGTGGTGCACGTCTGCCTCGGGTAGTACTGTGGTCTCCGCTGTTGTCCCACCTCCATGCTGTCGCTTGTGTCTGTTGCAGGGGATGTGCTCCACTGTCTGTCACTTGTGCTCCGGCCGCATGCTGGTGGTGTACAGCTTCATGGTGCCTGCGCAGGGTGGCTGGCACACCTGTGCCATGGAGGGGTGCTGGCTGTGTGTACACGGCTGCCATGGCCACACACCAGTGGTTTGGTTGACCCGCTACTGTGTCCCTGTGTTGGTGTGCCCTTGAGTATGGGTGGGTGTTTGTCCATGCACTGTGTTGCATCCTGTGTGGTGCATGCTTCCATGCAACACTGTGGGTGTCTGCACTGGCTGTTGTGTCCAGAGCTGGGACATGGTGTGTCCTTGGGAGGGTGTGCAGGGTGCTGTACCACTGGTGGTGGGGTCCAGGGTATGCCCTGTCGCATGTGGGGTACGTCGTGTGCCGACGCATGGTCGGTATCTCAACCTCGGGGGGGGATGTGCAGGGCGGCACTGTGTATGCAGTTGTTGCATCACTGTCTGCTGCCGCCCACTGCAGGGTGCTCATGGTGGGGCTGCCTTGCATGGCTCCATGGCGAACAGGGTTGCATTGTCACAGTGGGGGTGGTGGCATGCATGGGGTGTCCTGCACTGTTGGTGCTACTCCTGGGCAGGGTGTATGGAGATCGTGGTGCAGGGTGTGCTCTGCATTGGTGGGATGGTGTGGCACGGGGTGGCTGGACATCCTTGTGTGCTGGTCACAGCTTGCCAGGGGGTGTGCTAAGGAACCATGCCCCGGCTGTGGGTTTGTTGCTGGTGTCCATGGGCCAGTGGTTCTTCCAGCTCTCCTCAGGTTGTGCAGTGCATGAGGTGTGGGGGGCAATGTCTGTTCTGCTGTGTGCTCCTCTGCCCATCTCTACCATGGGTGGTGGGCCCCTGCATCCTGTCCCTGCGCATCCCTGGTTGTGCTGATGCACTGCTACCCTGCTCCACTGAGCATCCCTGATTGTGCTTTTGCTCATCAGACCTGTGCCACTATGCATCCCTGGTTGCACCATGGCGCAGTTGGCGCGATATTCAGTCATGTGCCACAGGCACATCTTGACCAGTGCAGTGTTTGAATATCACGTGTGTGCAGTCCCACCTGCCACCCTCGTACCCACATCCTGCTGTCAGGAAGTCAGCACTGCGGAACAGAAATCCCTGTAAAAAAGAAAAGCATTCCATGACATTTTGTTTTTAACCTGTAAACAAGAAAACGGTCCATCGTCATCTCCCCGTCCCCCTCCCCCATCCCAACCCTCCCCTGTGCACCCACCTCCCTGCAACTCCCCTCACCTATACTTACCCTCTGGAGGTCAGGAGCCGTGATCTTCTCTGGACCGGGAGACGTCTGCATTCTTCAAAGCCAAACTGCGAAATGAGGAATTGAGTAAATGCTGTATAAAGGGACTGAATGGGGGGTTTCAACTTAGGTTGATATCTCAGCCAATTTTAGAACTTTTGGCCACAAATTTTTAACATGGGGTTCTTGGGAACCCTTCTCAAGAACACTGTCATTGTCATTTTGTTTCTCTGTCCCGAAAGGTGATTTTTCGGTCAATGCTCAGAATCACCTTTTGGGATCGATTCACGAAACAACAGTGCCACTGTTCATGAGGTGGGGTCCCAAAAAGCCCATGTTGCAATTTTGGTGAGAAAATTCCTAAAAATGACTGTGTTGCAAGTGTGCATTGTGCAGTTTCTACTCATGCCTGTAACATTGCCAATTTTTAATATTTTCACTCCAGATTTTCAACATTGCCATTTCTTAACACCTCCATATGAACAGTACAGCTGTTATTTTTCATATCTTGCCCAAAATGTGTTTTCACACCTGTGGCACAGAATGGCATTTTCACTGTGTGAAATCAACTTTTGGGATGGATTAACAAAATGACAGTGCCACTATTCATGAGGGGAGGACCCATTAAGCCCATGTTGAAAACTTGGTGAAAAAATTCCTAAAAATTACTGCTTATGGGTGTGTGTTGCTCACTTTCTACGCACCCTCGTCACTTTGCCACTTTTTCATATTTTCTTTTCAGATTTTCAGCATTTTACCATTTTTTCACACTACCCTATGAACAGAACAACTGTCATTTTGCACATCCTGTCAGGAATGTGATTTTACACATGTGGCACAGAATGACATGGTAGCTGTGCAAAATCAAATTTTGTGATGGATTTACACAATCATAGTTGCAATGTTCATGAGGGGAGGTCCCGTAATGCCAGTGTTGAAAATCTGGTAAAGAAATTCCACAAAATGAGCATGTTATAAGCATGCATTGTGCAATTTCTATGCACGCTCGTTACTTTGCCATGGTTTTCCATTTTTCACACTTCTGTACTATCTGGATGGAGGGATGGGGGCACAGGGTCTGAAGGTCTGTGGTTCCCATTCTAACATATGAATACTGTTGAACTATCTTGATGGAGGGATGGGAGCTGAGGGTCCAAAGGACACTGTGCTCCTTGGACACTGCACTCCCACCATGACATATGGATACTGCTGTACTATCTCAATGGAGGGACCCTGCGCTCACCACCATGACACATGGACATTGTTGTACTATCTGGATTTTGGAATGGGAGTGCAGGGTCCGAACAACCCTGCACTCCCAACGTGATGTATGGACAGTGTTGTATACCTCCTCATGAACCATACAGCTGTCATTTTTAACATCCTGCCTGAAATGTGTTTTCAAACCTGTGCTGCAGAATGGCATCACTGTGCAATTTCAAATTTTGGGATGGATTAACAAAATCACAGTGCCACTGTTCATTAGGGGAGGCCCATGTTGAAAATTTGGTTAAAAACTCACATGGCAACTGAGGTTCTATGCAAAGAAGTACAAAGTAATGCACCTGGGAATAGGAAATCCTGGGAAATGCTACGGGATGGGTGTAGAAGGTGCTGATGATCACAAAAGAAGAAAAAGACATAGGAGTTCTCTTTTCTGATCACCTAAAGGTGTCAAAAGAAGGAAAAGATGATAAGGCACTTGGCATATGGAGACAGCCCTATCCTGATTTTCAACCCTCTCTTTCACCTGTAGAGAAATATAGTTCAGTTCATAAAAAGTGAGGCAATTAAATGCAAAAAACTCCGTTCACGCACCAGTTAGGGTTTCTGTCATGCCCTTGATAGTGTGGAAATATCACTTTAGGGTGTAGAATCATAATAGAACAGCCAGACTCACAACACAGTTACACACACTGCTAACGTACAGTACATAATTTTAACCGCTACACTTACAACAGCTTATGTTACACACACTCATAAGGGTCAGCATATTTAAGCCAAATCATATCACTAACACTCAGTAGAACACAATAGTCAGTTATATGACATCACAACAGTACTGCAGACTTCATATTCTTACCTATTGTACTGAGCGTTAGGGACATGAGTTGGCTTAAAAGTGCTGACCCTTATGAGTGTGTGTAACATAAGCTGTTTTAAGTGTAGCAGTTAAAGTTCTATATGTTAGCAATGTGTGTAACTGTGTTGCGAGTATGGGTGTGCTATTATGATTCTACACCCTAACGTGATATTTCCATACTATCAAGGGTATGATAGAAACCCTAACAGGTGTGTGAACTAAGTTTTTGAAATATATATATATATATATATATATATATATATATATATATATATATATATATATAGAGAGAGAGAGAGAGAGAGAGAGAGAGAGAGATGATGTATATATATTTTGTAGGGGCACAGTCACACCCCTATAGTTAGGTTTCAACAGTCATGTCTATGTTAAACCCCAAATTTTGCACTTTAATAACTTTGCTATCATTTGACCAATTTGAGTGACATATTGCATGCGCCATCAGGGACCAAAGAGCACTTGATGTGGCAAGTTTCATTTTCATTGCTCCTTCTCTGTCCCTTCTTGGCCCAACTCCCTGCCCATGCCTTGCCCCCACTTTTCTAAGCATTCTCTTGCCCTTCTGCCCCTTTATTAAAAAAAAATAAAACTTGATGTCTTCCCAGTGAAAACCGTAACTAGTTTATTCCAGTTCTGTGTATTACACTATACCATGCTTTTAACCTGTACATATCTATTGCTGTACTTTATATTGTATTCCTTGTGTGTGTTGGCTCTGTGCTAGCCTGTTTATATCTGTTATTATGTATACTGCCATGTTTGGCAGCAATTTCAATCCTGTTGTTTCTTTCTGTACCTCTGTATTGTTCTCCCAGGTCCACCTCAAAAATGAGCTTGCTCAACGGTGTCTGCCTGGTTAAATAAAGATTTTGATTGATTGATTGATTGATTGATTGCTTGATTGGATGAGAGTGTGAGGAGATACTGTCCAAAAATGTGAAAATACCATTTTTGTGTAAATTCTTTGGCATGCCATTTCTTAGAAACTGTATGGAGTTGTGGTCTGAAAATTTGCAGAGTATACAGGTCTTGGGTCACAGAAGCGCCTTTTCTGAAGGTTTGGTGAAAAAACTATTAATCTGTTCAAAAGTCATTAAAGTTTCAATATTCCCATTATTTCCTATGGGAAAAATTAGATGTGCTGTGTGAAACAACTGTTTTGTTAACACGAAAGCGGTACTTATTGTCACAATTGCAGAATATAGTGTCAAGATTCCGCCATCTTGTTTTCAGTTAGCGAGGCAAACAATTTTTAATATCTCAAAGAATACTGAGTTCTGGTAAACACCATCAGTTGTGTTTACCTAATCGGGGCCCAAGGAATCTGATTCTGAGGTCACTTTTTAAAAATCATATCCAGAAATTTCTATATTTTATTTGAGCCCTTGCTTTTGTGAAACAACCGCCATTTTGCCCAAAATTGTGACAAAAGGCTTCTGCTGTTTCGTGAAAGATCAATGTTTTGCCTCAGTTTGCGGTCACACAATAATGCCTGTGGAACACACAGGTTGTGGCACAGTATACAAGTTATTGTTATGATCATAATTACCTCATGGTCTAGTGGCCCTCGTTCACTGATGCCCGATGCACTCCTACATCACTATATGTAACCCTCCCTCCAGGGTGTTGTATTTTCCTGGTGGTCTAGTGGCCCTCCCTCCTCAGTCCCTGATATTGTTATTTATACTGTAATAACTTATCTTAACATTTCCTGGTGGTCTAGTGGCCCTCTCTTCCCGATCCCTGATATTGTCAAATTTGTATACATATATCCATGTATGCTGAAAATAAAAAAGGCCCTTGATGTCTTTTTACATTTTTTTAGCCTGCAAAAATAAATGTTAATTGATGATCACACCCGCACCCCCATTTGACCTCCCACTGAGCACCCACCTCCCTACACCCCCCTTGACACCCCACACAGCCACATTCATCTGAAGAGGTCCAAGGTTCGAGATCCACTCTCCTGGCCAAAGAAAGACATGTGTTGCTGTTGTAATTGGTGACTGCAATATGAGAAATTAAGGTAAATGTGGTCCAATATACTTCAATGTTGTTTCAATTTTTATGCATAACTTTGACATTTTTTGAGATTTTGACCCCAAATTTTCAACATGGCTTTTTGAGGATGCCACCTCATGAACAATATGACTGTTGTTAAGCAGCTCCTGCTGGAAAGGTGATTTTGTGATCAATTAGTGAAATCACTTTTCTGGTAGGATTTGTGTAAGGACTGTCCTATTGTTCATGAGGAGGAGTGATAATAAGCGTATGTTTAAAATTTGGGGTCAAAATTATTAAAAATGGCCGAGTTATGACCATTCATTGCAATTTTGCTAAACATGTTCTTAACTTTCGGAATTTTATATATTTTGACCCCAAATTTTCAACATAGCCTTGTTATTACCTTACCTCTTGTATGTCACAGCTGTCATTTTTTAAATTCTGGCCAAAATGTGTTTTTGCACCTGTGGCATGGAATGGCGTTCTGGTTGTGCAGAGTTACATTTTGGAGGAGAGTCAAAAATTTTCTGCACAGGGTATATGAGGTAGGGTAATACCATGGCTGTACTGACAATTTGGTCACTGTTGTCCTATAAATGGAAGTGCAGGGCATAGAGGACCCTGTGTTTCCACAGCTGCATACATATACACATTTATGGAGGGATGGGAGCGCAGGGCCCAGAGGGTCCTGCGCTCCCACAGGTAAATAGGGATACAATTATACTATCTCAAAATGAAAGGAAATTAGTTACAAAAAACTCCTTTAATTTATTTAGCTTTTGTTGACCAGGTACATGCACTAGACAAATTCTGCCTATTTTCAGGCTCAACCCAGGGGAGAAGGATACAGATGAATGCCAACTGATCTTGAACCAGATTAAGCTGTTGGTGGTATTTTTGGTGACTAAGGGGAAATTTGGCCTGGACACTGGGGAAATTCCCCTACTAGCCAGTAGGGGAGCTGCTGTCCATGCTAGGATGGCCACTGTGTTCCAGGCATTGGAGGATGAGGAGGTGTGCAAGGAGGGGGAGAGGGACTCCTCCCCCAACCTAACTAACATAGAGACCCAAAGTGGATGTATTAACTTTTCACCAATAATGTCAGAAAATGCAGAAGTTACCTGTATTTTGCAGGATGCCGACTTGCCGGTCAGCTCAGAAATTGTTCATAAAGTTAACAGCAATCAGGACTGTGGGAGTGCTGTGGAACAAGGTTCAGAATTGGGGAAAGTAGTAAAAGTGGCATTGGAGGCACCGCAAGGTGCGATGACATGACACAGAGCCAAAGTGAGTACCAGAGGACTGGACAGACAGAAGGTGCCCAGATGCCTGGGCGAGAAAGAGGTTGGAAAGCTGACTTTGGAAAATGCAGATTTGGAGAAAAAAACAACGGGCTTGAACAGAAATCAGCCTACAACTGGGAGACATAAGAAAAAATTACTCACCTTAGTAATGCTGTTTCTTCTAATAGAGTCTTGCTGTATTCTGACTATTGCAGTGATTGCCAACCTTTGAACTGCCCCAGAGAACAAAGAGTTAACTTTCCATGCAGGGCATGGAACGCTGAGCTCGAGCTCGGTTGAAGTCTCTGTCTGCTGTTGTTTAAACTCCAACCATCAGATCTTTATGAGCAATACTCACTAGAAGTTCTGTGTGGAAACTGTAACACTCACACTAGCCAACTGGCAACTAAATTTATCAAAAAAGGGTTTTTTGGTTTCAAAGCAAATACTCAAGTCAGGAAACCCAAAAAACAAAACACAACACACCCAAAATAAAGGAGGGTGAGAAAGGGGCACCTCTAGGGTGCCAGCACTGCTCCTGCCCACCCACATCCTAAAAAACAGGTTCTGAGAGGGGAGGCAGGGGGGGAGGTCAGAATACAGCAAGACTCCATTAGAAGAAACAACATTACTAAGGTGAGTAATTTTTTCTTCAAACAACATGAAGTCTTGCTGTATTCTGACTATTGCAGACTACCAAGCAGTACCTCCATGGAGGAGGAACAGAACCTACTTTGGGAACAGGCTCTGAAGTACTGCTGTGCCAAACTGAGCATCACTCCTAGCCTGGATATCCAGAGAGTAATGCTTGGTGAATGTATGGACTGTTTTACAGGTGGCTGCTTGACAAATTTCTAAAATAGGAATATCCCTGGCAACAGCTAGGGAAGCAGCTGTACCTCTAGTAGAGTGAGCCCTCAGGTCTGATGGTGGGGTTCTACCCAGTTTTTCATAGCAGAATTGTATACAAGAGACAATCCACCTGGCAATAGATCTTTTAGTGGCAGGTTTGCCCTTACTGACCTCTCCATATGTGAGGAACAACTGGAGGGACTCAAACCTGTGACCCTTGGTGCGCTCTATGTAGTAGCTAAGAGCCCTTTTTACATCCACACTGTGCAACCTCCTCTCTCCGGAGGAGGAATGGTCAGTGAAGAAAACAGGTAGAGATATAGACTGATTAAGGTAGAAATCTGAAACCACCTTAGGCAAAAACTTCCTTTTAGTCCTTAGGACCACTTTATCTCTATGGAAAGAGATGAAATCAGGCTCCACTGACAGGGCTTGCAATTCTCTGATATGCCTGGCAGAGGTAATGGCTACCAAAAACACAGTTTTCCCAAGTCAAGTACTTAAGCTCTGCAGAGGACAAAGGCTCAAAGGGTGGTTGCATAAGATGAGCAATGCAAACATTAAGGTCCCAAGCAGGAGCAGGATCCCTAAAGGGGGGATTGGTGTGCAGCAATACCTTGAAGAACTTACAAAACACAGGATGGGCTGAAAGAGGAGAGGGGCTTGCCTACTGACAAGAAGGCAGAAACAGCTGCCAGGTGTATTTTAAGTGTAGCTGGTCTAAGCCCCAAGCCATTAAGATGAACCATATAGTCCAGGACTGTAGGCAACCCATCAGATTCTGGAGAAATATGCTTACTAGAGCACCAAATAGTGAACCTTTTCCATTTGGAGTTGTAAGTCTTTCTGGTGGAAGGCTTTCAAGAAGCCTTAAGGATATCCAGAACCCCTTGAGAGAGGTGCAGATCAGCAAACTCTAACTCTTCAAGAGCCAGGCCTTGAGATTGAGAGATTTGAGGTTCGGATATCAAATCCTTCCCTGAGAGGATGTCAACAGGTTGTAATTCCTGGGAAGAGACAGGGCAAGGTGGACTGCTAAAGGACAGCAACAGAGGGTACCAGGGCTGTCTGGCCCAGTCTGGAGCAATCAGAATCACTTTGCATGGTTGAGACCTGATCTTGACTAGCACTTTGAACAATAGAGGGAAGGGGGGAAGCATACAGGATCTTCCCTTCCCAATTCAGTACCAGAGCATCCAGGGGGACTGAGCCCAAGACTGGGGGTCTGCAGCAAAAGAGAGGAAGTTGGTGATTGTCTGGGGCTGCAAAAAGATCTATCTGTGGGGTGCCCCATCTGGAGAAAATCACTTCCAAAACTAGGGGGATCTAGGGTCCATTCGTGATGGCCTTGAGATATCCTGCTGAGAGCATCTGCTAGGACATTGTCCTTCCCTGGGAGGTGAACTGCTATCAGAGAGGTTTGCAGGGAATAGGCCAGAGACCACAACTTCATTGCTTCTGTGCACAAGGCCATAGACTGAGTGCCTCCTTGCTTGTTGATGTACCACATTGTGGTGGTATTGTCTGTTCTGATCTGGACCACCTTGTTCTGTACAGATTTGGAAAAGGCTTGCAGTGCCAGAAACACTGCTCTGAGTTCCAAGAGATTGATGTGAAGCAGAGATTCTTGAGTGACCACAGCCCTTGGGTGATAAGATCCCCCAAGTGGGCTCCCCAGCCCAGCAGGGAGGCATCTGTGGTGAGTATTACTGAATGAGACTGAGTGACAAAAGGAACTCCCTGTCTTAAATTGTCCTGATCCCGCCACCATTGCAAAGCCTGGATCAGGGTTCGAGTCACTGGGACTAGTTTGGTAAGGGAATCCTTTCTTTGGGACCAGAAGGCTCTTAAGTGGAACTGAATGTCCCTCATCTGGAATCTTGCCCCTGGACCACTGCTGTAGAGGCTATCATGTGTCCCAGGAGCTGCAAGAAGTGCCTTGCTGGTCGAGACACCTGAAGGGTGAATGAAGAGGCCAGTTCTGTAAGGGTCCTTGCCCTGTCCAGGGGAAGGAAGGCTTTTGCTCTTACTGTATCCAGCTCTGCCCCTATAAAGGTGAGGAGCTGTACTGGCTTGAGGAACTGACTTTGGAAGGTTGAGAAGGAATCCTAAGGAAGTGAGCACTTGCTGAGTTATTTCAAGATGTGACTTGACTTGGTCTGGAGACTGACCCACTATGAGCCTGTCGTCCAAGTATGGAAAGATGGAGATCTTTTTTCTCATTAGGAAAGTAACCACTACTGCCAGGCACTTTATGAACACCCTTGGGGCTGATGTTAGGCCAAAGGGCATTGCTTTGAATTGATAGTGGCCTGAGGGCAACTCGAACCTGAGGTACTTTGTGTGGGAGCACCTGATGGGAATGTGAAAATAGGCATCTTTGAGGTCCAGGGAGGCTAGCCAGTCCCCTGGCCTAGAGATGGTAGAATTATTCCCAGATTCACCATTTTGAATTTTAGTTTTAAAAGGTGCTTGTTCAGATATCTTAGATCCAGGATGGGCCGCCATCCTTCTGTCTTTTTGGGGGGTTAGGAAGTACCTGGAGTACAATCCTTTGCCCCTGTGTAGGGTAGGAACCCTTTCTATGGCTCTGAGAGCCAGAAGGGAAGAAACATCTGCCTCTAGTGCAAGGGTCTCTGATAGATTTGCAGGTGGAAAGGATCTGGTTCTCATCTTGGGAAATTTTTTGAAGCTGAGAACCAGTCCCTGACTTACTACTTCCAGGACCCACTTGTCTGATGTTAAAGACTTCCAGTCCTGGACAAAGTAAGCCAGCCTGCCCCCTACAGGTATTGTAGAATTGGCCCGGGCAGACCCATCAGGGTGTCTGCTTGGCAGGGGCTTTAGGCTGAGGGGTGGAAGTAGGCCTGCTCATTCCCCATCTGCCTCTCCCTCTGAAGAACCCCCTCTGAGCATAAGCAGAAGAGGAGGCCTGGGCTTGGTAAAAATGCCTTTGAAAGGTCCTGCCCCTGCCCCTGGAATGCTGTTTCTGAGGAGTGGCTTGCCTTTCTTTGGCCTGAGCACTCCTATAGGTGGTCCTGTACTCATCCATCTTCTTCATGTAGTTCTCTGTCTGCTCCCCAAACAGAGAATTACCAATGACAGGGAAATCCATGGCCTTAGCCTGGGTATCCTGTGATAGGCTAGTACATCTGAGCCAAGCCATCCTCCAAAGGGCCACAGATGTAGCCATGACTCTAGATAAAATGTCACTGGAGTCCACAGCAGCATGAAATTGCACCTTGGATGCCTCAATCCCATCCACAGCCACCTGCTCCAGTTCCTTGGCAAGCTGGTCAGGGGCCTGTTTAGCCAGAGCCAGCACAGTGTCCCACCTGGACTTCTGGTGTCTAGCTGTGTAGGCCATATAGTTAGCCTGCCTGAGTCCCAAGGATGCTGCCATGTACTGCTTCTTTGCCATGGCATCAATCCTCCTGGAGTCCTTATCTGGGGGGTGTGACCAACATGGCTGCATTGCTGGGAAAGGAACTCCGTATCCGAGCCTGAAAGGGTATACCTCTTGTCCATTCTTCTGTCTATAGGAGGTATGGAATTAGGAGTCTTTAAAATTTTAAATGTCTGTTTCCCAAAAGATTTATGGAGGGGAATAGACAATCTCCTGGACTCTGGGATGTCCATCATCTCTACAAAATCAGGCTCCTCCTGATCCTCTACTGCTTCTTCCATTGGAAGCTGGAGGGTTTCAGCCACTTTCTGGTAAAACATAAAATGGGAAGTGGACTCAGAAAGCCTAGGAGGAGAAACACCTGAAGGTCTGTCTGGGGAGATGTCCAGGTCAATAGGCACATCCAGACTTTCATAATCACCATCATCATCATTATCCTCATACTCTCCCTGCTCCTCCTCCTCCTCCGGTTCATAAAATTCTCTAAAGTATAATCTGGAACCAGAGGAACCGACCGAACCGAGCCCCTGACAGATGGTGCTGGTTCGGCCGGAACCGAAGTTAGCGATTGAACTATCCTTATCGCTTTGGCTATTTCATCAGCGGTCGGAGAAAGAACTTGTGGATCCGAACTGGATGATTTTTCATTTTTCTTTCTTTTAGCTGGAACCGACTCCTCAGAATCGGTTCTTCTTTTGCCCGAAGAAGTTTAGCCCTGGTCAGAGGGCACTCCTTCTGGTTCGGTCGGAACCAAACTGGGCTGGCCATCCAGGTCAGTGGCCTTCTCAGTCTCCCTTTCCCTCAGTCTACCTACTCTCTTATCCTGGGTAGCTTTGGGAAAACCTTTACAAATTTGGCAGTCTGAATTGAGGTGGACAAACCCAGATAATAAACACAGGTGGTGTGGGGATCAGCCTTAGCAAAGGCTTGCCCACACACACTACAGTGTTGGAACCCAGTGGGCCCAGTTTTTTTCTTGGGTTTCTCAGACATGGCCAATCCTATCCACAACTTACCCTTTTTTTGGCAATCTGCCAGGCAAGACACCCCTATCAGTTCCTGACCGTGTTACGGGTCTTGGAAAAAAACGTAATTAAATCCGGTTTTTTTAGAACCGATACGGACCGGTTACCACACTCTAATAAATTCGGTAGTTTTTTAACACTAAACCGATCAGTTCAAACCGAACCGATCCAATGTTTACAAGTTCCACACAGAACCTAAATGCAAAACCTATCTAGTACTCACGGTACCACAGACAGAGACTTAACCGACAGGTTCAGTAGCAGAAATTTGGTCAAAACCAAGTGAAAAAATGACACTTTAACCGACTTTTTTGAACCGAGCAAAGGAGAAATCTCTGGAGCGACTGTTCAGTGAGGCGGAGTAAAGAATCTGATGGTTGGAGTTTAAACAACAGCAGACAGAGACTTCAACTGAGCTCGAGCTCAGCGTTCCATGCCCTGCATGGAAAGTTAACTCTTTGTTCTCCGGGGCAGTTCAAAGGTTGGCAATCACTGCAATAGACAGAATACAGCAAGACTTCATGTTGTTTGAAGATAAGTAAAACATTGGGGATGGCATATAAATGTTTGAACAGGAATAATGTGCAACAAATGATGGAACTGCGGGGCTGGCTACCGGAGGAAGCCTTAGCAGATGCGGGCTGGATCCATATAGAGAGTGGCTGGCTACCTGATCCACAAGACTCCAAAGTTAAGGATTATAATGGGATGCTTATAACAGATACAGGGAAAATGATTCCAAATGAACAGGTGGCATTGCAGCAGTCGGGGGACAGTGTCAGTACTAGTACCGTGACAAAGGAAGCACGCATAAATTCTATGGAGCAGTACATAGTGAGTACAAAGAATGCCAGTGATGAAGGGGGTGATTCAGAAGCTAGCACTAGCAGACAAATGAGGGGAAATAAGAATACAAATGATGCACAACTTATGCAGGAAACACCTGCTTTTCATGACAATAATGATAACTTATCTGTGGGCCTGGGAGTGGATCTATTACAAGACCCTGCTAAACAAAAAAAGTTTAAACTATTATTGCGCATGGCTGATTTATTTAAATCTAGTACTAGAGAACCTGCACCGAGGAGAAATGCTTTTCACTTGATGTATAAGGGAGACCTGGAGAACCCTCCTGATAGAGTGTATGTTGGGAGGAAATTATTGAAGGATTCTCTGAAATTTTATGCCTCAGAAGTGTTTGCTTTGATTCATACTGATGATAGTAGCTATGGTGTAAGCTTTAAAACAGTGGAGGCTCTGGACAGATTCTGGGTGAAATATAATATGTTGAAGGATACACCTTTGTGGGCCCTTTTCTTAGCGATTACCATTACAAAGCCTGCAGTACAAAATATTACCTTTCTTTTTAAGAATGAGGGGGTGGATATTGTTAACATTTTATATTGACTCAAAAAATGTTGCGAGGTGCAGGAACATCCAACCCCAGTAATAGACTCTGAACAGTTTTGGAAAGGAGGTGGAGGGTCAAATGTAAACTGTTTATGGCCAATAGTAGTATTGTTCATCTGCCTAGTTGTTTTCTCCTGGGGGAAGACAGAGGCTTATTGTTTTACCAAGGGCAGCCTAAGTCTTGCCATAAATGTGGTTCTAGACTACACTTGAGCAATGCATGTGACACGCCTAAATGTTCTCATTGTTTGGAAATTGGGCATTTCTCCTCGAACTGTAAAAATTTGTTTCAATGTAATTTGTGTGAGGAAAGGTGTCACTCCTACATTAAGTGTCCATGGGCTTCCCACAATTAGGGAGATGACCTTTCCCATGAGGCTTTGATAACTCAGGCCCAGAAAAAAAGATGTGCTTTGGCTTGTGAGAAATGGATGCAGGACATCCTTAAAGAGAAAGAGAAATGTGGTAGAGAAAAAGACAACACTGTACAGCAGGAAGAACAACAAAGTAAAGCTATAGGAAAATAAGTTAGGTCCCTTGAGAGAAAAGGGGATGTGGGGAGAACCAAAAGGATGAAGGAAATACAGAAATACTAGATATTCAAGATGAAGTGGAGGAAGTAGAAGGGGGCATGCCTAGGGTGGATGAACAGGAGGAAACCCCAGAAGACATGATTATTGAAGTGGAGGAACAGGGGGAGGACAGTGAAAGGGGAGTACAAGTGGGAGACAGCATAGACCACAACCCTGGGATGACGTCTATGCCCCCCCAACCAGATAATAGGAATCCCTTTAAAAAAGTGATATATAAAAAAAGGCCAAGAGTCAAATGTGGATTACCCTCAGAACCAAGAGGGAAAGAAAGGAAATTGTGAAAAGAAGGGGGAAAATGCAGCCCAACAGATACGCAGCTTTACCAATTGAAAAACCTATGGTGGGCACTGATGAGAAAGATTCTGGTCTGATCCCTCCTCAGTGATCTCGTCCAAAGGGACCTCTTCAGAAATGGAGGAGGGTAGTTCAGGGAAAAAGCAGTGGGCTACTAGATCAAAGCAGTAATTTGATGGTGGGATCTACTAATCACTCATGGGCTGTTTTCGTATCTTAACCTTAAATGTTAATAGCATAAAGAATGGGGTACGAAGAGATATAGCTTTACATGAACTAGGTTTTCTCCAGTCAGACATTATTGTGATTCAGGACACTAGAATCCAAACATGTCTAGAAATTGCACAGTGCAATGCTAGATGGTGGCATGGGGGTCACCTTTTGGTCTCAAGGTCAAGATAAGTGTGATGGGCTGGGAATTTTGTTTTCTAATTCAGATTTAAAAGTTTCTAGGCTCACAGACCTAGATCCAGGCAGGGCCTTGATTTTGGATTTTTCCTATAGAAGGAATATGATTTGTTTAATTAATACATATGCTCCTCAGGGGAAAGCTCTGCGAGTTGAACTTTTTCAGAAAATTCAGCCGTTCCTGTGCACTACCTGAACCATAGTATGGGGGTGGGGAGAGATTTAAATTGTAGTGTACAGAGAGAAGATAGAGGGTTAAGGACAGACAAAATGTTCTGTGACTCTAATGCTCTAAAAGACATTGTTGTCACAGCACAAATATCTGATGCATATCATACTTGTCATGATACTGGTGGTTTTACTTTTCAGAAAGGGTCTTTGAGAACAAGAATTTACTATTTTTTTGTATCTAAAACATTAGAAGTCAAAAGGTCAGAAGTTAGGGACCTGGCCTTTTCTGATCATTCTGCTGTGGTTATTGATTGTCAGTGGGATAACAACCTTAATTGTGGGAAACCCTATTGGAAATTAAACATTTCCTTACTGGAACAGGAGGGAATAGTCAAAAAAGTTAAGAGATTATGGGAAGCTAGATCTTCTGTACAGTGTATGTATGATTCACTTAGAGATTGGTGGATGGATTCAAAGAAAGATTTTTAATCCCTTTTTCAAAAACAAATAGGGAGAAAGAACAGAGATAAATATATTATTTATTTACAACTTAGAAAACAGTTACATAGATTAATTTCATTATCTGAAACCACTGGACATGATTTTGGTTCTCAAATTCAACAAGTTAAAAAAAGAAATGGTTAAATTCCAATATGTTAGCGCTAAAACATTACAACAGGAATTAAGATTTTGCACGGTTAGTGAAAAACGAACTATTGACCCCCTTTAAGGAGAGCCAAAACAATTCAAAGAATAAGATGATTTGGGAGTTGAAAGATGAGAATGGTATAGTATGTAGGGATAAGGATTCCATACTGCATATAGTAAGTAATTATGTGGAAAATATGTTTAGTTTTTCACTAGATACACATAATAAGGAAGGATACATAGGTCTGTTGGAAATAAAATATCTTACTAATGACCAGGAATTGCAACTAATAGCTCCCATTACTGAAGTGGAGGTAAAAGGTGTGATGCAGAAGCTAAAAAATAACTCTACTCCTGGTCCAGATGGGCTTCCAGCTGAATTTTATAAATTTGGTAGTAACTTCTTTAGTTCAGATTTGGCCAGATTGTTCAATGAGCTGTTACAAAACCCAGGACATTCCTGGTTCTTTGGTAGAAGCAGAATTAATTTTATTTTTAGAAAAAAAGAGATAGGACAAGTTTACAGAATTGGAGGCCTATTTGTACTATAAATACAGATATTAACATTTTAAGTAAAATCTTATCCAATAGATTAGCACAATGCACATATATTCTTATTTGGAAGGAACAGGGGTGTGCTATTCCCCAGAGAGGTATACAGGAAAATTTAATACAGTTAAGGGAATAGTTTCATAGAAGTCAATTAGGGGTGGAAACAGGATTTGTATTGAGCTTAGATCAAAGGAAAGCCTTTGATTTTCTTAGTCAAGAATCTATTTTTAATTCTGTTACAATATGGAATCCCACCCATATATGTTAGTTGGATTAAAGGCCTATACAAAGAGGCAATAGTGGCTCCTAAATTGAATGGCTGGAGAGGTAAAAAAACTTAGGATATGCAGAGGGGTAAAACAGGGGTGCCCTGTGATCCCCCTGTTATATGTATTTGGCATAGATCCTTTACTTCAAAGAATAAGGAATGATCCTGAGATTCAAGGAATCTATTTCTCAGAAACTACCTCCCCCATTAAAGGTGTTAGCATATGCGGATGATGTGGTCATCATGGCACATGACTCCACAGAGGCAAATGTGGTACAGAAACACCCTCCAGGAATTTTCTGAGGCTTCGGGCTGTAGTATCAATGTGAAAAAGAGCATTGGTTTTTGACTGGGTACTGGAGACCAGTCAAAGAGCCATTTTTCTGGTATAGCCATTGCAAATGAACCCATTATGATATTGGGTGTAATGTTTGGGAAGGAAAATTCAGCTGTGTTGAACTGGGAAGAAAAGCTAAGAAAAGCTGAAGGAATGATAGACAAATGGGTGCATGGAATATCAAAACAGAAGAGATTATTTTTGATAAAAAATATGATTATGCCCATATTACTCTATGTGAGCTATATCTACCCCCTCCTACGATATTGCTAACAAGACTATATGGTCTCTTCTTTAGAGCCTTGTGGGGGAGTAGACTGAACCCTATCAAGAGAAATATTACATATCAAAGTATTCAGGATGGTGGTATAGGCATGATACATCCAGTGGCATTTTATGACAGCATGTTTCTTTATTATAATATTATGAAACCATTACAGAATCAACAGAAAGTATGGTATACAGCATTAATGGAATGGGCTGCATCATGCATGAGGGCATAGGAGCTTAAGAAAAGTACACTGGTAACAGAAATTCAAATTATTCCAAAAGAAGTGAAGCAGATGTTTCAACAAATCATTACATGGAAAGTTCAGTATGACATCACATTGTTTCAGAAAAGAAATTAGATTTATGATGAAATGGTCAAAGCACAATGCATGGAAGAAATAGTTTTACCCTGTTGTGTTCCCCAACAAAGTCACAAGATATTTCACCAATTATTGAATAAAAGAATACCAGTTTTTGTGTGGGATGTACTGTGGTTAACAATACATGGCTGATTGAATGTAAAAGATAACAACAAACATAAGTCCCGTCAGAAAAGATATTGTTTACATCACAGTTATCATCAGATTTTGGAAACCCAGGAGCATCTGTTCTTGGAATATACATATGCAAAATTCGACACTTTAAGAACATAACCTATATGGACTTAGTGTATGTATTATGGACTCAGAAGTGGCAACAGGTCACAATGGAGAATTTACAGGTTGTATTTTCCGTTTTTAAGTTATTACCTGTGGCAAGTCAGATGTAGATGGGTCCATCAACAACACTTTGTACCACAAGAGGTGATATTATGAACCATACAGGTGGCAACCAGACAAGTGTATGAAAAGGACTTGGAAAGGTGTGCAGAAAAACAGTTGCTCTATTTCTGGAAAGGATGTGACAACATTTTATGGAAAGCTTAAGAAACTTGGAAAAAAGAGATTAAACAGCGGAACTAAGGAATGAAGTGTAAACTATAGTTTAGTACAGTATGTATTTGATCATGGAATATTACTCCCTCTTCCCCAACAAAATTCCCTTACTGACCTGTAGGGGGAATCGCTGTCGCCAACATGGAGATCTCCATTCCAGGAGATGCAGAGAAAGAGAGAGGACACACTACTGCCTTACTGTCCAGTGCTGTAGACACTGACAGGACAATGGAGAATATGGAAATCCTTGTGCTACTGTATGAAGAGGTATCAATGGTACAAGGTGAAAAATTACCTACTGGTTTTGAGCAGGCTTCTCCAAAGAAGGGGGCATTAGATCTCTCCCTTGAAGAGAAATGGATGATTTTATGGGAAGAATTAGATGCCACAGAGTCACAGTTGGTGGCAGAGAAATCCAGGACTGAAGATGATTAAAAAAGAAAGCGGTTGTCAAATGATTCTCCAGACACCGCGAAAGGCAGCACCATAAAGATCTTTGTAAGAGGAAGTATGCCGCATGACCTGAAAGGCAAAGAACCACTGCCTCCCCAGACTGTTACATCACAGAGCTGCAACACGGAAGGTGGATGGTCCCAGAAGAGACCTAGAAGTGGCTGGATGGAAGCAGAACCCTGCAGGGGTATGGATATGTGAACCGTAGAGGCAGCAAATCCAGGCAGGAGCTGGGCAAGAAAAAGAGGACTTGCTACACCAGGATTCACCCATCATATCCACAGGAGTGGGTGAAAAGCAAGTAGAGGAAAGTCTAGGTACTATTTCTTATTCCTCAATTTTGGTTGATTCCAATAGTGCTCAACCTACTCTCAATAGTGGGGTTGAGCTTCATATAATACAAGAGACTTCCCGTCCTCCTTCAGAGCAGGTAGGGGACAAACCGAGTGGGGATTTAGGTGATGTTCCCACAGGAGCACAGAAGGGCCTGCAACCAACCTTTGCAAGTGTATTTCAAAAACCTATTGAGCTTGCAAAGAGAAGAAATGCAGTGCATTACAAATATCTAGGGGGTATGGAGTCACCTCCGGACAGATTTTTTGTTGGTAAAGTTTTGTTAAAACAATCTTTACAATTTACCCCTGCAGATGTTTATGCCCCTATTAACACTGTAGGGGAATCTACCTTTGACATTTGCTTTCGAACCCCTGATTTGCATGAAAGGTTCTGGGCTAAGTATATGACTGTAAAAACCAACCCTATCTGAACTCCATTCCAAGTAATCCCCCTGACTAAGCAATTCTTCAGAGTGGTTACAGTCTTGTTCAGAAATGAAGGAGTGAATATCCAGGATATTTTATACTGGCAGGATAAAAAATGTGAGGTACAAGGCACCCCTGACTCTATCTTAGATGGGAGTAGTTCTGGAACAGGGGCTGTAAGATTAAAGTTAAACTCCACTATGAAGGAACAGATTTGAAGCACCTACTCAATTGACTTTATATTGAGTGTGATAAGGGCTTCATTTTCTATCCAGAGCAACCTCACCACTGTTTTAAATGTGGTTCAGCCAGACACATCAGCCCTAACTGTGAAGCCCTTAAGTGCATTCTTTATGAGGAATTGGGCCACACTAGTTTTCATTGCCAGAACACCCAGAAGTGTAATCTGTGTGAAGAAGAAGGTCACTCCTTTTCACCCTGTCCTTGGACCTCCCACAACACTGAAGATGCTGACTATATGATCCAGGATTTTTACATCCAAAAAACAAAAATGACTTCAGGATTTTGGGGCTTTTCCCCCTCCCTTTCACTCAAGCCCAGTGCCCAAGGCCCCTATCATGGACAGGCATGACACTGCTGTCCCAGTAGGCCCCTCTCATACAGTTATAGAGATGACCCAAATCCAGGCTAGAGACCTGAAGCCTCAAGATGAGATGGCACTCCCTCGCCTCCCCCCCATTGGGGATGAATTACAGGAGGGCCAATCAAAAAAAGGGACAAAAGGGAGAAAGGCCATGGGAAGGCCTGGAGCACCCTTAGATTCTATCCACAAAGCAATCCCTTTACCATTTTAATAGAAAGGGGTTTGCGAGGAAGATATGGACTCGGATACAGCTTTGTGGGCTTCCTCACAAGCTGATGCTCCCTTAGATGCTGATGAAATGGAGGGCACAGTTGCAAGCAGAACAAGGCGGAGGCAGCTGGGAGTCAGAGCCTCCTCCAGAAAAGTTCCTTGAGGTCCAGTACTGGGGTGACTATTGATGATGGGACGTTATGAATTGTCTATTGCCTCTCTGAACATGAATAATGTGTTATCAGAGAGAAAGCGACTAGCAATCTTTGCTTTATTTTTAGATCAGGTGTATGATATTGTTTTTTTTACAGGACACTAGGCTGGGGTCACCAACAGAAATTATGTCTGGGAGTAAAGCATGGGTATGAGGTTCTAGTTTTTGGTCAGGAGGGAGGGAGGGTTGTTTGTAGTGGAGTAGGAATATGTTTTAAAGAGCATAACATTAAAGTTATTCATCAAGTTGAAATATTGCCAGGCAGGGTGCTATTGTTAGATGTTCTAATACAAGGGATTGATTTTCGGTTAATCAATATATATGCACCTAAAGGGAAAACTGCCAGAACAGAACTTTTGAAATTAATCTTACCATATCTATACACCTCCAAGAATATACTGTTTGGAGAGGACTTTAATACTAGTAGGTTTTTGTCTGGCAGGGGCCCCAATATATCTAAAATATATTGTGATTCATCGTACCTCAACCAGGTATTACAGTTAACAGGTTTGATTGATGTTTTTGTATCTTCCAATATCTTAGACCCCTCATACATTTCATAAAGGAGCCTTAATCACCAGGATAGATTTTAGTTTTTTGTCACCCAACTTAATAGTTAGTAATAATATAGTAACACCTGTGGTGACGTCTGATCATGGTCTACTCAGTGTCGCTCTCTCTGACCTGGCTGCTACCACAAGGGGGAAGGAGTACTGGAGGCTAAATTTAAGTTTGTTAGATGATCTGGGTATAAAGGAAGGATTTTTATATTTGTTAGAGGCAAGGCAATCAGTGTTTTTTCTCTTTGATTCATTAGACAATTGGTGGAATGAGAGTAAAGAATATTTTCAAAAATATTTTCAACAAATGGGTAAATTAAATGTCAAATGAAAAGGGAGGGTTCTTTTAATTTGCAAGAAAAACTTTCACTGCTATATCAATTACAGACAGATACAAGTATTCCCTACATGGAACAGATCAACCTAATTAAAAGCCAGCTAATAGAGTTGCAATATGATAGGATGAAATCCCTAGAAATTGAACAGATGTTGGGAGGTACAGGGAAACAAGGTATGGTAAACCCTTTCGACTCTTGCACGACTCAAAGGCATAATAAAATTATGTCCCATTTAAAGTCAATAGATGGTACAGAGTTATATGGGAAAAAGAATATTTTGGAAACAGTAGAGTCACATGTGAAAGGAAAATTTTCTACTACAGGAATTTTGAAGGGGGAGGTTAAGCAATGGGTGACCTCATGAGGGTTAACACAAATTCTTGAATATTTAAAGGCATCCCTTATAGCTCTAATCACAGAGAGTGAACTAAGTACAGTTATTTCAGGGTTAAAATTGAGAGTAGCCTCAGGACCAGATGGTCTCCCGAATGAATTCTATAAAATGATATTCCCCATATTTAAAAAGGAATTGGTCACAGCCTTTAATTTCTTTTTAGATAATCATAAATTACCTTTTAGTATATATGATGGCCTTATTTTTTTTCTATATAAATGTGGGGATAGGGCCTATTTCGATAACTGGAGACCCATTACTCTGCTGAACACAGATAGTAAGATCATAGAATCATAGAATCATAGATTGATACAAGTTCAGAAGGCAAAATGCCCATTTATGAACTAACCACCAGCTAAATTATCAGTGGAAAGAAAATTTCTTATCACCCATATATTTGTCAAGACTTTTCTTAGATTGTTCTATATTTTCACTGTTTATGATATTAACAGGCAGTGTATTCCATATTGGAGGTATTCTCTGTGTAAAAAATCTGGAACGTTTGTTAGTTTTGCATAAGGATGATTTCAGTTTCAAATTATGGGATCTAGTGTAATTATTTACTGAGAGCTTTTCTAATCCAATTGTATTTAAAAAATAGTCGTTATGGTATGCATTGTAAGTATAGATTAAGTCACCTCTTAGTATTCTATACTTCAGAGAGTAAAGCTCTAAAGATTTTAATCTAGAACCATAATCTAGTTCAGACATATTATCAATCCTTTTAGTTTTTCTACATTGTACCCTTTCTGTAATATTTAAACAGCCGATAGAAGTTGGAGCACAAAATGAAACACAGTAGTCTAAATGTGGACGAACCAGGCATGTGTATAGGGGCAAGATGACAGATGATTCCCTGCTATTGATATGTCTCAATATGCAATTTATAATCTTGTGACATTTTTTAACAGTTTTGTTGGTATGGGTATTAAATTCAAATTATCAGTTATTGTTATACCCAAATCTCTTTCCTCTGTTGTGATTTTTAATTTCACATTTTGGATTAAATATGGGTGCTTCTTATTATTCCCCATATGTATTACCTTACACTTTGTCAGGTTAAATTTCATATTATTATTTACTGCCCAAGATGTTAATTTATTTAAGTTTTCTTGAAGAGTGTTTGCAGATGCAATTTATTCACAATACAGCCTAATTTACAATCATCTGCCTATTTATTTATCCAGACTTCTTTAGTTGTTTGCATACTGGCTATCAATATATTAAAAAGTAAAGGCCCAAGAACAGATCCCTGCAGTACTCCACTGGTAACAAGACTCCAGTTGGATTCATGCCCTCGTACAACCACCCTTTGATGTCTATTGTATAACCATGCTGATATCCATTTAATTAAGTGCATATCCAGATTTATATTATGAAGCTGTTCAATCAAAATTTTGTGAGAAACAGTATCAAATGCTTTTTTGAAATCTAAGAATATGATATCCACCGGAAAGCCCTTATCCTGGGCATCACTGACTGGCTCGAAGAAACTAATGAGGTTTGTTAGGCATGACCTGCCAGTAGTAAAACCGTGCTAAGAAATGTCTGTACAGTCAGTACTTTTAATGTGATTAGAGATTTTAGCATGTATTAACCTTTCAATAATTTTACTGATAAGTGAGGTTAGGTTGATAGGCCTATAGTTAGATATTAACTGCTTATTACCTCCCTTGAGAATAGGGTTATATTTGCCTCTCTCCAGGACTGAAGAACCTTCCCATAATTTACGGACATATTAAACAAACAAGTAAAGGGTCCAGTAAGTTCTTTTGATACCTCTTTCAAGAACTTAGGATGAATACAGTCAGGACCAGGAGATGTATTACATTTAATTATGTTAATGGCCTCTAAAGTGTCCTGTTCAGAGAAGAAGAATTTAAATGTTTGATGTTTGTAATGTATCAAGATGTTTAAAGCCCGTGGGATTAAATATACTTGTACAATAATGGTTAAATTTGGTAGCCATTTCTTTTTCACTAGTAATTAATTTGTCATTTACCTTTAATGGTCCAATTCCTGTACGTGTTTGTTTTAATGAACCAATATAATTATAAAACTGTTTTTTATTGTCTTTGATATTTTTGGCTAAGTTTATTTCCATATTTTGTTTTGATTTTTTAATTATTTGTCTGGTTGTTTTGGCAAGTATCTTAAACTTGCACCAATCATAAGCCTTTTTGGTCTTACTGTATTTGTTATAGGCACGATGTTTCTTTTTTGTTGCATGCTTTATATCTTTGGACCACCAAATGGGAACTCTTTGTTTGTTGTTATTATATTTTACCCTCTCAGGCACCCAGGTATTTATACAATAATCTATTTTGGCCTTTATTGTTTCCCACACCTGCTCAAGATCAAGATTTCCTAGGTCATTTGACCATTTCCATGAAGTCAAGAACTTTTTTATATTTTTATAATCGACGTTATAATAATTTTTAAACTTACTTATCCCTTTGTAACAGTTTGTTTTAAGATATCACATACAATCATACTGTGATCACTATCTCCTAAAGGGGATATGATAACAGGGGTGGAGAGAAGGTCAGCATTATTTGTAAAAAGAAGGTCAAGTATATTATTATTATTCCTAGTGGGAATAGTTACTAGCTGGTCCAGTCCAAGTTTAAATGTGATTTCTAGAAACTGCCGTTGAATAGTATTGTAGGTATCAAGTGTTGCCCAATTTATATTGGGGAAATTAAAATCACCAAGAATTATTAAATCTCCTTTCACTTCGATATTATCCAACTGCTTCAAGAAGACTAAATTATCTTCAGGATTTAAACTAGGTGATCTATAACAGAGACCTACAGTTAAAGTTTCATGACCTAGTTCAGTTTTGGCCCAAAGTATCTCAGCTGGAGAGTCTTCATACACTATCTCATGACAATTATATGTATTAGATATATATAATGCTAACCCCCCCCCACCTTTAACATTCTGTCTGTTTTTTAAGAATTTTGTATAACCACTTATATCAGAGTTCCAATCATTATCTGTCAGCCATGTTTTGGTAATACAGCAGATGTCAATTTCTTTATTAGCAAGAATATATCTTAATTCATCTAATGTATTTATTAAACTATAAGCATTGGCTAATAAAATTATAATTCCCTTGACTTTAACTTTGTTAATATGGATTTCACTGAATACAGTACTTTCCTGATTAGATTGATTTTTTTGATTATTCAATATATTTCGATATCATCTTCTTTTTTTTCTGTCTGAGTTTTGCGTTTTTATTGTTTTTGCAATTATAATTATTATTCCACATGTTGTTTACAGAAGTATATTCTGCTGATTGTGTTTTATGTATAGCAGTTACACCCTTCCCCCATTTAATAGTTTAAATTTGCATCTATTAAGTTATTAAACTGGTAGCTGAGGAATTGTGACCCTACTTGTTTAGGTGTAGTCCATCTTGACTGTACATATCTTGATTTCCATTATATTCTTCCCAATGTGTTATACGTTTAAGATTTTGCCTCAGACACCATTGTCTGAGCCAATTGTTTGTTTCTTTTAATGTATAGTTTTGTTTGTATGTTGCTCTAGGGATTGGAAGTATCTCAGAAAATAGAAAGTCACAGCCCAAATCTACCAGCTTGTTTGTTAGATTGACAAATTCCTGCTTGATTTGGTGAGGGTTTTGATGTAGAACATTATTTGCTCCTGCGTGGATAACCACTGATTTTCTAGAATTTGTTGGACAAACTATGTCATTAATCATTTTTGTGATGTCTGATATTTTGGCACCCCTAAAACATGATAGGGTTCGATGTGCTTTGTCTCTATCGCATATTGCTCAATCAAGTCCTTTGATTATAGTGTCACCTAACACATATATTTCAGTTTCTCTGGGCTGAGTAACCTGAAGTTCCATATTTTGCTCTACTTGCTGTGGAATGGTAGAAATAGTATCAAATGTTATTAAGGGTGGGTCTAAGATAATGTTCTGTTTCATGCCTGTAGATTGAATTTCATCATTTAGTGGTATAGGAAAGTCTGGTGTTATCACTTCCTTAATAGAAGTAATCATACCCATTGACTATTCTTGGGTGATGTCTAAGTTTAAGGGGTCACATGAATTAGTGATTTCAAGATTGAATTGTTTGGCTTTCCTTCCTCTTTTTTTTTTATGATGTTTCAAGTGTTGAACTTGATACTAGGCATCCTCGGGGTCAGTACTTTCTTCTTCTTCTCTTCCCCTTTTTTTGGTTGTGGGGTATTAATTATGGGAACAAGAACATCAGTACAAATTTTATTTTTTTAGTACAGGCCTAATAATAGTGTCAGATTGATGTGTGTCAGTTTGAAATCGGACTTGAAAGTGGGATGCCGTGTCCTTCTGACTTGTCTCAATTTCACTAATCCGTTTGTTAAACTGCTCTAATAAGACTGGCATTTCATGACTGTCAAAACATTTAGTACATGTGAATAAATTGGTTAATGGATATTCAGATACTATCATATACATATTACATGATTTACATAGTATGGCTTTTTCACCATTTTCAGTTTGTATGAATATTTCCATGGTATATCTTATGAGTTGTTAAAATCACAAGCAAGAAGTAAACAAAATAGAGGGATGTAGAAAGTAATACCAACTTTGGTAGTTATAATTCTATCAATTACATGTCAGAATACCAAGAAAAACTCACTTCCTGATTTGAGTTAAGGAAACAAAGTTCCAGTTTCCAAAATAGAATCTGTTGATAGTTAATGTATGCTGCTTACTCAAATAGTGATTTAGATGTTTAGTTTTTAACCCAGAAATGATAACTTTTAAGTTACATTCACCACGATAGGCAGTATACTGTTAAAGATTTAGAAACAGGTACAGACAAGCGTTATTAGTGCTTAGCTATTTCAAACTATAAATTAGTCACTTTCAGCAACTCTAAGATCCCGGACGTGGTAAGTCAGATTATTAGTTTATAATTTATTTTAACAGACACAAACATAGGTAAAGTCTCTTCCTTAATCTTAGTAGGAAATAGGGCTCCAAACAGATGGTTATACTTATAGGCACAGAAAATTATTTCACACAAGGTCAAAACAAGGAAAATACAGACAGAACTCAATTTAAAAGCATATAGACGTTAACTAATTATAGGTATCACTGATGCAGTCACTGAGATACTAAGGGCTACTCCCTAGGACAGGTGTGTAATTAAGTGCTGTATAATGATACACTGACGTGTAGGCCAAAGCCTTTATCTGCTGAGTACTTAAGAACTGCAGGAAACAATGTGTAATGTGTACCTATAGCTCCTGATATTACCTACCAGCAGAGCGAGCATAGAAATGACCTGGATGGCAGAAAGGATTGTGTTAATGGCTGCTCCACTAAACCCCGTCGTACACTTAACAACACTAAACATGCAAAACATGTGCAAAACCTCGTGTGTCTTTGCACGCATCTTCATGCGCGATGAGCGAGCTCTGCCCGAGCTCCCCCTGCTCGCTGTAGGGTTGAATTAAATAGTAGCCCCACCCAGAAATTTGGAACACTTAATTACAGAGCTGAGACTCTACAAACTGCAACAGAAGTTATAGTGCTATTAAAAGAAGTACCAACTTGAATTACAGTACAGAACACCTAAGTGGCACTATAAATTGCATAAAAATTAATCGGACCACAAAGTCCCTCTTCCTATTCAACTTTACAACAGGGCTTAAGTTAGTATGTCAGTTAAAAATGTTACACACACACTTTAGTATATAAAAGCGAGTTATGACTGTGCAGAGCACGGTCTCACACAGCAACTAGCTTTGGCAAAACGCCCTGCTCGCTGTAGGGTGGAATTAAATAGTAGCCCCACCCAGAAATTCAGAACACTTAATTACAGAGCTGAGGCTGTACAAACTGCAACAGAAGTCGTAGTTCTATTAAAAGAAGCACCAACTTGAATTGTAGTACAGAGCACCTAAGTGGCACTATAAATTGCATAAAAATTAATCAGACCACAAAGTCCCTCTTCCTGTTCAACTTTGCAACAGGGCTCAAGTTAGTATGTCAGTTAAAAACATTACACAAGCACTTTAGCATATAAAAGCAAGCTACGACTGTGCAGAGCAGAGTCTCACACAGCAACTAGCTTTGGCAAAACCCCCTGCTTGCTCGAGGGTGGAATTAAGTAGTAGCCCCACCCGGAAATTCAGAACACTTAATTACAGAGCTGAGGCTCTACAAACTGCAACAGATATTGACAAAAGTTCTAAATAATTGTCTAGCTGTAGTGTTAGATGTTATAATACACCCTACACAGTTGAGTGCCATTCCAGGTAGGAACATAGGGGTTGCTTTAGTATTAATAAGAGAAATTATGGAAAAAGGTAATGGAGGGGAAGTAAGGGGCTACTTGGTAGACCTGGATCAAACAAAAGCCTTTGATAGAGTTTGTCATGAATATTTATGGTTGGTGTTAAAAGCCCATTGGTTTCCAGAACAATTTGTTAACTGCATTAGACTTTATTATCAGAAAGCCTCAGTGAAGCCCTATGTTAATGGCTGGGTGGGGCAAGATGCTCTGTTCGCAGGGGTGTAAGGCAAGGTTGACCCTGAGCCTGGCATTGTATGTCTTGACCTTGAACCCACTTTTAGTGAAATTACAGCTGAGCGATCACATTAGGGGTCTTTCAGTACATAGCGTAGATCTAGAGATTAAAAGTGTTACCTACGCTGACAATGTGTGCCTGGTGCTAGGGGATCAAGCGATGTGGCAGCGCAGGAGATAAGCTTATTTACAAAACTTACCAACACAGAGATTAATACAGCCAAAAGCACATGTCTTCCCATGGGGGATTCTGTAAGAACTTTTTCAGTTTATTTGGACATCCCACTCCAAACTCAACCTCAAAAACTTTTGGGGGTATATTTTGGTCCAGATGATATGTGTTCATTTAACTGGAAATTGTTAATTTTAGACAGTAAAGAGAAATTAAAAAATGGAACTCCTGGCATATGTCAAAATGTGAAAGAATTTACATGATTAAAACCTTTTTATTAACTGTGTTTTTACTCTTATGTATGGTTTTTCCTCCCACAAGACAGTTATTTATAGCATTTTCTTTCAGTGTATCTGGGGAAGTAGGCTTAACCTTATTAAAAGAGGTGTCACCTATTGATCCCTCAAAGATGGAGGTCTGAGGATGATACATCCTATAGTTTTCTTTTTCACCATGTTTTGTATGGCAGCTTGAAACCTGTCTTACTTACAGCAGATAGAGTGTGGTGTCCATGGGTAATGGATCAAGTAACACCATGGCTTGATTCCTGGGAATTAGAGTCAGTTATTCCAAGACAAAACTCCCATTCAAGGCCTTCCCTATTTTATGCAATACATTTTTTGGGAATTAAAGTTTTGGGCCATTAAGAAACAACAAATCTTGACCTTTACCAGGAAATAAATGTATACTCATATAGTGGGGAACTTTTTCATAGAACAACCCAGGTACTGGGCTAAAACACCAGTAGAAACTCTTCATATTGGGAAAATGTTGACAAATTCTAGATTACAAGGGAAAATGTGAGATGTTCTGTGGCTGTGTGCTCACAAAAAACTCAATGTGAGAAATAACCTGAAGCATAAAGAGTTAACTGAAAGAGGATGCCCCAGGGAAGGTACCTGTGGTGGGATATTAGAAACTATGGAACATTTGTTCCTGGAATGCCCATTTATCCTTTCCTTTTGTTCTATTTTATTTTCAAAATGGCCTCAATTCCCCTTTACACTGTTAACCAGAGGTATTCTGTTACAGGGCCTTCTACCCCAAGTGTGGGTTAAATATAATCCGGGAACTGTCCACTTAATTCTTTTAATACTCAAATACCATACATGGCACATGAGGTGCCGATTAATCCAATATAAGAGACAGGTCATGGCAGAACAGTTGTTTTGGACAGTACAGAACTCACTAGTGAGTATCAGGCAGCTGGAATTTCAAAGGTGCCAAGAAATACAATTCCAAGAAAGGAAAACACATGGATTAGATACTAGAAATAATTTAAAATGTGCAGTGTATAATCACTTGATAGCACCTTAATGAGAAGGTTAGATTGTAATCTTTTAATAGTTGTCAGATCTCTGATTTATGGATTGTTATGTATGAACATTCTTTGGAATTATTTGTTCATTGGAGCTGTAAAGGTATGTCCCCTACTCTTTTAAGGGAGGGTGGTTTTTTTTTGTTTGATTTTCATTATTTGTTTGACATCTAACCAGACTTTGTATGGATATAATACTTATTTGATTTATTTTGCCTTATGATTTGTATTATGTTTTGTGGGGAATTAACACTGTTTGCTATTATTTGTTGTTAAAGTTCCAATAAAAATTCCCCTACTTTTCTACAGGGGGTGCTGAGTCTGGAGCTGCAATGGCCAGTCCAACCCATTTGCCAGAGAGGATGGATGCAATGGGACCTACTCAGACATCTGTCCCATCTTTTCTGGGGTTCCCTAGGGCTCCATTCTGGGCCCCTTACTATTCTCCCTTTACCTTAACACCCTTCCACGCTCTTGCTCGGTGAACATTCTATTGTACGCTGATGATGCAGTCATCTTTGCCTCAAGTCGTAACCCTACTGCCCTCCAGGACTCGCTGCAGAAGTCCTTCACTGAAGTCGAGGGCTGGTTCAAGGAACATAGATTGGTGATAAATCTTAAAAAACAAAAACCGTGTTCTTCACTCATCCCCAAAACAAGTCCTGCAACTTCAAACTCCTCATTCACTCTGGGTCCTCATTCCCACTCGAACAAGTTTGCTCCTATAAATACCTAGGGATCCATTTGACCCCTCCCTCTCCTTCCATGGACACATACTGCCTAGCCACTGCCACTAATATCGATTGGGCATCTTACATCGGTATAAACACTGCCTCCCCGGAGGCTCTCTGACTTGCAGTCACCTCCTCTATCCTGTCCCTAGTGGACTATGGACTGCCAGTGTATGGTGCTGCTGATCAGACCGTGACTCCATAAAATTCAGACTACCTGAATAAGGCCTGCAGGTTAATTACTGGAGCACCTAGGATGACACACACCTGTCTACTGTATGCTAAAGTGCTGGTACTTGATCTCGATGAGCACCTCAAATATCTTACCTGTACCCTTACAAAAAAGACCCTCCTTGGGCTTTCCCCACCAGGATTGACCACCACCATACGCTGCTCTGTCCCACTAGTTCATACTCGGACCTCTGGGAAAACCTCTCTTGTTATCCCTAGAGCTAGGACCTCTCATGGCCAAAGAGCCTTCAGCTTTAGGGCCCCCTCCTGGTTCAACACACTGCCCCCCTCCATCTCCAAAGCTCCAACTATATCGTGCTTCAAAACTTCCTTACGTAACCACCTTATTAACACCCGATGCTGTAACTGCCACTAGTCAAAGCCGTACTCAGTACTTATGACAAAGCTTATTACTAAGCTGCTAAGGACGACATAACTCTGGTATTGTTTGCATCCATCCTACCTGTACCAGCTTGTTTGTATCTATGTCTTAATTTTACTGTTATACTTATGTGTTGTACTGCTATACTGCGTATTTTGGTTTGTCTTACTGTGACAAGGTACCTTTGTAAATGAGCCTATGGCTCAAAGGTTTTCCAAACTGCTGTTTAAATAAAATAAAAAAATAAATAAATAAGAGAGACTGGGGAGTGGGTCTCTTCGCTGGTCTCTGAACCCTTAGAGACCACACAAATGGAGGTTGTTGAGGAAGGTTTTGAGCTGGCACTGGAGGAGTTTCATGAAGAGAAACATGAAGCGGATATTCTTGGAGCCATCAGGAGCTATACTGGAGGATCATAGGGAAATGGATTTGACCATGATAGAGCTGCAGCACTTGCTACAGGAAGAAGAATTACAGCATCAATGACAAAAGGAATGACTCCAACAGGAGTTGTTCCTGAGAGGGAACACTTTTGATCTGGATGGAGTATTACAGCAACAAATACCGGCTGGAGTATCAGTGGTGCAGGCAGTAGTTGCAGAGACTGTGTGATCAGGGAATATTATCAGGACAATACAAGGACAGCTGGTATGTCATACGTCCAGTGTTATCACAGGTACTGTACCAGAAGTATTAAATAAGCAGGTTTTGGGGAGTGATGTTGTGGGTCTCACAGTGGTCGGGGATGCTGGGTGGCCTGTTACAGAACAGGACACAGCCCTGGCAGTACAGACAGGTCTGACCCTGAGGTCAGGATTGTTCAATAGCCTCCTCCCATAATATACTTACCAGCTGCCAAGTTCATGATTGGAACTGCTGTAGGAAGCCCTGGTAAAAACAGGCAAACAGTCTACTGGGAAAAAAAAGGAAACAAGTGTCTAAAGACTCACAGACTACAAGAGAAGTTCAGATGCTGCCCAGTGTGTCAGGGCCCTCTGCAGGTCTCATGGCAGATATTCTTGATTGGGTTATGAATTCCCTGGAAAAAGATGGATAGGTTAAAACATTGGATGGGAAGGGGTGGGATGCTAACCTCCCATATTCCTTTGGGGGGAATGCAAAGCCACTGAATACAGTGTTACCTGGGTCACTGAATGGTGGATAAAATGCTTCACAGCATCCCCTGGGACAATTACAACCCCTGACTGCTGGGACCTCTGCTCCAGTGGGCGAAGGGCCAAACTTCATGCAAATAATTAAAGACCTGGAAAGTGATGAAGGGCAAAATGTTGGGATGGATATGGGGAGCCCCAGAACTTTGATCATGAGGAACAGTCTCTGGAAGTAGCTCTAGAAGCACCTGTAGAGGAGGCAGTCAATACCCTCTGCAACCAATTTAATGGATGGTTCTGCGAGACCAGAAAAGACCCCTAATGTGTGGAATGCAAATGTGACAGAGCGCCTTTTTCCTGAGAATATGCACTTGTCCTCGGAGCCAGCCACAAGAAGAAATGCTGTATGACTGAAGTATAGAGGGCCTATGGATGATATACTGGATAGATTTTTTGTAGGAAGATCCCTCCTTAAAACTAGTATGAAATACTATGCATGTAAAATTTATGCACTGATACACATGCCAGGTGACACTGTGTTTGACATTAGTTTTAAACATCCTGCCGGGATAGAGAGATTTTGGAAGCAATATACCTTATTGAAACATACTGCCTTATGGAAACTTTTCCTGGCCATTCCACTTACTAGGCCCTCTTTCAAAAAAATCACTGTACCATTTAGAAATGAGGGAGTGAATGTGGCAGATGTCACGTATTGGCTTAAACAACATTGCAATGTCCAGGGTTACCCAGAACCTATTCTGGATGATGAACATCTTTGTACAGGAGGATGGAGATTTAAGGTGACCTTGAAGCAAGAAGAGGGGGTAATAAAACACTTCCTGAACTGCTTCTTCTTGATACGTGACAGGGGTGTGATTTTCTATCCTGGACAGCCCCATGCTTGTTACTAATGTGGGAATGTGGGACATCTAAATAATGTCTGTGATAGATTGAAATGTGGTTTGTGTAGCATGGTGGGACATACTAGTGTGAACTGTAACCAACCCATGTGATGTAATTTGTGGATAAGCTGGGGCATACTTTTCATTCTTGCTCCTGGGCTGCTCACACTAGCCTTGACCAAACAGTTAGGGCACAACATGATGTATATGTGGCAACTGCTCAGAAAGAACAGACGCGTTTTGATGAGCTGATTGCAGCAGCTGTTAGTGCATCTAGAAGGGTGGAAACTGATGTAGTAGAGTCACCCTAACTGTTGTTTCACCCCAAGGGATACCCAGGCCCCAGTTGTATGTCTTAACATGGAGAATGCAGATTTTGAGCATCATCCTTCTCAGGTTGACATAAGACCAAACCCCAATGGAAATCCTCAGATGCAAGGGGAGAAGGACCCCCCCAATTCATGAAGAACCTCCACCTGAAACAGAGGCAATTGTACATGCAGCTGCAGAAATGCCTTCCCCCAGTTTCAGTAGAAGGCCCCCCCCCAGTCAAAGAGTGACCCGCTCTAAGGGATTGCCTAAAACTCCAGTGATACCACTGCAAGTAGAGGAGGTAGAGCCTGTTACTACTCATAATGCTTATGAAACATTAATGGAGATGGAAGAAGCTGGTGGACAGGCAGATGTTTCTTCTGCAACATCCTCACAGGCTGACATGGTTAGTGAACTACCAAAAGGTGATAAACCTAAGCCGAAAAAAAAGAAAGTGATTAAGGATGATATGTGGATTATTTAGCATTTGGTTTTTCTCCCTCCTCCCACTTTTTTTGGGATCATGGAGGTATTCTCTATTATTACAACAAATGTTAGCAGCATTAAGAATGTGCAGAAACAACAGGTGTGTTTTGTTAGTTTGCAAAAAGAAAGGGGGCAAATTATATATTTGCAGGATACTCAACTGTATTCCCTCCCTGAGATCACACAAACACAGAGGGACTGGAGGTGTGGGCCATCTTTTTGGTCAATTGGGGAGGACCCTTGTACAGGGGTTGGGATTTTATTTTCAGGTGATCAAATGAATGTGATGAAAGTGATAGATGCTTGTCTGGGGAGAGTCCTTATCTTGGATGTTGTTTAGAATAGTAGGGTGTATCGTTTGGTAAATATTTATGCACCCCAGTTAAAATCTGAAAGGACAGCTGTTCTTAAAAAAAAATAGAACCCCATTTAGACACATCTAAGATGGTGCTCTGGGAGGGGAGATTTTAATTGAGGGCTGTCCCCAAGGGATTGGGGGAGGAAGACGCACAACTTTTTTTGTGACACTGTTTTGTAAACATTTTATGGATGTGTGGACTTCAGGATGTCTATGATGTGTTACAAGCTACGCCTACACATACCTTCTATATAGGGTCCCTGTCTACTAGGATTGACTTCTGGTTTCTCTCAGATAGGACAGGAGCCACAGAGGTATCAGTAGTGCCCCTTTCAACCTCTGACCATATGGCAGTAAAAGTCCTGATTGGGGAAAGTAGACACACACATATAGGGAAAGGGAAAGGGAAAATTGTTTAACCAGGAAAGGCACACTAAGACGAAGTTTATTTCCTGGTGCGACCTCGGAGCACAAGGAAGTTAAGTGACTTGTTCAGTATCACACAGCATGCAAGTGGGGGCTGTGGGATTCAAACCCCAGTCTGATCTACTGGATGTCATCAAATTTGCAGCTCAGAGCCTTAAGCCACTGCTCTATACTGCCTCCTGTGGAACAAGGGTACTGGAGAATGAATACCTCATTGTTAGAAAAAGCTTCTCATCATAGAGAAATGTTGCTTTTATTAGAAGCTCAACACAAAGCTATATTTCTCTCTGATGACCCTATTATATGGTGGGAAGATGCTAAACATGACATAAAAATATTATTACAACAAATGTCTAGGAGAATAGTAAAAAGTAATTATATCAAGTATTTTAGCCTGAGGGCAAAATATCTGCAGGTCATCACCTGAATGAGGTAAACAGGCCAAGACCTCAGTGCAGTCCTGGGGATTATAAAGCCAGACATGTTTAGCTATCAATATGAGGCAATATATGCACTTGAGATCGGACAAAAATTCTGTACGCTGGGGAACAAATTACAGATGAACCCCTATGATACTCCTGGGGATCATGAGACACAAAGGGTTTTGTCATCCTTAAGGGACGATTCAGGGAATTTACATTCAGATATGGGGTCCTTATTTATTGCATATGGTACAACAGGATGTGAAAAAGAAATTTCTGGTAGAAGGGGAAGAGATTTTGGATTCTCAAGTTACAAAGCTGGAGTTCCCACAGTTACCTACAGCAGAGACAGGGATGGTAACTGAGGCTTTTTCAACTGTGGAAATATGGGAAGCCATTCTTACATTGTCCACAAAAGCAGCACCAGGGAGGATGGACTCCTTAATGATTTTTATGATTTTTATAAATGTTTTATTGACCAGCTAGCCCCCATTCTGGCAGAGGTTTTTCAGACGATATTGACAGTTGAGTATCTCAGTGACATTATAAAGGAAGGAATTATGATTTTTTTATTAAAATCAGGGTTAGAGCTGATGTGCAGAACTGGAAGCCTCTTAGCCTCCTCACATCAGATAATAAAATTTTAGCTAAATTAATTATGTACCAATTGGCTAAAGTAGCAAACAAGATGATTATGAAAGAACAAACCTGTTCAGTCCCGGAGAGGGCCGTATCCCAAATCCTTATATTCATATGGGAAATAGTTGAACAAGGGATAAATATGAACGTGGAGGAGTATTTGTTTTCCATGGACCAGGCAACTGCCTTTAACACCATTAAACATAAATGTCTTTGGGAAACACTAAAGCTGTATGGGATACCGGAGGCTTTTATACGTTGGATTAAAGTATTATATGATGAAGCACAGGTGAGGCCAATTTTGAATGGGCATCTTGTAATGCCCATGTATATTTCCAGAGGGGTATGGCAGAGGTGTCCACTTTGTCCCCTGCTGTATGTATTTAGGCTGGACCCCCTACTTAGACAAATAGAGAGAGATGCAGCCATATAACCAATTCAGTACAACACTGGGTTTTCATATCTGGAAGTCACAGTGTACACAGATGACCGTGTGGTAGCGGTTGTTAATTTAGAGTCAGGGATGCAGGCTGTACAATTGTTTTCTAATACAATAGGGAGTACTGAAATTAATATTAATATGCAGAAAAGTAATGCTTTGGTAGTAGGGGAAGCTGAGGGGGTGTTGGACTTTACAATATCTGTAGAGAAAAAGGACACAAACATTTTGGGTATGTATTTTGGGATGCAGGAGCCTTCACAATGGAATCGGAATATCTCCTTGTTGCAGCAGATTAAAATTGCAAAATGGAAAGCATGAAAAATGACAAGGAAAAAGAGGGTATATTTGCTTCGCACATTTATCTGATTTTTTTTGTATGTATCGCATATTTTTTCCACTTCCATTTCATATGCATACAAAAATCTTGGGGTTGTTTTCCAGTCATTATGGGGAAGCAGGTTAAATCATGTGAAATGGAATCATAGCTACAGGCCAGTCAAGGAGGGAGGTTTAAATATGATTAATCCCTTGGTGTTTTTGTTTGGGAATTTTTTTACTCCAACATACGTCCTTTGGCACAGAGTAGGGAAGGCATCGGGTCACAGGTAATGTACAGTACATATGGGAGGAAGGTTTTTTTTTAGCATGGCATAAAAGGAAATGGGACATGTTAGATAGAGGTCTTCTGTTATATGTGCAGATTTGTTTAAAATATTTTAGATTATGGAAGATACTGTAGAGTTACACTGGTTTATGGGAGTAAACGAGAAACTGTTTTTTACTACCATTTTATGGACACATTATTTTGAGGACCCTGTTTTTCAGGTTGAGCCTCCATATAAATTGTTCAGTATTTCTAGGACACCTTTCAGAGGTATGGATTCCCCTTAAAATGAGATATATGATCTGGTTATGTGGGCATTCTAGACTGAACGTTAGGGGAAATCATGAACATAAACAATAGACAGGGTCTTATTGGCCGCTGAATGTAATGGAGCTGTAGAGACTATGCAACATTTATTGTTTGATTGCATTTATATTCAAACCTTTTGGCAGGACCTAGATACATTTTGAAGTTAGAAAAAAGAATGCCAGCACAAGCATACCACAAGTAAAAACCTGTTAAACAGCTTGGAAGGTTGTCACCATTAACAAATGAAGCACGAATGTATTCTTATGGTGCTAAATAAAGTGCTTCATTTTATTCAAAAAAAGTGCACCCTGCTTCCATAAACAGCTAAATGGGAGCCCACCCCAGTGTGGCACAAGTCCATATGTCTGATGGGGGTGCCCAATCCCCCATCGGCAACAGGCCCGCCCCCCCAAACAGCCTTCAAGCCGCCACGCTGTAAACAAGAAACATTCCTCGGTGCTCTCCCAGCCCACCCGCACCCACCCACTGTGCACTCTGCCTCCCACACCCCCCACACCCAATACTTACCTCCGAGTCCGGCATGATGATCTTCCGTGGACCGGGAACATGTCTGCACTCTTCAAAGTCGACCATGAACTGAGGAAATGCCGGTAAGCTGTATAATGTTATAAGTAGGGTTTTTTCAACATTAATGCATATCTCAGGCATTTTTTGGAATTTTGGCACCAAATTTCAACATGGGGTTTTTGGGACCCCTCCTCATGAATTCTTGAACTGTCATGGCGTTAATCGGGCCCGAAGGGTGATTTCACAGTCACTACACGAAATCACCTTTCAGGACTGATTAACAAAATGACGGTGCCAGTGTTCATAAGAGCTTATGTTGCAAATTTGGTGAAAAAATTCCTAAAAATTACTGTTTTACGAGCGTGCATTGAACAGTTCCTACGCATGCTCGTTAAGTTCATAAATGTTTAATAATTGCACTCCAGATTTTCAACATTGCCATTTTGCCACACCTCCTTATGAGCAGTACAGCTGTCATTTTTCACATCTCGCCCAATATGTGTTTCCGCGCATGTAGCGCACAATGGCGCAGTCAGTGTGCGAAATCAATGTTTGGGACACATTAAGAAAATCACAGTGACACTGTTCATGAACAGAGGTCTTAAAATAGCTATGCTGAAAATTTGGTGAAAATATCCCTTAAAATGACTGTTTTACAAGTGTGCGTTGCGCAGTTCCTACGCACGCTCGTAGGTTTGCAATTTTTAATATTTGCACTCCCGATTTTCAACATTGCCATTTTGCCACACCTCCTTATGAGCAGTACAGCTGTCATTTTTCACGTCTCACCCAAAATGTGTTTCCCGCATGTAGCGCACAATGGCGCAGTCGGTGTGCGCAATCAATGTTTGGGACAGAGTAAGAAAATCACAGTGACACTGTTCATGAGCAGAGGTCTTAAAATGGCTACATTGAAAATTTGGTGACAAAATTCCATAAAATGACTGTGTTACGAGTGAGCATTGCGCAGTTTCCACGCACCATCGTAACTTCATGACTTTGTAATATTTTCAGTCCAGATTTTCACCAGTGGCATTTTTCCACACTTCCTTATGAACAGTGCTGCTATCATTTTTCACAACATGGCCGAAATGTGTTTTCACACTTTCAGTGCAGAAATGCGTGGTCGCTGTGGGAAATCATTGTTCGAGACAGATAAAGAAAATCACAGTGACACTGTTCATGTTCGGAGGTCCCAAAATGCCTGTGTTGACAATCTGCTGTAAAAGATCCCCAAACTAATTACATTATGGGTGTGCGTTGCACAGTTTCTATGCACGCTCATGTCTTCACCAATTTTTTAAATATTTTCACTGCAGATTTTCAACATTGCCATTTTTTACACCTCCCCATTAACAGTACAGCTGTCATTTTTCACAACCTGTTCAGAATGTGTTTTTGCACCTGTGGTGCTAAATGCCGTAGCCGCTGAGCAAAATCAGCTTTCGGCTAACAAACTGATATTGCCACTGTTCATAAGGTGGGGGTCACAAAAAAAGCCATGTTGAAAATTTGGAGTGAAAATACCAATGAATGCCTGAGGCGTTAGGGTTTCCGACCATAACGCCTCACCCTGTAAAGAATGACAGGCATCAGGGTATGACTTTGGATTCTCGCCTATAGTGCTCATACCACTCCATACCCTGCAGCCAGTGAGAGGCATTGAGGTATGCTTTGGACTCTTCTGCCCCAAAGTTCACCCCATTCTCCTATACTGCACCCATCTCACCATATTTTCTGATGGAATGGGGTGCACATAAGGGCCAAAGATCCCAAGGCACACCGTGACACTTGTCAGTGTCTGCAGGGTAGGTGTGGTGAAATGGCATGGCCATTATGCCTGATGACCCAAAGGCACACCCCAATGCCTGTCAGTCTGTGCTGGGTGGTGGTGGGGTTGGCTTCAGTTGAATACGTCACTGCCATTCCTATTATGCAGCTCTGTAACTCCTACACTACCAATGCCAATGCCAGAAAGCAAACATTCGGCATTGACAAATGCTTGTTTAGAGGGGCATAGGAGTCCTGGATTGTGGATAAGGTATCAGTGAATAACTGGAGGGCTGTGTTGACATCATAGGTTGAGTACAGTGGAGACCAGTCTGCTTGGGATAGATCTTTGAGAAGGGAGTCTGAATCCAGGGAGTGAAGGGGGCAAAACCAAATATATTTGGGGGCTGATTGGGGGATTGAGGCTTTTCTGACACAGAAAGTGATGCAGTGATCACTTGGGGTGTCTGGAAGTACTCCAGCAGCCGAAATGTGGTAGGGGTGGAAGGACAATACCCAATCAAGGAGAGAGTGATTTAGGGATTTGGGGTTCAGATGTGTTGGGCCTGATATCAGCTGAGAGAGATTTAAGGATTCAGTTTTAAGGGTGGAAGATTTGGAGGATGGGGAGAGCTAGTTGATACTGAAATTTCCTAGCAACAGAAGCTCACCTTTGTCTGAGTGAGTGGTGATGGTAGTGATTCACTTGACAACAGAGTTGTGTGATGCTTTGGGTGGACAGTATAATACTGCTATATAGATTGTGAGGATGGAGGGTAGGGAGATGAAGACAGTGAGAAGCTTATGGGAGGAGGGGCAGGCTTCTTGAAGTGAGACTAAGCATGAGAAGGGTTCCCTAGCATAGATGGCTATGCTTCCTCCACGCTTACCATGGTCCTGTCAATATAAGTTGAAGTCAGGGATAGAGAGGGATGAATCTGAGATCCTGGAAGATAGCCTGGACTCTGTAATGCACAGTACATTGGGGGAGTGTTGGGTCACCCAGACTTTTAGGGCATCCATTTTGGGCAGGAGGCTTCTTGCATTTACATGGAAAACATGCAGACTCTTTGGCAGTGCAGTGGGCATATGAGAGGGTGGGGGACCTGGATTTAATTCGACATCCCCTGTGAGTAGTAAGAGAATTAGGTACAGGGAAAATTGTGGATGGGATTTAGACTATTTGGTGGAGAGTGAGTGGTGGGGGGAGTGGAGAGGCAGACACAGCGGAGTGGGGTCTCAAGGTTTATGGAGAGGGATGAGAGCAAGCTAGAGTGGGTAGGAGAGGTAGGAGGAGGGAGCAGAGGGGAGGTCTGCTGAGAAGTACAGCGTGGGTGAGGGAGGAATTGGAGACAGGAGACAGGAGACATTACGGGGGTGAGCCAGTCAGGGTAGGGCAAGGGAAGGGACTGAAGCAGGGATCAATGATAGAAACAGGGAAGAGGAGGGAGGAAGTGCGGGGGTCTAAGAGAGACAGAGAGAGTTAGGACAGAAGGTGGGAGCTTGGAGAGGGTAGAGGGAGGGGAAAGTATTGCAAAGATAAGACAGAGAAAGAGAGAGAGAGAGAGAGAGAGAGAGAGTAGGAGGGCATGTGCATGGTAGAATAAGAGGGGGAGTGGGTAGACAGGGTCTGTTCCAGACACCTGAGGGGGACTTGAAGAACAGTAGAAGGGGAAGGGAGATGTGACACTAGGTGATAGCAGGGCTGGAAAAACAAGGGAGGTGTGCTGAAGGGGATATTAGAGAGGTCTCTGCCTGGATAATTGTTGACAGTGGTAGCCTAGTAGACAGGGCACTGGGCTGGGGATGAGACAGGAAGCCTTAGACTAGGGTTTGAAATCAGGGGCCTCCACAAATAGCTTAGAGTGCAATTGGGCAGGTGGAAAGAATATAGAGGGTAAATGTACTCATGCTACAGTATAATGATATACATGCATAGTGCTCCCCTGCTATAGCAAAATCCTGTGTATTACAAATGCTGACTGTGGCCCCTGATATCAACTGTTACATATTAGTCTGGCTTATAATTAGTACAGCAATAGGCTGATTATTCCACTTAACTCACCCATGCACTCAGTCTGTTAACCTCCAAACAAACTTTTTCTTTTGTAAATAAAATAAAGATAAAATTAAAGTACACTACTACTGCATAAACTTAATCTTCTACAGCCAGGCACCTGGGTGGGAGTCAGCAGATGTCACAGGGACAGTGAGAGCATGATAAAAGCTGGGAGATGTGACTGAGTCAGAGCAACAACACAAGGGTGCCTACGGGTGCCTACACTGTTCCTTTTTTGTTTTAATTTAAATAATATAAAACTAAAGTACAGTATTGTGTGTCCATGAGACACTTGGAGACAGAGGGGCAGTAACTAGTTCAACACAGCATGAGGGGCCGAAACTAAGTTTCTTATCACTGCAATTATGTTTATCTGTAGTACAACAGTGATAACGTACAGAGCACTTTTCATTGAAATGATTATGAGCAGTTTGAACCCTTCCCATAGCAACATACATTACTCTCAAATACCTGACAGGAACTCATAGATCTGTCACTCTACCCCCCATCCCAAAACCTCACTGCCTCAGAGAGAGAGAGAGACGTGGTGCAGCCACAGACCGGGAGGCAGCACTGTAGTGTCCAACCAGGGAAAAGCAGTGGTGAGCACAAGAGAGAGACACACAGTGGCATTGGAACCAGCAGTGCTCTTTTGTCTGTCTGTCTGTCTGTCTCTCTCAGGTTGCGGCAGAAGTCAAAGTTGTGCAGCAGTTTTGATGGCATAGTAACTGGCAGGCAGTGCAGCAATAGAGTGAACCACAAAACAGAAAGAGAGAGAGAGAGAGAGACTGAGCAAGCAGGGAAATGCCCTGCAAAGATTGAGAGACACACAGGGGAGCTTATTTTCCCAAAAGTTCCTGGTTACAACTGCTACAGCTGAGCCCTTTTGCACATCGGTAATGTTACCATAGAATGACAGAAAGTGATTACATTACCCATATATGGTGGCAAAATAGAGCACATTGTTTAACATGAATTTATACACACAACCCCAAAACAACAGCATTGTTTATATAGTTTGCCAAAATAAATATTTATTGCATTCACTGGCTGGCTTGTAAAGAGACCGAAGAAACGGAACATAGCTGACTAGCTCTTGTTTATGTGTGTTACCATTGTCCCACATGTAGAGGGGGTGTCCTTCATTTTACTGTACCCCTTGGCACTCTCATCTGTTACTGATGGAGACTGCTGTCCCCAACACAGGTTTGAACGCAGAAACTTATAATTATCATTTATCTCTTTCTTAAAACAGCAGCAAATATAAGCTTGAAACATTATTTCCTCATGGTTCGGAGCCTCCCTTTCCTGTCCTCGATTTTGCCTTTTTGCCACATATTGAGACACTGTGCCTCACAATTTGCTGATCAGGGAAAGAGGTGTATTTACTGTTAATGGGGAAAATGCCCCTGAAATAAACAAGATTCTTCATGGGATGCACTTATAATGTATTTAAGAGTTGCAACAAGCAGCAATCAAACATCTACAGAAAGATTTAATTTAAAATCATAGAAATGTGTGCACCGCAAGAAAATATTCTTTAAAAACTGTATAACATACCGCAAGTGCAGTTCTCAGCAATCATAACAGATATAAACTTTGAACATGTTTGAAGTATGAGCAGGACAGTTAACAAATTAACTGAAAACATTGTGGGGGCAGTTACAGAAAGTAAGTGGTTAATTAAATGCTTTAAATAAATAATTTTTCACTGACGACTGTGTTCTGGTCCAGTTTTGCATACAATGCAGGGAGGTGCAATCGGGCATTATTAGCGAGATTTCTTTAAATTACATTTGACCTCAGGCATGCTCAATAAACATCAACACTTCTGCTCTAACTGGAATGCAAATGTATATTAACCTTTAAAAAAGCCTTTTATGTGAACCGGGTTTTAGCTCTGAGGAATAAATATAGTTTGAGTTCCATAAAAAGGGTTTGGCTGTAGCAGTTATAATAGGAACTGTTGGGTAAGTAATCAATAAGATTTGCACAGTGACACAGTGACATCGGGACCAGGAGTGCTCTCTTTGTTTGTGTGTCTCTCTGTCTATCTCAGTATCTTGTGGCACGTATTTATTTCTGATATCTTGTCATCTGACCAGGGCAAGGTATACCCCAGTTATATCAGGTACTTATGATATGCATGCTTCACCAGAGGACAGGGCAGACACTTCTCTGTGGGGAAGGTGGGCTGCACAGCAATCAGATGCACTGCTTTGGTAATGTAACTGGACTCAGGGAAACAGTTGTATCAGACAACAGTTCTGGTTCCACTTTGTCCATTCCTGTTGACATCTATATGGCCTTGCATAGCTATATTATGTAGCCATAACACTGCCTTTTGTTATCAGGACCCATATAAAAAGTACTGTACCAACAATTTCACATTATGAAATCAACATGGAAAAATGCCAGAGTAGTGGTGTTCTGTGGTATGGGAACCTGTGTAAACGTCTCACAGAGGACATAGCAATTGTTTTATGCTAATCATTTAATCATTAGAATTTTCTTGCTTGTGAAATTAGATCATTTGGTAACAGGTATTTTTGAAGCATTAAGTGTCAGAAATAATCTTTAAATTTAAAACAACTAGCAACATTTTGTAATGAAAGTATATTGCATATTGACTTTCGTAATGAGTTACAAATAGACACTTTTTAGCTTCAACAGAGGAATTTGTAGTTTTACATTAAGCCTGTGTCTCTTTGTCTCCGTGACTGGCCTGCTGAAGGATTTCTGATATCTACATTTGTGCTATGACTTATTACACATGGTTCAGTTTTCCGTTATACTCTTAAGCAGGGAGACTGGTCATGCAGTAATAAAATTGAAATGCCTAAGATTAACAAACTACTGAGTCCTTTCATTTTGCGAGTTTGAAATCAGAGGAGAAGGACCTGGAAGTGATGATCACTAGTGACCTGAAGCACTCCATGCAGTGCAAGAAAGCAGCAGCAAGGGCAAACAAGATACTGAGATGCATATTTAGGGTGATCAGTAGTAGGAGAGAAGAGGCTATACTGCCCTTGTAAAGGTCACTGGTGAGGCCACATCTAGAGTATGGAGTTCAGTATTGGTGCCCACACCTCAAAAAAGACATTAGCCTGCTGTAGAAGGTCCAGAGGAGGGCTACAAAGATGATAGCAGGTCAGCAGGGTAAGGCATATGAGGAGAGGTTCAGGGCACTGAACATATACTCCCAGGAGGAAAGGAGCAAGAGAGAGAGAGAGGGAGGACCTTCAAGTACTTCAAAGGGATAAATAAGGTGGATAAGGAGGGTCTCTTCTTTAAGCTGAGTGGCAACCATAACATGATGGGGCACAGTCTTAAGCTGGAGGGGGAGGTTTAGGAGGGAGGTCAGGAAGCACTTCTTCACAGAGAGGGTGGTGGACACGGAATGCGTTGCCAGAAGAAGTGGTCTTGAAGACACTGGGCAGCTTCAAGAGAGGATGGGATAGGCAAAGGGGGAAGGTAATAATCATGTGTATGGAGGATGGGAGGATTGGGGGGGGTAGGGACAGTAGCTCAAGCTATGGACCCTGCAATATGAGCAAATTAGGTAGACCAAACAGCCTTCTTCTGCTGGCTTCTTTATATGTTCATATGTAATTAGCCAACAGACCTCTTGGGATTCCTTTATTGGAATTTTAACCTGGTTCTCATATAGTTTGGTTTATGACAGAAACGTGAAAGCTAATCCCAGTTGTTCCACCTGGGGAGAAACACATGGCCAGGGTGATAAAACATCAAGTCCTTGGTGCATTTCACAAACTAATAAAATGAAAAGCCAGGACTCATTGTATAGTTTAACTGCTTTTACAGCTGAACATGGAACATTCTAAATACATTTGCCTTCTTTGAACAATTTAATAAGTAAGTAATAATCCACAACAGGATGTGCATTTCTACAGAATTATTCCAGTGATTTGGAAGGCATGATATGGCCGACTACCTTTTAACAGACCTGGGAAGTATATTCATTCTCTAGAAATGGATGTCCTGAAGTGGATTATAGCACTTCTTAACTGAAAAAAAAGTAAATAAATAATAGGAAAATGTTTTATTTTTGTGTAGCTAGGTTGTTATGTGCTAGGTAGGTGAAAGAGAGAGAAAACACACACTGATAAGGAGATCAGGACATGTAGTGCAGAATTCCTGCAGTGTTGTCTCTCTCTGTCTTGCACTGTCCCCTCTCTGTCTCTCTCTCTTTGTGTGTGCCCTGCATAAATGACTGTGTACATCCCTTCCCTGACCAACTCTGTCCCCCCAGCACCATACATATATGTTATGCACAAGAAATGTGAGCAATCTTAGTACTGGTATATTTCTTGTATTTCTGTGTTCATAGCATACCAGAAATGCACAGTTCTTGTAGGGGACTGCTTACCCACTTGGCAGGCTACAGTGACATTTCTTCTTTTGTAAGAGAAATACAACACTTTTTCTTAATTTCTTTCAGTTTTTCAATGAACCCGTGTTATGTAAGCAATAACCCATGACAGGATATGGAGTTATTGGGAATTAATTAACACCCCATGTGCATTGTGAGGCATGCCAAGTGCAATAACCCACTCCAGGGTATGGGGTTATTGGGGATTAATCATTGGGGATTAATCGAGTGAAACTTTGATAATTTTCAATATTTTAACCCCAAATTCCTCCCATGCAGTCCTATTGGCTCTGGCCAGATTTTTTTCTAAGTTTGTATCTGTATTTTATGTAGGGCAGAGTATTCCTTGTCTGTACAAATGATCGTGTGATGCACTTTGTTAATTGCTTTTACATAAAAATATTCCCCCTATTCTTTTCAAAAAAGTGCCATGAGATCTCCCACGTCCACCAGAATAACCACCACAACAGGCATAAGAATTTAGCTCTAACATCTCATCTGAGAGATGACAGCCCATGACAGCCATGTTCCCCTAGCATCACGCTGGAGCACTCTTAGGGTTACTTATAAGCAAGTGCAGCATGTTTCCGGAAGAGCTACTAACATTACTTACTGCAGCATCTGATGTTCCTTGGAGGTTTCCCAACTGCAAACCAGGCCCAACCCTGCTTAATTTCTGAGCGCTGGTGAGATCAGGCTCAAAGGTGGTTATCCTACAACTTGCAGGTATAACATACAAAAAAATACAGAAATGCTTAGCAAAAAAAAAACAACCCTCTCAAAAGAGACAGCTTAGACACTGCCCAGACAATTACAAACCTCAACTACATCATACCAAACACAATTACTGAAACTGAAATCAGTTACTAGATGCATATTGACCTGATCCCCACGCCCGCACAGTACTTTGATTATACAACATATCCACACCCAGGTCACTGTGTTAGTAAACGTGAGTGCAAACAGCCCATGAGATGATGTTCTATGGGAAGTCTAACATGTATCTGTTACTGCATAAGAAAATAGTTAATCTGTCAAGCACAGCCTACTTACTCCCACTCAGGCCAAATGTTACCCGATTTACAGGCTATATAAAGCCATTCTCGGATTCAATACTGTGCAACAGCACTGTCACTGAATCATTCTGAAATACCAGACAGAGAGCTTCCCTTCTCATCACCACAGCCTGTTTTTCAATTGACTGTTAGTTTATAAGTGGCAGTGCGGTGGTTGCCTGTAGACCATCCTTTAGACAGGCATAGAGGTAAGAAAGAGAAAGGCACAGTGACTGATGAGAACCTCAGAGCTAGACACTAGTGGATCCAGCTGTGTAGTAGGTTTAACACCCACTACCTCCTTAGATCACCAAATAGTTGCCTTTTTTAGCCTATTCTGATCTTTAATAGGGAACATTTAACATTTTTTGGAGAAAATGTTCTACCCCGTTGATAAAATTCTAGATCCCTTCCCCGGAGTCAAATACAATAAATGCTGAGCCCTGCCAACTCCATGCATGCAATAAGGGCACTTTGAAATGGAGCCCCTTCAACAGCAGTAGAGATTCTGTGAAGGGGAGGGTAAGGGGACATTAACTAGAAACTTCATCCCCTGCACCATAATGAAATTTATCTTCTTGTGTGTTCTTTTTATAGCTCCTTTAAGAGCAGCATCCTGTGGTTTTGCATTCAGCCTCCCTGAACCCAAAGAGCTCTTGGCTCAATTGATACTTTGATACTTGTATACTGAGCGACCATGAGCAAGTCACTTAACCTCTATGTGTTCTCAGGATGCACCTGGAGAAAACCCTTAGCTTAGTGTGTCTTTCCTGGCCAACAATTGTTTAAAATAATGAAACAAAAAGAATTGCTTACCCTGGTGAGATCCAGGTTTCAGTGATGATAAGCACAGATGGATTATCCATAACCTTAAGCAATCAATTTGGGGAGAAGGCTGTGGATGTTGAGGTGCATGACCTGGAGACCCTTAGGGAGGGAGGACTGGGAGGGATAGGGTTTAACTCCATGTCACCTGCCAAGAGCAGAAACAGCTGGATGATGGGCTTTAGACAGTTATTTGACCTGTGATGGGGGAAAGGGAGGGAAGGGAACAATTCAAAGTGTACAATATTACTAAAGTAATGGGGTGGTACTAATGGCAAGTACAAACTGAGCTGTTATAAAACACTGTCAGCTACGGTGAAGCACAGTGAACCTCCTATGCTAAGACACTATACAGTATATTCTGGAGTAAAACAAGGAGGTACCAAGGCTAAAGAATATGCATAATAAACCCAAATTAGCTAATGAAATAGCAATAGCAACAGTAAGAACAAACTGGAATACAGATTTTGTAGCAGAGCAGTCAATAAGAACTCCAGCAAGCTGTGAGGCAGCTGCACTGGTATAGTGAGTAAGGACCCAGGATGCCTCACCCTGCTACGGGATGGGCTACACTAAGAAAAGGTGGATGAGGGTTTCCCCTAGATTGGGAAGAAACCACAGAGTGTTGGAATTAGCAGAAGCAGCACAACAGACAACTGTTTCTTTTCAGGGAGATGCAGAACATACACAGGGTCAGCTAGGGTGGCAGCAAAGTGGTGTTACAGCAGACAGACAAATCTAACTAGTTGGGAAATCAGAGACTCCTTTACAACACTGGGATCCACAGTAGATACAGTAGCTATGCATATAGAGCTAATAGCACTTACAACTACATCGTGGAAGTTGGGCAGAGTCCCTGTTGTCCTGTCGTCTACTCTGGTTACTTCCCTTGATGACTCCCACTCCTGCTGTGCCACTCAGTCTGATGCTCCTGTGCATAACTGGCTGGGGGAGTGAGTGGAGAAAATAGCTTGCTGGCAACTGAGTAGGCGAGCTGAATGGGGTTGCCCCTGGTGTGGTAGGTTGCACCCTCTGCTGCAACTCAGATGGCACCAATGGCATACTTCTGTCCCTGACATCTTGGATACTGCAGGGTCTGTGATGAACGTCAGAAGCCACACTGATCCACAAGTAACAGGGCAAAAGTACCACCCTCAGTCTTCCACTCTTGTATCCGATTGTTGGGGGGGAGCAAGAGGAGAAAGTGGCTTGCTGGTGACTGTATATACAAGCTGGATGGGAAAGCCCATGGTGTGGTTGCTTGCAACCCCTGCTGCAGCTAACATGGCATCAGGAGTGTGTTTTTAGCCATGACTTGGCTTCCTGGGGGCTGTAGCATCTGTTATGAGTCTCAAGAGCAGTGCTGGTCCTTAAGTAACAGGGCCAAATTCCACCCATAGTCTGTCACTCTCACACCTTATTGGTTTGGGGAGTGAGTGGAGAAAGGAGATTGCTTGTGACTGAGTAGGTGAGAAGGATGGGGGAGCCCCCCATGCAGTGGTTTGTGACCTCCTACTACAGCTAAGATGGCATCAGTGGTGTCCTTTTAGCCCTGAGTGGCCTTCCTGGAGGCTACAGCATCTGTAAGTTAGTGAAGAAGGGGGCTGGATGACATTTTTCTAAAAACAGTGGATTAGAACACCACCACGTGCCTGTTTATTAATTTCCAAACTGAAAAATTCTAACTACAAATGCATATAGCTGCAAGTTTACATCTTTATTCCCCATTTGTCGATTTTCTCCTGGTTGGCTAGTTATATCTACAGAACTGCCATTCCCATACAGTAGCCCTTCTGTTGATCCCTTGGTGAGTGTCTCTGTCTCTCTTTAAAAGATTCTACCCTACTTCTCCCCAGACCCTAATTTTATAAACAAAAGATTTGTGTCGCTTATACATACAGTAACCTATATGTTTTATTATTTACCTTTTGTGCTGTCATATAGAGGAAACCAGGCTCTGGTCCCAGAGAATGTAAACCAGGCCCCCACAGCCTTCTTGCCAGCACCTACCCCAGAGTCGCAGGGTTTGTGGCAAGACCCTTTAGTGTAGCTTGTTTCATGCTGCCTTTTCTACAATGGCTACATCCATCACTACAATGATTTGCACATCCTTTTGAATACTTGGAATTAAGTTCCAGTGCCTTCTGAATCCATGCTGTATAAGCTCAAATAGCAATCACTACCTGCATATTATATATTAAAAGACTACAGTTGCTTGCACCGCCATGTACCATTTGTACGATAGTTATTAAATATACTCGACCAAAGAGAAATACTAATGCATTGAAATTGTGAAAGTCAATATAATTAGCAAAAAAATAAACTGTACAAAAAGTAATCTATTAGAAGGTTGAAAATCATGGGGAAATGAATTATGCACAGACAGTTTCTAAATTATTACATCCTGTGTTAGTTCATGCTGCAAGCACTTACATGATGAATTAGAAAGAACAAGCAGAAATATTGCATATAAGTAAGTGGAGTGTAACTTACACAACTCATAAATAGTAGTATAATGTTTCATACTATTGCACTTTAGAGGATGAGTTCTAATTATAATATTGTTCTCATTTTTATGCAGAGTATTATGAAATAATGTTGTGTACCACCGTTTCCTGAGGAAGTGGTGTACAGCCATGAAACATTGGGCATGAGGTGGATTACAAAATAATTTAATAAAACAGTTTCAACTACGATAACGAGTGAAGCCTTCATTTATCTATTGACAAACAGTGCTTGAAGGTACAGTCACAGATCATGGGTCCCAGAGGTCTATAGTTCCATCAGCTGACATTTCATGCATCTGCACATATGCTTCATCAGAGGTGATGTGCTGTCATGCAAGGCTGCCTTAAATACTCTTTTCAAAGCAGTCTGGAGTGTGCATTCAAGCCACTCCCTTCATAATTACATTCCATTAGTGCTAAGTGAGTTTAAAAGCAAAGCAAAAACATTGCTTCAAAATACATATTGTCTTCTTTATGCCTGAAGCAATTATCTGGTCACTAAGTTCACTAGGTATACTGATAATATTAATAAGGGCAACAGCATTTTTTATTTAATATTAACCATACAGGTACACTTTTTCCTATTGTTATTTGATCCACACAGATTACTATTATTAGGATATGCTGAAGCCACTGTATTTACTATCTACTTGGCATACAGGACTCCAGATCTACAGGGATTCCTGTATTTTACAGGGAAATTGAGCTATCTACAGGAAAATTGTTCCCATAGACTTACACTGGTTATATGACACAAAAAAATAGTTTTGTTGCTATATTGGTCCTTGTGACAAAAGTTCCAGAAAAAAAGATGATTTGATACCTTTTATTGGACCAACATAGATGTTACAAAAGGAAACAGGTGCTTTACCTTTCAGACTACAATGAGTCCTTCACCAGAAACTAATGCCAGTTGTTTTGGAAGAATATATTCTATTAACAACCAGATCATACATAAAAAACATATTAAAAAAGTTGTACAAATTCTATTGGCCAAAATTCCATTCAAATATCAACTGATTACATGGTTATAAGGAAAAACTGAATAATTTAGTTTCCCTAGGAAACAATGTAATCTACAGGAAAACATAGGAGAATTGCCCTAGAGTCACAGGCAAAATGCCAGCTCAATCTGGGAACACTTGGCATTTATGTGGATGTCACTTCTGCCCTTAAATTACTATACTACTAAATAACTTTTAGGTGGCAAGCCATATCTTGTGCACCTACTGCTGTCATTTGTACTCTTTTGTGCAGATTGTGTAGAGTATTGTTAAGTGTGCATGAGTCTGCTGTGGTGTTATCTGTGCAGTGACATGGTTAGCAGAATATACTACCTGTTTAGGCATCTCCTATTCAGCTTACCACCTCAAGGAATTGCATGCCCATGATGCTTTGCACTGGATTTTAGACTTTAGACTACATGAGTTTGGGTAGGAGAGATTTAGAAAAAACAAACACAGTAGTAATTACCTACCTTCTTGTACCATTTATGCATCCTACATAGTACTTTTCTTTTAAACTACCTGCCTGTTGTGCTGCTTTTCTGGTGTGCTACGTCTGACTGTAATGGGTGCCTCATACATTGATCTATAGTAGACTGGCCACGTGACGGAATGATTACACTGTGCCACATTACCATGGTTTCTGTGGGTTTGACAGAGACTGCACAAGCTGATTGCTCACTACAGTCATCTGTTGGGGGTGTTTCTGATCAAACAAGCTGACACTTGCAATGATTCTACAATCCAGGAGATGGCATGAGAGGAAATAATGAATGAAACAGCTGTGAATACTGCAGAAAATATGAAGGAAAAGTGAATGTTTCATTTGACACCTTTCTGTACCATTGTTACTTTGATTAATTAGAGAATAACTCACCCCTCCAGTGTGAAGAACAAGCTGGTCCTCACATCAAGCAGAGTCAGTGATGTCATGAAGCACAAGAGTGAAGCTCGAGTGCTCTATGACAGCACTGTCCCTCAGAGGTGTGAGAAACAACTCGTTCTTCACACTTGGGGGGTGAGTTGTAATATTTAATACATTGTGAGCCTCTTTTTTTACACTGATTTCAGTAAAGTCCTAAAAACGCAGACCTACCATGTTCCTGTGAAACTGAATCTCACCATGTGACATTTTTGTCTAGACTAAACATCGATAAGCAGTCTAGATCTTTTATTGATGTTGATGTTCAGTTAGCTGTTTGAAAGTGGAAGTACCTTGTGATGTAGTCTGAGCAGTTCCTGCACCCAGCTGGGGTTAAAGAAAGTTTGAAGTTGTTCTACGCAGTCTGAAAAGTTGCTCTATTCACATTCTAATGTTTAGAACAACTTTTCAGCAACACCTAAAGAAGAGTCTCAAAGTGAATTATGTTAGTAAAAAGAGATTCTAGCTGTATTGGTCCTTGGAAAACAGGAGACGCTGGAAGGTTTGATACCTTTTATTGGACCAACAAGTGTCTTGTACAAAGATGGAATTCTACACAAGCTTTCAGGGCCTCATAGGTCCCTTCTTCAGGTGAATGACAAAACTGAGCAACATAAGCAGTATTTATATATGCTGTGGAGCAATGTATAAAAATAATAGATGAGAATTGCAGTAAAGGTAGAATGGTAAGCAGTGTGAAGTAAATTATAGGTGGTTGTACATGAAGTGCAGAATAGTATAGATTTGCCATTGGTGCACAACATTTTCTATCAACTTACCCCCCTCCCAACAAGAATTTGCATACTCATGATGCTTTGCATTGTGTTTTAGGTTCAGAATGCATTGGTGTGACTTGATGAAATCTATAAAACCAAGCAAAAACTGGAAATCATCTGTTTGATTGTATTGTCTATGTATCTTACATACTACTCTTTTTCTAAGCCGTGTTTCTGTTTTACTATATGTGCTTGAAATCGGTGCTTTACACAATGGTCTCTTGGGGACTGGCTACGTAAAAGAAGGGTTAGGCTGGCCTGCTGGTGCAACTGAACTATCATTTGTTATGCTGATGATCTGTATTTGGGAGTGAACCCAGAGCATCAGCAAGTCAGCTGGGGAGGAGGAGGATGAGCATCCTATGGACAGCTCTCCTCCTCCAGATGGGGTGGGAGCAACTCTTGGCAACATCCTTACTGCTGGAGGTGACCAGGAGTCAGTGCACTTTAACAAGCTTCAGAGACAGGACTGGTGCTGGGATGGATGTCAACATGAAGAGTGTGCAAGTCGGTGCTGCATACCATGAATGTTATTGCATGTCCTCAGCATGTGAGGAACCTACGAGAGAAACAAAAACCTTAGCTGAGCGTCATCCTGGCCTATGTCAGTGCTGCTGTGTCTCTCTCTCTGCCTTGGAATGTTGGGTTAGCCATATCTCTTACTACCTCCTCTCTCATGCCACCCTGGGAGGGGGGCCCACTGTATGGGTTACTATAGTTTCCCAGTTAATCTGGGGGGAATTGTGTGGTTAGGACACCAAGAGTGAGACAGGGGGTACATCCCCATCAGCGTAAGGGGGTATAAAGAAAGTTACAAAAAATGAGTGAATACATTGGACTGTGTTGATATGGTCATCTGTGGGACTGGCACTAATTACTCAAGCTGAATAGTCACTCCCTTCCCTTTGTTGGGTTGTTGCTGATAATGAAGTTGACACTGTCATTCTACTATATAGACTAGCTGAGATGCCACAGCTCCTTTCCATTGTGTTCCTCTCCTGCTTGGGGCAACTTGATGTCTATCAATACCATTGGTACTTTCATTTTGAAAAGCTACAAAAGCATAGACAAAGCACTGGACTTGTAGGACATGGAGGAACCAGAGCAGGGATAGTAGTGTACCCCCCTTCCTCCTTATGTAGTGGCTTACTGGACAGCAATCTGCTTGTGGACTTCCCGCAGCTCACCAAGCAGCAGTCTGATCGCAGACTCCCCATGGCTCCAACACTGCACCTCTTGCTGAATTAGGAGTTGCAAGACTCTCCATAGGATTTGGCACAGTGACAAGACTAAGGGGGGGCTATTCACTCACTCAGAAGTTTGGGTGACTGCTTCAACAAATTCTTTCTACAGAGGTGGTGTGTGGTTTGCCGAAATGAGGTATCTCCTGAGTGGCTCCCTGTCAGAGGCAAGGGAAGTGCAGGATGGAGAGACTACCCTTTTTTCAGGTCACTACACTGCAGGTTCGGACTGCAGCTTTTTGCTCACTACAGGTAAACATTCCTAAAGTAAAACATTAAAACTCTGGCAGTTCTGTGATTGTTCTGACCTGACACTGATCTTTCCACAGCAGTATGGGTGTGGTTAATTGATTCCTGAGGGTAGTACACTGAGACGCTGTAGCTGTACATTCAGGTGACTCACTCTTTAGCTTAACTTGCAGAGGAAAGGTACATGAGGAGCCACTGGTACAGCTGATAGGGTATTTTTAATTCTTTCTTTTTTCTTCTGGGCCTTCTTATATTTTAAGGCAGGAGAACTCCCACCCTTCTACTCACATTCCCACCCACCCCGTGCTCGTCACCCTATATAGTCTCAGTTCCTGGCACCTACTTCCTGACTAGGAAAAGGAAAGGGTGGGACCTCCTGTCAACTTGTTCTAGTAGCTAATACAACAAATAACAAATAAAAAAATATAGATTTTTCTCTTTCGTCCAATACATAAACCACAGATGCAGCCAGGATGGAAGTTGTAAACTGCTAGCACTGTGGGACAGTCTTCAGTAGAATTGTTGTCCAAGGCTTGGGTCGCTGTCCTACATGCTGGACAATCAGGGACTTAAAGGATCAGCTCTGAGCAGCATGGGCAGAAATCTCCCACCTCAAATCTCAGATACAGGGGGTAATTATTATTAAAATCTATCACCATTCCTCCAGCACCACACTGGGGCACCTCGTCCACAGAGGGTAGTTGGGCCTGGAGGTTGGCAGATGGTTGGGAAGGGCAAATTGAGTGCCCCAAAAATCAAACCACACCAACTTAAAGCCTCTGAATATAAAATACCAACAACAAACAGGTTCCTACCTCTGACATCCAAGCCAAATGCCATGGCAGAGGATGCTGTGGGTCTACAGCAACCACAGCAAAAAAAAGAACACCAAGAAATAAATTCAGAACAAGAAAAACAGGAACAAATAACACAAAAAAACCTTGTCATCATAGGAGACTTCATGATTCTGGGGGGTTGATACCCACCTGCAGCCCAAGGTAGTAGCCAGATATCTCCCAGGATCATTCGCATGGAGAGGCACTGAATGTATTACCAAAATCATATGGAGCACATGCGACAACATGAATGTCCTAATCCACCTAGGGACAAACTACCTAGCCAGTCAGTCAGTAGAGGAGACCATGGAACACCTAAGCAAGCTGTGGGAAAGTTGGCAATCGTTTCATCTGGCATCTCCTTCTCTGAGGTTCTGCCTGTATGGGAGAAGGGTGGAGGCAGGCAGAAAATCAGGGAAGGAGAAATAGGCGAGCTAAATGCCTAGCTCAGAGACTGGTGTCAAGAGAAAGGACACCACTTTGTAGGAGATTGGCAAGATTTCTGGGAGTTCTTTAAATTCAATGGCCTACATCTGACAAAGGAGGGGGTCAGTGCACTGGGTCAGAAGTTTGATGTTTTTGCAAGTAACTTAAACTAGTGGAAGGGGAGAGGGGTACAGTGCTCATTATGTTGCACAGTGTTAAAGTCATCCCTCCCACCTTAGCTAGCAAACCACCGGTGGGTACATGGAATGTCAGATATACAAATGTCCACAGTCTGGTTAACAAGCTCCCAGACCAGGAGGCTATAATGATGGAGGCAAAACTGGACATAGTAGGCATAACCGAGACATGGTTCACCAATAATTACACATGGGAAGTAAATGTACCAGGTTATGCTTTGACAGAAGGGACAGGGAGGGTAGGAAAGGGGAGAGGTTACCCTTTACATCAAAGAAGACATCTAGGCAACTGCAATTCAGGGCAGACATGAGAAGGCAGTGGTATTGTGGGTCACCCTCGAACCAGGCAATGAAATAATAATTCCAGCAGGGGTGGTCTACAGGCCTCCAGCACAGGGGGAGGATGTTGACAGGATACTGATGGATGACATACCTGCTATGACAGAAAAGGAAAAAGTTCTGGTGATGGGAGATTTTAACATGCTAGATGTGGACTGGTCCATCCCAGCTGGGGCATCAGCCAGGACAAAGGACATCTTGGACTCCTTACAGGGGGTGGGCCTCAAACAGCTGGTATAGAAACCCACCAGAGACAGGGCAACCTTAGATATGTTCATAACCAATAGAGAAAGAATTACATATCTCCAGATGGAAGGTCACCTAGGGTCCAGCGACCACCACATGGTATGGTTCAAACTGGAAACAGGGATACAGGCAACTCATTCCAGGGCAAATATCTTAGATTTCAGAAGGGCAGACTTCACTAGGATGGCAAAGAGTGTTAAAGAAGCCCTGGCAAAGAGAGAGTCAGGAGGGCATGTTGAGGTAAAATGGGCACTTATTAAAGAGGCAATTGTTCAAGTAACAGGCCAATGTGTTAGGGAGAGAAACAAAGGTTAAAAGAAGGAGAAAATCACTTTGGTTCTCAAAGAATGCAGCAGAGAAGGTATGAGCCAAAAGGCTGGCCTTCAAGAAATACAAAGAAATGCATGAGGATAGGAAGGTGTACCAGAATTGTCTGATGGAACCTGGAAAAGCAGTAAGGAGAGCTAAAGTGCAAATCAAGGAAAGATTAGCGAAGCCAGTGAAGAAAGGGGACAAGACATTCTACAGGTGCATTAGTGAAAAAAGACAATCCAGGGGTGGAATTGCTAAACTCAGAGGGGAAGAGGGACAGTGTGTGGAAGGGGACCTAGAAAAGTCATCAATTCTAAATAGGCATTTCTGCTCAGTCTTCACAGAGAAGAGGGAGGGAAAGGATCCACAGCTAGCCATCCGATGCAAGGAGGGGAAGGATGCAAACACCAATCTGTTTTCAGAGGACAGGGTCCTAGAAGAGCTTATGAAGCTTAAGGTAGACAAAGCAATGGGTCCAGATGGCATACATCTCAGGATGCTTAAGGAACTGAGAATGGAGCTGACAGCACCACTGGCAGACTTGTTTAGTGAGTCACTGGGCACTGAAGTAGCCCCAGAGGACTGGAGAAGGGCTCATGTGGCCCCGCTTCATTAGAGCGGCAGCAAAGAGGAGGCAGGGAACTACAAGCCAGTCAGTCTCACATCAGTAGTGGGTAAAATATGGAGGCACTCCTTAAGGAAAGGATTGTGGAACACCTGGAATTATTAGGGGCACAGGATCCAAGGCAACATGGACTCACAGCAGGGAGGTCCTGTCAAACTAATCTGATAGATTTTCTTGACTTGGCAACCAGGGAAGTAGACCAAGGGGGTGCAGGTGATGTCACCTACCATGGTTTCAGCAAGGCCTTCAACACTGTTCCACATAAAGGCTGGTAAACAAGCTGGGTAGTCTAGGAATGGGCCAAAAGATGGTGAACTGGGTTACTAACTGGCTAAGAGACAGAAAACAGAGGATGGTGGTAAACAGAACTCAGTCTGAAGAAATAGCAGTCATCAGTGGGGTATCTTGGGGGTCAGATCTGGGGCCAGTCCTCTTCAACATCTTCATCAAAGACATTGCAGATGGGCTGGAGGGGAAAGTTTGCCTCTTTGCAGATGACACCAAGATCTGCAACAGAGTAGATATGCCAGAGGGTGTGGACAAGATGAAGAAGGATCTAGAAAAGCTGTAGAGATGGTTAGAAGTGTGGCAACTGAGGCTCAATGCAAAGAAATGAAAAATCATGCATGTGGGAAACAGGAACCTTGGAGAGACCTACAGGATGAGAGGGGAGTTGCTCACAAGCACCAGCGAAGAAAGCGAATAGGGGGTCATTATCACAGATGACCCGAAAGCCACCAAGCAAAGAGCAAAGGCAGTAGGGAAGGCCAGGGGAATGCAGAGGTGTATTGCAAGAGGTATCACAAACTGTGGGTGGGGGGTAATGATTCCACTGTACAAAACACTGTTGAGTCCCCATCTGGAATACTGCATGCAGTACTGGAGGTGACATCTGAGAAAAGACATTGACAAGTTGGAGACAGTACAAAGGAGGGCAACAAGGTTGATGCAGGGTCTGCAGCACAAGACATATGAGGACAGGTTAAAGGGTCTCAATATGTATACACTGGAGCAGAGGAGGGAGAGGGGCGATATGATCGAAACATTCAAATATCTCAAAGGCATAAATATGGTAGAAGGGCACAACATTTTCCAGTATAAAAGGAGTTCTTGGACAAGGGGACATGGCATGAGATTGGAGGAAGGCCAGTTAAGGGGAATGTGATGCTGAACTTCTTACAGGAGGGACTTTCGTTTCTTTTTTTAAGTCTGTTGCAACAGCCTATCTCTTTATGTTTACTGTAGTTTGTAAACTTACATTTTTCCTCACTTAGAGGAAGGCCACCTGTAATGTGTCTTTATCTGTCTCTAGATTTAAACTCCCCTCCTGTTAAGACATTCATATTCAGTTCACCCCTGTACCAGAAGCAAAAATTAAAACATTTCAACAAAAGAGTAGGAGGTTGTAGAAGTTATTAAAAGTGTGATATTAAAAGCTTTGGGCTTAGAGCTATCATGGTTCACCATAGTATACTGTCTGTTTAATTTTTTCTTCCTTGAATAGAGGTTGCGGGACCTGGTATTAATTAAAAGAATACCCCCCCTCCCAGCCGTTTATGTAAACTCTTGATATTTAACCCGGTTTAAGTCGCGGTGCAAGTTTTACTCTCCTCGCTTAACCGCGTGAGGGTTGCACATTAAGAAGGTTGAACAAGGCTTTATTCCCTTTGCTCAGGACAGCATTAGGCTATGGGTTTGATTTCCAATCTACGTTATTGTGTGTATTATCATTATAAAGAAAGGTACGACTTCTGCAGTACAATTAAATTGTGATTGAAACAAAGTAGAAGCTGTTTGCATCCCCTGTCTTCACTGTAATTTAGCGCTTTACCGAGGAAAAAGAAAGCATTTGCAAGCAGGACATTCTTTCTTAATTTTTTTCTTAAGAGTTACAGCATGCTCACTGAAAAGTATTGTTGGGTTCTGTACAACAACGTAGTAGATAGTCTATTTTTTGTGCTGTTGAAAAGCAATGAATTTTAAAGGCTTGCTGTACCTGTTTTGTTTTAAGGGTGAGATTTCACTCAAAAAGTTCCAGAAAGGATTCTTCCTTCTCAGGATCTGTTCCTATAGTGCCGGCCTTTCCCCTCCCCTTTTTATGGATGGACACTGAGGGGGCGGAGTCTCATCTGAAACCTTTTCCTTATTTCTTGATCTATTGGGAATTATTTTGTTTCTTGTTCTTAGAAAAGTTCTACAGAATGAATTATCTAATGTATAGTGTTTCAGATCAGAATATTAACTCTGTTTCTTGTTTCGTGGTGGTAAAAATGTAATAGTGGGAGGAGTTTGAGGCTCCTCCCCTAATCCTCAGATATATATTGAATGCATTCTCTCATTTAGTTAGTTGGAACTGTGGGGTTCAGACATGTGCTGTTCCCAGCAAGCTAGACACTAGCTAATTTAGTGTATATGCAATGAAAGCCTTCTTCGATGTTTCTGTTTCTGTTTATTTGATGCACAGTCCGTTTCATTATTAGTATTAAAATAAATGGTTTCTTTAATTTGCAACTACTGGCTGAAGTCCTCTTTAATCCCACGCATCACAAGGAAATGTGAGAAAGTTCTTTTACACTGAAGGGGTAGTGGACGCATGGAACAGCCTGCCCCAAGAGGTGGTGAAAATGTGCATAGTGGCGGGATTCAAACATGCATGGGATAGGCGCAAAGGAATCCTGGAGATGGGAAGGAGTAGCTTAAGCTGATGACTAGCTAAAGTCAGCTGGCACAAATGAAGATAGGGTAAATGGGCAGACTGGATGGGCCTGGCAGTCCTTATCTGCCATCAACTTCTATGTTTCTATGATTCACTACCTTTGGGTAAGGATCTGATGAACCTGAAAGTTTGAGGTTTTACAGGTCTACCATTTTTGAGGAATCACAATGTAAAAAGTATATTTAACCCATAGAATCTTAATGTTTTGACCTACCCTAATCTTTAAAACTACTTGAATCTCTTTTGCCACATTTTCTAAACCCTGACCCATAGGAGATGCAAGCCAAATTTCAAGTTCCTAACTCTTCACAACAGGCAGGTTATAAACTGCCATAAATCATTCACAATTTAAAAGAAATGTGTACTCAATCCTAACAGTCATAACTAATCCTTATAAACGAATGCTTACTATCCAAGGTTAAGGATGTCTGACAGGGTGTGACTTAGAGGCAGCAGTTGACATGTTGATTCAGTGAACAAGTGGGCTAACATTCTGATATTCTGCAGCTAATGGGCATGCATTCAAGCTCCAGCAACACCTGCCCAGTTGGGAACAGAATTCATACTTCTGGATCACAGTTGTAGAGTTGGGTGGGATATCATCTTCATACCACACTGATGGCCGTGGGAAATGGGCCTCCAAAGAGAAGGGACAAATATATGTCATGTCTTCACAGTGCGGACCAGCTTGCTAATTCAGGTGCCAAGTGTGAGTGATCCTCAGGGGTAATGGAGGCTGGGTTAAAAACAGACCTGTCTGCCTGTATTTTCAAAGCATGCACCATTTCCCTTATATGTCATTTTTGTACATGCACCAATTTTTGGTGCAAGTTGCTACAGCTCATGGAAACTGTTGCAAACAACTTGGCATATTTAAAAATAAGGCTCCAAAGCTATGGTGTAATCAGGTAGATGGAGACACAGATGAAGAATGCATTTGCATCTCCAATTGCCCTTTAACCCCCGTGCCTGATCCTCCCCCTTTTTACAGCTGAAGGAAATTATATGAAAAGCTGAGTACAAACAAATTGTCTTTTGTAGTGTCTTGCTATGGAAAACTGTTATACATTGATTTCGAAGAAATACAACTGATCCATCAAGTCTGCTCTATAACTTTACTTTTAAAAATGTCAAACTTGTAAAACTGGATGAATACGTATAAAGCCTAACTGTTCTGAAATACTGTATACTACAAACAAGACGCTGTTATTGTGTTATTCAGTGAAGCAGTACAGTACTAATCAGTAAGGAAATGGTTAAAACTCAAGTTGGACCAATGCATTGTAACTTCTACCAAGATACAAGAGTAACCCTTCTGATGCCTAGTGGAAACAAAGTAGTACCTTCAGTACTCAGCAGGAAAACCAAGACTAGGAATGGTGCCTAACTGGTTAGCTCATTATGTTGAACTCAGTAGTAAGTTTCTTGGCCTTGCAAAACTAACAGAGTCAAAATTTAAACCCATCAGGAACTGGCACAGGGCATCAAAATTTCTCTTTTAAACATGCAAAGTCTTAGACCAGAAATAGCTGAGATCCAGGCCTGGATTACTAAACATAACCTGGACATCCTTGGAGTAACCGAAACTTGGTTGATGCTCCATGTACAGCAACATGGAGTTGATCTTCTTGGTTACTCATGTTTCAGGCAAAACAGTAGAGATAAAAAGGGGGGTGGTGTCTTATTCTATGTTATATCAAAATTTCATGTCACTGTTGTCCCCTCACCAACTGATATGCCTTCCTCAGCAGAATCTTTATTTATTTCACTGACCCTTGGTAATGTAAAAAAAACCTTTTAATTGCTTGTATTTAAACCTCCCTCCTAAGGATGCCACCAATGACTTTCATCCCCATATGTCTTCCCTATCTGTTCTGCCCCTACATGATACAGTAATCTGTGGAAATTTTAACAATGACTGGATGTCCCCTCCACAAGAACAAGGCTCACACTATCGTCTCCGACATTAATTTTGCCCAACATATCACTGAGCCCAGACAGTGTAACACTAAGAGAGTTACTTCAACCTTATTGGATTTGATTCTATCTAATTGCCCTCACAGGATCAAGTCAGTTGGTGTACTACCTGACTGTATTAGTGACCGCTCTCCTATATACTGTGTGTGGCACAACAATTTTGATGCCCCCCCCCCCATAGTTCAGGAATCCAGAAACATGTCACAGTTTAATATAGATGACTTTTTAATGTCAATTAGCAATGCTGATTGAGGCCCCCTTGTTCACCTCCTCACCATAGACCAAGCCCTAGACTACTTCATTGTTACCTTTAAAGACATTATTAACAGACATGCTTCCCTAATTAAATGCAGATCTGAGGGCATCAAAGCCCCTTGGCTTTCTAGTGAAATCAGGTCCCTTATGAAGAAACGAGATGCAGCCTGGAATCCTGTGAACTCAGCCACCTACGTTCCGATTGGCTATCTTATCATCAGCTGAGAAATCAGTGCAAAAACAGGATACAGGGTAATAAACATTCCTATTACTGCTCACTTCAGACTGATAACCTCAGCAAGCCCAAAGAATTCTGAAAACAGATTAATTCCCTGATCAAAGGTAAAATAACCCAGTGTCCCAGCTCCATACTGTCGGTGGCGACCTCCTACATGATCCTCCTTCTATTGTAGAAGGAATTAATCAGTTCTTCACTGACCTTGATAGGTATGCAGCTCATCTTGCACCCATCTCTGAGTTCTCCATCCTTACTCAGCCCCACGACATCCTTGGCCCTTGTCCTCCCTTCCACTAAAACTCACTACAATAGGAGAAGTTTGCAAGTTATTATGTAATCTCAAGTCAGAGAGCTCTCCCAGCCGTGACACTTTAGAACCCAAGTTCCTCAAACTTGGGGCAGCAGCACTTGCTGCACTAGTTTGTGATCTTCTACATAGATCCTTCCTCTCCGGAGTGGTGCCAAGTCTATGGAAAGTGGCTGTGGTGGTCCCCCCCCAACAAGGGTGGTACACACGCTGTTGAAAACTATAGGTCTATCTCAATTTTATGTCCCCTGGCTAAGATTCAAAAGAGTATCTTGTGCAACCAGTTGCAGTCCTACTTAGACATGCATCAGCCTCTCACAGATTGCCAGAATGTCTTTAGAAAGGGTCATAGTACTGCCACAGCCCTGGTCAAAGTATTGGCTGATATCTTTAAAGCTAGCAATGAAGACCTAGTAACTGGTGCAGTGTTCGTTGACCTGACTAAGGCCTTCGATCTTGTCAGGAATCACCTCTTGCTTGGTAAGCTATATCAACTTGGCCTAGATTGCCTATCACTCATGTGGCTTAAGGACTATCTTAGTGGTAAATCGCAAAGGATAAAATGGTCTGGATCTCACTCCTCCTTCAGACCCATCTTGTACGGCATGCCTCAAGGTTCAGTTCTTGGTTCGATGTTATTCTCGCTCTTCATTAATGAGATCCCAAACTTCGGTGGTGGTGCATCTGTGCAACTCTACACTGATGATGCAATCTTATACTGTTCGTCTAACAACATGGACTGGCTTAACCAAAGCCTTAACTCCAACTTCAAAATACTTGCAGAAACTTGGTTCTCAGTTAATCACTTAATTCTGAATACAAAAAAAAACAAAAGCTATGTTAATCCACAACCCTTCCCCTAAACTAGTCAATCTGCTCCAAATCTGCTCACTTTCTGGCAACACCATAGAAGTACTCAAAACTTTTAAATATCTTGGGATGTACCTTGATGCCTCCTTTTCATTAGACGATCATGTAGCACAGCTTGCCAAAATGGTAAACCAGAAGCTAGGGCTCTTATGCCATCTACCTACTATCCACTGCTACCTGTCAAAAAATTGCTTCCACTGCCCTTCTCCCTATATTGTTCTATGATACCCCACTGTTACTCTCCACTCAGTCCTCATCCCTTGTCCAGCTGCATCAACTCTATTATAGGACTGGACAATTTGCCCTAGGCACTGACTCCAGAAAGCATCACTGCAACACCCTGTATTCTCTGTGTGAAAATACATCATGTATGTGTATAACTAAAAATCCTATATGGCATCCTGATGCCCTGTCTCCTGCTTGACAGTTGAGCTAAGCTAAACCTAAAATTCAGCACTGCATCCCAAATAATCAACTTTTTATGAGAACAGAAAGATAGATTTTAAGCTTATCTCTCTAAACACAAACCGGATTAGTTAGTAACAAACTCTGAGTGAAAACAATTAGCTCTACAGACTGCTCTAACTAGGAACTGCAACAGCTTATTCAGTCAATCAGTGATTTCATTGGTGAAGCAGCAGGCTGGACAGGTATGAAGTCATTGCTCACTGACAGGGACAGAAACATTGTCACTGTTTTTTCATTGTTTCAGTTACTGCAGAGCACATTAATAGACGCTGATTTAAATAAAATCACAAAACCAAACAGCATGCTATTTTTTAGGAAACACTAATCATGACACAAGGACATGTATTCAAGTGAATTCAAGCTTTTCATGAAATTGATGTGCATCTGATCTTTAAATCATAGTTTGTGCTATTTATTTTAAATACATGTCTTGACATATTCCATTCCTCTTATTTTGTTAGTCCTTAGTCTTGTTTTATGGTTTGGGCAGTCTGAGTCACATTTGATCAGCAGTAATCAGCAAATCTTGTATTTAGAACATTGATAAGTGTTAATATTGACTACCACAAATCCAGATCTCTTTATTTTGAATCACTCTGTTTAAGAAAGAGACTGGTTATCATACTGTATTTGTATTACAACAGTGGCTAAAATGGGTCAGAAAGTCAGAAGAATCCTTTCCCCAACCCCCATAACAGTTCTGCATTGCTGTCTTTCTGTGTTACATTTCTTTAAGACCACTAGACAATGCCCCCTCCTACATTTTCAATGTAACCACTGTTTTCAAAAGTTATATTTAGATGGTATTACTAGCCATTACTGCTTCCTTTTGGTTGAGTTGTTTGTTTTGCACTTAGTGTTATTTTTCTATTTCCCAGATTCCTTAACCACAATCCTAGCTACCAATTTACAGCTGTCATGCAATTATAAAGACAGAAAGCTCACAGCTGTGCACTATATTGAGCCTGAACTAAGAAAACAGGACTGCATGTGACAGTCACTGTGTCTAATAAAGCAGGGTGGGACTGCTCTTTCTTCCAAGTGATTAAGTCTGCCTGACAAGTAACAGATAAGATCTGTACAGGCATATCCATATCTGTATTTTTTTTTGTTTCATAATAAGGTTGTCTTAGGAGTCTTGATCATTCATGTATCTCCATATCAGTGCTTGATCAGTCCTGGCTGCTATCAATCTTTAAAAATGATGCAAGAACTGGGTAATCATTTAGGGAACATTGTTTAACCAGGTGTAGCACACTAAGCCAAAGCTTGTTTCCAGATGTGACCTGGGAGCACAGGGAAGTTAAACGACTTGCTCAGGATCACACAGTATGCACCTAGGGAGCTGTGGGATTCAAACCCAGGTCTCCAGATCTGCAGCTCAGAGCCTAAACCCACTGTGCTATACTGCCTCCATTCATAATCATTTTATTTCCTTTGTCCCTGCCTGGTTTATATTCTGTACACTGTCAATGACTCTGTTTTCCAAAGGCAGAGAGAGAGAGAGAGAGAGAGAGAGGAGAGCGAGAGAGAAAGAGAGAGAGATTTCACCATTGCTAGAGCACACAGAGATCACACCTATCTAAAAAATAAAATGCATAAAACTGCTCTTACTCACTGGAGCGTATGACTCAGCCCACATAGCCTTACAGCAAGTGGAAATTTACTGGGCTGACTAATGCAAGGACACTGCATTCGCTGGTGGGAAAGAATGGTGCAGACTTTTTTTTTATAACATCTAGTGCCAGGATGAGCTGTTGATAGGCTCAACAAGCACTCTGAAATGTTCAGTCATAAATAATATCCTGAAGTAATTTCTAAAGGATATCTTTATTATGTTATTTAATGTAAACTTAGCCCAGAAAAACTCTATATTTGCCCTCATACACACATTACATAAAATATTACTTAGGGAGTTTTAGAGCAAGCATTCACAATGTTTTTTTTTTCAGCTACAAGAGCTGCTTGCAAGCCACCAAATGTGATGCTCTATTCAGGAATACCACTGAACCTTTCAGTCCTCACTTTGGGGAAACACTATCTCTCAAAATGTTAGAAATGTAGAATAATGCCTGGGAAACTGTGTATAATGTGAATTTTCCACACCCAAGGTGTGAGATGTTACGTAAGTCCCAAGAGCGAAGATCGTGGTGTTTATAATAGCATCTCACAGTGAGGGTGTGTATAAAATCTAAGTTTTACACAGTCCCCCAGGCTTTGTTTTATACAATTGCTGGCCTCCATTTTTTTTGCCACAAGCCCCACTGATATGAAGCAGGCACAGTCAGAGCTCCCTATGGGCTGGAAGTTGTTCACTTTCCATTCGTGTACATTGCAGCAGCCTGAGTGCATGTGTGGGCTCTTAGGGAAATCTGGTAGATAAATATCATTATAATCAGCTGGCTAAAGTGGCAAATTATAACCATGTTTCCATATGAGAAAAAAACGGAGCCTCATTATTATAAATAGGTAAAATGTGGGACATCTTATCCCATCTAAGATAGAAAAGTTCAAACTTTGGTGGAATATATATATGCTTTCATGTGCACACGTTTGCTGTGCATTTGGCAATACACTGTAGATTATTATAAATGTATTGTTTTAAAGTCATTGTATAACATATAGAGCAACATACACTCCTTATGTGACAGAAGGCTTCTGAGTGATAAACTAAGTGATTGCCCCTTTTAATGTTGGGCAACTGAGAGATACTGCACTATACTGTGCAGTATGTATCCAGCAGCATCTTACACAGTTGTTTCCTGAATACAAGATGTAGAAAATGCAGCCAGCTCAGTGGTTTGGCAACAGCATGGCTTCAAGGAAGTATTAGACTCAGAAGCAGTCTTAAGCCTCTCACTTACTGGGCCAGCAGAAGGAGGAATTAGGCTTTTTTTTTTGTGATTCTGGGGATAAAATAGTTTAACGGAGAAACAAAACACTGTAGCATCCCCCATTCATATTTTCATACCCTCTGTTCTCTTTCTGTGCATCTCTTTCTCATCTTTGCTTCCTGTCTCCCGCATCTTTAGAACCAGTCATGTGTGTAGCCCCATCTAGTGCATCATTATGAATTCTCCAATCAGTGATATAATACATTAGAGTTAGTCTATGACTCCAGTGCTGATGCTAATACTTGCATTAGCTGCTACTTTGATGCAGACTGACCACAATGAAGAGCTGCCCCACTCTCATTGATATAGCAGCCCATGCCATTAGTAAGGGTGAGAGGAGTTGGCATTTCACAACTTCACTTCAGTGTCAAGTTGGGCACCATAAATTGAATTTGGTTTTGAACCACTGTGGCTCCTAATTTAGTAACTGGTATGGGGAAAGCAGATTACATACAGTATGTGTGGGAGGGGGATGCAAAAAAGCCTTGAAGTCATCAAATAATATTTATAACTGTACATTACTGCTGACAGGTGGTGCTGGCATGCTCTGCAAGGGATTGGTGTGTTTGTGATGGTGTGACAGAGTCTGCATCCAGTAAACCCCTACAGCCCAGTGCTGACATGAAGTAACCATTAATATCAAAGCTTTTTATACCCCCTGCAGTTTCTGCTTTAAATCCATGGCAATTACTATATTATCCCTGGCCAATAGATTTTCAAATTATACAATAATACCTCCTCCCCCTAAATAAAATCCAAAGTACCAAAGGTACTAAGAGGTGTCCAGCTATCCTAAGCCACAGCAAAACATGTGATCACCATTTGGAAGATTGGGATTGGGTCTTCTTCTGAATAAGTCAAGCATAAATTGGGAGTAGCCACTTTGTCCATGACCATGCTCCCTGACAAAGAGACAGAACACCTCAAAGCACAGTGGTCAGTATTGTCTTTTTCTGTGTGTCTCCTGTGCATTTATTTTCAATAAACTGCACTAGCATTCCATTTTGCTTACAGTGCACTGTCTTTCTGTGTTGTTTCTGAATTTTTTTTTGCTCTCAACGGCTGCACTTTTCATGAGACCATGCAGTCTGTGGTGATGTTCTAAGCAGAAGCAAGCCCCCACTGTAAATTAAATGCTGGAGGCTATCAGGGTCAATAAACAGCTTGTAAGTTATGAATGAAAACATTTAAATTCTTTTTTTGTCATAGTTAGTGGATATAGGTGAAGTAATTGAAATGCTGATCAGAAAATAAAGGACACTGTTTAGGATGCGTACATGACAGAAGAAGGCAGCTACTTTCCAGTTGGTGTCATTTCGGTAAACAAACATGCAGTCAAAAGCTTCAAGCCTAGTACAGTACATCATGAGTATGCAAATCCATATTTGTACACAAGGGGAAGATAAGCTGACTAGGAAATGCTTCAACTGGTACAGAATTCTTTTTGACACCTCACTACTCAGCCCTCACCTCAACTGACTTGCACACACTAAATGTAACAATAACCTTTACCATCTGCACAAAAGACAAGGCAAATTCTTTTCGGTCTGTGTGGTTCCTATAAATACACATACAATCCAAAGCCAAAAAGCATAATAGGTATGCAGGTTTGTTTGTGTGTGTGTGGGGGTGGAGGGGAAACTGCCTAACAAATGTCTTAAACTTTTTTCCAACTAAACATTACTAGAACAAGATGCAGCATTCCTGAATGAGGAGACAAACTGCAGCATTCCGCTCCACCTAGAAATGTCTCATCCTGTATGTACACTACAAAATGTAAGAGAGCATAGGGCTGCACCACTGTTTCCCCATTGTCAGCTTCAAGAAAGGGGTGAAATATGGGCTGGTCTGGTGATGTGGTGGGCTGAGACACAGGTTGCCATATCACCTGCCACACTGATGACCAGGGTTGAGAATAAACATAGGTCGCTTGAGGGCCAGCAACTTGAAGGGAAGGTTGAGCATCCTTAGGATAGTTGTCTTTCCTCAGGAATGGAGGACTGTGAGTCCTGCTGGTCAGTTGCCACATGTTGGAACCTGGGTAACAGTGCAGCAAAACAGCAGATACGGAGTAAGGGGTCTCCATGCCTCAACACTGGGAATATCTCCACAGAGGCCGAGCATGCAATTCCCCATTATTAGTTTGCACTTTGTCCTCAGAATGATGTAATCACACAGCATCTATTCAATAGCTCAAGTATTCAATCTCTAGAGCCATGAAGGTACAGTACATTACTTGTTTTTCAGTCTCAAGCCAACATCTGACAATTGGTATGAAACTACCGTCAATATTTCAAAGTGGGTGGCTTCATAGGCATCTGCAATGAGGATGCAATCCAAACACAAAGTACCATGACTTGTGGAAGCCCCTGGACTGTATAATTCATAATCCACTGAGAAATTCCAGGAGCTGGAGAGACTCTAAAAGACAATCTATTATACTAGAATAAATCATAATGTGTATTCATCATGAGGTACTCCTTAGAATCCTCAGCTGAGTCTTTTTACTTGGATGCGTGATTCATGTCCAGCTATTTGAATGACCGTCCTCTTTCTAGTGTGGTGAACAGGTCTTCGGTCTTGGGGATTGGACAGGTACTTAGCTTGGACAGCTTGTTTACTATCTATTTGCTCAGTCTGTGAGTCACACAAATCCGCACTGACACATCACTAACTGGTACATTCAGAGCAGCCCAACTGGAGAACTGCACTGATTCTATGATTCTTGTCCCCTAGTGTCTCTGCAATTTTGCAGCCATCATCAACCACAGTGCTTAGGGTACTGAATAAGCCTTAAATGAAGTGGTCTTTGCTCCATCCTTCACATAAATGACTACCTCTCTGTTTACCCCAATAAACTCAGTCCTTGTTCAACAAATGTGAGCAATACTTCCTGTATGTTCTTTGATTTAAGTTTGTTATTAGCAGCCCAGTCCAGTTTTATTAAGTAAAACAAATTTCATCAAAAAGGTTTTGGCCCGTTACCTCCTACCACAAGGAGAAACAGTTTGGCTATTTAGACTTTATCCATTTCCATCACTCCTAAAACTTTAATCTGCTCCATAGCATAGCATAGCATAGCATAGCATAGCATAGCATAGCATAGCATAGCATAGCATAGAACGGCACAGCATAGCATAGCAAGCACAACACAGCACAGGACATCACATCACATCATAGCATAGCACAGCACAGCACATGATAGCATTGCATAGCATATTATAGTGAGATGGTGAGGGTGGTGGAACAGAGGTGCATCCCTCCAGTTGTTCCTCTCCACAGTTCATATGCTGTTCTGGCAAAGTGTGGTTCCTCAATGGAGGCACCCGCAGTGGAGACCAAGGAGGATGCTGGGAACCTCCACAAAGGAGACCCACAGGAGGGTGGCATGGGACCCCACAAGGGAAGGAAACAACTCCTGGTGGGGGACTCCATTGTTAGGAAGGTAGAACTGGGGGAGGAAGGGGAGAGGGAGGTAAGGTGCCTGCCTGGCTCCATGGCTTGGAGGGACAGGGAGCAAATCCTCAGGATCACCAGAGCAGCTGCATGGGGGAGGGAGCTGGATGCCATTGTCCACCTAGGGACAAATGACCTGGCTGAGAAAGGGATCAGAGCAGTGCAGGAAGAGTTGTGGAGTTGGGGAGGGGCCTTAGACAAGTAGCACGCACAGTAACCTTCTCAGAGGTGCTGCCTGTCTATGGCATGGGTGAGGCTAGTGTGCTGCACACCTTGGGATTCAATAAGTGGTTGAAAAACTGGTGCAGAGCTCAGGGATTTGGATTCATTGGTGAGTGGGGGTCCACCTGGGGTGATGCAGGCCTATACTGGCATGATGGTCTGCATCTGTCCAGGAGGGGAACCAGGATCCTAGGTGATAGGTTGAAATGCTTCATTGGCAAGCATTTAAACTAGCCAAGGGGGGAGGCACTGGAAAGGAGCAGGGAAATCCTAGCACCCCCAAAAAATCAGGGTAGTAAGTGAGGTAAACACCAAGATAGAGATGTGATAGGGAGCAGGGCAGGAGTAAATGGAGAAACTGACAAAGGCAATAAGGACAGGGATGGGGCAAAAAGGGGTAAGGGTATCAAGAAATGGAGGGTAATGAGTACCAGTGCCCATAGTCTGGACAACAAGCTCCCTGAACTGGTGGCCTTGATGGAAGAGGGATGCCTGGATATCATAGCAGTCATAGAAACATGGTACACAGAGAACCGTTATTGGGATGTTAACATACCAGGGTACACAACCTACAGGAGAGACAGGGAGGGGAGAAGAGGGGGAGGAGTAGCTCTCTATGTAAGGGAAGGGATAAAAGCAATGGAACAAAAGAGGAAACAGGGAGGAGAGGAGGCACTGTGGGTCACCTTAGAAACTGGAAATGGCACCACAGTCTGCACAGGGGTTGTATACAGACCCTCATCTCAGGGGGAAGGAACAGACAAGGATATGATAGAAGGCATCCTTATGATGGCAGAGAAAGGGGAGATACTGTTGATGGGAGACCTGAATATGCCAGATGTTAACTGGAGCACCTTTGCTGCAGCCAGATCCAAAAGCAGAGCCATTCTCGATGCCCTACTGGTGGCATGCCTCAGACACCAAGTTTTGGAACCCGCTCATGAGGGAGAAATCTTAGACCTCATGCTCTCAAATGGGGACAGTGAGAGGATTGGGTAGCCATCTGGGAACAAGTGACCACCAAAAAGTGTGGTTCACGATAAACTCAGCTACAGAGTCAAGCCATACAAAAGTGAGGGTACTGGACTTCCGGAGGGCTGAATTTGGCAAGATGGGAGAGTGCCTTAGAAAAGCACTAGCAAACAGGCTAGAAGGAGGGGTGGAGCAACAATGGGGAAACACCAAAACTGCCATCACAGAGGCAACACACTTCTGTGTGAAGCAAATAAACAAATCAAAATGAAATTAAAAGCCACTATGGTTCTCAAAAGAGGTGGTGGGGAAGGTTAGGAAGAAAAAGATAGCATTTAGGAAGTATAAGGAAACACAAAAGGAGCAGGACAGAGAACTGTACCAGTTAAGGCAGAAGGAAACAGGGAGGAAAGTCAGAATAGCAAAGGCCCAAACTAAGGAAAAGATGGCTATCTCAGTTAAGAAGAGGGATAAAACCTTTTATAGGTACATCAGGGAGCGTAGAATGACAAAGGGAAGGATAGTGAGGCTGAATAGAATGGACGGTGGGTGGGGAGAGAGGGACAGTGAAAAAGCAGGGATACTGAACGAGTACTTCTGCTCAGTATTCACAAAAGAGGAGGAGGGGAAGGGAGGTGCTTAATACAATTAACAGAAGCACTCTGGATAGGGGAGTCAATCCCAGTCCTTTCACAAAAGAAAGGGTTCTGAAAGAACTCCTAAAACTGAAGGTGGACAAAGCAATGGGGCCTGATGGAATTCACCCCCAAATTCTAAAAGAATTAAGGGGAGAACTGATGACACCACTGACTACCCTTTTTAACAAATCATGGGAGGTTGGTGTGGTACCTGAGGACTGGAGGAAGGCAGATGTGATTCCCCTTCACAAAAGTGGGAGCAAAACAGTGGCAGGAAACTATAGACCTGTCAGTTTGACCTCTGTGGTAGAGAAAGTGATGGAATCACTTCTGAAGGAAAGCACTGTTGAGTACCTAGAGGCCAGTGGGGCACAGGACCCAAGGCAGCATGGGTTCACAGTGGGAAGGTCATGTCAGATGAATCTAAATTTATTTGACTGGGTGACCAAAGTAGTAAACCAGAGAGGGACTATGGACATGGCCTACCTAGGCTTTAACAAGGCATTTGACACAGTCCCACACAAAAGATTAATAATCCAATTAACCATCCTGGGAGTGGGTCCCAGGGTGGTAGAATGGGTAAAACATTGACTGAACAACAGTACAGAGAAGGTAATTGTAAATGGAGTCCACTCTGAAGAAAGAGGGGTTACTAGTGGGGTACCACAGGGTTCAGTACTGGGTCCAGTCCTTTTTAATGTCTTTATAAGTGACATTGCAGAGGGACTGGAAGGAAAAGTATGTCTGTTTGCAGATGACACAAAGATTTGCAACAGGGTTGATACACAAGGAGGCATGGAAAGAATGAGAAGGGACTTGGCAAGGTTGGAGGAATGGTCAGAAGTATGGCAGCTTGGATTCAATGCAAAGAAGCTCAAAATAATGCACCTGGGAAACAAAAACCCAGGGGAAGATTACACAATGGGGGGTGGTAGTAACAACAACAAAAATGGAAAGGCACCTGGGGGTAATCATATCAGATGACCTTAAAGTTGTCAAGGAATGTGAAAAGGCAGTAGGGAGGGCTGGGGGGATACTGGGATGTATAGGGAGAGGCATCACCAGCAGAAAACAGGAAGTTGTTATCCCTCTGTACAGACAGTTGGTGAGACCCCATCTGGAGTACTGTGTCCAGTTCTGCAGACCCCATCTCCGCAAGGACATAGACAGGATGGAGGCAGTCCAGAGGAGGGCACTAAAATGGTGCAGGGTCTGCAAGAGAAGCCATACAAGAAGATACTAAAGGAACTTAATATGTATACCCTTGAGGAAAGGAGGGAGAGGGGGGAAATTATAGAAACTTTTAAGTACCTCAGTGGAATCAACAAAGTCCAAGAGGGTAGGATCTTTCAAAAAAAGAGCTGTGCAAGACCAAGGGGATACAATTTGAAGTTAGAGGGGGGACGGCTCAGGGGCAATGTGAGGAAGTATTTTATCACAGAGAGGGCAGTGGACACATGGAACAGCCTTCCTGAGGAGGTTGTGGGGTCTAAAACTGTGGGAGAATTCAAGAATGCATGGGACAGACATAAGGCAATTCTTGTGGGGGGTAGGAAGAAATAGGCTGCTGGTTAACTAGGATCTTAAGCTTAGCATGTAGGTAGGGAAATGGGTAGACTAAGTGGGCCAAGCGGTCCTTATCTGCCTTCAAAGTCTATGTTTCTTTGTTTCTTTGTTTCTATGTTTCTACATTTCTATAGCACAGCAAAGCATAGCGTAATAAATCATAGCTTAGCTAGCACAGCACAGCACAGCACAGCATAACATAACATAGTTTTATATAAGGAATAAAGTATGGGTGCCCATACTTTATTTGTTGCAGTATATAGTCCCCCCTCCAAGTTTTAAATATACTGCTGCTGACATTTTTTTCTTTCTTTACTCTTAGGTTCTTTGCTGGTTTTGAAGGGACCCACAGTGACTCAGGAGCAATGAAGAAGTTCATTTTTTAGGTTCTGTTCCAGCTAGAGTGACTCAGGAGCTTTGAAGTCGGGCAGTGTTTGTCTTCATTCCTGCTGCGGTTTTGAAGGGAGGGAGTTGGCTTGAGTGATGGTGAACGACTGTAGTGTTTTTTTCTGTGCCTTTCTGCCATGATTTTTCAGTGGGATGACAGTAATTCAGGAGTGCTGAAGGAGGGCAGGGTTTCTCTAAATTTGTACTGCTCTTTTAAAGGGAAGGAGCCTTCCTTTAGTGACCATGGATGGCAATATTTTTTCCGTGTCCTTGTGCCGTGGGATTCAATGGTCCAAGACTGCGTGTGGAGCCCTGAGCAATGTTTTTCGAGAGACAGTGTGAGCTGGCTTCAGAGTTACTGCTTTTGTTATAGGTCATGCATAACACCACTTAGAATGTGCACAACAACTTTAGTGTAGCCACCAATTTCCTTATAAAATAAGCATTGACCATATACTATGTTGTTTTTGTGTATGAATTCCCATAAACTCACAACCCCATGAGTCATACAAATTGTTGTGTATGGTTATCTCCTGTTAAGCCCCCAACATCTCCATATAGTTGATCCTATGAGTACCAGAGTGGTTCTTGCATGCCAGATGTCTTTAAAGAGCCGGTATACTGCTTGGAATTAATAGTAACTTTTGGATATGGTCAGCTATTGCTTCCTATATCTGATGTATTTTTTTCTTTTGTGTTTTGCTAATTGGAAGATTTTCTATGCCAGGTGTGATGTGTGAAACAACACTTTACTTGGAGGCTGACATAGACAGTTCTGTTCCTCCCTATACATCATCACCACTGTGACCTGACTGATCTTGACATCAGTAGTAAGCAGTAGCCAGTCTGATGCTGCTTGATCGGTAACTTGTGACATGTGTTGTCAATCAGGCAGCAGAGATTGTGATTCAACAATGAGTGGTATCAAAAGCAGAGTACAGTATTATGACATCTGGTAAGGAATAAGCAATAGGATTTGATGAACTCTTAAGGAGCAAAGATCCTTTTTCCATGCATATGACCTTTGTAATAAATAATGGGGACAGCAAATAAAGAGCTAATATGAAATAGAAGCTAGACCATGTGCAAATATTATGGGATGGATGCAAGAAAATAAAAGATCCCCACAGCTGTGGAGATTGAAATCCACAGCTGCACTACTTACAGCTGATGTTACGGCTGGTCCCACCACCCCTAACAGTTCTCCATAGCTGTGGGGATATCCCTTGCAAAGCCTCCCACAAGTTGTCATATATTGTGGAGACATTCATAATCTGGCGTTGTGAATACCCGCAAGCATGTGCCCATAATGGAGTCCTGCCGGACATAAGAATGATCAGGTGTATTGAGGATAAGGCATCCCTAGCTTCAACTGATTGGAGACAGTCAGAGGTTCAAAGGTTAAAAATTTTTGTATTGATCAGCACTGGACCATTACAATATAAAAAATAAAAACATAGGAGTACATCAAGTTTGTATCACATGTATAAAAATATAAATATAACATACACAATACAAAACATAATACAATACAATCAGAGATACAGAACATAAACAACTTTATACAATTCATAAATGAGTTGCTTGTAGAAAGCATGTGACTTTCTCTAAGATATAAGTGTCATGTGAGTTTAGTAAGTGTATTAACATTTTGTCCAGAGTGAGGTCAAGACCAGTCATGATGTCTCCCAACCATTTGGCATGTGGGTGTCCAAAGAGGGGGAAAATCAAAATTATGTGTTTAAGATCATCTTCAAATGATTGTCCACATCTACAGAATGGAGAGTCAATGTTTTTTCTCTTCTGTCTGAAATAAATGTAGTTTGCTGTATATATATTTCTAATCTTAATTTAGTGAATACCCTCCTTTTCCTGGGATCTGAGAGTTTTGATAAGTAAGGTTCCAATCCATCTGCTAGAATCCCACAGGGAATGTCCTTAACCATAGGGGAAGAGGAATTTTCTAACTATCTTAATTCACTGTACTTAGCAAACTGGATAAGATATGTTTCATAAGTTAATTCAAGCTGAGAGACTTGCGTCCATAATGCTTGCCTTGTTATGACACTAAAATTCAGTAGTTTTGCAAGAAAAATGTCTGTCTAAGCTTGTCTTAAATATATCGATGCTTGAACTACCCACCACACTTTCAGGCAAGTCGTACCATACTGACACCACCCTGACAGTAAACCAGTGCTTCCTTATGTTAGTATTCCATTTAGGCAATATAAATTGCAACTTATGTTTTCTGGTGCTAGAACTTTTATAGGTCATTTTTAGGTCAGCTCTCAATGTATCATCATGTGATATTTTATACATCATACAAAGATCTCCCCTTAATCTTCTATAATGTAGTGAGTATAAATTTAATTTAGTTAATCTCTCATCATAAGGTAAATTGTTTAGTCCGAATACTGATCTAGTCGCTCTGCGCGCTGCACACTCTCCAATCTTATAATGTCCTCTCTGTACTGTGGGGACCACAGCTGCGCACAATATTCCAAATGGGGCCTAAACAGGGCCTGATACAAGGGCATGATAACATTTTGGTGTCTGCTAGAAATATGTCTCAAAATGCAGTTCAGAATCTGGTTAGCTTTTTTAACTTGTTGTTTGCAATGTGAATTAAACTTTAAATCAGATGTAATTTGATACCCAAGTCCTGCTCTTCAGATGTTGTTAATAAAGTATTGTTCCCTATGCTATAGGTATAATTGTTGCTTGTTCTGCTCAAGTGCATAATTTTGCATTTGGAGATATTAAGTTCCAATTTGCTAGCTTTCGTCCACTCATATACTTCATTTATAGCTTGTTGTAAGGAAAGTGAATCAGTCGTAGAAGTCACTGTGATGCCTAATCTGCAATCATCTGCAAATTTTGAAATCCATATATAGAAGGATTGCTAAGATGTAAGGACGAAATATAGATATTAAAAAGACACGGACCCAATACCGAGCCCTGTGGCATCCCACTGGTCACTGCATACCACTCAGACATCATGCCCCTTAACACCACCCTCTGTCTTCTATTGGTCAGCCAATTAGCTATCCATTTCACAATGTTATTGTGGATGCCTATTTTAATCAGAATTTGTATTATTTCTGCATGTGGTAATTTGTCAAAAGCTTTGGCAAAATCCATGAAAACCACATCTACTGGTTTGCCATGGTCCAATTCTGAGTTAACATTTTCATAAAAGGATAATAAGTTTGTTTGGCATGATCTAGACTTAATAAATCCATGCTGTACAGGATCAGATAAATTGTTTAATGAAATGTAATCAATCACAATGTCCTTTAAAATGCCCTCCATGACTTTGCCCAATAGTGATGTCAAACTAATGGGTCTAAAGTTAGCTGGATCAGATCGAGTTCCCTTCTTGTGAAGGGGAACAACCAAAGCATTCCTCCAGGCTTGAGGAACCTCAGCTCTATCTAGGGATGTTTGGTATAAGAAACTCAGTGGCTTAACCAGTTGATCAGCAAGCTCCTGTAGAATTCTTGGGTGAATATTGTCTGGGCCTGGAGATTTATTAATGTCTAAATTAATCAATCTGCTTTTTACCTCCTCAGATGTTATTTTAATAGCCCCAGGTGCAAATGTCCATTTTTTAACAATAGCAGGTGTATTACCAGGATTAAAGACTGAACAAAATAATTATTTTGTGTGTTTACTAACTCTTGTTCATTTAACATAACCCCATTTTTGTCATTAAAGGGTCCTATTATTGATTGTTGATTTTTTTTACTATTTATATATGAATAGAATGATTTTTTATTATCTTTAATCCTATTGGCCAGAGTGAATTCCATTCGAGCCTTTGCTTTTTTAATAGTTGATTTAACCAGTTTAGTGCATTCCTTATAGGCTATGTAGTTCTTCAGGATTTTTTCTTTCATATACTTTTTAAATAATTTATCCTTACGGTTAATCAAGTGTTTCATTTGTTTATTTAACCAAATTGGACTTGATTTTGCACCTCTCATTTTGGATTTTTGAATCGGGATATATAGGGTAATTAGTTTATTGAGCTTGTTTAGGAGTATGCTCCACACATCCTCAGTATTCTTCCCAACAAAGGACTTATACCAATCCCACCCTGCCAATTCTTGTCTAATGTGGGAAAATTTGGCTTTGGCCAAGTTTAATTTAATAGCTCCTTCAGGTTTATAGTTTTTTGTTTTTTCTAATGTCCCCACTAAACAATAGACTTTTGAATGATCACTGTTACCCAGAGGCGGGAGAATCTGAACCTCACTTATTAATTCACTCATATTTGTTAATTTGAGGTCCAGTATTTTATCACCTCTGGTATTTTCATGAACTAATTGCACCAATCCTAGTTGATCGAATGCATCTAAATATATTTGTTCAGTTTTATTGCTTGCTTTAGTTACTTGCCAGTCTATGTTAGGAAGATTGAAATCGCCCAAACAATATTAAGTTGTCTTCTGGGTTCAAATAGTTAAGCAAATCCAAAAAGGCAACATCATTATTATACGAGTTAGATGGTGGTCTATAAAGTAGGCCAATTATAATTTTAGGGCTAATAGAAGGAATTAACTTAAGCCATATCGTTTCTGCTTTGCTGTTTACATAGGACAATTGTATACTGTTTATGTTATTATGTTCATATATTGCAATGCCCCCACCCTTTCTGTAAGATCTAGATTTTTTGATATAAATTGTACCCTGGTATTGATTTGTCCCAAGTGTCCTTAGTATCCCACCAGGTTTCTGTAATACAGACTATTTGTGTATCATTTGTTGCCATAAAATCTTTGAATTCATCATATTTATTTACAAGACTTCTGGAGTTTATAAGTATTGTTTCCCAACCTTTGTAATTATTTGGATTTAATGTTATTTTTGAATCAGAAAGGCTTGCTAGAATGGACTGTCCCCCTTGCTCCAGTTTAAATGAAAATCAATCACCTTGTTCAGTTTTCTGCCTAGAATCCTGGAGCCAGCTAAACTAAGGTGCAAACCATCTGATTTAAATAAGAATTTATTGCTAAATGTTATATCGTTGTCCATGTAACCTACATTTTCTTTGATGCAAAAACTCCTTAACCAGTTATTTATTTTGATTGCTATATTTTTATAATTTAGATACCCATGCGTTGGTAATATGCTTGAAAATATTAAATCTGCTCCTTTTTGTTTTATTTTTGTTGCTATATCAATTATTTTAGAATGAAATGCATTCAAACTAGTTTTATATACATCGTTTGTTCCAATATGTACTATAACTAATGGGTTTACTGTGTTCTCCATAAGTCCTTCTAGCAGATCTAGCATATCACCTGATTTGGCGCCTGGAAGAGTACTAACAGTGGTATTAAATTTCCTGCCTTCACAAACCACAGTGTCCACTCCCCAAATTATTGAGTCACCTATAACTAATATATCTTTGGTCATAGCTTTTTCAGATGATGTATTCTGAGGAACAACTCACTGTTGGTTACACTGATGATCTTGCTTGCATGCAGCTACAGAATCTTTACAAGTAAGCATATCCCGGGTTGGCAAGCTAATTTCTTTCAAACTAGTACTACACTGATTAGGTGATTTTGGAAGTTTATGCCGTACATTATTTGTCCCAAATTCTGCAGACTCCCCCTTCTCACTCCCAGTTTGTTTTATCATATCCTTTGCTTTACCAGTACACTATTGTCATTAATATTTGAAATTTGTAAATTTGTTGGAACAGGCTCCTGATCTAGGTCCTGCAAATTTTGTTTACATGCATCTTCTGGATCTCTATTATCCTGCAGACACTCAAACATGTTAAAGACTGGCAAAGTATTATCATTACTGTTAGCTAAACACGTCTTTACAGCATTTTTGAGTTTTATCCATGGAGTACTAATCTTAGGCATAACAGACACTTCCCCACCTATCACAGCTTCAATTAACTCATCCTCATTAGCTGTTTTTTTTATATCAGATTTTTGTAAGTCAGGTATTGTGATATCATATATGGCTTGATCAATAAATCTCTCTAGACAAGTGATTTCCTTCTGTGTCACTAATCGTTCTGATGATGTGATAATGAGATAATGCTTGTGTAACTTGATTACGTTTGTGGCTTTCCACCTCTCTATCCATAGGATATACCACCCTGTAGGGGTATGATGCAAGGAAACCTAGAAGAGGGTCCCCCCCCACAGGTGCCAGAAATGAATGCATTGGCTAAAGGTAAGTTAGGAAGAAGCCCATGGGTAAGAGAGACAAGCCACTGGAGGAGGAGGAGGGGTGGATGGTGGGCAACGAAAACTAATCCTGGGAGAGTCCAGGATGAGTGACATTTTGAGGTCGATGGAGGAGTGACGTTGTGGCTCCACCAATTGAACCTCGGAATTAAAGCCCTCCCATTCAATGTACTTATGCAACTGGATAAGATATGTGATAATGCTTGTGTAACTTGATTATATTTGTGGCTTTCCGCCTCTCTATCCACCCTGTAGAGGTACGACGCAAGGAACCCTAGAAGAGGGTTCCCCCCTACAGGTGCTGGAAATGAACGCATCAGCTAAAGGTAGGTTTTGGAAGAATCCCAAAAAGAATACCCAAAGATTCTGAGAATCGGTGAGGATGATGGATGAATTCTGTGGAGAGAAGGGCTAACTTCCTAAGGAGAGAGGGGAAAGCCAAGCCACCATCTGCCTCCATCCAATAGCAAAACCTAACTAACGAGAAGAAAATTACTAACTCTAACTAATATTATGACCATTGGCATGGAGGAGAGGAAAAAACCCCTTTGTGGAGGAAACCTCTGGGGATTCAAGGCCTAGGTCACCTTCCCTCCAGGCTGACGACATTTGAATTGAAGATGTATATTCTTTAAAAGAAAGGGGTCGGTAACTAGAGGGATACGAGTAGTGAGGATGATGATGGAATATGGAAGATCTCTAAAAGAAAGCACAGATCGAAGATGGAACATGAGGCTGCATGCAGATCGAATGCAAACATGAAGCAAAATTAATACTGATGGTGATGATCACTGCAGGAGGTCGGCGGGTCAATGAGGTAGCATAAGATTGATAATAGGTATGATTGATTGAGTGAAGTGAGGAAGCAGAAATTGAGGTAGATAAGGCATGATTATGTGATGTGAACAATTAGGTCATGTTGTTGTAGTCAATGAGTAGCATCAGAGTCAATGATGAAATACTCGAGGGAACAATGAAACTAGATAAATCTTGCTGGAACTAAGGAGGGTATGCTCGAGTAGTCAATGTAAGATAGTAGATCTGGAAACAAGGATGGGAGGGAGTAAATCTGTTTATGAGTCAGAGCAGCAAAGGTTATCCAGATGTGCTCATGAGGATGTGCCAAAAGAGCCAACGAGGAGATGAATAATATTGCAGACTGGCTTGATGGAGTGATGCACTTGATAGAGCGATGCAAGTGAGCAGACACTGAGGTTGAAGAGGCATTCTTGATTATGCACTGTAAACGATTAGTTCCTGAATGATTAGACCCTGAGGTTGTAGTCGATAAGGTAGTACAGTATTGAATGATAGGAATGTTAGAGTAAGCGATGTAAATAGATGAGCTTTGAAGTAATGCTGAGTGAAAGATGACTGGAGTGATGAACTCGATATGACTGGAGTTATGAACTCGATGCATTCAGCAGGATAGACGCAGCTGATAGGTAGCATAGGAATTATGATAGGTACGCCCAAAAAGAATGTCGAGAGCAGGCCAAGAGTAGAGGGAAACCTGAATAGCCAGAAGGGAACTGGAAGAGGAGGAGATGGGAAAGAACTGAAAATGAACTGGCACCAAGGAAGTACACCAATCAGGCACCTTGAAAGGAGGTAGAGTCCGAGGCTAAGGAGGGAGATCTGGAACCGAGGCATCTCAGGTGAAGTGATTGAGGATCAAAACTGGATGAGGTACGATGAGGAGTGAGCAAAATTGGATGAAGTATGATAACGAGTGATGAGAAGAGTGGAGGGAAGCCTATGATAGCTGAATCCTGAAGAGCAGAGAGCAGGTACGGAACTGGAAGAAGAGGAGACGGGAATGAACAGGAACAGAACTTGAATGAAGGCATCGGGCACCAGGGAGCGAGACTAACAGTGATGCTCCTTGAAAGCAGACAGACACTGAGGCCAAGAAGGAGCATCAGGAACCAGAGGATCTGCGAACCAGAGGGCAAGCATAGGATGGCAATCAAGGGGAGTCAAATCAGACAAAATACGAGGAGGAGGGATGCCAAGAGTGGAAAGAATCCACGACAGTCAGGATGAGAAGAAGTGTTAAGCTGAGGAAGGGAACAAGAATGGATGCAGTATGATGAGTGAAGGATGCCATGAAGACAGATACTGAAGAGCCAGGTATGAAAGGATGAAGGACAATAGGGAGGGCAATAGGGTAGCATAGAAACCAGCTGGTACAGGAGGAGAACTGCATGAGGGTGAGTCAGATTAGGCGGTGCAAAATTCAGGATAGGCATAGCCAGACAGAGCAAGGGAATGGCTTAGACTTGGCAGCAAACCAGACCAAGGCATGCCGAAAGAAGGATTGAATGAGAAGAGCAGGTCGAGGCCAGGCATCATGGAACTGAGGGATTAAGGAGAAGAAGGATCACTGCTGAAGGGATCAACTACAGATGACATGGGACAAGCAGACTCCTGAAGAAGGAAGGCACTGCAAGGGGGCAGGAAGGTGAGCTGGATGAGGTGGCACATATGCCCGGGTTGACCGAAGGTTAGATGGAGTCAGTCATGGAAGGCCAGAGGATATGAATGGCAAAGTAAATAAATAGATAAGTCATGGCACAATGAGATAGAAGCCATGACTGGATTGAAACCAGGATGGCTGAGTTTTGCAGAAAGAGCCGAGGAGAGGGAGCAGAACGAGGGTACACTGAAGCAGGAGTAGGTGATAGGGAAAGTGAGGTAGAAGAAAACTAAGCTCAGAGTCAATGGAAATAGATGAGTGTGGGATGACCAAGATGATTGGTGGCAGAGGGAACGAGAGCCATGCAAAACACTGGAGATATTCTAATTATCAAACCCAAAAGAAAGCATGGATTGAAGAAGGAACGTGAGGCAGCAATGAAGACTGATGATAAGGAGTGCCACAGGAGGGCAGCAGGTTGATGAGGTAGCATAAGACCCAATAATAGGAATGCTTGATTGAGCAATGTGAGTAGGTAGATGCTGAGGCCGATAGGGCATGCATGATTATGCAATGTGAATGATTAGACCCAGAGGTCAGAGTCGATGAACATAGGATACACTGATGGGAATGTTCGAGCAAGCGATGTAAACAGACAAACCTTGAGGTAAGGATGAGAGAATGATGACTGGAGTTATGAACCTGATGCATGCGGTAGGATGGTCACGGGTCCACAAGGTGGCATAGGAGTCATAATAGTGCAAGCATAGGAGTCATGAAAGATATGCCCAAAAGAAATATTGATTGCAGGCCACAATTAGAGTGAATCCATGATGGTCAGTATGGAAGGTGAATAAGAGGAAACAGGAATGAACTTGAAAATGAACATGTATTAAGGTAGACTGCTCGATACAGCGATGTGAGTAAGTAGGCTCCTCAAAAGAAGGCAGACTCCAAGGCCAATGAGGCATGTCTGAAACCAAAGGGTATGCAAATGAGAAGGTACGCTCAGGTTGAACGGTCGAGAGGAGCAAAATCGGACGACGTACGATGAGGGGTGAATCAATGAGTGGGAGTGAAGCCACGAGTGGAGTGAATCCATGATGGCTGGGATGAGAAAAGGTGCTAGGACGAGGAAGGGAAAATAGGAAATGGATGAGGGACAATGATAGATTGAAGCCATGGAGGCCGGTGCAGGAAAGCGAGGTATGAAAGGACAAAAGGTGGTAGGGAGGTCAATGGGGTAGCATAGGATCCAGTCAGTACAGGATGAGAACTGTAGTAGGGTGAGTTGGATGAGGTGGCATAAGAGAATATGATCTATGCTACGCATGCCCAAAAGAAATACCGATAGCAGGCAAGATGGAGCAAGTGAATATTAGGAACTTTGGATGATGGTGAAGAGCAGCCAGCTAGCCATGATTGAAGGGTGATGGACAGGAAGGCATGGCTGGGAGTGGAGTTAGAATCAAAATGAGATAGCAGGGAAGCAACAGACGATGGATGAAGAGGAGTGATGCCATGAATGGATTGAATCCTGATGGCCAGTATGAGAAAATGCAGCAGGTACAAAATAAGTCATGGTGAATGTTGACTGGAGTTAGGAACCTGAGACAAGCCCAAAGAAATATCGATAGCAGCCAGACTCAAGTGAAGGCTAGACAGAGTCAGTCAGAGATGGCCAAATGATGTGGATGGCAGAGCAAGCGGGCAATGATAGGACCGAACGATAAGTATGCAGGAGTGAAGCAAAGGCTCGAGCGAGCAAGGGGAGTGAAGTGTACAATGGACGATGATGGAGAGAAGCCATGAAGGCCAGAATGAGTAAATAACAATTGTAGGCTTGGAGTGGAGGGAATCCTGGATGACTGGCAAGAAGACAGGAGTCAGGAACCGGAATAGATGTGGCAGGAAGGCTGCGATTTGATGAGAGGGCATAGAAGCCATGATAGGGAAGCCCATTGGACGGTGCGGAATCAGAAGATGAGGAGACAGGAATGAATCAATGATAATGGCCATGGCCGCAGGAGTGCAGTGGTAAGACAAGAGAAGCTTGGGGAAAAGGACATTGTGTTTTTTTTTTATAAAAGGTTGAAAGAATGTCACCATTGAATTGAATGGAGAAGCGCACCCCTGGCACACTCCAAACCACACGCAGCACAAAACGTGTGAGCAAGGTGCCCAGGCCGGGCAGGTGAAAGTATTAGGAAGTTGACCTGGTGAAACCAGTTCAGGATCTCATCGTCTAAGAACTGGCTGCAGCAAAATACTTGAAACTTGCCCGGTGAACAACAGGGAAGGTTAACCAGCTCTAGAGGCATTGCACAAGGCACCAAATGCGGCGCTCTGCAACGTCCCACATTCTCATGTAGTCTCTCAGAGTGGATGCCGAATGACTGCTGCCAACTCACCATGACTTGATAGACAGAGTGAATGACAGGTTCATGTAAACCCATACGAAGTCCCACCATTCCAACAAAATCAATTTTGGATCATAACGAGAGCATGGAGTCAGACCATTTATGCCAGACAAAAGTACAAAACATACCTGAAAGAATTGCTGCAGAAATAATCAGAAAAGCCATGTAGATCACACTTAGGGTGGTAATTCATAGTGAAAAGAAAGCAGAAATAAACAACATTGTTAGATCGCCATAGGACACTGAAAATGGAGTATCATTCCGAAGCCAGTAAATAAAGACAAAACAAAAAGCTACGAATGTATGGCAAAGGAACACAAGAAGGTTCACTACTATGAGATGAACACACCGGCAGTGAGCAGAGGCAGTAGCCGGGGTAGTCAGCGGCATGGCAGGGAGGAGCAGGAGCCAAAACAAGGAGCCAGAAGCAGGAGATAGTGACCAAGGATGCGGGGGGGGAGGTGAGTGCGAACCACAAAACAAGGAGAAAAGAGATAACGAACAAACAAAACAACAAAAAGAAAAAAATCACCTCAGGTCCATCTGAAGACTCTAGTTCTGCCTTTTGATAGAGGAGGTACATGTTGACGATATCCTGGCGAAGCAGGCAAGCTATGGATGCAAGGGAGCCAAATGGCATCCCCTATATTGCAAGTCACTCAATTTAGGGAAGAGGCAGGTTAGTTAGTGAGGTCGAGGAGCAAGCGATGAACAGGTCAAAGGAAGGGCCCCCAGGGATAGCGCTATACAGCAGATGTAGGAGGTACGAGGAAGCAGGAACAGACAGGCAGCAAATGAAGGCAAAGAAACACAGAGGCAGTAGTCCAAGGCACTCGGTAGGAGCTGGGGGGGGGAGGATAGACAGAGGAATAGCAAAATCTGAGGGCTGGAGGCCAACAGAAAGCAACGCCTCTGGCCACCAATGAAAACGAAACCTGGGAGAGTCCAGGATGAGTGACATTTTGAGGTCGATGGTGGAGTGAAGTTGTTGCTCCACCCATTCAACCTCATGCTTAAAGCCCTCCCATTGTGGGTGAATCAAAGCCTAAGGAAGAATATTTTATTTCTTCCTTCAGGCATCATCTAGGTAATCTTACCTCATTTAAGGGAAATTATTTTAGGACTGAAAGTATTTGTCTTTCAATAATTAAAGTAGAAAGTGAATGTTGACCCATCTCTAGGTTTAAGATAGCTGCTGGGACAGACTGTGGGGCCATAAGAATATATCTGTTTATTTTATTCAGTACAATCTCCGGTTTGCGTATGTCTGAGACCCCTGATTTCTGCAGCATATAATATGCTAGACTGAATTTTTGCATCTAGTACCCATAAGATGCCTTTGACAGTGGTACGCCACATTTTTGTATTAAATATTCTAAATGCATTAAAGGACATCTTTGTTTTATTACATGTAAGATTTATAGGATTTTTCCAAGTAAGATTCTGAGTGACCCTAACCCCCAGATAATCATAGTATGTGACCTGTTCCCCCTTATCTTTGTTGATCCAAAGGGGATGGACTTTTTTAATACGGTTTCCAAAAACCAGTATCTTAGTTTTAGACATATTCCTTTCTAGTTTTGTTCTGTACAAAGTTTAGAGAGATGTTCCAGCTTTCTTTGGAGTCCCAAAGCAGAGGTGGAAATCAATACCAGGTCATCTGCGTAGGCTAGGCAGTCTACCCTAGTATTCCATATTTTGGGGGCATGAAAATTAGGCTTAAGAAGACTTGTAAGGATCTCATTGATACAGATGTTAAAAAGAGTTGGAGCCAATAAACTACCTTGATGGACCCCAAAATTAGTACAAACTTTTGTAGTTGGATGTCTGTACTGATCATACTGAACCTGGGCCCATGTGTGGTTGTGTAGTATAATTAGTGTGTTCAACAGTTCTGGGCTAATACCTAACTTCTGCAGTTTGTCCCATAGTATGGCCCTGCTTATACTATTGAAAGCTGAATAGAAGTCAATAAAACAACAAAATAATTCTCCCCCTTTGAATTTAACATATTTCCAGGCTAGGTAATTCAGCACGTCATAGTGCTGAATACTGGATCTTGCTTTCCTGAAGCCGTTCTGTGTTTCATGCTAAATAGATTTTCCTTCTAACCAGGTTGTGAGTTGCTCAAGTATTATTCTGGTAAATATTTTTTGAGATATATCAAATAGACTGATCAGTCTGTACATTCTGGGATCATTCAGGTCATCTTTTTGTATATTGGATAAATGGTGCTTCCTTGCCAGCTGGCGGGGAAGTCATGATCCTGTACAAAAATATTAAATAACTTCAGTAATACTGGGACTCACCAGTCTACATAATGTTTATAAATATCTCCTATAATTGTTTCTGGTTCAGGGGCTTTGTTTGATTTCAAATGAAAAATAGGCAAGGCTATATCATCCCTAGTTAGAATTAAAGGGATTGGATAATTAAGGTGTCCATACTTAAATTGGGCCTCCTGCAATAATAGTTCCTCATCCTCAGAAAAGTATTGTTTTGAGCAATGTGCAACCCATGTGTCTAGGAGAATATAGGCTTCAACTCTGGAAGTGTATTTATTCTATCCTTGACTTACAAGTCTCCAAAATGTCTTACTATCTTTGTCTACTATGGCCTTTCTTAGTTTTTCCCGGAGTATTTTAGTATGGGATTGCCTTTATTGTTCAAGTATTATTTATATTTCTTCCTTTCTCTGTTAATGTTAATAAGTTTTTGTTTAATATTATCAGTTTGATTTTGACTTTTATATAGTTTATACCTTCTCAGTAATTTATTTAGCTCTTTTCTACGTCTCGAATTAAACCAGGTTTTATCTTGGGAGTTATTCATAGCCAGCCTGTTAGTTACACAATGTGGTTTAATCAAGATATTTATATTTTGCAATGTATCAAAGGTATAGTTAAAATCAATTTCTTCAATAATAGATATATGCATTCCATTTAACAGGCGGCCATATAATCATCAAAGAATTTGATAGTGCAGTATTAGAAGCCCATTGTATTCTTTTTTGATTAATAATTTGCACCCCATCTCTCACAAGTGTGGTGATATTTTCTTGTGTTTTCTGATTGATTTGTAGGCTTAGCCCCAGAGGATTATGTACCAATTCTGGCCTTTCTACAATTTCCAAATCATGTATTAATTTAATAGCTTCAAGGCTACCCCAAGGAAGGTCTATAGTTGAGGAACCATTTGGTCGTTTGTAAGTTAGTTTTTCTATCTGATCTCTTGTTAGGCATCCATTAAGTAAGAGCATATTTTTACCTGCTAAGAAGGGAACAAGTAACTTTTCTTTGTTATTACTTCTGTGATCCATTGTAGCTCTGATATTTCTTATCCTGGAAGAAAGGATGTAAAGTCGGTAGCAACTGAATTCAAAGGAATCCTCATATTAAAGTCACCCAGTAGTATTATTGGTATGTCATACTCTGTATCCATGATCTGGTTTAAGGCTTGGCTAAGTTGAGGGATTTTATTGTCTGTGTTTCTTATAGAAGGAGGAAGGTAAACATTAATTATTGCTATCTTAAAGTGAATATTCTCTTCTTTCATCATTAACATTAGAATATTTCCATAAATATTATACTGTTAGCTAATTTTACAGATTGTTAGTTTTGAGATATATAAGTGGACTCCACCGGTTTAGAAGAAATTATTTGTGATGAAAAACACTTCAGAGCTCAAGAGGTAAAATTGCCCTCTCCAGTGAAAAAAGAGTTGGTTTGAACTCTGAAACATCCACACACCTTGTGACACACTCCACACCAGATGGAAGGTGTGGTCAGAAAGGCAGCAGCAGCACTGAAAGAAAGAGGCTAACAAGCGCATGGCAATGGCCACCTGAGTAGTGTTTTTCATCACAAATAACTTCTTCTAAACCTGCAGAGTCCACTCGAGGGGGGGGGGTACTAGAATGTCAGCAATCTTTTATAGAGCTAGATTTAGCCAATTGAGCCATGAAGAAAAGTGTTGAGAATAATGCAAGACTTGAGACTGAATTCACCACTAAAGGCTATCAGTAGCCAGATAAGTACTTTATTTGTGTTTTCAGTCACAAGCTAGAAATGCACTATTTTGTTCCTTGCAGGCACAAGCAAACTCCTATCATGGAAATAAATATTTTGATGCAGTTTTACAGTTTGGAATTCTTTTTTTGCAAACGCCTCATAAAAACGCTGGATTAAACATATACCAAAGCATTTGGTGGATCAGCGTTTGATTATTTAAAGACAGTTGGTACAGGATGCACACTAAATTAGTATTGGTTTAGGGAAGTCCTAACACTGCAGCATTGAATTAAGGCTTGTAACCAAAAGTAGCTGCTACTTACTTTCAACTCAGGACTCTCGTATTAATTTGTAGATTTTATTGGTATTATTTGAATTTATAAAGATCATCACTCGTCTCAGGCTCCGTAAGCTGCTGTGTTTGTATAAACTTAGAACAGAATTACAGTAGTGGCAGTACAGCAACAAGAGTCTCAAAAATGTGAAGCCAAAGCCAAAACCACAAGCAGTTACCCAAGTTGCCTGAGAAGCGAGTAACTGTTACTTTAGATCAGCTTATGGATGGGCCTATTGATGTACTCTCAAAATACCGCAAGAATAAAATAGGCAAAAAATCTGGGCCGAGTAAAAAATAACAAAAAAGAAGGGAGGAAGATGTGCTAAGATCAACTAACCGCTCTCAGTCCACTGCGCTCAGTACGCAATGCTCTGCCTTCAATTGTACTGATATAGCTGTGGTCAGAAGCTTGTTTTAAGGGCAGGCAACATGTGGAATGTTAATTGTTTAATTAGTTAATTGATTAATTGATAAGATTGAAACAAAGATCCTAATCAAAAATCAGAGATGTCTGAGCTCAAAGTTTTTGGATTAGTGGCAACAGCTACAATGGTTAAGATGTAATTAGTGCCCGTACCATCTCAATAAGCATTCAGTATGCTTCTCCCTGTTTTATTTAAATTAAGGTGTAGGCATTTCCATTTAAAGCAAGTACAGGTATTCCCATTTAAAGCAAATATGAATTTAATGCCCACAGAGTTCAATTCTAAGCGTGCTGTCAGGTATACTTGACAGAGTCCGCTTGATTAGTTCCCAATTAGAGACTAATGAACCTTCATTCAATCAATAAATAAAGTTGTACCATACAAAAGCTACACTAATAAAATAGCACACATCAAAAAATATTGAGACAATGTTAAAATTATAAGCTATAAAATATAAGCTAAAACTATATTAAAACAATTTCACGCATACTATCAGAAACTTTCCTGAGACCTTCAGCAGATACTACAAAGGGAGTTTTATAAGTGCCGAGATTCAAAAGTCAGAAGTATAATCAGAGGGTAAAATGTTTGCCAATGATATCAATAATGTAGGTATCTCTAGTATCAAGAGTGTCCTTGGCATCCTTGTTATTTATTCTTTGTTAGAGGAGTTCTGTGTGTATCTGATGAGCACAAATATTTTTTTTAATTCCAGAAAAAGTCTTGAAGTGACTAATCCCCCACAGGATCGCCAGCAAAATCTTGCCTCTGGCCGAGCTCCTCCACCTGCTAGGACTCTGAGCCTCAGGAACAATATATAGGGTACTAGAGGACTATCTGGAAAGGTAACAGCATAGGAAAGACTGGAAAGGTGCTGAAAATTACTAAACTGCAAATTGCGGTCCTCCTGTGCTTACGGAATCAAGGCAACAAGAATCAGCCTAGTCAGGCAATGGTGGCATACTTTCTGTAAGCACAAGGAGAGTGTTTTCAGCACACCTGCTTCTTCTCCTCCTTCACTACACAGGAATTGTGAACTACTGAGCAACAGACCAAGCATCCCAGAATTCTCTCCTTCAGTGTTATCAGGAAAAGCATACTGAGCTATTAGTAGCTTGTTTCCAGGTACAGTCCAATATTTAGCAGTAGAATCACTCAACTATGTGGTCAAATGACAAGGACCTGCCAACTTATTTGAGGAGGAAGGCCATCGTATCATAGGCCTTGGCAAGGTCAATGTATATTTATTTATGCAATGGGGTGGAGATAAATCTCCACTGATAAATGATGTTATCATGTGATAAACGGCTGATGATGTGTCTGCTATATATATAAATATGAACTCTCACATTTATACACATAGTAGACACATCATCAGCTGTTTATCTATATAGTAGACACATCATCCCCCCCCCCACCACCACTAGCCAGCATTATTTAGCAGAACACACAGCAGCGGCACAAACAACCCCCACTTGCCGATGCAGCCTGTACTACTTACTCAGACATACTGTTTCGCTACTCTCTCCTCTACCATGGAGTCACATAAGCCTGCATAGTCAGCCCTAAACAGAAAAAAACAGCACTTTCTTTTCTTTATTTTTCAAATTTGCACAAATGGCAGGCAGAACTATCACAGCTTGAACGCTGCCACTTTCACTTCTCCTCCTCCCCCGCCTGCCTGCTCGACTGCCTACTCACCCCCTAGTTTTCTTTTCCTCACTCTGCCACTGCTTGACCCTTAACAGTGTTAGCTTATGAGTGAGTGGTGAGACAAACACCTTAATATTAACTTCTTTCTTCATTTTCTTTATTTGGCCACTCTGCTGTCACGGTCGCTGAGCTCTTGCTCCGCACTCGTGGTATCTGAGTGCCGTCACTCTGTGCAGTCCTTTCCCAACACCAAAACACTAAATGAATGCTTTTAAAATTAAAAGCACAAATGAAAGCTGAACAACTTCTCTGACACTGCCCCTCTCTTACTCTACATAGGTGTTCGCTTTCGCTAAGTGGGTCAGCCATGTTTGGTAATCATTTTTCAAAACCCAGCTCTCTCAACCAATCAATGAGGATCCCATGATGTCAACACAATGTCCAAACGCCATGTTCTCAGAAACGTCCATAGCAACCAGGCAGGCAAAGGTGCAGAAAGCAACTATTTTACCAAAAAATCCCCAAGACTTTTCATGACTTTATAAAACTGCAAACAATTTAAAAATAACTTATAACACAAGCTCCTGGCCTATTGCATAGATGAAATATGTGATGGGGAACTTGTGTGATACATCATTTATCTGCACTTGGGCAATTTGACCCACTTACGCCACTCGTGAGGTTACCCAAGGTCAAGCTGCCCTTGTACAGATAAATGATGTATCACACAGCTCCCCATCACATATCCCTTATTTATTCATTTGTTTAATTATTTACTTGAAATTACTCCAGTTGGAATAACCCCATAAGATGAATCATCTACTTTTCATTAGGTCACAGAGAAAATATCAGCTATCAACAGATTAACATAGTCCAGCCAGAATACTGTAGTTACATACATGCTAAAATATACAAGGCAGAGAACAAAGTGTAAAGGTACGTAAATTCAAACAGCAATCAAAGAAAGCTAACAACAAGGGGCCACAGCATGTAAAGAGCATGAGCATTGCTATGTGACATGATCACAAACAGGGAGAGCTGCATACTGAAGCAAAACAAATACAGGGGTACTCCCATGGCCAGAAATACTGGACTTGAAAACCTGCAAGCTAGAAGCTTTCCTCAGCTGATAGGGAGTTTGTTCCAGATATCTGGTACTGAAAATGTGTAAGCATTTCTCCAGTTTCACACTTCATCCTGGGAATTAAGAAGGTAAGTGTTGGAGATCACGTGATGCATCTGGCTTGCTAGCTGCTGCTCTCTTGAGCTCCCGCTCTCCCCTTCTGCAATCTACTATAATCAATCAGTTTTCAGGCTAATCTCACAGAGTCTGCCTACCTGATACCATTGCTTTATCCCAGCAGAAGTTGTCTGGGGTGGTTTCAGCGTTTCCGGAGAGATCAACAAGCCAAAATGGAGACCGAAATGAAGGCGGCCCTACCTAGGCATACACCATCGGTCTCGCCTGACAAACAGGCCAAGAAAGCAAAGTCCCAACAACATTTACCACTAGCTAAACAACTAAGTGCCCTCTCAGCTTCGATGCCGCTATCCGAGGAGCATTTTCTACAGGAATCACAGCCGTTTAAAGAGACATTGCAAGATATCGTGGCTGATCTTAAAAATCTCCGTAGCGAGATGGCTGAACTTAAAACCCGGACAACTGATAATGAAGTGCGCACCCATTCTCTGGAAGTCTGGTGCGACAAAGCTGACCCCAAATTGACCAAACTAAGACAACAAATTACCAAACTGCAGCTGAAAACAGAGAACCTAGAGGGTCATAGCAGAAGGAATAACATCTTAATTTTTGGCTTACAAGAAGGGGCTGAGGGTTCCTCTGCTATTGCATTTGTGCAGAAGCTCTTCACTAAGATTGTAGGGCCCTCACCACATAGTCCTACCTACCTAATTGAATGGGCACACAGGTCTTTACATCCAAAACCTGAAGAATCAGCCCCACCTCGACCAATGATCATTCGGCTGCTCAATTATCTTGAAAAACAGCACATTCTCTTGAAAGTCAGGGAATTACATGCCATCCAATGGGAAGATAAATGGCTGCGCATTACCCAGGACATACCCCTTGAAACCCGCCAGCAGAGAGCCACGTTCCAACCCGTGGTCAGTAAATTGATTGCAGCCAGCATTAAATTCCGGATGGCTTATCCTGCGTGCCTCCAGGTTTTAATAGATGGCGTGTGGCAATCATATGACTCTGTCACCCAAGCTCATGCTGATCTGGCAAAGAAGATGCTCTCGCTATTCAAAGCCCCTTGAATAGCCTGCACAAATATACGTATGGGACTCTAGCTGCATTGCTATCCCTTTCTGCTTTTCTTTTTTTGTCCTCTCCTTTTAGGTCCATGCTGCTTACCTCAGCTATGCTCGATCTGGTGTGGTGCCTGCAAGATATGAGACTATTCCTGGTGGAGCATCGACAGGGCTGGAGTCCAGCGAGTATCGATGGTGACCGGTATAACTGGGAAGATCTGCGCATCATTGTGTTGTTTTCCTGTGGGACTCCTTCTGTGCAGAATTAGTTTCCAGGAGGTCTGTTTTTCTTTACTCCAGCGGGGTGTCAGCCCGCTGCCATATCTGTTCCCCTGGGAAACAATCTGCCCCTTGTGGGTCTGTTTAAGATATTAACCCCACTGATGCTAAGCCACCCCCTATTTGTCTGCTTCTCTGCTATTGCTTTGGCCACTCCTTGTTCTTTGATCTTGTTGTCTTTACTTTTCTACTCTTTTTTGTATGGTCCCCAGTCGACGCCTGCTGGCTAGGCAGGGCTTATGTTTTCTATTCTGTCTTTTGCTGTTCTTTTTTATTTCTGTACCTTTGGTTCCCTTTTTTTTTATTTTGCTGAAGTCCCTTTGCTTCTGCTGGTCTCAGTGCTTCCTATTCTATACTTATGCTGTATCCACACCTACTACCCTTAAGTGTATTCATTTTTCTTTTTTCTTCTTCTTTCTCTCGTTCTCTTTCCTCTCCCACTATTTGATGTTTTCCTAGGCTACTTATGTAGTTTAGTTCTCACTACTCCCAATGGTATGATGCCTCCCCCTTTTTTTTTCTGTTGTTGTCCTATGGTTGAAGGTGGGCTCCGGGGGGGGGAGGTGGAGGTTGCATTGGGTTAGATATGGCCAACCACACGTACTGGTGTGTGGGGGGGTGTACCCTAGTCTCCCTCCTGAGTACTGACATAATTCTCGCCACTTTGGGGATTACACTGTGGCTCTAAGGGAGGACTGTAGTGCTGGATATTTTGGTTAGTAAGAATCACAATACTTCAAGATTGGTTACTGTTTCCAGCTTATACCTGGATGGGACTATGGAGGGCAAATTTTCTAGGGTGCAAGGGGGACCTCTACCTAGCAAGAGCACTATGGCTTGTCTGTGTTACTGGAATATGGGTAGAGCATCTGTTGTAAATAGTTCTAAGTGAGTAGGATATATTTTGGGGGTTAGTTGAGAATCAGGGTGCTCTACAGCTTGCTATCCTTAATATTACATGGAGTTCTCATTCCATGCCACAAGTTTATTGGTGTAGGCAGTTGTTATGTGCTCATTGTATTGAGTGAAGCACCAGAATTAGCTTATTGGGAGTTTATGTTCATAGAGTGGGGTTTGTTGTGTACTTTTTCTATTCAGTAATGGGCCTGTACAGGTGGTACTGGAGAACTAATGGCCAGTGGTATTGAAAAACTTATAACGTGGAACGTAAGAGGGGCTCGTGAACCTATCAAAATAGTGCAAATTCTTAAACACTTATCCTTTTTACAGTCTAACATTTCTTTCATTCAAGAAACCCACCTCCTCCCTTGGGAAGCTACTAGCTTGCGCAGACAGGAGGTTGGGCAAGTTTATGCCTCCAGCATATCGACAGCAAGTGGGGGAACTGCCATTCTCATTCACCACTCAGTTGCTTTTCAGGCTAAAGCAACAATCACAGACCCGTCTGGGAGATATGTATTAGTTCATGGCCTCTTAGATCACACTGAAGTAGTCCTGCCGAGTGTATATGGACCAGTAGGAGTGAACCATGATTTCTTCCTGGATTTGTTAGGTAAACTCCAAACTTTCGCATCTCTGCCATTAATACTTGGCGGGGACTGAAACTTACCCCCAACCCAGGTTTTAGATCAATCTAATTGCCCACTTAAGCCTCCCTCCATTGCCCAGAAGGCGTTCTCTGATTTCTTAGACTCCGCTGGGCTATGCGACCCTTGGAGACTACAGAACCCTATGACCCGCCTCTTCACCTTCCAATCCATGGTACATTCCTCTTGGTCCCAGTTGGACTATATTTTACTTAGCCACTCACTTTTGCAGGGTCTAGGTGACTCTGCCATAGAACCAATTGTTATATTGGACCATGCAGTAGCCTGGGTGACTGTTGTGTTAGATCACAATTTTCAAAGAGACCCGGTATGGCATCTAAATACGCAGCTTCTGAAGGAAGACTATGTTACCACCAGAATTTCTGACTTGATTCAGATATTTCTTAGCCATAATCATGGATCTGTTGCAAGAGTGTATCACAAGTGGTGCGCCTTAAAATGCTATCTGAGAGGGGAGTTTATCAGGCTCACCTCCACTCGTAAACAGAAAAGAGAGGCTACCGGCGCGTCACTTCTTGCACAAATTCGGTCACTCGAACACTCCCTCCCGTCTCCCCCTCGCCAGGCACTCTGAAAACATTACTGCACTTAAGGAATCAATATTCCCTGTTATTACAAGAAAAAGTGGAATTTTCCATATTAAAAACCCAGGCAAAATATATTGAGCAAGGGGAAAGGGCGAGTCACCTTTTAGCTTTGAGGCTGAGAAAATTGGAAGCTTCTAGGCTAATTGCCTCTATTGAAGCTCCTGATGGGACCATTAAAACCCATCCCAAAGACATCGCCTCAGTTTTTAAACAATTTTACTCTTCCTTATACAATAAACATTCCCTTCTCCCATCTCAAAGTGAGGTGTTAGAGTACTTGTCTACTTCCTCGTTACCAACTCTCTCTCCTGCACAGCAGTCCCTTCTAATCGCTCCCATTTCTCTCCAAGAAATATTGTCTGCCATTAGTAATTTGGCACCGGACAAGGCCCCAGGTCCTGATGGCCTACCGTCAAATTTCTGTAAAATTTTTGCTAAAGATCTTGCACCCAGTTTGTTGCATTTATACCAACACATGTTCTCAGGACAAACCCAAGACCCAACCTTATTAGAGGCCTCAATCATTCTCCTTCTCAAACCTGATAAACCACCACACTCCCCAGCGAGCTATCACCCAATTTCCTTATTAAATTGTGATATTAAAATTCTTGCCACGATACTCACTAATAGGATTGAACAAGTCTGGACTTCCCTTCTCAGATCGGAACAAATAGGTTTTGTGGCCGGTAGAACTCCAGCAGACCATCTTCGTAAACTGTCATACATTATCCAGTCAGTGAAACTTTCCCCCATTCCAATGGCACTAATTTCTCTTGATGCAGAAAAGGTGTTTGATAGGGTCGATTGGAACTACTTGTGGACCACGCTACAGGTTATGGGTTTTCCTAGTGATTTCATTAGATGGATTCAAGTTTTATATCTCTCTCCCAGGGCTAGAATACATTGTAATGGAGTACTATCTGAAGCCTTCCCCCTTTTTTCAGGCACACAGCAGGGATGCCCACTTCCTCCTTCCTATTTAACCTGTATCTTGAGCCTCTTATCAGGCGTTTGAAATCCTCTCCTCTAATTGTCGGTATACCAGTAGGTAATAGTGTCCCCTTGCTCTCGGTCTATGCCAATGATATACTCCTTCACCTTTCGAATCTGGTTTCTTCCCTAAAAGAGGCTTTGGTTATTACTGATAATTTCGGGAAATTTTCAAATTATAAACTCAACATTGGTAAAACCGAAATCTTTCCCCTTAATCATTTAACATATAGCTTGGCTTTCAGTCAGTTTGGTATGAAGTGGACTCCACGTTCCATCAAATATTTAGGGATTTATATTACCTCGAATATATCTTTGTTGCGGAAGCTTAATTTTGAGGCTCTATGGCACAATATTCAGCAAGATCTAATAAGGTGGAAAAATCTTCCACTCTCGCTATGGGGCAGAATCAATACCATCAAGATGAATGTCCTACCCAGGCTGTTTTACTCTTTAAATATGCTAGACACATGGTTACCGCTGTCCTTTTTCCAACGTATTCACTCTGGTGTCAACTCTTTCATATGGCGAGACAAGACAACTAGAAGATCTTATTTTAAACTGTCCCAGCCTAAGGAACTAGGAGGGCTCCGCCTTCCTAATTTTCTATTTTATTATTGGGCCTCTCATTTGTATAAGTGTGGGAAATGGTTGTCTCTACCCGAACTTCTTACCCATCACAATTATGTCCAACTATGGTTGCAAATTGAATCGGACATGTTTGTGTCTCATAGATTAGCTCCAGCATCTCTTTTTTTTCATATTAAGGAAAAACATACCCAAAGCATTACAGTCTCTCCTGATTGGTATATCATTAAGAATTCTTTCTCAGCTGTTCAGTTACTTCAAGGTATCTCCAACTTTAGACTTTCCCAACCTGTTTGTGCCAATTTGAACCTTAAAATAGGAGGCGCTCCTATAACTGGAAGTTGGTTACCACTTTCCCCTGTGCATACTGTTGTCGAATTCTACTCACAGGAACTTATTCTAACCATGGAAGAGATTTTACTTAAGTTTGGCTGGCCATCACCGGCAGTCTTTAAAATTCTTCAGCTTAAGCATCTTTTAATTAAAACATTTGGGTGTAAATTCAAAACCTCTCAAATTGCTGATTTCCTTCAGCAAATCTCCGGTTCTGCTAATAAACCGCATGGCATAGCTACATTGTACGGTCTGCTTTATACTTTCCCGCAATATTCACCAGCTACCAGTTCTAAGATCTGGCAAAGGTTCTTCCCGTACAAAGACATAAACTGGCATCGAGTATGGAAGGATTTATATATATATATATATATATATATATATATATATATATATCACACTCAAGACCGATACAGATTAACACAATATTGTATTATACATAACCTCTATTATACTCCCATTAAACTGGCTCAGATGAAGCATCTATCTTCCAATACATGCTCCAGATGTAATAAAGAAGAAGGCTCGCTTCTACATTTATTATGGTCATGTGACAAAGTATCTCCCTTGTAGAGGCAAATAGAATCAACTCTGGACCCATTGCTGGGTCTGCAGGGCCTTTTCTCCCCTCTGATTTGTGTTTTTGGAGATTACTCCGAAATCCAGGTGAGGGAGAAAAGATTCCATATGGCCCTAATTTCAATGGCGGTTAAAAAGTTGGTACTCAGACACTGGATGAATCAAGTCCCTATCTCCTACACAGAATGGTTGCATGAAATGTCTTTTGCACTTCGAGTTGAGCAATTAATAGCAAATGTGAATCACCACCAATCCTCCTTTAATAGTAAATGGGGGAAATTATATGCCCTTTATTTGAACTGATAAGGTGCATTGGCTGGTCCACGAGCCCCCCAACCAGGTTATTCTCTCTCTCTCTGTCTATTCACGTTTCTCCCTTCTTTTGAAAGCCCTTTATGATTCTCACTGGGCCACCTCCTTTCTTTCTTGGTACTTTTACTTCCCTTTCTTATTTCCTGTTTCATACAGTGGTTTACTCACTTTGGTTTCTTTCTTTTTTTTTCATTCAATATGACCTAACAGTATGGTAATTGTGTACACCACAAAGCAGGGGTGGGTGGGGGGTTTGTTAGATTAATTATTTGGGTTCTTATATTCCCTTGAATGTTAACTTTCCTGGTTTATTTATCTTTCTGTTAGTTTATGTGATATACTGTTTATTGTTTATACTTTGTATGGCTATATTGTATTATGTGTTATAATCAATAAAGTATGTTAAATTAAAAAAATAAGGTAAGTGTTGCTGTTGAACTGAGTAATTAGGTGGTGCTCAACTGCATAAGGTAAGCCAGGAGACAATCAAGGAATTTTTCTTCAACACAAACAGTTGTATGACACAAAAATCCAGTAGATCTCAAAGAGTTGTAAAATAATTATTTTCTCTTGTATTTTAGCAAGAGTAGAGGAATAGGGCCACAGAACCACAGAAGTGCATCTCTGCTGCCACAAAAGCCCCCCCAAAGCAGGATCAGAAACCACTACCACAGAAGTTCTGCAGCAACCTTGAAACACAGCATAAAATGTAATCCTAACTGTGAAATTGGGGCCTTGAGCAAGCAGCAGTCAGCGTTGCAAAAATCCTCTGGGAAGGAGGACTTGCTGGGAGACCTGAGCCGAGATGAACTTGTGGGGGGGGGGCTTTTATAAGTTTACAGGTCCAGTTGGAGAGCTTCTTATGGAAATGAGAATGTCACCTTACACGTTCTTATGACCAGAGAACTGTGAACTGAAGGTGAGCAGTTCTGTGGTCCTAAGGATGTAAGAGGTGACACTCTTAGGTCCATAAGAAGCCCTCCAAATGGACCCATAAAATTATTATAAATTGCTAACTTATTTAAATAAAAAAATATTTTTTTTTAATATAAAATACTGGACTGGAGCAGTCAGTGAGAAGCATATTACAGTGGCTCAGTGCATGAGATACCCTTACTGTAATAAAAGTACCTCAGGTGCAACTGAAGAAACTGCTGTGATTGGCCGGGAACACTACCAATATCTATAATGGCTTTTTTTGTAGTCCTTTTAATACATGTTTTAAGCTATACTGTATCTAATCAAAGCTTTGGAATGAAATCCAGGAATTTAGTTGTAAAAGGCTAATGCTCTCACTCAAACATACACTTCACTGCTTAACAGCTGGCTTCCGGTGCTCACCTCTGAATATCATTATAACAGGCAGAACATACCCTGCTCTTGCATTAGTGGAGGACTGAGAACTTTTCAAAAAAGCCTGTGCATGATCTGATCCCCTTCAACTTCCCATTCAGTTTACATGGTCCCATGCAGTCATATTTACCATTTTCCCAGTGTCACATAGAAATATAGACAATGATGACTGAAAAAAGACTCATCATGACCAATCCAGTCTCCAGAACCCTGTCAATCAATCACTCACACACTCATCTCTCATAATATCCTCCCCACCCACCTTTACCAGACTCATATGCCTGTTCCACCTCTGGTTAAATCCCACCACTGTCATGGTATAGATAACTTTCCATGGCAGCTTGTTCCACTTCCTTGTGCCATTTTTACTGAGTTCCTGCTTGTACATACATTTGCATTCATTGTGAACAATATCCTGCTGTCCATAGGCACTACTCAACCCCCACTAAGCAATAAAGACACCGATCCACAAAGGAATAATGGTAAGAAAAAGCTAAGAGAAAATGAAAATGATGAGGACTTGAACATAGTCAAAAAGAATTGCAAGGCAAAAAAAAAAAGGGAAGCGACAGAGCCACGTCTTTGGAGACTGAGTTAAGTAATGGGTATAAACAATAACTACAATTAGATAACTAGACTGTGGCTGAAAACTTAGAGGATAGTAATAGCCTGACACATATGAACATAAAAATAGACCACCCAGTAGTGAGCTGGAATACAATAAAGCATTACTAGAAGAATCAGCTAAAGACTCAGACATTTGGAGACTTTAATATCCCAGGCATAAACTGGGAGGAGATGTGTTGTGAGACAGTTAACAAGTCAACATTCATTAAAACCCTATTAAATCATGGACTATAAAGGGCAATTTAGGTTCCAGTGATCATAACATGATCAACTTTAAATTAGTTACCAATCTGATTAGAAGTATGGGCCCTGCTATAACAAGAAATGACCACAAATCAGACTTCAAAAAGGTAAATAAAAAATTTAACTTTAAAGCAATCGAACTGGAAAAAAAAACAACACATGGAGGAAAAAACTCTAGAGGAATGTTGGAACCATTTTAAGACTAAACTCCTACAGCTTGAATAAAAATTTGTACCAATTAGGAAAAGTTACAACAAAAAGGGTAAAATACCAAGATGGTTTAATAACCAGGCATATAAAAAAGTATGAAAGAGAAATTATATAAAGAATTCAGTAATGATCCACATGAACAAAACATAAAAAATCATAGGCTGGAGCAGAAAAAGACAAAACAGCTAATTAAGAAAGAAAGGACAAAAGTAGAATGTAAAATAGTATATACAACCAGCAACTCAGAGTCCTCTTTGTGTACATAAATAACGTAAAATATCTGATAGAATTGTAAGTCCTGTAATAAATGAAAGTGATGTGATTAATGATCCAGACCATCTCTGATGACTAACCACATTAATGATTATTTTTGTTCAGTATTTAACAAAAAAGAAAATAGAACAGTAAATTCTAGATGTAGTAGTATCATGGAGGAAAACACTGCAGATTTTTCTGAGAAAGAGATTCTAAACTTGCTAAAGAAGATACATATTAATAAATTACCAGGACCAGATATTCTGCACCCCAGACTACTCAAAGCAGGAAAAGATTCTTTAGTAGGCCCATAACACCATCATTTAATATATCTTACAATGAAGTGATGATCCTTATACAGTATATTGGTGGAATGCATTATGGGTCCTTGTATATAAAAGGGTATACAAAAAACTAGTTGGAAATTATAGGCCTGTGAGTTTCACAGTCATATTGGGGAAATACTTTGATTTAATGGAAACATTAATCAAATAAATATTTTACAAAGAAATCAAGATCATAGGAATAAGGCATCAAACGCAGCATGGTTTTGTGGTTTTGCTGAAGGGAGCTTGTGCACAACAAACTTTATAGCATTCTATGAGACGGTAAGCAGTAGCATGGATCAAATATAGGTTCATATGTTCATAGATTTTATGAGATAAGGAGGTCGGCTGACCTTTTATTAACTTGCCAGTTTTCAATGATGAAACTCATATTTCTTTTTTCCCATATAATGATCCAGTGATTTCTTGAATGTATCCATTGTTTTACTCCTTATTGTACTTACCAGTAATGCATTCCAGGTAGTCACCACCCTCTGACTGAACCATTTATTTCTTTTTGTAGTTTTATTTATTTCATCCCTTATTTTCATTCCATGTGTTCAGATATATCTAGTCACACTTTTCCTTATTAATTCAACAGTTTCCCATGTGTATCTATCCTTAGATGCATTGTATACCAGGCATAGATCTCATCTAAGCCTTCTGTACTCCATCGAATACATCCCTAGCTTCCTCAGCCTCTCTCCATATTCCATGTGTTTCACATCCACAATTTTTTGGGCTGCTGTCCTCTGTACTCCTTGAATTAGTATCTCTCCACCTTTATTTTGTGGGGTGCAGAAGGGGGAGCAATACTCCATATGAGGCCTCACCAGCAATGCGTATAATGGGATTATTACCGATGGTTCCCTGCTTTCTATATTTTTTTGAAAATGCATCCCAATATTCTATTATTTATTTATTTATTGAAATGTTTCACCAGGAAGGCATGCTGAGCAGCAAGTTGCTTGTCTCTTGGTGCGACTTGGGGGGAAGGGAACAATGGTATAGAATACAGAGAAATGTTACAATGTTGGAGTACAATTTGATAACTTGCATACAATGAGAGCAGGAGGGATTACAGATGAATAACATTGGCTAACAATGCAAAAGTTAAGCATAGAAGATATGAAGACACATATAGCAAATTGGCAATGGTTGGCAGCACTGGAATACATATAATGACTTAGCAACAGTATGTAGCACTAGATGGTAAGGTGACCCAGTAGTAATTGATAGCCATTGGTGTAACATAGATATTCAAGATTTACCATGATTGGAGTAAAGAGAGGAAGAATGGAAGAAGGGAAAGGAAATTTATAGAGAAAGATGCAGACAGAACACCATTTTTGAGGCAAACAGAGACAACATGGTAGACTAAAGTGCACATAAAAGGGGTATAAGTGTAGGTTATAAGTTCTTAATTGAGTGTAGGAGTAGGCCAGTGTTAGGCTATTTTAACTGGAAGGGGAGCAGGAGGAGAGGAGAGGTAGAGTGTGGCAGGGTGATAAGAGAGAGGTATTGTAGGTGGGGGTATCCAAGGGGGGAGTTGAAATTCAACAGTGTACTGTTATCCCTATGTAGTCAGGGCAGTGGACATCCCTACTGGTAGGACACCAGTTATAGGTGATGAGAGCTATTTATATATGGTGATGTGAGAGAAGTGGGTGTTGGGGGTAGCATGCTGTGGGAGGGGGTAGCAGAGGTCAACTATAGTGGGGTGTAGTACCCCAGCAGTGTGCTGGGTGACCCTGCCTGCACATGACAGTGATCTAGCAGTGACTGAGAGGGTGTAGTAAAAGGAGAAATAGGGGAAAGGGGTAAAGCTGTTGCCCACCATGTACTATGGATCCTGCCTGCACGAGGCAGTGATTGAGCTCACAGGAGGGATATAGATCAAGGGTAGAGAAAGAAGGGGGAGGAACTCTTTAGGAGGAGGAGGAAGTGTAGAGGACAAGGAGGAGCATGATCAGGGAGAAATAGGAGTGGTGGGGAGTAGGCATATGAGCCTGAGCAGAGGTCAACTATAGTGGAGGGGTAGTACCCCACTAGTGTGCTGGGTGACCCTGCCTGCACAAGGCAATGATGTAGCAGTGACTGAGAGGGTGCAATAAAAGGAGAAATAGGGGAAAGGGGGTAAAGTTGTTGCCCATCGTGTGCTCTGTATCCTGCCTGCTCAAAGCACTGATCGAGCCCACAGGAGGGAGATAAATTAAGGGCAGAGAAAGAAGGGGGAGGAACACTTTCGGAGGAGGTAGAGTAGGGAACAAGTAGGAGCATGATCAGAGGGAAATAGGAGTGGTGGGGAGTAGGCATATGATAATATGGGTTTAGGGTAGATTGTGGGGGATTAGGGAGGGTCATGGCAGGCACAGTAAGGGGCAAGGAAGTTCTTGAGGGCAGAGTTAATGGAGTAGCAAGGATGAGTGGCGGGCAGCGTGCGGAGGCATTACAGAGACATGCATATTCTGCGATGTCTGCTGTAACTGGGATGGCAGGAGGACCAGGACAGCTACCATTTATGGGAGTTTGGGATTATAAGTGCAAGTAAACTCCCAGTGACAAAATGGAGGGTAGGGCTACAAATAGACACTGTACTGTTCAAAACAATGAGGAAGACGAGAGATGCGGGGATGTATGGTTTGTAGGATGTTTACGACAGATGAACCTTTGCTTAATTTTACATGTGATAAATGTTTATTAATAAACACACTGTATGGGGAGATAAAATCTCTTGTAAAAAGGCTAGATGTACATACTCATATCAGTCAACAAGAGGAGTTTATAGATGAAGCCACTAGTAGACTAGAACTATTACCAGAGACTGGGAATGGGCAGCACAAATTAAATAAAGATAAAAAAGAAAGTGCAGAAGGAGGCATATCTGTAGTTGATGAAAAAGAAGAGGTGCAAGAGTGGAGCGCAGTTCAGAAGGGAACTATAAAAAGAAGGGGAGGGCAGATATATAATAGTGTTCTGTGGTGCTACAAAATAAATATGCTCCATTATTAAAGCTGATCTCAAACGACCCACTGGATAGAACTATTAAATCTGAAACTAAAGTACTATATCCCCAGAATAGCACTTCTGGAGTAAAGCAGAGCAAGGTTATAGATAGGGAAGGAAACAATGATAAAGAGACAAGAGCTACACTGCATAAAGCTAGAAATAATGAAACAACAAATGGGATATCCACAATAGAAAGAGACAGGGATATATTGTTAACAGGGGATTCAATAACAAAGGGAACAGATACTATAGTTTGCAGAAGCAGGAAGGACAGAACAACAGTGAGCACACTGCCAGGTGCTAAGTTGAGTGATGTGAAAATTATTATGGGGGACTCATGGAAAATTCTGAGAAACCACTTGTCTTGATCCACATATGAGTAAATGACATTGGTAAAAGAGTGCTAGATGACATTTATAATGACTACAAAGTCATTACAAGGGAAATAAAAGGAAAAGGAGGAGACATTATAATATCCGGTTTGACACCTGTGTATGGAAAATACTACCATAAAACCAGGGAGATCCTTACTCTCAATAACTGGTTAAGGAAATGGACTAAGGCCCAGGGGTAGGGGTCAATAGATAACTGGGAAACTTTTAGAGATGGTAAGTTGATTGGCCCAGATGGTTTACACCCAAATAAATTAGGAGCTAGAATATTGGAAAAAAAATTTAACGACACCATTTACAATACTTTAAACTAGCCATTGGGGGGTCAGGGATATAGAGATGGTTCATCAAGATAAAAATTGTATATCCCAAGAACAGCATCCAGAGGTTGGGCCAGGGTGGAAATGCTTTCTAGTCAATGCCAGAAGCCTAACAAATACATTTCAGGAATTATGTAGTATTATGACATCACAAAAAATAGATATCTGTGCTACAATGGAAACCTGGTGGGATACCAACGACACTTGGGGAAAAAACTATAAGGGGTTATAATTTATTCACAAAGTCCAGGATCTACAGAAAAGGGGGAGAAGTCGCTGTATATGTTTCAGACAACATTCAGGTGGTGGAAATATTACAGGATAGTAACAACCTAGAACACATTTGGTTAAAAATTACATAATACGCTTCACCAAAAATAATATTAGGAGTCATCTATAGACCCCCATCTATAAATGCCAAAACTGATAAGGAACTGAAGAAGTTTATCATGGAGCTGAATACAGCAGTTAGAATTCTTATTTTGGGAGACTTTAATTTGGCTGGAATTGACTGGGTATTTTTAAATTCTAGTAAGGGTATGGATAATTCATATTTGGAGATATTTGATGAGGTCAGGCTACAACAGAGAGTCACACAAAATACCAGAGGCAATAAAATATTAGATTTAGTTCTAACCAATCTAGGAGATGCCGTTTCAAAATGTGAAGTGAATCCACCGCTAGGAGCAAGTGATCACTGGATAGTCTCCTTTTCTATCAGGAAAGAAATCAATGTCATGTAGGGGAAGACTGTTGTACTGGACTTCTAGAATGTGGATTATGACGATATGAGACACAAATTGACTAAATGGGATTGGCTACAGAACTTTAAAAATCTAGACTTCCAGGAAATGTGGGATACCTTCTACAAAAAAATGGGTAGTTTCATAAACATGAATATTCCTACCAAAAGGAAGTATAATAGAAAGGGTGGAATGCTGTGTTGGTTATCAAGGAAAATCAAGCATATGATAAACAAGAAAAAAAAAACTATATAGGAATATTAGGTTCACACAGGAAGAAGGGACCAAGGTAACATATAGAAATCTACAAAGGTCAGTTAAGCAGGAAATAAAGAAAGCTAAAGCAGCTTAAGAGCTTAGTCTAGCAAATAAAACTAGGGATAATTACAAATCCTTTTATAAATATATAAATAACAAGAAGGGGTCTGGAAACTCTGTAGGACCACTTAAGGATATAAATGGATCCCTAGCCTCCTCAAATATGCAACTGGCAGACCTTTACAACAAATAATTTGCCACAGTGTTCTGTGAGAAAGAAAATATGGGAAGTAGAATGAAAAAAAATTATCTGTCAACTTGTTCAATGCAGGTGGAACTCGAGGACATCAGAATAAGGCTTAGTAAACTAGACCCAAATAAATCCCCTGGTCCTGACAGATGTCATCCAAGGCTCATAAAAGAGTTAGCAAATGAAATAGCACCACCTGTGACGTTCCAATTCCAGTATTCACTAAACGTAGGTGAAGTGGCAGATAAATGGAAAGAAGCCTTCATTATACCACTATTTAAAAAAGGTAGTAAAATAGATCCAGCTAATTATAGACATCAGTTTAACCTCAGTTATCTGTAAAGTCTTGAAAGGTGTTATAAGGGACTATTTGGTGGACTTCTTACAGTTAAACAATCTGAAAGACAGTGCGCAATATGGCTTTACTAGGGGTAGATCATGTCAAACAAATATGTTGGGATTCTGCGATGGGGTTAGTGCTTTGTTGGATAGGTGTAAAGCAGTGGATGTTATTTTTCTAGATTTCACCAAGGCTTTTGATAAATTGCCACATTTAGAATTGTTAAGGTCCTTCAGAAATTAGGTGTCCATAAGAGTACAGTTACATGGACTGACTCTTGGCTGACAGCAAGGAGACAGAGGGTCAACGTGAGGGGTGTGGTATCAGACTGGGTTGAGGTCATGAGGGTGGTGCCTCAGGAATCTGTATTGGGTCTGCATCTTTTTAACATGTTTGTAGCATCATTACAATGTGAGCACCAGAAGGTTTGGTTGTCTAAGTTTGCCAATGACTGCAGATTAGGGCCAAGTGTGCAGGATGCGTCAGATGCAGAAGTGCTTCAGAAAGCACTAAATCATATCTATGACTGGTGCAAAGAGTATAAATTACATCTAAACATCACAAAATGTGCTATTATGCACATCAGGAAAACAAATTTTAAGCATGCATACATACTACATGGGTGAAAATACTCTTATGGAGGTAATAGAGGAAAAAGACTTAGGAATCATGATAACAAATTATTTACAGTTTAAGGCTCATTGTAGGAATATCAGCAAGAAGGCAAATGGGCTAGTAAATTGTATTCTGAGGTATACTTCCAGCAGGAGACGGGAGGTGATTATGCCCCTGTATTGATCTTTGGTAAGACCATTGTTAGAATATGGGGCACAGGTTTGGTCACCACATAAAACTACAAAAAAAGATATGTTGGAGAAAGTTCAGAGGAAGGTCACATGTCGTAGATGGGCAAAAAGGGAAGGACTACCAGGCTAGATTAGTGGACTTGGATCTTTTTTCCCTGGAGTATGGAAGAGTTAGAGGGGATATGTGTTTGTTGTTTAGGGCATTTACTGATGATGATCTATGGGACAGCTTAGGGCTAAGACTAAGAGAGCAGTCACACAATACTAGAGGTCATATGCTGCAGTTAGGGGGTGAGTGCAGTGCAAATCAGTAGGATAATTAACTGGTTTTCTCAGAGAGTGATACAGATTTGGAATAAATTACCTCTGGAGGCTGTGGGAAGCAAATCTATTGATAACTTTAAACTAAAATTGGATCAATTATATAAACAGGGTCTAATAAAGTTTTAAACATTTGGTGAGTGTAATGGATGAAAGTCTGCCTAGCTCTGAAATCATATGATGATATCTATGATATCTATGAATTATAGGGGGAAGTGAATTCCAGATTTATTTATTCATTTATTACCCTGTTTTACCTTAGTTCTTGTATGTGTATTAAATGACAGATCCTTAGTGACTATAACCCAAGGTCCGTTTCATTTGTTGTTGTTTAATCTATACTTGAATTTCTGATTATTGTGACCCAAGTGCATAACTTTACATTTTCCCTTATTAAATTTCAGTTTATTAATTGTTGCCCATTGTTCCAGTTGATGTAAGTCTTCTTGAACTATATTTGCTGCCTCTTGGTTATTTATGATAGCCCCTAATTTGCAGTTGTCAGCATATTTACATAACCAAGTCTTTTCTGATGTTTTCATTATGGAGACCACCATATTAAATAGGGTTGATCCCAGGACTGACCCTTGGGAAACTCCACTCATCACGATACCCCATTCTGAGTAGAAACCTCTGATACCAACTCTTCGACGTCTGAGCATCAATCATGACTTTACCCATGGTATTATATTGGGGTGTAACTGTATTTTTGTTAACTGTTCAATTAATACTTCATGTGAAACAGTGTTGAATGCCTTCGCAAAATCTGGAAATATCATGTCAGTTGACATACCCTTGTCCAGGGCTGCGCTTACAGGGTCAAAGAAATTCAACAGATTTGTTAGACATGACTGGCCTGGGCTAAATCCATGTTGGGTAATATCAATGTACCTATTTTGTCTTATATGGTCTACTATTTGTTCTTGTATTAGCCCTTCCAGTAGTTTGCCCAATATTGATGTAAGGCTTATTGGCCTATAGTTCTCTACATCCTTTCTGTCTCCTTTTCTTGTGAATAGGTGTAACTATCATCTCCCTCCATAAGTGTATCACCTTCCTTTATGAATGCATTAAACAACATCGTGATCAGTCTTACTAAGCTAGTATTCAATTATTTAAGGAATCTGGGATTTATACCATCTGGTCCAGCAGATTTATTCTGTTTCAGATTTGCAATTTTTTTGAACGTTTCTTTTTCTGTAAACATTATTTCTCTCTGGTTTTCTTTGTTTGTTTTTTTGTTCGTTTCTATTTTATCCTCCTTGGCCGCCTGATCTTCTCCCCTACCTTTTGTCCTTGCATCCTGTTCTGGGGACATTCAGCTGCCAACCACTTCTGCTGGGCACCCTGACTCCTGCAGATTCCCCTTCCCCCCACAGTGGGGCCGCAGGGAACCTCCATGTCAGAACAAAGGTTTATAATATCACTTTTTATAAGAATGCATTTGGATTCACCTTGGGCCTTACCCAAAAATTATTTAATAAATTGCCAAAAATATAAATATTCACATGTGATGTTATCCTATGCTCTCCAGATTCAAAAATTACGGTGAAAAACACTGTTGCCACACTTTGGATTATATAAGAGATAAATATATTTTATTCACATATATACAAGTCCTAAATATTTATAACTAGCATAAATATCAAGCATAATAAAAGTAATGTAAACAAATTGTAATGTAAACAAAACAGATTTTAGAAAATCAAGTAAATCATCTAAACAAAACAAATTTCAGCAATAAGCAATGTAAATAATCAAACAATATTCAACATAATAAATAACAGTTTATACTATTTCTTTGGCATACTTATAAATAGCATGACCTTTTTTTCTATGAGAACTTGCAACTCATTGCACTAGTGTTTCAGATTATCATGGTATGATACTTGTTTAAACTTTATAGTATGTAAAAGGTATTTTCTTTAGATTTAAGTTCTAGCTTAACCATAAACCCAAGGTTTGAAGCTAAAATGCACTGCTATCACCCCAGATACCCAAATAAGTACTAAAAGTAGAATAAAGGAATACTTATGTTTTAGTTATCTGTAGATGTGGTCTTCTATTTTTTAGCTTTCAAAGTCTTGGTGAGAATTTTTGGTTTTGGATGACAAATGTCCTTGGTGGTGAGTTTGGCTTTAGTCTGCTGTCTTTTTCCCTTGAACCTGGAACTGTAGAGTCTTTTGACATCAGTTAAGCAATGCAGGCTGGATCCTTCTTGCTTGATGTCACAAATCATCAAAAGTCACTTCAGGAGTTAGTAGGAAAAATCAGACACGATTTTAGCAGTTCAGCATAGTCTGTAGAAAGATCTTTCCCTGTGGACAGCAATGTTGTTTTGGGTAACTAGACTCTGTGACTCTTTTCTGTTTCAGTTAATTTCTGCTTTTGAACCTGCAACTCTGGACTCACTTCTATTTACCAGCACTACAGGCTTGCTGGCTGCTAATTCCAAAGTCAGTCTCTTGTTTAGGCTTTTAACAGAAATTATAAAACATTACTTTTAGTCCAAATTCTCAGTATGCAAAACATAGACCTTGCTTGATCCAATACTGGAAGAAAGTCCTTTCTGTAACAGTCAGTTGCAGCTGGACCTGTGGCAGAGTTGTGCAGGTTTTCAGGCTGGTTTAGCACTCCTTGCGGTGGCAGTGTTAAAGCCCAAGTAATGTTCTCAGCAGGTGTGGCTTCAGGCTTTGGGCCTAGTATAAGTCCAAGCTCATCCAAAACTGTCAGCACATTGAACACAGGTCTTCACACACCAAAGAATTAAGCAGTTCTGGGCCGGCTTTGCCAGTTTCCCATTTATGTCCCACTTACTCGGCGACATCACCATCAAGTTATGATTGGTCTGAGTACTCTTTGAGGGTGTTACTATTAGCCCCTCCTAAGCCATTTTTTTTTCAATATGACCTCGTCCTGAAAACTATTTTTGATATAAAACAACTTTTCTTTCTAGCATCTACGTGCACCTTTGTACATATATAAGACTCACATTTTTAAATGCAACTAAAGGAGAGGATTCATTTGAGACCAAACGTAATGGTGTCAACTCTAATATAAAATCTATAATTTATAAAAGTGTTATAACACTTTTTCCTTTATAGATCTCTAAAAAGTATTTACAGATTTCAGAAGTACATTTTTTTCTGTTTAAAATTATGTTACTTTGGCATACCTGCTATCATTAGAACTGTGTAAATTTAATAAAACTTTAAGATAGGGATCTCCTTTGTTCAAAATAAATGAACCGTGACCTCATGTAGCTATCCAGAGGCTTATAATCCACCTGACTAGTTGTTTCTATTAAATAAACACTTTACCCTCATTCCACTGAAAAGGTGGTAAGGTCAGCTTACTACAGACACCAAATTTGTCAATATATTTTAAACAGTTTTGAGGCTACAGATTTTTGTAAATAGCTCATAATACTCTTTGTTGATGGGTTTAAAACGTACTCTTTGGGCAGGTAAAAGTATTTCCAATAACCTGTATGATTTTGAAATGTATCAGAGTTTTTGTATATGTTCTATAAATAAAAGTCTTAATTTTTTAAAGCCAATCTAAATCTATGCTAACCTCTAAGATGTGCTCTGGCTGGTACTGAAAAACAAGGTTGTAAATTATGTCAAGTTTCAAGTTCTTCTGCTACTAATTGGAAGAGGCCATTCAGTTTAAACAGACTACCTAGAAACACTTTTTTTTCTGAAGTTGACCACATATGCTGTATTCCCTTTTCATGGCATCATTATTGTATTTTAGTATTCTAGCCTTAAGCAGCATTGCCCTTGTTTTAAAGATTCATTTAGACATTAATCTGACCAGAAACATTTATAGGACTTAATAATTAAGTCAATATAAGGATATAGAATAACAATTAAGAATATAATAATATTATAATAAAATATTTAACTCAAATTAGTTCTGCTCCTACACCCAACTCCCTGCGGAACATGGATCCAGGTGGGTGCCATAGCGGAACTGTGGACGGCCATCAAGCCACTCACATCAGGCACCATTTTCCTGTGTTTAGTATCCCCTTCTGTGCATGCTCAGGCAGTGCTTCCAGTCTCCACTGGGAGCCGCTGCCGTGTGATGTGACCCACTGTCCCACCCCTAGAGAGGAGAGCAGTCCTCCAGATGCTCAATCATCTCCTCCCCCTGCCGAACCACAGCACCCGAGTCTGTTCCCGAACCTGGGTCACCAGCATGGGTCGAGGTAAGGCACCAGCGCCTCAGCCCTCTATGCCACCGGGCCAGCCTGGTTTTCTTTGTTAATTTCTTTAGGGGTATCTTTTGGCCCTTTTGGTTGACATGTGCTTATGAGGTGTTTATTCAGTTCATTTGCCATGTCTTGTTCATTATTTATCATCCCCATTGTATTTGCAATGGACCCACTCCTCTCTGATTTCCTTTTTGGGTGTCTACATATTTAATACCCCCTTAGCCTTCAGAAATTCTATGTCATGAAGTTACTGCCTAACTTTATTGAGCTGTTGAGGGGCCTGTGTATTCTCTAGCTGCTGTTTATGGGTCTTTTCTAACTCCTGAAGCTGGGCCTCTAGTCTCAAGTAGTCTGCTACAGCCAGTTTTCTGTGTGTACTAGTCAAGGAAATCAATGTGTTCCTGAGAAGTGCTTTCATGGCATTATAGTGGGTCATGGGAGTGTTTTTTCTGTTTCATCTGCTAAGAAACTTGTAGTCATTCACCTCAGTTTGTGAGAAATGACAGGGTGAATCTCTTTGGTAAGAGATATGAGGGCATAGCCTGAAAGAGTGATGTTGTGCATGCAGCAGTCCGTGACTATGTGCAACTAGTTGCTAGGAATAAAACAGAGGTCTATGCAGGAGTAATTTCTGTTGGGATGAGATTAGAAAGTAAAATCTTTGTTGATTGGGTATGAAAAAATCTCCAAACATTTCTGACACTTATTTGATCACTCATATCATTCAGCACTTTGGCCATTCTGAGTCAAGGCTGATTAGTGCGTGCATGTGAGGGGGGTGACTTATCCATCTTGTGATTAAATACACAGTTTAAGTCACCCATCGTGATACGCAACTCATCCACTTTATACAACAATAGCTGGCGAATATTTCTAATGAATGCTCGGAAATCTATATTTGGGGCATAAACATTAAACAAAGATAAGAGCTGTTTCTGGTAAACAGCATTAACCAAGATAAAGTGCCCCTCAGGGTCCACATAGTGGGATGTGACCCGTAAGGGGACAGTTTTGTGTATGAGGATGGCTACAATTTTCCTCTGTGTGGAATGGGAGGCTGCAAAACCTGTCCCACCAAAGCTCTGTGAAGCTTGAGGTGTTTAGCAGGAGTTATACATGTCTACTGAACTGCAGCTACCATGCATCCAAGGTTCTTAAATCGGGAGAAGATTTACATTCTTTTCATGAGATTATCATCCCCTCTACATCTGTAAGGCACAACTTTTAGATAAGCCATTGTAATACCTATAGCCAGGTGTAGTGGTAGCATTTTTGGACTCTCTGACAAAGGGAGTGACAATGATCTTTATTCTGTACATTCACACACCACAAGCATAATACACAGCGCCCTTAGTCTGATGTGTTACTGCGAGTGAGAAGCCTGCTTTTGCCCTTGTTCATCTGCCAGAGGTACTTCTTGTTTTTTCTATTCATGGTGGGACTGCAGCGAGTGAGGAGTCAGCTAAACTGAATTTGGCAGCTACAGAGATTGTGGTGGGACTGCAGTGAGTGGGGAGTCAGCTGAATTGAATTTGGCAGCTATAGAGATTGAACTGGTGTTTGGCTGCATTCTTTAGCGCTAAAACGAACAAGGACCAATTACTTTCCTGTTTTGCAGCTGACCTGTACTGTTTTACCCCCAGATTTGGTATAAGGGCGTGTGGATAGGTGGGGGAGGTCACTCTGCACTTTAAAAAGTCGCTGACCCACAAGCATAATACAGCGCCCTTAGTCTGATGTGTTACAGCGAGTGAGAAGCCTGCTTTTGCCTTGTTCATCTGCCAGAGGTATTTCTTGTTTTTCTATTCGTGGTGGGACTGCAGCGAGTGAGGAGTCAGCTAAACTGAATTTGGCAGCTACAGAGATCGTGGTGGGACTGCAGCGAGTGGGAGATCAGCTGAATTGAATTTGGCAGCTATAGAGATTGAACTGGCATTTGGCTGCATTCTTTAGCCTAAAACGAACAAGGACAAATTACTTTCCTGTTTTTTCAGCTGACCTGTACTGTTTTACCCCAGATTTGGTATAAGGACATGTGGATAATTGGGAGGGTCACTCTGCACTTTTAAAGTCATTGCCCCACTGCCATGAAAGCACGTAGTGAGTAGAAAGCGTGAGGGCGCGAGTGCCTGCATCAAAAAATTCGTTTAATTTCCCTTGTTAGGTAAGCTTTGGGTATAATTTGAAGTTTTAGTTTTAATTTTGTAGTGGTAGATTTCTTTTTTGTTTTAAACATGGGATTTATACTGTAATTAGGTTGTTTAGTTTATTATTTTTATTAGCTATCATGCATACAATAACAGCTTATGAGAAAGGTAATTTGGTAGGGAATGTTAATAGTGTTGAGAATATCAGTGGTAAGCATGTAAATTGGTTAGTTTCTTCCCATATAATGTCAATGGAGATATATGGAAAGTTGTTTAAAGTGAGTTGTATTTGTATAGAGATTAAACATGCACAGGCTTCTGTTTCTTTGGTTAATACTTATAATAGACTAGTTAAAAAATTAATAAGTGGTAATTTTAAACAGAAGAAAAAATGGGTTAAACTCATTTTTGTTACTGCATTGCTGATTCTTGGTGGAAATATACATTTAAATCCTGGCCCATTACAAAAAGAAGCAATTTCTATGGGTACAATAAAGGGTAATGATTTCTCAATTGTACATTTTAATATGGGTAGTTTGAGTAATAAAATTGATGTTTTTAGAGAATGGGTATTAGAACATCAAGTTGATTTAATTATCTTAACTGAAACATGGTTAAGTATAAAGACTCCATCTAATCCTTTTCAAATTGATGGCTACTTGCTGTTTAGGCAGGATCGCAAGAAAAAAGGGGGGGGTGGGCTTGCGATATATGCCAAGCAGCAATTAGACATCAAGTTTTACAAAATGATTTGATTTTCAGGGATAGAAGCTCTACTAGTGGAATTGAGACTCCTTTTCTTTACCTATGAGATATTGGGGGTGTACAAACCTCAGAGTGCATTCATCAAAATTTGGGTTTCTGTATGACTATTTATATAATTTTCGTGTTTCACACGAAATATTGCTGATTGGTGATTTTAATGTGAATTGGAAACAAATTACAAGTGAACATGAACTTATTGATTTGACAACTAGACTTGGATTGACGCAGTTAATTGATGGAGTAACTAGAATCAACAATAAAGATAGTGAATGTTCCTCTACACTGGATTTAATTTTTACTACAAGAGTAGAAAAATATAAAATTAGTAGTGTCCTGTTGGATACTTTTAGTGATCATCAGGGGGTGGTATGTGTGAGAGCGAAAGAAAAAAGTATTAAATCTGGACATTGGGTTTTTAAAAGGACATTTAAAAAATTTGATTATATTGCTTTTATACAGGATTTGGAACATGTAAGATGGGAAAGAATTGCTTTAATTCCAACTATTAATGAGGCATGGAAGTTTTTTCGGGAAGAGTTTGAAAAGGTTTGTAATCAGCATGCGCCAATAAGAAAGGTTTATCGGGGATTAAAAATGCAATTTGGTACAACGGGAATTTGCATAATTTACGTAAAAAAAGAAATAAACAATGGAAAAAGGCTAAGAATTCAAAGAAACAGAAGGATTGGGATGGTTATAGAGCCTTAAGAAATAAATATTTAGGATATTAGGAAGGCAAAATCAGATTATTATAAATATTTATTAAAGGACACCCAATTTTCACATCCAGGTAAATTTTGAAATTAATTCACAAATTACAAAATCCAGGAAAAATGATTATCCACAAACTTTTGTATTAATGGAAGAGATTTGGAGCAATGTATAGAGACGGCTGATCATTTTAATGAATTTTTGTTAATTTGGAGTGTTAAAGGGGATTCAGATGCTGTTATTGATGATAATTATAAGTTTGGTAATATAAGAAGGGTGATAGATAGCACATTTGATTTTGATCATATTGATGTGAATGAGGTTTTTATGGAATTACTGCATATTAATGAAAGAAAGGCAACTGGTTTAGATGAGATCAGTAGTAAATTATTAACATATGCGGCCCCAGTGATTGCTTATCCTTTGTCTCAAATTTTTAAACTGTCTTTGTTGTTAGCGGAAGTACCAGAAGAATGGAAATGTGCAAAAGTAATTCCAATTTTTAAGTCTGGATCAAAACATGAGATTAGTAATTATCGCCCCATATCTCTGATACCAGTAGTAGCAAAGATTTGTGAAAAGATTGTAGCTAGACAGGTTAATAAATATATAAATAAACGGAATATTTTATATAGAAACCAGTCTGGTTTTAGAGAGGGTTATAGTACCCAAACAGCATTAATAAAAGTAACAGGAGATATTCAGAGAGCCATGGATAATGGACTATTGACAGGGGCAATTATGATCGATTTGTCAAAAGCTTTTGACTCTATAAATCATGAAATATTAATTAAAAAACTGATTAGTATAGGTTTTTCAGATAATGTGGTAGCTTGGTTTTCCAGTTATTTGAATGGTAGAAAACAAAAATGTTTTTGAGTTCATATGTATCAGATTTTAGGCAGATAAGGCAGGGGGTACCTCAGGGAACAATATTGGGGCCACTATTATTTAATTTATATACTAGTGATTTGGATTTTAAGCAAAATAACTTGGAATACCATCAATATGCAGATGATGTGATTATATATGTTTCAGATAAGAATGTTTATAATATGCAGTGTATATTGCAAACAGCCTTCGATGATATACAGGAGTATTACATTAAAATAAATTAATATTGAATACAATTAAAACTAAAACAATGTTGTTTAGACAAAAGTGAAAATTACAGTTAAATTCATTGGATATAAAAGTGAGAGATGGTTCTACTTTACAGATAGTTGATGAGTATAAATATTTAGGGTTATGGTTGGATGTGCATTGTAAATGGTCTGTTCATATAAACAATTTAGTTAAAAGATTAGGGCAAAGATTAGGAATGTTGTATAGAATAAGAAGTAATTTCTCTAGGGATATAAGGCTTCATGTGATTAATACAATGTTAGTGCCAGTGATTGATTACGGATGTAATTTATGGAGGCAATAAGGTTGATTTGAAAAAATTAGATATGGTATATAATAAAATGGCTAGGTATATTACAGGTTTACATAGACGACACATCATTGTGAGCTGTATAGAAATATAGGTTGGAATCATTTATACATTAGGAGAAATCAGCATATAATTAAGGTGGTATGTAGGTTTTTTGAAAATAAATTACCTGAATACATAGCGAAAGATTTAAAAATTAAATATTCAATGAAGGGTTTAAGATCAGCCCAATATAGAGAATTTATAGTTCCAAAGTTCAGAACAAAAAATGGATGTGCAACATTAATTTATATGGGTCCAAAAGTTTGGAATAGTTTGCCTCCAGAATTGAGAAGTTATTGTAGTAAAGTAAGTTGGATAAAAATTAAATCTTGGTATCATGGGCAAAGTATGAAATTGCATGATTGCTGTGAGAACTTAGAAAATGGGTGAATATTTATGTATTTATGATTGTTTTGTTATATGGTGTATATTTATTGTATTATGGTTGTTTTGTTCGTTGTGTATGTTTATTTGTTTGTATTTCTTATATTGTAACCAGGTATTGTATTTTATAAGGTGTCCCTTGAAAATGAGTGTGTTTATGTACTCAATGGGATTGTTTTACCTTGTTCATTATATATGAATATATATGAATAAAATCATTACTACTACTACTACACACCAATGTTTAAAGTTGTGATTTTCATACCAGTAACACAGTGCACACAAAGTACAGACTGGTGCAAATACAGCCTCCACCAGGGAGTGACAAACAAAACATAAAAAACTGACAAGATCAATAGTTGCACCCTGTCTGGGTGAGTCGGGAATCAGGGGGGCTCAAGTGGCTGCCTACAGGGGACAATGTGCCATGGGCTCATGCATGCTGGTGGACCACTGGGCCCCAGCTGTCAGTAAACATCTGTAAACATTAACTGGGGGTAGTGAGACAGGCCAGTGAAGTGGCAGTGCCAAGCAGTTATGGTGACATCATATAGTGGGACCATGTAATATGTCTAGGGAGGTACAGCTCAGCAAAGGACCCAGTTACATATAGTGTATTCTACCTGTTTAGGATAGAAGCATTGAAATCTCCTAGTACATTGTGAGGGAGGAGTGTGATCGCTGCTGTGAGCTTTGAAGAAGGATAATGGGGTTCCTTCTTCCATAACTGTACCCCATATCTTCCCATCAATAACTGTTGTGGGAGCTTAGTAAAAGAGAGAGAATGGTGGTAATTTTAACCATATAGAAGTAATCCTGTGGATGGATTATCCTATAAGTATACAGAAGTCTGCATTGCATTCCCCCACCACTTTGCAATTAAACCATTAGTCATGCCCTGTGGTGCCCTAGTCAGGGGTTCCCCCACAGCAGCCACACCTATTAAAATCCCCTGACTCCACTTCAACAGACCCCTCTTTGGGGGGAGGAAACATAAGGTAGTATCCAACACAGTACCATCAGGTATCCACAGAACCGTCATGAAAATGTACAGATAAAATGATGCAGCTCCAAACTGGGGTCCCGTCTTGTCTGGAGCCCAGCAAAGGGGAGCAAATTAAATTTAACTTAAGCAGTATAATCCCCCTTTCAACATTCTTATCTCCCTGGGGAGGGGAGGGCAGGTAACCAAAAATGCTAACAAAGGTGAGTCTGCAGACACATGCATCTTATGAGTAAACTGAGATATAGTGATATGGTGAAAAAAATTAAAGAGAGTCTTACATAGATGCAGTGCAGTGCAGTCTGTTGCGGTGGGAAGGTTCATAAAAGTACAGCACATACTGTTTTCAGATTCAGACTCAGCAGTAGAGGCAGGTGATAAAGTGCAACCTGTAAAGATAGAACCAAGGAGATGATCCTGGAGTTTTTAATGGTAGGAAAACTACCCATTGTTGGAAGATGTCACTGAATTCTTCATTTCTCTTTGTCAGCTGGAGTTTTCTTTTTCCTTGGGGTATGTTTCCTGATAGCCCTCCAGTCCTTGAAGTGCACCTTGGTGGTGCTGTCATCTGGGTTAGGAGGGTGGCTGTCATGGTTTTCTCCAAAGGACTGTATTCACGTGGCCTGTTACAGAAGCTTTTCTATTGCCTCCATCTCATTATGTGGAACAGTGATTCCCAATTTCTGAAGTGCAGGGGTGACCTTGGCATTACTGGTAAAGGTGACTGGCTTGTCTTCTATGCAAATGGTAAGCTTGGGGGGAAATGTGAGGCAGCACTTGATTTGCTAGTCATGACACTGTTACTGAATCACAACTCTGCTTTCTTTAGCCTGGAACTCCATTGAGTAATCGGGCTCAAAATTCAGTCTATGTCCCTGATAGTTCACCTTGGTTTTGCCCCAGGCTGTGGATAACACTAATTGTTTTGATTTGTATCAGTAGAAGTTGATGATCACTGACCATGGTCTAGCAGTCAATTCCTTAACAAAGGCTCTATGTACCCTCTCCAGCTCCAGCATATGATCTGCAGTCAGTTGTAAATATGTCCTGGAGCATTTGTTGCTGAAAGGGAATTAGAGAGCCTTTTCAGAGTCCTCTGGTAAGCCATGTATCCTTATATTTAGCCTCCGGTCCCTGTTCTCAGCATCTTCTTAATATCTGTGCATCTGCCACTCCCTGTAGTATATATATAGAGAGGAGGGCACTACTATGCATGTTTTTAGTGTACAAGATCTCAGCAAGACCTGTCTCTAATTCAGTGGTCCTTTGCTCGACTCTGTGTAAGTCTCTCTTGAAATCTTCTGTATTAGTGCTGAGCTTTTGCACCATATGGTTGAGTATTTTAAGCTTGACCATATTCAGCATATGCTGACGTGTCCCCACCATCATGACTTGTGAGGTCAGGGATAGCGACTATGAGGGCCGAGAGTCAAAGCCACTGCAGGAGCAACAGTCCTGGTACCAGATAGAAGAACACTGTGGCATTGCTGTTCAACATATTTGACCAACTGATGTTGTCTGCAGCAAGGTATGGTGTTTTTAGGATCAGATAGCTATATGTTTAGCATAGATGGCATGGGATTAGGTCCCAGTTTGCTGTGCCTATAAGGTCAAGAGACTACCATCTTGAAGCAGAACTGGAAATCCACCTCCTCTTTTCTTTTAAGCCTCACTATTTCTTGCCTGTCCTTTGCTCCACTCCCCCCATTTCCTCCAACAGCACAACTCCAGCTATTGCGCAGGATGATGGGCATCCCCCTCCCTTCTCTTCTCTTCTTCCTTACTGCTTCAATGCCTCCTCTAACTGTAAGTTAAACATATCCAAATCTACCCCTGCTAGAGGCTCTACATTGAGCCTACATAACTTCGCACATTCCCAAGAAATGTTGTAATGTTCCATCACCATTTCCCCCAAATTCATTTTATTTAACCTCTCCCTTACTCCTTCCATTGCAGTCTGATCTCTCGTCTGTCTCCATACTCTCCTCGCTGCCATCTTTGACCAACCTTCAGCACCCTGGCTACATCATACTAATTCTAGCCAAATCCCTTTGGATCTCCCACATTATGAAGCAAGCAGTTCCAGGTGGGTCCCCTGTTATATTCTCTTCAAATAAGTGTCATTTGTGGGCTTTTAAGGTGACTATTCCAAGCAAAATGTTCAACAAACCAGCTGCACCAACAACATATTTCTTATTTTCTTTTATTCACTAATTATATCCAGCAAAGATCCCCAAGACCAAGACCAACATTCTTCAGGGTAGATGATGTATGTATATAAAGAATAAATAATGGGTAAGGGCGATATACAAGGATATATATCAATTGAGGGGTCTAATTAGGGCTATGAGGCCACAAGCCTGAAGGGCGTGTTGCTTTATTGCCCTAATTAGCCCCCAAGATGGGTATACTTCCGAGTGTTCCACCCTTACCCATTGTTTGTTGAATATAATGCATTAGGATGGTTACTGTTGTGGAGATTGCATTTGTGATCACGTTATGGCACCTGAAGGTCTCATGCAGCTAGGAAGAGAATGGTGTGTAGTTAGTGCAGGTAGGAGATTGGGGGATTTCTGTGTTTGGGAGGGTTTTGTGTATTTTTTTTCCAAGTTCTTTTGCAGCTTGTTAATTGGTTTGGCTAGCTTCCTAATGGTGTGTTAATTGTGTTATTAGTGGTGTCTCATAGGTTTTAAAGGGGGATCCTCATGTAGCCACATTTAAAACTATTGATTCCTTATGTACCCATCTTCAGAATAGCACATAGATTAATTTTTTTTTGTACATTACTTACTTTAAAATGTTAATTTATGCCTCTCCACTTGATCGTCCTCCATGTTCTGCTGTCTGTGACCTGCACAGGAAGTGATGCAAGGAAGGGACACACTTGCTTTACTCCTGGTACATCTCTGGGCTAATTCGCTTGCTGTGTGCTGCTTACATTCTCTCATTGAAATAGGGAGACTTTCTTTGAAGGTACTTTACACCTTCTAGTTGCATCACAATAGCATTCAGGTTAGCTGAATTCCTTCTTTATGTTTGATGCCCCTGTGCACTAAACATTTGTTACACTGAAAGGGGATTTGGGAGGGGGGGAGGTCACTGCCAAGCCCATTGCAGTTCAAAATAGCAGGGGCTCAGCAGTCTAGCTCATTTCCTCCACAGCAGCTCTCTGAGAGTTTCACCCCCTTCTTCCCTCTGCATTCTTAACACTGCATCATGTGAATACCTCATGAACTGTAAAAGCTACACACAAAGTATGAAGGCAAAGTTGCTCAGCACAAAATTACCTTTCTAATGTTGGTATGCAATGAATTCTAAGGATTTTTTTTTCTTATACTAGCTGAAATACCTGCAAATAGATTTTTTAAATAAAAAAAAAACTATGTAAACCATTTTTTTTTTGGTGGAAAATATGTAACACAGCAACACCAAATTATTGGATAGCAATAGATATTTCATCTATTTATACTAGTATTTGACATCATGACGGGATTAGAGCAGGTGAAGAATTTCTATTGGCTGACACAAGTTTAAGAGGAGCCCCAAAGTCCTTTACTATTGATTTACTGAAGTTTGTGTTGGAACACAATTTTTTTGTGTTTGATGGTAGATATTACCATCAAACACAGGGAACAGAGATGGGTGCCTCACTTGCACCCTCCTATGTGAACGTCTTCCTTGCATTATGGGAGAAATACTTGGTGCTGGTGGACTCGAACCCCCACCTCAGATACATCATCACATGGTACCATTTTATCAGCAATATCATTTGTGTCTAGGGTGGGGGTTCTGATTTGGTGCCAGCATTTCTTGATTGACTGAATTGTAACAATTTAAACATTAAGGGTGGGATATTCAAAGCAGTTGTGCATGGCACAACTGAGATGCACCTGCACAAGAGCAGAAATGTGCCAAAGAGCGATATTCAGCACATATCGCAGTGCGCCAATGTGCAACCCTAATGAATGCATGCGCATGAGCAGGGGGCATAGCCATGAATAAGCAGCGCAGTGCAATATTCAACAGTAAGCCAATGGCACAAGCGTGGAGCAACAGGGACATGCATGGAGCAACTTTGAGCCCATAAAAAGACAGAGCAAGCAAGGGACGGAGGTTTGCACCTTGGGGAGCAGGGGTGAGAGACAGAGAGAGACAGAGACAGAGAGAGACAGAGAGAGACAGAGAGAAAGAGCCAGGGGCCAGGCAGGACAGCAGCAGGGGTGCATGACAGGCACAGAGGCAGGAGGTGCAACAGGCAGTGGGACAGGGTGTGTGACCAGCTCAGTGTGTGTGTGTGTGTGTGTGTGTGTGTGAAATACCAGTGGGGGCAGTGATGGCAGCATGAGCCTGCGAGCCCAGACAGAGTAGTGACTGTGGGACAGCCTGGATGGGTGGGAGGCATAGACCACTGCCAGCAGGGTCCCCAACATAGGTGTGCAGCCAGTGCAGGGGCACACACAGCAGCAGCACACAGCCGGTGTTGCCCAGGGAGACAGTCACATGGAGGGCAGGACAGGCCAGGTCACGGTCAGTGCAATCTTTCAGAAGGAAGCAGTAATGAGGGGTGTGAGGAGGCAGGAGGCAGAGTGGCGAGGCCATGGAAGGGCCCGGTGGTGGTATGCCCGGAACGGGGGTACCGTGCCCGCACCACCTTCGAACAGTACAGTGACGCCAAGATTGTGGGCTGAAACCGCCTGAACTGGGCAATTCTGAGGCAGCTCTGTGAGTTGTGCAGTGATGAGATGCAGGGACCCACAAGACGGAGCCAAGCCCTGTCGGTGGAGACCAAGGTCATGGTCATAATGTGCCTGCTCACCACGGGTACCTTCCAGAGACCAACAAGGGACACCACAGGCATAACCCAGTCAGCCGCATCATGGCTGCTCACACAATTCCTCAACGCACTGCTGTCACATGCTGCGGAATACATCCAATTCCCCAGCACACAGGCAGAGCATAAGCGAACATGCAGGAGTTCCACAGGGTGGCACATATGCCTGGTGTGCTAGGGGCCATCGACTGCACCCACATAGGTATCTGCTCATCGCTTGGGCCGGAGGGGGTGGCCTACATCAACAAGAAGGGCTACCCCAGTGTCAACTGCCTGGTGGTGTGCCATGCTGGGGGCGCATAATCAATGTCTGTGCCACACATCCTGGTGGAGCACATGATGCCTTCATCTGGCACTAATCAGCGCTGTGCCACAGGTTCAAGAGTGAGGACATTCTCACTGGCCACCTAGTAGGTGAGTATGCAGCTGGAATGGGCAGCCTGGCACAACAGGGCAGGATGTGGGGGGGATGTTAGGCCGGGGGTGTCAGAGGGCCTGAGGGGCAGCCACACAGACCACCACGCTAACCCCACATGTCTCCACACAGGTAACAGCAGATACCCACTCAGGCTCTGGCTGCTCACCCCATACCAGCACCCATTGACCCCAGCACAGGAGAGATACAATGAGGCACATGCCAGCACACGGAACATCATTGAGGGTGTGTTTGGGCTGCTGAAGGCATGGTTCCAGTGCCTGCACAGGTCTGGCGGTGCCCTACAGTGCAGCCCCTCAAAGGCCTGCAGCCTATTCCTGACCTGCTGTATGCTACACAACATGGCCACAGACCTTGGGATAGCTGTCGAGGTCGAAGAGGGGGAACAGCAGTGGGGACGACACGGACGCCGGGCCAGCTGGTGGTGGGCAGCCCTCCCCCTGGGTGACAGGAACCCCGGCTGAACAGGATGGCCCAGCAGCACCGGGACACAATTGCAGAGGAGCACTACAGTGCACGCAGGTAGGTGAACATGACCACACACATGTCCCAGGGTTCATGGCACAGTATACAGGCATGCAAGAATTGGCCCCATAACAGACGTGGCCGGAGGGCAGCATGGGCAGGCATGGGACGTGACTCAGTGGAAGCACCCTGTATGGCACTGTAGACCCCACCCACACACCCCCACACACACACATGCACATGCACACGAGGACGCACATGCGCACACCCAGAGGCTGCCAATGGGCATGTGTCAGAAGCTGAACACCAGTGTACAGTGGTGCCCGGTACTGTGTTGGCATCATCATGCGCATGCCACAGTGGCCAGCGGCCACGTGAGTGTGCACAAGGCGGGCATGTGGCATGGCCCATGGATGGCAGGACCCTGGTATGCACACACACACTCCACACCAATGTGCACACAGGGCTGCGGCAGACAGCGGACAGGGAGGGTGGAGGATCAGGACCGCTGTGTAATCGCATGGCTGCTGTGGACAAGGGGACGGCTCCACCGAAACTGCCCAGCAGACTCAGGCTGTGCAACAGCCACAGGGGGTGAAACTGACGGTCCCCCATGTGTGTTACTGTGGGAACACTACCAGTCCCTCGCAGGCATCTGCAGGCCCCCAAACAGGCTCGCTCCAGGCATGCATGGAATGCCCACAGCGGATCCTGGCATCGACACTGATGGGGTCACACGACACCAGGACTGAGGGGTGGAGAATGCACTCTGTGTTGTCTGCAGCTGATGGCCATGCACCAGGGCGGCCAGTGGTGCTAGGCCAGCCGCGACCGCAGTGGTAAGCCGATCCAGGGCTGCAGTCGTGTCCTCCTGCATGTGTGTGGTCTCGGCCAGGAGCTGCTTATAGTCCCGGTCATGCCTTCCTGTGGACTGGCGCAGCTCTGTGCGGAGTGCAAGCACCCCTGTCATGATGAGCATCTGTTGTTCCATGGAAGCCTGGAGCAGATGGGTGTGTTCGGTCAGGGGGTCGGCGCCCTGGGGGGCATGGGCATTCGCTGACCTGCAGGTGCTGTGTGACCCCACTGCACAGCCCCCCGCGCAGGTGGAGGCTGCACAGTGGGGGTCCCTTGGGGCTCATCAGTCTGTGGTGCAATGGCAGCAGCCACTGTACCCATCCCCCCGACCCCATCTTACTACCACTGCTGCCCCTCCAGCCACTGTGTGCATAATGGTGCTGGGGCAGCTGCACCACCACAACCGCCACCCCCTTTGGACTGCGCCACACTGTTGGCGCCCACAGCCATGCCGGGCATTGCAGCCGTTGGGTGGGCAACCGCCACCAGGGCACTATCTGCGCTGCCATGTTGGGTGCGTGGTATGGTTGCCTCCCCCTGATTGGCAACACCATTGTCCAGGATAACTGTCCCATTGTCATTGGTCCCGGACCCACCCCGGGTCTGTGTCTCAGCGTACTAGATGCCATGGCTGGCGTCCTGCTGAAACACTGCCAGTGCCTCATCTGCAACCACGCCACAGGCATCCAGTCGGACAGTGGAGATGGGCTGACTGCAGTCCAGACCCCGGACACTGGTGGAGGTGGATGGATGATCCTCCAGGTCCAGGACCGCCCCCCCAGGTGCTCCAGAGCTGTAAAGGAACACAGACACGTTAGTGCAGCTGCCACACACCCCTGCCCCCGGCACCCCTTCCCCAGGCACTGCTGTACCTACCATGCAGTGATGGGCTGCCCCCTGTCTGGAATCCACTGCCGGGCACACCTTCAATGGTGCTGCACTGCATGGACGCCGCCACCAGCTCCTCCTGTGGTGTCAACTGTGCCATATCAGGCTGTTCACCACCCATGGCAGCACATGCAGCCCGGATGGTGGACACCTTATCCTTTATCCTCCTCCGGTCTATGCCAGCCTTTTTTCTTGCACTCCTGTGCTGTCCTCTGATGGCTACCCTGCTGGTTCAGAGCCCTGGCCTCTCCCTCCCATGCAGCCGCCTTGGCCTGTGGGGTACCTGTTGAACCACTTAGGAGGGGCTCCTGGTCCTGGTAGGCATCGAGGGGAAGGCATCGCTCTCTGCCCTTGTGAATTTGGGCCTGCGCTTCCATGCAGGCCCCTGCTCCTCAACCTCCACGTGTTCTGACATGCTTATTCCTGTGGGTTTGGACATGTGGTTAGTGATGGCTGCAACACACAACGCCCTCCCAATCCACTGTCCCGACAGGCTCACAGCCTGGTGGCTTATCTCTGAAGGATGCAATACCGGTCTGGTGCCTGTGCAGTCCCATGGCACCTTTATAGTTCATCACATACAAATTAGGGGATGCGCAATTGTAATGAGATGCAATTGCCTTCGATGCACTGCGGATATGCTGATCAGACCATCTGCATATTCCAGCTGAATATTGTGAAGTTGCACATGCACAAGCCATGGTCCAACTGTATGATGTGCGCAGTAGGCCTGACAGTGCGCATGCATGCACTGATGTCATGTACGTTGATGGCGCATCCTACGCACAGTGCGCCATACGCATTACAGTGCTCTGCCGCTAGTGGGCATGTGGCGCTCATGCGCTGTATGGCCTATGGAACCCATGTGCCATTGGCACATGGACCATGGGGCACACATGCACCTATTGTGAACCATGCATGGCGTGCCCTATCGCGCTGTCGAGCACGGTGCGCATGCCGACCTTTGACCCCATGACTGTCCCTTGACCTTCCGGGTGACTGCGGCATGTTCCAGTGCTGCCCCAGCTGTATCGAACATCACAGGGGAATGCGCTATTGGGGATGGCAGCTCATCGCCGAGCGAGTCGTGCACCCACAGCACGTGTGGCTCATGTGCTATTGGGCGCCATTTTGGATTGCCAGTTCATTATGGAACATGTCACGCTGGAGTAATGCGAGGGCACCAAATTGGAGCCAGGTTGAACTGGTGAACCTGGTGGCACTGGTGGAGCCACATGTGGGTACCTTGTATGGGCAGGTGCCCCTGGACTGGCCTCGCACTGAGGTGTGGCAGAAGGTGGCTGAGGGGTTGGAGGAGGCCACTGGGGCCCAGAGAAGTGGGGAGCAGTGCCGCCACTGATATGGTGACCTGAGGAGGAGGGATCCTGACAGGCTGAGGACCCTGCTGGCACGCGTACGGAGGGGCACCGTGCAACATCCAGGTGAGTGCACTATTTCCATGTCTGTGCCATGCTGGTGTTCTTTGGGGGGCCAGCAGGGTGTCACACTGTGCTGTAGGGGGGACTGTGGCTGCATGCTCTGCTGGCCATGGCAGCGCACCATGGGTAAGCTGTGCCATCGCACCACCACTGCACAGGGCCAGGGGGTATACTGTGCTGGAGGGGGTGGGGCACATGGGTTGTTGCTGGGTACTGATGTGTCCTTCTCACTGTCTCCCTACTAGGCCCTGAGGATAGGTGATGAGCCAGGGTGGTGGGTGCTGCTGGCTGATGTGGGCAGGCGATCACTGGTGCCCAGGCACAGGATGCTGGACATGTGGGAGGTGCCACCGGACAGGCGCTAGTTGCACCGCAGCATGCAGATAGGCACTGTATCAGGGTTTGTTGTTGTGCAGGGTGGGGGTAGGCCACAGCCCCCTGTGCACATGGCCATTACTGCTGTGCAACACCGGCGGGGTCCATTGCACCATGCTATGGCTTTTGCACATGTGTGTGGCTGCTGCAGGTGGGCTGTGGGTGCACCCGGGTTCCAGCCATGCAACTGCCATCCCGCCGCCTAGCCCTGTTGCCTGGCTGCCATAGTTGTGGTGTGCCGTACATGGGCGGTGTTGGTATGCAGTGCTGTGTGTGGCTGTGGACGGTCAGGATAGTGGCTCGTGTGGGCATGCACGCTGCAGGTGGCTGTGTGCCATCTCACGGGCACATGTCACTGCTCTCCACTGCACATGGTGGGTGGGCTACGGTCATATGGACATGCATTCATACCATGTCCCCTGCTTTGTTCTAGGTGTCCAACGAGTGGATGTGAATACCAGACTGCTGGAATGGATACTGCAGGTCACCACAGCCATGCTACATGTGGCACAGCTCATAAGACAGGCCCTGTGTAGGCCACAGAGGAGACGGCGCACCAGGCACCAGAAGGGTGCAGATGCCCGTGGGGCCCATTGGCCTGCACCACCTTACCTTCCCCAACCCCTCCCTTCCCTCCCTTGTACCCTTACCCAGCCATGTTCCCTGTCCCTCTGCCTCCCTTCCCCGGTCTACTGTCTTGTTTGTGGCCTCCCCATTCCCTACTTCCTGTTCAGGTATTTCTATATATAGTTCTTGCTGATATGTTTTAATACACATTTATATTGTTAGCCTTCTGTGTCTGTGTCTGCTTTGCAGCTGGCATGTAGAGCCATGCTGCAGTGGTGTGCATGGTGGCCGAGTGGTACATCTGATGTTGACTGGGGTATGTGCCTGGTGGTCTGTGCCCAGTGGCCGCTGTGCATGCCCTGGGGCGTACGTGCACACTCTGCTCGTGTTGTGTGGCTTGTGTGTTGTGTGCTGTTGGCATGTGTGTTGTCAGCTATGGTCCAGGAGGCATGTCCCGTGCCTTCCTGCTGGTGTTGCCCATGGCTGTTTGACAGTGGACATTGGTGCTACACTGCCTCCATGCACCACTGTGGTACAAATGGTCAGGGGCCTGCAGCCGTGCGCCTGCCATGCCTCCCTCCTGGCATCCTCTGCACCCTGGTGGTGGTCTGTCCTGCTCTTGTGGCATGCTCCCTGCTGTGTCTGTTGTCCTGTGTTCTGGCCCATGTGCCTCTGACCCTTGCGCAGCCCTGGTTGCACTATGGAACTTGGTGACTTGCTCCCTGGCATGTGCTATGGCGCTTGCTGACTTGCTTCCTGGCGCAGCCTTAGTTGCGCTATTGCGCATCCCTGCGATATTCAGCCGTGTTGCGCTGGCACTTGCCGTCATGAGCAACCTTTGAATATCGTGTTCAGTGTGCACTGGTGCAGTGTACTTGTGCTGTGCAGCTGTTGCACCTGCCTCTGGTGCATTTCTGAATACCCCACCCTAGGTGTACACATATAACAGGTCCTTTAAAAACTGAGCTCTTGGGTGTGGTTTTGAGTATCCTGAATGGCAAAGTTGTGAGCAACAGTTTTAGAAAGCTTATTGCAGGAAATACTATGTTAAGATTGGAAAATTGTCACCCTAGATCCTTAGTTCAAAGTATCCTATTTGGACAGTTAAGATTACATAAAAACTGCACCCTAACAGTGATTTTGAGAGAGAAGAGATTTTATTAATTCAATGCTTTAAAGAACGTGAGTACAGTGCACAAGTAGTTTTGGATGCCTTGACTAAAATTAGGGGGCTTGATAGGAAAATATTGTTAACACCTAAAGAAAAACAAACTGATTATATTTCAGAAAATAATATTTTTTTGTCATGGAGTTTAACTCTAGATCAACAGAAATCAGAAACATAATCAGAGATAGGTGGACAATATTTCAGGGAGACAGTACATTATGTTCAGTGCTTGGTAATGCACCAATGGTGTCTTTTAGAAGAGGCTCAAATTTAAGGGATATGCTCACAGTAAGCCATTCTCATGTGGCAACAGGAGAGAACTTTATACACCCAAGAATGGGACAGATCTTCAAATTAAAACACTACTTGAATTATCATACTTCATTTACAGTCTATGCAGCTTGGAGCAACTGTAAACAGTTATATATTGGGAGAACTATTAGACCTCTTAAAAATCATATCCAAGAGCACGTGAGACTGAGCAATAATAAATGCTAAGTTTGAAAATGTTCTTGGGCACATTTTTTTGAAAAACATTTAAGTAACCCTAAGGGTCTGCACTTCAGAGCTATTGACCACATTCCTCCTTTAGATCATGGTGGTGACAGAGTGTATTTATTAAATAAATGTAGACGCAAATGGTCTGATACCTTTTATTGGAACAACTTAGATGTTACAAAAAGAACAAAGTGCCTAAGCTTTCAGACCAACCAAGTCCTTCCTTGGAAGCTTAGCTTTTTTAAATAAATGTGAAGCCAGATGGATATCGAATCTGGGAGCTCTGACACCACTCGGTTTCAATGACCAAATTGATTTCAGACATTTTTCGTAATTGATCTTTTGCACAATAATGTGACCTTCCACGTCAAATATGTCCTGGACATACAGTATCAAACATGAGTTTTTAGTTTCTATAAGATTTAAAATGGCATAAAAGTGATGTATTACAATAATGTAAAGTTTTTAAGGAGATAGAAATAAGATTTCATGGGTTGTTGGAGTAAATAAAAAACATAGATGCCAATTAATGAATAGTAAGAATTGATGCACACTCTTACATTTGGCCTTGGTGTTAATAAACACAAAAAAATGTAGAATGGAAAAAAAGAACTATATTATGATGTTTATAAAAAGAATAATACCATATACATTTTGAAGTGTTATGAAAATCCTTTTTTTTTATAATTTTCTTAATATGCACATTTTTATCTGTCCTTTTGCACTGTTAGATTAACGGAATGATTTAATTCATATTGTGATTAATTATGGGGTATGTTTAAATGGTGCCTTGGATGGCTAACTTCACACCCTGAGGAAGACCCATGTGACTGGGTTGACATGTAGGGATGTTAGCCTGGTGTGTCTGCCATGCCATGCATTGCTATTAAATAAAAACCCTTTATGATTCTCAGCTCTGGTGTTTGTCGATAGTTATTGTGGGCTGGAGTACCTCTGAGAGGCTGATGTGTGCTTCTTTGCTATATTTTTTATAACCCCACATTTTCAACATGCCTTTTTTGGGACCCCACCTCATAAACAATGGCAGAATTTTAGGGAAATCTGTCCTGAAATGTGATTTTGTGCTCGTTGCATGAAATCACCATTTGGGCAGAAGTTGAACATTTGGTCATAAGAAAGCTATATTGATAATTTGGCACAAAAATATTAAAAAACAACAAAGTTATGAGCTGACACTGCCATTTGTGAATGCATTCTCGTGACTTTAGCAATTTTCAATATTTTGACTCCAAATTGTCAACTTAGCTATTTCTTCACAGCACTTCATGAACGTGACAGCTGCCATTTTTCAAATCCTGGCCAAAATGTGTTTTTGTACCTGTGGCGCGGAATGATGTTTCGGTGTCACAGAATGAAGTTTTGGTGGGGATTTGAGCATTTTCACCTACCAGGTTCATAAGCTGGGGTAATAAGAAGGCTATGGTGAAAATGTAGTATACAAATGTGGTAAAATGCTCAGGTTATGACTGAATATTACACTATTTCATTGTTCACTCTAAACGTCACTAATTTTCAATGTTTTGACTTCAAACTTTCAACATAGCCATTTTTCCACACCACCTCATAAATGTTACATACTGTATGTCATTGTATATAAGGGGCCTGGTGTGCCAGGTTTCTCAGACACAAGTAGCGAACATGGAGCCACCTTGTGGCTCCTCAAGTCTTCTGCATCTTCCTGCTCCTGCTGCCCTCACCCTGCTGCTGCCTGCTGAGAAACCTCTGCCACTTCCCCAACTCACTTGCTTTTCCCTATCTGCACTCTCCCTTGCTACTCCAAAACTACCACTTACATTTCACTTCCTGCAATCTCCCTTGCCACCCCCAACTATCACCGCTCATCACCTTGTCGCCAGCTGTTGTGCTGCAAGTCTTTTTTGCAGCAAACAGAGGCCAACCCTATACTCATTCACCCTTTTAATGCCATTTTGGTAGGCCTTTTTCGTACTTAGTTCCTACCCTTCCCCAATCTCTACAGCCATACTACTACCACACTTTTTCCCATGCTCCTTTCTCATAACACTCCCTCACCTCTCCTCCCCATCCCTCAGACTGGCACCCTTTGAAACTGGGCTCCCTGACAATAGGGCATGCTGCTCATGACAGCGACCTCCCCCTTCCAGCTTTCCAAAATCCTCTCTTTGTACCATTACATCCTCCTAATTGTCTATACTACAAATTCCTGACCTAACTTATCAGTCTTTTTGTCCCCCCCACTCATGATCCCTTCCTATCCAAATACAACCTATGATCATTCTTTAGAGGTCATCGCTGTGACAGAAGATGTCCCAGCTCCACAGAAAGGGAACCCCCTCCTTTTATGCCAAATAGCACAACCAGGCATTCATCAATTTTCATCCTTTACCTTCCTTGACTGGCCTTTGACACAGGTAGGATCTCTGAGATGATTAACTTGTATCCCCTATTTTACGGTCATCCTCCAATTAACTAAAGTCCTGACTAATGTCCTCATCTAGTCTCCTACCTACATCATGTGTTCCCATATCAATGACCACTACTGGCCCTCCTGTGCCCCTATGAATTGCATCTGTGACTCTCCCTACATTCTTCACCCTCACTTCCAGGAAGCAATTCACCATTAGGAATGTTCTGAATTTTAACCTCACCAGCATGCTTATGGCAAAGTCAGGAACTTCACACTACTTCAAGGCTCCTTTGGGCAGTGAAGTTCTTTTTTTTTCTTTGTCACAACATTGTTCCTGAAACATAAAATCACCCTCACCCATGTGTAGCATATTTACTATCCCCTCCCACACCACCAGCTGAAACAGGATGTTTCTCCACCCTCATATTACCCACCTCCCTCCTCACCCAGCTTCCCAGCAAAGTTAATTTAGTAGTATATAATAAAACCTCCCCCACCCTAGTCACAACTCTCACCTCTGAAATAATGCCATTTCCCACCCCATCCACACGGGAAATTCAGATAGTACACCCCCCACACACTCACTGGCATAGAAACATAGAAACATAGAAGTTGACCGCAGATAAGGACCGCAAGGCCCATCCAGTCTGCCCATTTCTTTTTCTACCTTATAAATGTGCCTTCGGCCTTTGCTCTGTCAGTGACCTATCTATTCATAGTCATTTGTATTGCTCCCGTATGCCTATCCCATGCCTGTTTGAAGCCCTGCACTGTATTCATAGCCACCACTTCTTGTGGTAAGCCATTCCATGCATCCACCACCCTTTCTGTGAAAAAGAATTTCCTCACATTCCCCCTTAATCGGCCTCCCTCTAATCTCATGCTGTGTCCTCTTGTCCTGCTATTTTTCTTATATTTAAACATGTTAGACTCTTTCACCTTGTTTATGCCCTTAAGGTGTTTGAATGCCTCGATCATATCACCTCTCCCTCCTTTGCTCAAGGGTATACCTATTGAACTCCGTTAATCTGTCCTCATATGTCTTCTGATGCAGTCCCTGCACCATTTTGGTTGCCTTCTCTGGACTGCCTCAATTTGGTTAATGTCCTTGTGAAGGTGTGGCCTCCACTGCACTCCAGTACTCCAGATGGGGCCTAACCAGTGTCTTGTACAGAGGATTATTACCTCCCTCTTCACTTGTGATACCCCTACTAATACACCCTAACACCCACCTAGCCTTACCTACTGCTTTAGAGATCTGCTTGGATGATTTTAGGTCATCAGTGATGATGATGCCCAAGTCTCTTTCTTCCTTTGTGACTGCTAGCAACTCCCCTCCCAGCCTATAGGTGGCTTCAGGGTTTCTCTTCCCTATGTGCATGATTTTGCACTTCTTTGCATTAAATCCCAGTTGCCACTCTTCTGACCATTCTGCTAGTTTATCCAGATCTCTTCTCATTCTGCCCACCCCATCTGGATCATCTACTCTGTTGCAGATCTTGGTGTCATCTGCAAACAGACAAGCCTTACCCTCTAGTCCATCTGCAAGGTCACTAATGAAGATGTTGAAGAGGACTGGCCCCAGGACTGATCCCTGAGGTACCCCACTTGTGACTTGCATTTCTTCTGACTGTATACCATTTACCACCACTCTCTGTTTTCTGCCGTCAACCAGTTTGCCACCCAGTTGACCAACTTCTGACCCACCCTGAGCCTACCCAGCTTATTTATCAATCTTCTATGTGGAACAGTGTCAAAAGCTTTGCTGAAGTCAAGGTAGGCGACATCAACTGCTCCCTTGGTCCACCACTCTGGTTACCCAGTCAATGAAATCTATGAGATTAGTTTGACAGGACCTTCCTTTTGTAAACCCATGCTGTCTTGGATCCTGTGCCCCTATGGATTCCAGGTGTTGCACTATCCTTTCCTTAAGGAGTGCCTCCATAATCTTGCCCACTACTGAGGTAAGACTGACCGGTCTGTAGTTCCTCGCCTCCCCCTGCTACCACTCTTGTGGAGCGGGATCACATGAGCCCTTCTCCAGTCTTCTGGGACCTCTCCTGTGCTCAGAGACTCACTAAACAATTCTGCTAATGGCTCTGCTAGTTCCTCCTTTAGCTCCTTAAGTACCCTGGGATGTATGCCATCAGGTCCCATTGCCTTATCCACCTGAGCTTAGCAAGCTCTTGTAGGACCCTTTATTTTGTGAAGGGAGCAGTGCTCACCTCCCTCCCCTCTGTGTCCATGATGCTGAGCTGTGGGCCCTGTCCTACCTTCTTCAGTAAATACTGAGCAAAAGTATCTATTTAGGATAGATGCCTTTACAGGGTCCTCCTCCTCACATGCTCCCTTTTCTCCATTAAGCTTAGCAATACCTCTGGACTTTCTCCTTTCACTAATGTATCTATAGAAAGTCTTGTCACCTTCTTTACTGTTCGTGCTAGTGTTTCCTCAGTTTGGGACTTTGCCTGCCTTACTGCCTTACCTGCTTCCCTTAGGGCAGTTTGGTATGCCTCCTATCTTCATCCCGCTGTGTTCCCTTATATTTCCTGAAGGCCAGCCTTTTGGCTCTGACCTTTCTGCTACTGTATTTGAGAACCAAAGTGGTTTCCTTCTTCTTTTGCACTTCCTTTTCTGTCTAACACAATGGGATGTTGCTTCAAGTATTGCATCCTTAATGCTTGCCCACTTTGCCTGTACCCTCACCTGTGTTTCTTTTGCCAGGGCTAGCTTAACTCTGTAGGCCATCTTATCAAAGTCAGCTCCTCTGAAGTCCCATATTTTTGCCTTGGAATGGGATGATTTAGATGTAGTAGCCAAACTGAACCATACCATGTGATGGTCACTGGCCCCAGGTGACCTTCTACCTGGAGATCTGTGATCCCTTTTTGTTAGTCAGTACTAGATCTAGGATAGCCCTGTCTCTTGTGGGTTGCTGTACCAGTTGTTTGAGGCCCTCCCCTGCAGGGAATCCACTATGAGTCTAGTTCTGGCAGATGTTCCTGCTGGTATTGACCAATCTGTATCTGGCATGTTGAAGTCTCCCATTATCAGAACCTCCCCTTTAGCTGTCATGTTTTGTATATCTTCTAACAGTAATGTATCTATGTCCTCCCTCTGGTCTGGGGCCTGTAGACAACCCCAGTTCTTATGGCTGTCCCATTTCCTGTTTCCAGGGTGACCCACAGTTCTTCTGGCTCCTTATGTGTATTCTGAATTTCTGTAGCTTTGATATTTTCATTAACATACAGGGCCACCTCCCCCTTTTTGCACCTCGGTCTCTTCTGAACAATACATAGCCAGGTACTGAAGTCTCCAAGTGTGGTTACTGGTAAACCACGTCTCACTAATTGCTACTATGTCCAGTTTAGCCTCTGACATTATTGCCTGCAGGTCTGGGATCTTATTTCCCAGGCTGTGAGCATTTGTGTACATGATTTTCCATTGGCCAGATTTTGGTGTGTTAGTTGTTGGGTGAAGTTTGGCATTACCCTGTGCATCGTGATGGGAGACAAACCTTTTTCTTACCTGGTGATGCAAATGAACGGCAAACATGCTGAATTCCTGTTTGACCACCAGCTGAGGGGGGATGGGTGTTCTTCACATTCGACGTATGGGATGCTGCACCCCCTCCCCATTTGCTAGTTTAAATATTCTGCAAGGACGCCAAACTTCTGCCCCAATGCACTGACTCTCTTTAGTCAGATGCAGTCCATCAAATTTAAAGAACTTTCGCTCCCAGAACTGTTGCCAGTTCCCTACAAATCTGTGTCCTTTTTCCTGGCACCAGTCCTGAGCCACGTGTTTAGCTCCCCTATCTCCCTTCTCTGACCTTCTGTCCATCTGTTCCCTCTCCCAGACTGGCAGAATCTCAGAGAAGGAGATGCCGACGAAATAGATGATAGTTTGTCACCCAGCCTAGTCAGGTGTTCCTTGGTCTCCACAACTGACCGGCTGGCGAGATCATTAGTCCCTATGTGTACTAGGACATCAATGTTTTCTCCTGCCTTGTGCACAATTTTAGCATGCGGTCAGTGTCTCTCCATGCTGATGTACCTGGGAGACATCTGCCCATCACCCCTGGCTGGAGATGGGTATCAACTCCCCGAATCATGGAGTCTCCTATGATCAGAAGTTTTTTGGATTTCCTTTGTGCTTGTTTAGTTTTGGTTCCTGATTTGGGTGAGTTTTGTTGTGCTAGCTCCTGTGCCGCAGTGTCCTGCTCTGCAGTGTCTTCTGCCTCTTTATTTGATTTCAGAGATAGAGGCAGATACCTGTTTGTAGTGTTTATATGGTTTTTGGAGGTAATGTGTTGGAGAGCAGAGAGTGATGGGGCACCTGATTTGCTCCTCCTAACCACCTGCCAACCTCCTGGACCAACTACCCTCTGCGGTCGAGGTTTTTCTGTTGGATGCTGGGGAAATGGCAGGTGGTTCTTATAATGTATTTCCTCTTCAATATGAAATTTGAGGCATGCAATCTCTGCCCATGCTGCCCGGAGCTGAGCCCTAAGATCTCCAAAGGCCCAGCATGTAGGACAGTGTCCTAAATCCTGTAAGACTGTCCTTCTGAAAATTGTTCCACAGTACCTGCAATTAATGAAATCCATTCCAAATAAGTTACTGGGTTTGTAACCTATTCAGAGTAATTAGAAGGGAAAAAAAAAAAGGAAAAAAAATGCAAGTAATGGTTTAATTGTGCTTTGTTTAACTTGTTATAACAAGGTAAATTACTAGTGCCCCTGTAAATGATATCACCTTGTGGAGGCCCCACTGATCCGCCCCTTCCTGCTCTGCCACAGGATATGTCACAACTGTGGTACCCTATCAAAGGAGTGTAGCGTGGGGTGGTTGGGGATGGGGGTGGGTGGTTGGGCCCTTCCCCTGCCTAAAAAGAAGAACCATGGACGAAAGAACAAGGAGGTAAGAGCAGAAACAATCAGTCAACAACAAATGCAGTAACCCTGAAAGCTTATCCTAATGTTAGATAAAACTGTAAAACCTGTAAAGCACCACCTGCAATAATTTCAGAGAAGATATACCCTGTAAGAAACACTTTGCTCCAGAGAAAAATAAAACAGTAACAGAAGATATACCTTGCAAAAGACAATTTGAATCAGAAGATTACAGCAGTAATCTGTTAGCACACACCTGTAGGCACACCTTGTAGAAGAAGGTATACCAGCAACAACAATTTGAATCAGAGAAAAAATAAAGCAATGAAATGTTAGCAACAAACAGTAGCAATCCCTGTGAGTAAAAAATAAAAACACCACCACACAGTAAATCTGCTTAGCCAAACTAAGTCTTAATCCTTCTCCCTTGCTCTGGTAAGTTTCTCTACTCTGCCTTTCAAGCAGTCTTAGAAGGAAAGAGCTCAGGTGAAGCTAGGTGCCTTGGCCAGCAAACCAAGTCTTCTACCTTAGAAGGAAAGAGCTCAGGTGAAGCTAGGTGCCTTGGCCAGCAAACCAAGTCTGACCACTCTCCTCCTCCCTCTTCACCCTATGCATACTGTCATCTAGAAGCAAAGCTGTATATACAAATGAAAACCATCCTGCCCAGAAGCAACAAGCCATCATCACTTAATCTATCAAACTAAGTTATTTGGTGATGACATGCTAGTAGTGGTAGTAACAGTTGATTGATCACTGATGAATTGGTGATGGCATGCTGGTACAGTAATAGTAACAGTTGATTGATCACTGATGAATTGGTTATGACATGCTAATACTAGTAATGGTTGACTGATCACTGATGAATTGGTGATGACATGCTAGTTACAGTAACAGCTGAGTGATCACTGTGGTCAGCCTTTCCATAGTGAGGGTCACTAATAAATTAGTAATGGCATGCTAGTTGTAGTAACAGTTGATTGGTCATGATTGTCAACCAATCAACTGTTATTACTACTTACATGTCATTATCAATACATTCTGTGTGAATGAATCACAGATGATGGCTAGTTTCCTCAGTAGGTGACACTTTTCTTTTAACTGATAGGGAAAGTCCCCTCAACCTATTTTCTGTATACCTGTGTAGTTGTAGGCATGAACAGTTACCTCGATTACATGGCATGCAACTTCATCACTTTCATCCCTATTGTTTCTGCCACAGTTTGTGAAACATTCCTGATGAGCATTCCTATGGACAGGGCTTTTAGGTGTTGCAGGGTAGCTTCCCACATTGTGAGTAGTCTTCCAGAAGGGTGAGAAATCTACTTATGTGCAGAATGGGAAATTATCTAGCATGGTTATAAGTGGTGCCAGCTGTTCACACGGCCACACAAAACACCAACACCACTACGCAATCCCAAGAAAAGTGGGATCATGGTAAAATGCAATGCATGCAGATACTACAATGCAGATTGTGTTCCCATGAGTGAGGTGGCAATGCTTTAACAGCTCTGCACCATTCACATAATGATCTTAATAATTCTTTCCCCTGCACCCCCCTAATTTCATCCTAATTTGAATATAAATGAGATTGCTTCAGTCTGTTTTGCCCTGATGTGAAAACCTGTCTGTCTCCTTTGCAGAGGTCATGACTCTATTCATGCAAGGCATCATGGGAGTTGATGATGCATACCTGCGCAAGCCACAGAACTTATACTTTCATTCAGTTCTATTACTTGTCTTGTGAAGTCCCTGTATTCTCTAAAAATATTTTTTTCTAACTCAAATACACTTTAAACTACAGAAACAGCAGGACACTTACCATGCTTTTAAAGGATTTATTTATTTATTTATTTATTTTATTTAGCTTTTGTTGACCGGGTAAGTGCACTAGACAAATCCTGCCTATTTTCAGGCACGACCCGGGGGAGGGAGATACAGATGAATGCCAAATGACCTTGAAACAGATTATGCTGTTGGTGGTATTTTTAATGAATGAGGAAAATTGGGCCAGGACACCAGGGAAATTCCCCTACTCTTTTCGATAAGTGCCATGGGATCTTTAACATCCACCTGAACTACCACCAATCCAGGCAGATGGGACCTCGGTTTAACGTCTCATCCGAAAGACGGCACCTCAGAAGTGCAGCACCCCCTCTCATGCTGCATTACAGTGTCAGTATTGGGAAATTCACCCAAGTGCCAGATTTGGGAACTGAACCCATAGCCCTCTGATCTCCCGGCCTCAGAAGCGAGTGTGCTACCTACTGAGCCACTGATATTGACCAACATAAGACAAGAACATAGGGACAGCAAAGGACACCACAGCACTGACTAATACAGTATAACTACTGCAGGCTTTAGCACTATAACATCACAAAATTCCAGGATGCCTTAGATGAGTTGGGTCATGTCCTTTGCAATGGAGTCAAGCAAGGTTTCACACCAGACTTATTTACCTTAATTTACATTTAAGTCTTTATGAAATTAGGAGGGTGCAATAGAGGCAGTCATTGTTCATGCCTTAAAAACTACACAGGTAAACAGAATAAAAGGTTGAGGGGACCTTCCCTTTATTTGGTATCTTTGCTCACAAATTACCGTATCCTTTAAGTGAAGAGGAAGGTGTTGGGTTCCAGTGGGTGTATGTGGGGGTTGTACTGTGTGAATGTGTCTGGGGTGGATAGGGCATGGAAAACTGACATTATTTCAGAGTTGCAAGTCATGACTAGGGAGGGGGAAAGGGTTTTATTTTATACTACTAAATGAACTTCACTGGGACAATGTGAGAGGAGGAGGGCGATGAGAGCTATGAGGGTGGTGTTGGGGGTAACATTCTATTTCAGCTGGTGCTAGGAGGGGGTGGCAAACATGCCACACATGGGTGGGTGTTTTTTTTACAGGAACAATTAAAGAAAAAGAAATATGCATAGTGGCACTTTGCTGGTGATGGTGCCTCTTTGCATACAGGTCTTAACTACTTGGCACTGCACAAAGTGGCACCTTTCCCAGTGAAGCACTACTATGCGCTATCTTCACTAGGCAAAGCACCGATTTCACTAGGTGAAGAATTACATAAAGTAACTCAGGCCATTCTGTGTAGTACTACATGTAGTGAAGTTCAAAAATGTCACACACAGTTACTCACCATCCTGATCTCTTTATCTTCTCTACATATTGTGCCATCAATAAACCTACTGCAATTATAGTATCCCCATGACAACAAGCTGCCTCAGCCACTTACTTCACTCTGTACCTGCCTTCTGCTCTTCTGTACCAAAAACCTCCATCTGGCTGATTCTTCTTACAGTCTTCTCCTTTCCCAAATCTGCCAAGGCCTCAAAATGGTTACTGAGACTAATTACTGGATGTTCAGCTGGGCATCCCCATTTTTGCTTCCTACCTTGCACCCTTGACCCTGCCTCTTTATGGTCCCTGTCCTTCCTCGACCACTCACCTTTCTACTCAACCTATCTGTTCCTCTGTAGATAGCAGACCAACTGCTTACCCTCATTCCATTTTGCACTCAGCAGGGACTAGTCAACAAGTTCTCGAGTGCCCCGCTGTCATATATTATAGACAGCTTATCCTTCATCTTTGTTATCTTTTCCTCCAAAGTGCTTACTAGGCTAGCCCATGCACAAACAGAAAGCTCTCCATCTCTACCTTCTTCTACTAGTGCATGGATGTCACATTCCCACACCTGATGCCAACTTCTCCCCCAGCAGTACTACAGTACTACCTGAGTCCTCGTGTCTGGCCAGTGGTCCTACCCCCCACCCACACCCATGCCCAATGGCTACGATACTATTCCCTGGTGTCCAGTGGTCCCTCCCCCAATCCAATTGCCTGTCCCCCCACACACATACTGTTTTCCTTGTGTACAGTGCATCCCTGCACCATTCAGACCCCCTGTATATGAAACAGAAACCATTCCCTGGAGGTCTAGCAGTCCCCCCTCCCTATCCCCAATCTGCACTTGCAATAAAATGAATGCTTCCCTGATGCTGTAGTGGACTCCCCTCCCTACCCCCGATCTGGTCGTACAATAAAGTCTAGATCTTTCCCTGGTGGCTGGTGGACCCTCTCCCCACTCCAGCAGGTAGTGCTCCACCACCCCGCTTCCCCCATCCTATCCCCAAGCCAGCGACTGGCACAGCCCTCCACTCTCCACCATGGCCGGCCGCTGACTGAGCTATCAATGAGCATGTACTGGATTCAATACACGTTCACTGATTGACAGTTCACACGCTGAGACCACCATGCTAGACCACCAGTAAGTGATAAACTTATCTTTGCTTTTTATATTTGTCTGCATGATGTGCCTAGTGAAAAAAGGGAGAGTGTCTGCCTAAAGGAAAGTTTGTGCTATCAAAAATAATGCCAGAAAATTTGATTGATGGACATGTTTAAGAAACTCAAAACCAAAATGTCGAGCACTCACCAACCTCAAATAGACAAGGGCACAGGTCTCTTAGAAAAAAAGTAGAATTTTATTACATTTTAAAAATATGTGGCATAAAAAATGCCTGACATGTTTCGGACAGACAACACCATCCTTTCTCAAAGGCTAATAAATATAGATGTAGCATCAGTTTATAAAGTGCATTCAAAAAATGTCACATTGCAAAGCAGCTTGCTGATTGGTTAAAGCACCTAATGGTAATTAATGGTTCCACTTCTATCAAAACACCATCCCAAATACCCCAGGGTAAAAGACATTCAAACTCACAACTTAATGCACATAAGAAATTTATATAAAAATATTAAAAGAATGGGGGAGCAGGAGATTTTTATTTCATATTCAAGAAAATAAAATAGGGATCAAAAATGGGGTGGGGGTGGGGAAGGAAAATGAATACCAGGACACTAATACAAAAACTATGCCATTGGGTAATACATTCCATTAGGATCTAAATACAGTATATTACATACAAAAGCAAAGGACATTGCTGAAAATGCAGATGGGTATAAAGAGCATAATTATTTATTTTTCTTGTGCACAGTCATTTTGTAAATCACATGGGTGGGTGTAGAACCTGGCTTCACACTCATGCAAAAGGGTGTCATCCCTATAAGAAATGTACAGTGTGTCCAGTGATTAAGAAGATTAAGAAGGGTGATCACTTTATGACTGAAACCACAGGACAAGTGTTTGAAATTTGCCAACTTCTTACCTGTGGCACTAGAGGATTAATTTACTTAGCAATGTGTAGTCATGGAAAAATCTACGTAGGAAAAGCTAAAAGAAGTTTGAAAGAATGGATTAGTGAACATGTTAGAGCAATTAAATGGAGTGATTATGCCACTGCAACACATGTTATAGGCACCAACAACCCTAGTGACCACATTTTTAGCTTTATGGGGATAGATAAAGTCTTCCCTAAACCAAGGGGCATAAATTTGATTGGCTTACTAATGACATGTGAAGCTTTTTGGATTGTTAACCTGAATGCAGATAGAGAACAAGGGCTAAATTATGAGTTTGAATTAAAGCCATTCCTGAAGAAAAAGAAATAATTATGCTCTTTATACCCATCTGCATTTTCAGCAATGTCCTTTGCTTTTGTATGTAATATACTGTATTTAGATTCTAATGGAATGTTTTATCCAATAGCATAGTTTTTGTATTAGAGTCCGGTATTCCCCATTTTTGATCCCTATTTTTATTTTCTTGAATATAAAATCAAAATATCCTGCTGCCCCCCGTTCTTTTAATATCTTTATATAAATTTCTGATGTGTATTTAGTTGTGGGTTTGAATGTCTTTTACACTGGGGTATTGGGGATGGTGTTTTGACAGAAGTGGAACCATTAATTAGCATTTGGTGCTTTAACCAATCAGCATGCTGCTTTGGAGTGCAGCATTCCTTTTGAATGCACTTTATAAACTGCTGCTACACCTATATGTATTAGCCTTTGAGAAAGGATGGTGTCATCTGTCCAAAACGCATCAGGCATTTTTTATGCCACATATTTATAAAATGTAATAAAATTCTACTTTTCTTTTCTAAGAGACCTGTGCATTTCTATATTTGAGGTTATGGAGTGCTCGACTTTTTAGTTTTGTGTTTCTGAAGTTTTTAATCTGGCAGCAGCACCTACCTATTGTGAGCTTCTGTGTGTTTGAGATGTTTAAGAAGCTCTTCTTACAAGTGGGCAAGGGCTTTACTTGTTTCTGCCTACAACTAAAAACCCTATGTTGACAAAAAAGTAAAAGGAATTAAACTACAGGTCTCAGCAGTGTTGCAGCCCAAACCATCTAGCCACTGTTTAGCAAAGAATAAAGATTGTATTTAGACTGGAACATTCTCTAATCATTTTAAAACCAGGAACACAGCAGGTTAATCACTAGCTTAAGATGTGAAAAATATATTACTACAGTATTGCCGTTGTGTAAAAGAGAAAATTGTTGGTTAGTTTTCCCTTTTGTTTCTGTGACTTGAAAGAAAGAAAGAATCTCATAAGATGACCATGCTATAACACATATCTCTTCTTGGTACCATCTTAGAAAACACATCTAGTGTATGGCCGAATGTTATTGTGTATAGAAATTCACTCACTTAAAAAAGTGGTTCTCCTGCAATAGTGACATAGCTACTAAAGCAGAATGACTTTTTGTTCTGCTTTAGGAGCTGCATCACAATGCAACCGCCCCCAACAGCACTGCTCATAGGACAGGGGACAGTTGAGGAGTCGCACTTGTGAGCAGACCGGCTGGCAGACATAGGAGGAGTGCTGGTGCCCGGTGACTACAGCGGCATCGCAAAGTAAGGGGACCTGTGTTTTGGGGAGCCATACACTATACTGAAAAGCATATGGAAGGCCCAATACACAACCTGCTAGTCTAAATACCTTGTGGTTTCCATGACAACAGGGACCTCTTGAGCTTAGATCTTGAGGTTCTTGTTGTCATGGAAACCACTCGATATTAGAATAGCATGATTGTGTATGGTGCCCATACACTATCATATATATCTGCCCCCAGAAGAGGTTGTAAGCTATCTTTTTCACTTCAAATGACTTTTTTGTGTTACCCATATGAACACACAAAGAGCCAGCAGATGAAGGCCAAACTGGTCTATCAAGTCTGCTCATTAGAGTGCTAGGTCAGAATAGTGCCAACAACAAAAGTGCCATCAAGAACAGTGCAGTACAAACAGCACTGGCAACAACAGCACCAGGACACAATACTGAAAAACAAAATAGTGCCCAACAACCCCTACCATTCCCAAAAACCAAAATGTACATTTATGTTTTATGGGGGGCTTTTTCCCCTGCACCCCTTGACATGGGGGGGCTGTGCCCCAGTTGTTTAAATAACCAACTCCAATGGGGAGGAGATCTCATAAAAAAGCAGAAACTTGGGGGTGGGAGGAATTTCAGTCTTTACTAAAAAAAAAATCACTTCGGGCAGGGGGAAAATTGCAACTACATGTGCTGGGAGACCGGGAACAGATCCCTGGTCTCTCGTACCTTACTGGCTGAGCTGCATGTGCCTCAGACCTCATAACCATGGGAACAGCTTGGCCAGTGCCTCCATTTTTCCACTACTTCTCTACTTCCTGCCTTGCCTTTACAGCCACAGGAGTAGCGGTTACTAACGTTCGCAATTCTACCCCTGTCACTGTTAAAGGCAAGCACAGTTTAGGAAGCATGCTTTAGACCATGCTCTTCTAGCCACATTGTTCTAACCTGGTAGGACTCATTAGTAATGCAGTGTCCCTGTCTTTCACTATTGTCCCTGCCCCCCCCTTCATAATTCCTCCCCCATGGCCCCATGGGTTCCCTTTTTGCCTATCCCAGGCCCTCTTAAAGCCTCTAACCATCTTCGCTGACACCATCTCTTCTGGCAGTGCATTCCATGTGTCCACTACCCTCTCCTTGGAAAAATGTTTCCTAACATCACTCCTAAACCTCCCCCCACCAACTTCAAACTGTGCCCTCTGTTGGATCTATTGTCACTCAGCTTGAAAAGACCTTCCCTAGTCTCTCTATTTATTCCCTTCAGGTACTTAAAGGTCTCTATCATATCTTCCCTCTCTCACTTCTCTTTCAGGAGTACATTCTCAAAGTTCCCAGCCTCTCTTCATAAGACTTCCCCTGCTGACCACCAATCATCTTGGTTGCCCCTCTTTGGACCCTCTCTAACAAGCTGGCGTACTTCTTATGATATGGACTCTAGTAGCTTACCCCATATTCAAAATGTGGTCTCACCAGTGACCTGTACAGGGGCATTATGACCTCACTCTGCCTACTACTGAATCTGCTGGCTATACACTCCAACATCCTGTTCAGTTTTGCTGCTGCCTTCCTTCATTGCATGGAGTGTTTCAGGTCACTAGTGATCACAACCCTCAGATCTTTTCTTCTTATGATGCTGCTACCCAGCCCCCCACCCCCTGGTAATACTCAGTCCTAGGATTTCTGTCCCCAGTTGGATCACTTTACATTTCTTTACACTGAGGCCAGGTTGCCAGATCCCCAACCATCTCTCAAGTTTCCTGAAGTCTTCCCATAGGTCCTGTATCCCTTCAACTGTGTCCACCCTCCAGCAGAGTTGTGTGTCATCAGCAAACAGGCACATTTTGCCCATTATGCCTTCCTTAATGTTGTTTATGAAGACATTGAACAACACCGGACCCAGCCCTGATCCCTGTGGGACACCACTGGTTACCTCCTTGGTACTGGATAACTCGCCCCCCACCACCACCCTCTGGGTTCTGTCACTTAGCCATTTGTCTACCCACCTTGTCATTCTCTCCCCGACCCCAAGAGCCTTCAGTTTGCTGATTAACCTCTTAGGTGGCACAGAATGAAAGGCCTTGCTAAGGTCCAGGTAAATGACGTCTCCCATCTAACTTACCATTTGTGCAATAAGGCCAATAGTCTAAGTTTAAAAAGAATGTTCCTGCTTCACAACAAGTCCAAGATTAAAAACTGCAGTATGACCTTCTCTTGAGCAAACTAGAACTTTTATTGTGGAACTTTGTATTATTGTGTCTGCTTGCCTAGATTACTAAATCTTTGCTTACCATTTCTGTATTTGCTGATTGCCTGTATGTTCCACAATTATGTGCTGAAAAACAATTTTAATGATACTGAACTTCATGTGTGTGATGCTGTTATTATTATGCTGACATTCTGAATGATACATTTTTAATTCTTTGTCATGGCAGTTTGGTAAACAAATAATATTTTTTTAAACTTTACTATATATCATAATAGAAATAGATCTTAAAATGAATCAATATAAAAATACATGCAGACTTTGTAACCTGTTTAGAAATACCAATTGTTGGGGCTGGTCCACCAGCACAGCAGTAATGCTACTGTTGTGGGGCCAAACCCAGGTTAGGCAGGGAACTCAATGCATTGAAGGGTTAGCCTAAGGGGAGGAGGACTGAGTATCTGTAGGACTGCTGTCCTTCTATGGGGAGGGAGGGTCACAGAACCCAGCACATGTATGGCCCCTAGTGGGGGCAAGGGGTAGGGCAGTTCAGGACACCAGCATAGTGGGAGAAGCAGCGGACATCAACCCACATTGTGTGGGGATACATGACATGAGTCATACATCATTGCATGCCCACTCCCCCAAAAGGGAGAAAAACAGGAAATTCTGGCTGGCAGAATGACTGTGGTCACCTGCAGGCCCTGCACCCACTGAACTGGGACTGTTGATGTAGAAACATAGAAGCATAGAAGTTGATGGCAGATAAGGACCGCAAGACCCATCCAGTCTGCCCATTTTATTCTACCTTATGAATGTGCCATAGGCCTTTACTCTGCCAATGGCCTATCTATTCATACTCATCTGTATTGCTCCCTTATGCCTATCCCATGCCTCTTTGAAGCCCTGCACGGTATTCAAATCCATCTCTTCCTGAGGTAGGCCGTTCCATGCATCCATCACCCTTTCTCTTTCTGTGAAAAAGAACTTCCTCCCATTACCCCTTAATTGGCCTCCCTCTAATCTCATGCTGTGTCCTCTTGTCCTGCTGTCTTTCATATATTGAAACATGTTAGACTCTTTCATCTTGTTAATGCCCTTTAGATGTTTGAATGTTTCGACCATATCACCTCTCTCCCTCCTTTGCTCTAGGGTATATGCAATCCCTACACCCCTGACTTTTTGCAAACGACAGGTGGTATGCTGTTGAAGCTGACAGCAGTACCAGGTGGGGGACTGGGTTCGGGGAGGACTAGGTTACTCAGCACAAGGGCTTAGGTTTGGCTACTCTGCACAGGGACACCTAAGTAAATCCGAACACAGGAAGCAATAACTGTAATGCCCAACACCAGGAATGGGATTCTAAAGTGTGGCTTTTATTCACATCCAAACTGAACAAACAAAGCATAGACAGACCCCCACTGGGCTACATTCCTGGTAATGCAGATAAGAGAAACAAAACACTTCTTCATGACTTCAGCCCTCAGGCTCTGGACCCACCAGGCACACAGCCCAGACTTGCACACTGCTTTGGGTACACAGCCCGACTTGTACATTATTTGGGTTTTTCCTGGCCCAGCTCCCCTGCCGACCACTCGAACCCTGTCCATATGGCAGTGGACACATTTTCTTGGTGGCTCCCTAAACCACCTTAGAGCCTTTGACTCTTTAAGGGAAATTTCCTTTCAATCCCACGTCTGGGTACTTCCCTCAGTGCTAGCCAAGTGCCTGAGGCAAAGTAAAAGGGTCACAGAACAAATCCGTAGAGGTGAACCTGGTTACTAAAGATGGGGGGTCTCCCACCTCCAGCTTCCACAATCCATACCCAGCCATTTCTCTGGACATTAAACAACTCTTTTTGAAAGCTTGGCAATGTAGATTAAAGGGAAAATGTATAGCACATTTCCTTTACATGTCTTGACTTTCCCCTTGTACAAGACTCGAACATACTTAAACATCTCTTTCTGAAAAGCTTGGCATTGTAGATTAAAGGGTAAATGTATAGCACATTTCCTCTACATGTCTTGGCTTTCCCCTTGTGCTGGACTTGAACATACTTTTTCTTTGGCTTAGCCTATTCCTCTAGGCCTCCCACTGATTCAGCAGTCCAATCCCCACTTTAACAACAGTTCAGGTGAAACACAGGCCCCATGACAAGAGAAGAACTCACCCTTTGGTTGCAGGTGCCCCACAGGTGAATCTTGACAGCTTCTGGTGCCACAACACAACTTGGAAAAATAAGGCAGCTTCTTCCCTAGCTGGAACCAGGAGGTTTCCTCTGGAATAACAGGCAAACCTTTTACCACCCAGCCCCTCAGGGATGGGGAACAGAGACCAGTATCAGAGGTCTCCACCATTTCAAGAACAGCTTACTGTGTTCCTTTTCTGGCAGAAACACACACCTTTCCCTAAAGGTAGCTCTATATCAGAGCTTTAGGCTCCAAGAGCCTTTGCACAGACTGCTGTGCTCCTCTCTTCAAGACTGCTCCCACACAACTGCTCTCTACTGTTCAAAAACTCCCAACATTCTAATCTAACTCCCATCTGCAGATTCCAATGTGGCTCATGCAGCTGCGATAGTTCTATGGTGATGTCATCCCTCAGTCTCAGCTGAGACTGAGAACAGAGTGAGACAGTGTGAAATCCATTTAACTGGAGTTTCACAAGCTGTCTTCCCTGCCTACCACTAGGTCTTACTGGGATTCTAGTAACCCTGGGTAACAGGGGGGTTACATATACATATTGAGCTCCGTTAATCTGTTCTCATATGTTTTTTGATGCACTCCCTGCACCATTTTGGTTGCCCTTCTCTGGACTGCCTCCATTATGGTAATGTCCTTGTGCAGGTGCAGCATCCAGTACTGCACGCAGTACTCCAGATGGGGCCTAACCAGTGTCTTGTAAAAGGAATTATTACCTCCCTCTTATGACTTGTGATACCCCTAGTAATACACCTCAACATCCCTCTAGCCTTACCTACTGCTTTAGTGGTCTGCATGGATGATTTCACGTCATCTGTGATGATGATGCCCAAGTCTCTTTCTTTCCTTGTGATTGCCAGCAACTCCCCTCCCAACCTATAGGTGGCTTCAGGGTTTCTCTTGCCTATGTGCATGATCTTGCACTTCTTTGCATTAAACCCCAGTTGCCACTCTTCTGACCATTTTGCCAGTTTATTCAGAGAAGAACCAAATCCTGTTCGATGGCAGGGGGTTTGGGACCCCTGACAACCCCACTGTGGGTGGTGTGTCCTGGAAGCAGATGCATCTGGTAAGTCCCAGGTGAAGTTAAGGTGACAGGGCTGGGGTTGCCACAGGATGGGGGCCACCTGGACTGATGGGATAAAAAGATGACAAAACAAAATACTAATTTCAGAACTACTGCTGTGTTGCTGTCTTATATTAGGCTCATTTCTTTTCTGCACCTGCACTGCCATTTATTCCACCTGCTTTGGTCTCTTTATATGCACATCAGTGCTACACTCATTGTACCTTTGCTTAGCTCCATTAACATTTAATGTGCACTTGTACCATGTTATATTGTACTCTGTAAACAAGGTACAGGAAGGGAGCATTTTCCAGAGGAAAAGATGCTCAAGGACAAGGGGTCACACTATGAAACTGGAGGCTGGGGAAGCTGAGAGGAAATGTGAGGAAGTGCTTCTTCACATAAAGGGTGGTGGATGCTTGGAACAGCTTCTCAGTGAAGGTGGTGGGGGCTGAAATGGTTACAGGAATCAAGAAGGCATTGGATAGACATGCGGGGATCACAGAAGTAAGACAAGGGGAGGTGCAAACCTGAGTCCGTGTAGGGTCTGCTGTGGCACTGGAGGTAGGAAAAATAAGGCAGACTAGGTGGGCCAAGAATTCTGTATCTGCCAACAACTTCTATGTTTCTTTATATCAATAATTAATACTGTGTATGCTTTAATTATGATAATTCCTGTTCCCTCACCCTTGGGTCTAACCTGGAAATGAGCCTTGGCTCAGTGTGCCTTTCCTGGCTACCAGTTTTCAACGAAACAAATAAAGTTGGCCTGCTGCAGTGTCAAAGACTATAGGAGATTTACCCTGCACTTGGCAGGTTCAAGTATAGAGAAGCAAGTCCCAAGTTCAGGTAATTCAGCTCTGAAAAACTAAAAGGACTCTTTCATTCCTCTGATCTGTTGTGAAGCATAGGTCAGGGTAGAAGTGTTGTCTTTCACCACGGTGAGAGGTAATGCAATAATAGGAAGATTCTTGAAATGAGGATTGTATTCCAATAGTTCTATCTTAATGAGCTAGTAGAATTAAAAATAGCAAATGAGAAAATGTTAAAAATCTTAGGAAGTAGTCCATTGTAACTTCTTATTTCTGAAGTATTTTTCTTTTTACTTTTGCTCGTTAGAAAGTGTTCTATGTGACAGAATTATGCTTAATATGTGAAATAGCTCTCTGCCTGGCAGCTGACGTATCTAGTTCTCTATTCCTCCCACTACATAATCCACACTGTGACATCACAAGTGACTGACCTGGCAGCCACTGAGTGGCTCTTCCTGAGCAGTTGTGATGTCACAGTTAGTGAGGTTGCAGTGCTGGTGATGTAATGGGAGAAACAGACTTAGATATGTCAGCTGCCAGACAGAGTGCTGCTCCATGCATCACACTTACTAACTTCAGGTAAAAAATGTCTTCTAATTTACCAAGAGGAACAAAGAAACTACCTCAGATTTAAAATATAATAGTGTTGACTGTGCTTAAAAACTAATTGTACCTTTAGGCAGCACACTAGCTCTCTAAGTCTATTGGCAATGTTGTCCTGTATATTGTTTGTTTCTTCTGCTTCTACTGTAGTTAAAGTAGGCTTTCTGTAAATGCAGCTTTTAGTTCTTTTGTTTTCTCTTTGCAGTCTTTCAAATCCCTCTCTGAAGCTCTATCCCCGTCATTAGAACATCTAGGTTTTTGTTTGAACCCACAGTGAAATCCTTCACATCTCTCGTACCAGCATCTAGCTCAACCAACATCAAAGGGCCGAAGGCTGCGTAGGATTTGTTCTGAGGCTATCAAGACATATTCGAGGGAAGCAGTGCCAGGATGCACTCCAGCCTCCCCTCTGACTGTCTCTGGGGCCAGGCGCTCATGAAATGCCAACTGCTTGCTTGGACCATGCAATAGTGAAACCTCTTCAGAAGACGAGGTTGACTTCTTTTGTTGCTGCTTTTCAGATTTTATCTTTTAGGAGGTTCAGAGGATCCCTTCTGATCTTCAGTTATTTTTGTCTGATTCAGAGAGTAGCAAGTGTTGGTGATAAACATTGAGCAGCCATCTTGAATCTTCTGAGACTGAGGGATAGCAACATGTACACCATAGAAGCGAGGAGAGCGACAGGGCACATGATAGAGACCTGCAAGTACCTCTAGAATTAAACAGGGTGCAGTAGGAGGAGTCTCTTTCAAACTGAAAAGAACACCAGGACCAGAGGACATGTGAAGAAGCTGGGGGGGAAGGGGGCATGATTAAAAGGGATGTGAGCAAGTACTACTTTACTGAAAGAGTTGTAGAGGCCTGAAGCAGAGTGCCAGTGGAAGTGGTGGAGGTGAAAACAGTAGGGGTCTTCAAACATGTATGGAATAAACAAAGGGGAATATTCATAAATAGACAGGGAGAAGGGAGGGTCACTGGTGATAAGTTAGGGTCCGCAGTGACAGGCTAGGCAGGGACCATCTAGGCAGCCTGGGTCGGCCAAGTGGTCCTTTTCTGCTGACAAATTCCATGTTTCTATATTTCTTTGCTTCCTTCTCCATTGACCTCATCCTTGATTTATGTTTTATGCATTTGTCTTTCTTCTCCTTGAATGTCCTTGATGTTATTTCATTTCTAAGCTCTTGGTTCAGCTTTTGCTAAAGAAAAACACAAAACCATCATGGTGCTTTATAGGCATGTGGGTTACAAAAAAGAATGGTAAAATTTAATATGTGCAAAAAGTAGAAAATTAAATTAGAATCAATGTTTCAATCATTAGTCCTTCTTCAAGAATTATCTGCTAAAAGCAGAACATCCATCTTTCTCCATGCCCAGCACCAAGCTCACTCTGGTGTCCAGGAACACCCTTACCCCATTCCATGGCAAGTATTCCCTGGTGTCCAGGGGCCCCATCCATCACTCTTTTCTGTGTCAAACATTTTCTGGTATCCAGTGGCACCCTCATTCTTCACTCTGGTAACAAGTACTCTCTAGATGGCAACCCCCTCATCCCATCCCATTCCATTCCAAGCGCTCTTGTATGTCCAGTGACATTCCTAGCCTTTTCCTGTATGATGCCTAGCAGTCTCTGCTATCCATTGGCACCCACTTACTCTCTCTATGCCATGCCAATCACTCCCTGGTGTCTGGTGCAGAGGTGTGCAAAAATCAAAAAATCGTCAAGACAACATTTCTAAAATTCTGTGTTTCATATTCATGAAAAAAGTAAGATTTTTTTTCAAATTTTTTTGCAAAGTTTGCATTTGAGGTTGCAGTAGCAAAATTACTCATCTTATAACAGATTTAGAATGTTGCACTTTCAAGTTGAAGTGCTTGCAGAATTTTGCTGTAAGTCTGTCTTTTGTCAAATTGTTTGTATGTTGTGAACTAGCAGAATTGTTTTCTGCACGTTGTGGGCTCAAGCATTTAGCAAAACATAGAATTACAAACATCCAAATGTTCCCCCAGCTGAATTCAGGTGGTATCCCTTCCATGCCAAGTGGTCCTGGTGTCTAGTGGCAATCCCACTCTGAGATGACACACAGTACAGCTCACATTGAGGTTCAGCCACTCCTGTATTAACAAGCATTTGTCAAAGCCAAATGTTTGCTTGCAGTGTAACAGGGCTTAGAAGAGTACTTGATGTTGTTGGGATAACTCTGAAATACATAATATCTAGATATAATTTAGCCTGTATTTCACCATTCTTTGTAATAGTTGCCCATATTTGTTTATTAGTAAGGACATTTTCTTTGAAACAGGATCTCTGCTCTATTTGCTGTATGTTTGCTATTTCTGCAGTCTCAGTTCTGTGTAACACATCCCATTCTGTTGCTGTGGAGATAATGACGGTGTCATAAACAGGGCATTATGATGTCATGTTCAGATAAACAGCCTTTAATAAAGTCCAAGGGACAATAATCTTGTTTTTATGTCACCCTGCTCAATAATAAAGACAAAGGAGAAAGAATTGTGCAAAATACAGTTCTGAATGAAAAGTACAAAGGGTAAAAGCAGAGAACTGTTAAATAGTGGCCTTCAGGTTCAACCTCACCTCCCACCGGGCCACAAACAATACTGTCTAAGGCATTAGTTCTCTCTCTCTCGTTGTAATAGTGAGCCTCCCCCAAGTCATGGAACAGATTCCGAGCCTCCCTCAAATTTGGAAAAAATCTTGGGCCTCCCCATAGAAAATTAAAATCATACATTTACACAGAACACCAGGAATCAAGTGGGACTAATAATGTTGATGGAGTATATTCTCTTTTTATTCGACTTACTGTTCTTAATCCCCAACCCCACACCCCAGGTTATCCTTATCACTCCACTATTCTGACTCTTGGACCCTTATTACTCTACTTCCTCTCTATCTGGAACAACTAACCTAGCCACATCATCTCTCCCCCTCTTACCCTGTTAAGCAACTTCTTGTTCCCTTACCGAGGTCACACCTGAAACATGCATTGGCTGTGTGCCTTTCCAAGATAGCAATTTACATATAAATAAATACCTACTGTAGAAACAAGCCTTGACTCTGTGCCCTTCCCAGTCACTAATTTGCATATAAACACCTACTGTAGAAATAAGCCTTGACTCAGTGTGCCTTCTTAGCCACCAATTTATAAGTAAATATACGTCTACAGTATAAATAAGCTTTGGCTCAGGGCCTTTCCTGGCCACCAATTTGTTCATAAGTAAAGAAATTCACCTGTCATTATCCATATTTAATTTGCTTCATCCCTTCACACAAAACATCCAAAACTTAAAATTTAAATATTGTACATTATCATACTTGACTGGGCCTCCCCTGGAACAGTATGGGGCCTCCCTTGGGAGGCTGGCCTCATCATTTGAGAACCACTGGTCTAAGGAAATTTGCATTACAGTAAACTTGCCAGGCCAGTAACATGGAGGGCTGAGGTGCTGGACACCTCACCTCCTGCCACACCAGCGACTTGTGTTTGGGAATAGACCAAGGCTCCTTGGGGACTAGTGGGGAGATGGAGGATTTAATGTCCATTGATGGATCTCCTCCTTCAAGGTGGGGCGACAGTGTGAATGGTTCCATGCCATAATAGCAATTGCAAAATAGCGATCGCTTATTATGGTGAGTGTATATTGCGGAAAAGCATATCGCATTGCAGCGACCCAACATCCGGCAACCAAGAAAGTGTTTCCCCCCCTTGCAGGGGGATTTGCCCCTCCCACGCCCACCCTAAATTTAGATTGCTAACTCCAGGGGGTTGCATGTCAGGGAGGGGCTGACACTCTGGTTGCTGCAGCAAAAATAAAGGTGGCAGCCACAGGCAGCAGCAAAATCTTTTGTGCCGGTCCCCTGCCCCAAACCCAGTACCTGCTCTGCTAGGGCTAGCCACCCTCATCACCACACCACATAGCTAGCGTGGTGGCAGCAGGTGCACCAGTCCCCTACAAACCCCTTCCCTGTCCCTCCCCTACCCCTTGCTATCCCCCCCTTCCGGTCACCGTTCCTTACTCTCGCCTTCACGAGTATATCACCCAGTATGAGTCACTGTTTTGAAGGGCCACCCGTACTGGTTCACTATACTCACTGGATACCATGTGTACTGCTGCTTGGCTCCCACCTAGTGGACTGTAGGTGGCACTGCAGCAGTCACCAGAACTGAAAATTGGAGGCAGGTTTTGAAAGTGTGCACCGTCTTCACAACCTACATGTTTGCACTCCGCCAACTCTGACTCAAGGGTATTAATGGGTGGACAATAACCCCAGCCACAGGATGATGCTGCAACTGTAAAGGCACCCCAGTACCACTATCCATGGCATCCATTTGCACTATGAGGTAAGAAGTAGATGGGATAAGTCTTGGAGGTGGAGTGAAGGGGTTAGGGTTCAACAGCAGAAGGGGGCCAATGGGGAGGTGCATATAAAGAAAAGGATTGCAAAAATATATGAATGATGAACTGGCACATTTTTTAAAATTGTCTAACTAGTTTGGGAGCTTTTTAAAGGGAACGTAAACAATTTGTAATATAAATCGACTATTGCTGGTGTTTTCTGTTTTATTATTGACATGTTAGCATATTTTAAGCTATTATATTTGCATTCTAGCTACATGCTGTCTTTTCCTGGCTCTATTTAGTGCTTTCAAATAGGTGCTTCCTCTCTGTAACTAGGGACACACACACACACACACGCGCGCACACGTATGCAGTGTGAGGCTTGATGTTTATCTTTAAAGCCTGATGTCTACTAATGGCAATGAGCAGAAAACCAATTTGATTGGTGTTTTTTTTTTCATTTCATCTACAAGACATTTAAGCACATCAGCCAGCTAAACCTTGTCAATGTCAGTCTTCAGAGATTTGGCTTTTGAGAGGCAATCCTCCATTTCTACACCTACTGGCTTATGCAGCACACACCTACACAACTCCCTACACTTCAGTAACAATATGTTTGCTTTGTGCATGCTTGCAAACAAATATAAAAATAGCACTAACACTCTATTGATTTTGTAGCGATTTCTGATAAGATGGTGACTGACAAGGAGGTAAGAGGTGGGCTGTTCTGACCACCATCTGATTAGAAGTATTATAGCAGTATCCCAGTACCTGTGATGGGCTCCAGGTGTCACTGATTCACTTTTGAGGGAGATGGGGCTGAAGTAATTTTGTTGTACCAGGGATTGGCTCTTAGTGGTGGATTATGCACTGTAGTGGAACTATAGCAGCACCAGGGATAGCCTCCTGGTGCCACATAAACTAGTTCAATTTGTGAGACTTTGACTGCATTGAGGATGGCTATGGGTGTCGCATTAACTGGACAGAGGGTGACAGGACTTCAGCAGCCCTAGTAGAGAGATCCCACTGCTGTATAAAATGGTGAAGAGGTGGAGAGCTTGCAGCACTGGAGTACTTCTACAGGTGCAACATTACGTAGTCAGAAGGTAGCAGGACTGTAGAAGTACTGAGAATGGACTCCCAGTATTGCATGTTAATTAAAGATGCATTGTTTCCTTTGTGACACTGGGAATGGACTGCAAGAGCTGCAAGTTTTATAGTGGTGGGGGATATGGGGCAGTAGCAAAAAGGGCTCTTGATGCAACATAAGAAGTTGAGGTTGTTTTTGCAGTACCAGAAACAGACTTCCCATGCCACTTCTCAAGTAGAAAACTCTCCCCTGCCACCAGGCAGCAGCTTGTTGTGAAGGGAGTGAATTTCCTGAGGTCTGGGAATGTTTGCGGAGACTTTAGAAATAGGAAGTCTATTGGAACTGCATCGCCTATAAACGCACACCAGCATTTTGCCAATTTATGGCAACTGCTGTTGCATGTCTATAGTATGGGAGATACTAAAAAATTGTTTTGATATGATTGCAGAATAGCTGGGGAACAGCTGTAGAAGTCAATAACAAACATGTTAAAAAAGTAGATGCCACTATATGGAAAATAATACAGGATGCTTTAAGACATTTCATTTCCCTCCATCTGTAAGGGCCGAAGTTTTAATCCAAGCACTGCTTGTTACAACATAAATAGATCTCAGCAACAGTGCTGTAGCAAATTGTTGTATTAGAGCCAGACAGGCAAGATGATGAATCCCTGTAATGCAGTTCTCTCCTAGCAGAAAGAAAAAAAAATGCAGGATAAGTGAAGCAAGAAGAACTATGGCTGGAGGTATTGTGTACATTACAGGATTACTGGACAGGGCTGACAGAAAGGATGCATGCAGAAAATCTGCAGTTACATCACAGACTGCTGTCAGTATAGTGCTGGCAGAAAGGATGCAGGTAGAAAGTCTGCAGTTACATCACAGCCTGCTGTCAGTATAGTGCTGGCAGAAAGGATGCAGGGAGAAAGTCTGCAGTTACATCACAGCTTGCTGTCAGTATAGAGCGGGCAGAAAGGATGCATGGAGAAAGTCTGCCGTTACATCACAGACTGCTGTCAGTATAGTGCGGGCAGAAAGGATGCATGTAGAAAGTCTGCAGTTACATCACAGACAGCTGTCAGTATAGTGCTGGCAGAAAGGATGCATGGAGAAAGTCTGCAATTACATCACAGCCTGCTGTCAGTATAGTGCTGGCAGAAGGGATGCATGGAGAAAATCTGCAGTTACATCACAGCCTGCTGTCAGTATAGTGCTGGCAGAAGGGATGCATGGAGAAAGTCTGCAGTTACATCATAGACTGCTGTCAGTATAGTGCTGGCATAAAGGATGCATGGAGAAAGTCTGCAGTTACATCACAGCCTGCTGTCAGTATAGTGCTGGCAGAATGGCTGCATGGAGAAAGTCTGTAGCTACATCACAGCCTGCTGTCAGTACAGTGCTGGCATAAAGGAGGCATGGAGAAAGTCTGCAGTTACATCACAGCCTGCTGTCAATATAGTGCTGGCAGAATGGCTGCGTGGAGAAAGTCTGCAGTTACATCACAGCCTGCTGTCAGTATAGTGCTGGCAGAATGGCTGCGTGGAGGAAGTTTGCAGTTACATCACAGCCTGCTGTCAGTATAGTGCTGGCAGAATGGCTGCGTGGAGGAAGTTTGCAGTTACATCACCGCCTGCTCTCAGTATCGTGCTGGCAGAATGGCTGCGTGGAGAAGGTCTGCAGTTACATTACTGCCTGCTCTCAGTTTAATGCTGGCAGAATGGCTGCATGGAGAAAGTCTGCAGCTACATCACTGCCTGCTGTCAGTATAGTGTTTCCAGAAAGACGGCAGGGAGAAAGTCTGCAGTTACATCACAGACTGCTGTCAGTATAGTGCAGGCAGAATGGCTGCGTGGAGAAAGTCTGCAGTTACATCACAGCCTGCTGTCAGTATAGTGCTGGCAGAATGGCTGCATGGAGAAAGTCTGCAGTTACATCACAGCCTGCTGTCAGTATAGTGCTGGCAGAATGGCTGCATGGAGAAAGTTGGCAGTTACATCACAGACTGCTGTCAGTATAGTGCTAGCAGAATGGCTGCGTGGAGAAAGTCTGCAGTTACATCACCGCTTGCTCTCAGTATAGTGCTGGCAGAAAGGCTGTGTGGAGACAGCCTGTAGTTACATCATAGCCTGCAGTTAGTAAAGTGCTGGCAGAAAAGCTCCAGGGTGAAAGTCTGCAGTTACATCACTGCCTGCTCTCAGTATAGTACTGGCAGAATGGCTGCAGGGAGAAAGTCTGCAGTAACATCACATCCTGCTGTCAGTATAGTGCTGGCAGAACGGATGCATGGAGAAAGTCTGTTGTAACATCATAGCCTGCTGTTAGTATAGTGCTGGCAGAATGGTTGCAGGGAGAAAGTCTGCAGTTACATTACAGCCTGCTGTCAGTATAGTGCTGGCAGAACTGCTACAGGGAGAAAGTCTGCAGTTACATCACAGCCTGCTGTCAGTATAGTGCTGGCAGAAAGGCTGCATGGAGAAAGTCTGCAGTTACATCACAGCCTGCTGTCAGTATAGTGCTGGCAGAACTGCTACAGGGAGAAAGTCTGCAGCTACATCACAGCCTGCTGTCGGTATAGTGCTGGCAGAAAGGAGGCATGGAGAAAGTCTGCAGTTATATCACAGTCTGCTGTCAGTATAGTGCTGGCAGAAAGGAGGCATGGAGAAAGTCTGCAGTTACATCACAGCCTGCTGTCAGTATAGTGCTGGCAGAATGGCTGCGTGGACAAAGTCTGCAGTTACATCACCGCCTGCTCTCAATTTAGTGCTGGCAGAATGGCTGCATGGAGAAAGTGTGCAGTGTGGTTAAATGAGGTGGGCTGGGAGGAGGGAGAAATCACAGTGGAAAGGGAGAAGGAGGCCCTTCGGACACTAAAAACTGATAAGGCACCAGGGCCAGATTGGTTGCATCCGAGGGTTATGAAGGAATTGGCCGATGAGCTAGCAGCACCACTGGCAGCACTCTAACACCTCTCTGCTGACAGGATGGGTGCTTCAAGACTGGAGGGTGGCTCATGTGGTGCCTATCCACTAATGGGGAGGTCTAGAGAGGAGATGGAGAATTATAGGTGTGTCAGCCTAACGTCTGTGGTGGCCAAAGTAATGGAGGGCATTATCAAGGATAGGCTCAGGAGGCAGCTGGAAAGGTTAGGGCATCTGGATGACAAACATTATGGTTTCATCCCGGGGAAATCGTGTTATACCAGCCCCATAGATTTTTATGACTGGGACCCTGGACCGGCATAGACCGGAGGACGTCCTATACCTGGATTTCAGTAAGGCATTTGATTCGGTACCCTATAATAGGCTGCTATTAAAGCTGGGGGTGGGAGGACAGTTTCTCAGATTGGGGGGGTGGGGGTGAGAGGACAGTTGCTCAGATGGGTAGAAAATTGGCTAACAGGGCAAATACAGAGGGTAGTAGTGGGTAGTGTCCTCCTCCTCCTCCACGAAGTTTACCAGTGGGGTCACCCAAGGTTCGGTACTAGGGCCACCCCTGTTCAATGCCTATGTAATGATATAGGGGAGAGCGGTTAAGAGTAGGATAAGTCTCTTTGCGGATTACTTAAAACTGGGAGCATTGGCGGATGGAGACGAAGCGAGAGAGACAGTCCAGAGGGACCTGGATACCCTGGAGGGGTGGTCAAGGAGGTGGGGGACTGAGGTTTAATGCAGGGAAATGTTGGGTGCTGCATCTGAGGGTCAGAAACCCGGGCCATGTATACGCCCGGGGGTGTCATACTGCAAGCCACAACGAGTAAGCGGGATCTAGGGTTGGTGGTAGTCTTCAAAATGAACAACACTAAAAATTGCAGAAGAACTGTGGCCAAAGCAAACCGGATACTGCATAGCCAGGGGGATTATGTCCAGGAAGAGGGAGGTGATCCTCCCTCTGTATAATGCCTTGATCAGACCACATCTCGAGTACTGCATGCAGTTCTGGAGACCTCACCTCAAGGATGACGCAACACTGCTGGAAAGTGTCCAGAGGAGGGCAACCAGGATGCTTCAGAGCATGGGAGGAAGACCCTATGAGGAAAGGCTGGAAGAGCTTGGGCTGTACTCACTGGAGGAGAGGAGAGATGGAGGACATGATCGGGTCTTCAAATATGTAAAAGGAATAAACAGGGGTGGTGCCAAAGAGATGTTCAGACTAAAGAAGGTGGGAAACAACCAGGTGACATGAGTGGAAGTTAGAGGAGGGAAATTGCAGGGGGGATGCAGGAGATCTTACTTCATTGAGAGGGTGGTGGAGCCCTGGAATGCACTGTCCAGGAGTCTGGTGGAGGAGGGTACAGTGGAGGGCTTGAAGAGGGACTGGGACAGGTTCAAGGGTAAACCGAAGAAGAGGATGACCCTCTCTGGGGCTGGGTTGGAAAGAAAGAACCCATTAGGAGGCTGGCTACCAAGGAGACACAACAGACCATCCGGCCTATTCTGATGGCTTTTAGTATGTTAGATATAGCGGAGGAACTTCAGGGGAAGGTGTGCCTATTTGTAGATGATACGAAGATCTGCAATAGGGTAGACACCCTGGTAGGGGAGGTGGAGGCAGTGAGGGAGGGCCTAAAGATTCTGGAGAGGTGGTTGGAAACTTGGCAGCTGAAATTTAATGCCAAAAGGTGCACAGTAATGCACATGGGTGTAATAACCCCAAACCATTTACACACGGGGTAAGGAAACTCAGCAGGACAGAGATCTGGGGATTATAATTTCAGATAACCTGAAGCGGAGAACCAGTGCAGCACAGTGGTGGGCAAAGTGAATAGAATGCTGTGTGCATAATGGAGGGGTATAAACAGAAATAGGGAGGTGCTGATGCACCTTTATAAATCCATGGTGAGGCCTCACCTTGAGTATGGGGTTTAGTTCTGGAGGCCTCACCTACACAAGGATATAAGACGGGATTGAAAGGGTTCAGACAAGGGCAACCAAGATGATGCATGCTATGCATAAGCAGCCCTATGAGGAGAGGTGGAGGGAATCTGATCTGTACCCACTGGAGACTAGTAAGCTTATTTGCAAGGAAAATAAGTACTAGAACTAGGGATCATAAACTAAGATCAGAAGAAGGAAAGTTTAGGGGCAATGTGAGGGGGCATTACATCACTGAGAAGGTGGTGAAGTCCAGGAACTGACTACCAGAAGAGGTGGTGTGCACAAAAATGGTGAAAGGATTCAAGGGGGCATGGGACAGACACCAGGAGCTGACCAGTGGGCAGACTGGGGTGTCTCATGACAAAGATGATGATTGGGGGTGGGGGTAAGGGGCAGACTTGACTGGCCAAAATGGTCCTTTTCTGTCACCAGATTTCTATGATTCTAAGGAAGTTAACTAGGACTTACCTGTTCCATCAGAGTAGGGGTTCAGAGTTGGGGGGTGTCCTTGGTCTAGTATTCTGGTAGGACCTGAAAGGAAGAACAGAGAAGTTGAGGGACACAAAGGTTTGGAGGTGCTAGAGGAGAGATTAGAGTGTTAGAATTAAACAAAGATACTTTGTCTGATTGGTATGTTTGGCCAGACCTGTAGAAATAAAGGGAAAATAGATCAGTATGGGAAGTTATAGTAGCAAGAGTAGAGAGATACAAAAATGGTATATAGCACAGGAGTAAAGGAAGAGAAGTTTCAGAGGAAAAGACAAACTAGGCCAAAGTAAGGAAACTAGAGATGGAATACAAAAATGCAGACAGTTAAGAACTAAGAACAGAGAATAAAGTGGTATTTGGGACTCGGCAACCCCCCCCCCCTTAGCACTCCTAGGTGACCTGCAGGTAGCCAATAAATTTAAGTAGTAGTCCAGATGGGCAGATGGGAATGCATTTGGGTCAGTGGCCCCTATATTATTTAAAAAAGGGGACACTGGTGGTTCAGGAGTCTTGAGTTGTCCCAGGAAGCCAGTGGTTTGAAAGGTATAGCTCTGGTGATATAATGGGTCACTCCCTCATGGACAGTGGCAATTTTTTTTTTTATATTATCTTCCCCTGGAACCTAATGTGGGGGTGATGTCCTTGGGCCCAGACTGTATGTAGCAGGCAGGAGGCTGTTCAGAAAACTGCTGACCAGAAATGCTGCGGCTGTTGATAGGCAGACAGCTTAGTGCTACTGAACTACAGTGACAGTAATGGCAGGCACTTTCAACTGCCAATCCAGAGGAGGGCAACTAAAATAGCGAAGGGTCTGCACCAGAAGCCATACAAAGAGAGACGAGCTGAATATATATGCCCTTGAGGAAAAGGGCTAGGGAGACAGGACAGAAAATTTCAAGCACCTCAAGGGAATCAACAAAGTCCAAAAGAGTAGCATCTTTCAGAAAAAGAGATGTCCAAGAACAAGGGGCCAAATTTGAAGATAGAGGAGATGGCTCAGGGGCAACATGAGGAAGTATTTTTTCACAGAGAGGGTGGTGAAAACATGGAATGGCCTTCCTAAGGAGGTTGTGGGGTCAAAAATAGTGGGGGACTTCAAGAATACATGGGACAGACATGAACCAATTCTACTGGTGGGTAGGAGGAAGTCAGCTGTTGGATAACTAGGATCTGCAGCTTATCCACTAGGTAGGGAAATGGGCCGACTGAGTGGGCCAAGCAGTCCTTATCTTCCATCAAGGTCTATGTGTCTATGATTCAGCCCACAGAGCTCAGGCTGCAACCTGCTCCATGTGTGTGGGAATGAAGATGGGATATTTTTGGGAGGAGTAAGAGACTAGAGCAAATATATCTCCCTCTACCCATCAGCCACAAAGTGGCATGTGAAGAGCCCCCACGGGAAGAGGGTCTGGAGGGTGGGCAGCCAGCAGTAGGTGGCAGGAGCCTTTAGCTAAGCCGCATAGTGGCAGAATGTAGGTGCCCTGAGGGCCTGGTAGAAAGGGACTGGGAGAGCAAATGCACAAGATAAGGACCACAAAGGAAAATCCACATTGCAGCTGAAGGGCAATGCCTGAACTTGACTTAAAAGTAGCTGTGGGTGGGAGGCAAACAAGGGAAATCAGTGGGCTCCCTGACAGGACCATGAAAGCACCAAGCACTGCATACAATAGAGTCACACAGCAGCTAATGTCAAAGTACCAGGGGCTAACAAAAGGATTTGGGGGAAGAAAAAAACAACACAAGGTCCAGGACAGCTCACAATTAAAAACACAGAGCACTAAAGAGAAAGAGCCCTGATGGGTTATAAATATTAAGTAAATTTATGCATTAGGAGTGGACATAAATGGAGTGTGATAAATCCATTTTATCCGAGCATGTACATGTATACATGCAGAATCTTACATTTACACATGTATTTATTATGGTCATCCTTGATTAATGTGCATGGTGGACTGTGTCACACATCCCCATCCCTCACCCCCATTGTTTGACACTGCTTACTGGTATCTTGCTTTTAGTTTTGTTTCTTCCAGGTTGACCGTCCCTCAGCCACGCCACCTGCCATTTAGTCACACTTCTCCCCATTCTTCCCACTATCATACAGCGATCATTTGTTTCTGTTTTAACATTTTTTTTTTTGCTTTTCTACCAAACCATTTTCAACTGGCTGCTCCAAGCTGTCACACTCCTCTGCAATCTGTGGCCGTGTCCTCGCCACACCTCTCAATACAAAAACCAGAATTTTTTTTTTTTTCACACTTCTTCCTCAGAAACTGATAAGCCTTCACTCTTACTCTTCCACTCTGGTTTCCCCACCTCGCTACAACTGCCACCAGAGCTCCCCCAGCACATAGAAACTGTCAGATTTTTTTCCTTAAACTGCTTGCTCGCAAACCCCACTGCTGATGAGCCCTCACTCTAGGTCACACCTCTAGGTCACACTTCTGCTGTGGTTTTCAGACCTCGCTACAACTGCAACCATAGGCTCCTGTGAAGTCCTTCTCTGTAAACTCTAAATGGTCTCTTGTGGCCCTTATGGCCCTCCCTCTTCCCTGCTTATTTACTGAGATTTCCCTATGTCTATATACCACACATGTTTTAAGCCCCCCCACCACATTTCACTCCTGACCTCCAACACTATAATGCTGTCAGTCTGTTCCAGGTGTCTACTACCCTTTCAGTGAAGTAGTAATTCCTCACATCCATCCTACCCCCACCATTAGCTTCATCATGTCCCATGGTCCTTTTTCCTATTTGAAGGAGCCCCCCCCAGCACCCTGTTCATCCTTGTAAGGTACTTGTGGGTCTCCATCATGTCCCCTCTTGCAGGGTTTATATGTTGAGATCCCAGTCTCCTCACAGGGCTTTTGCCACAGCCCATGTACAATTTTAGTTGCCCTTTATACTGCCTACACCCTATGGCCTTTCTATGGTGCAGCTTCCAAACCTGGACACAGGACTCTTAGGCCCTGTCCACACTACCCCTCTGTAATGTTACAGAGTGCCCAAACCGTTACCGCAATGGTTTATGTTTACACCTGTAACGTTACAGAAGGAGTTTTCGTAACTGTTGTTGAAACCACATGAGATGGTTTCAACAACGGATATGAAACCGGTTACGCCTCAGTAACGTTACTGAGCATAGTGTGGACGCATGGCACTGGTCCCCTAGTGCAGCACGAGCTGCATTGTGGGATCGGGTGCCACGGTAACAGTCACCTGGCTTCCGAAGTGTGGAGCGGTGGTGCCGGTCCTGAAATGGACACTGTGGCAGTGTGGACACACTGTACCACTCCATGGTTGTAACGGTTTCTATCTGTTATGGGGTCTGAGAGGTGCAGTGTGGATGGGGCCTTAGTTGGATCTCACTAATAAGGGATTACGTGCAACACCACCACCTCCCTCCTCCTGCTGAAGATACCCCTCCCTATGCAGCCCCAGCATCCTTCTAGCCCTACCCACTGCTTTGTCATGCAGCCCAGCAACTTTAAAGAGACTTACCAAGGTAAGGTAACTGAGTCAGCCCCTGCACCATATCCATCGGTGCCTTGCTGCCAGAGGACCCCAATGAAGAATATGTCCCTCAATTTTAAGCCGCTAAAAGTTCTGTCCTTCGAAAAAATATACAAACCAGGTCCCAAGAACTTCCTGGTTGCTTGCTGCCGCCCCAGCTCTGCTCCCACACTCTCTAGCAGGATGATGAGATGCCAGTGACAGCATGGGGGTTCTTGTCTTTATCTGTAATGGGCAGCAGCTTTTCTATTGATTTTAAATGATTTAGTGACCACCTGGCAATGAAACGTGGGCATCAGTCAAGTAACAAGGCCCTTGTTAGTTGAACAGTGCCCACATTTTATTGCCAGGTAGACTATATAGTTTAAAATCAATAGAAATGCTACGCCATTACATATAGTGGAGTGCACCCCACACCCTTCTGGCATCTTGTCATCTATTTAGTAACATGGGCAGAACTTGTGCAGCAGAAAAAAAACAAAATAAAACAGGAAGTCCTTGGGACCCAGTTTGTATATTTTTACGAGGGACAGAACTTTTTAATGGCTTATAAATTTAGGGACATATTAACTTCATTGGGGTCTTCTGGCGGCAAGGCACTGATGGGTATGGTGCAGGGCAGTATCTTGGCAAGTCTCTTTAAGATCATAATAACTCCAAGGTCCCCCCACTTAGTGATAATCAGTACCAACCCTATAAAGCAGCTGCTGGTTTCCTATGCCCTAGGTGCACAATTCTGCACTTTGTCATTGAACCCCAACTGCCCTAATCTTGACCACTTTTTGAGTTTCTCCAAGAGGCATGTGCATGCTCTCTGCTCCCTTCTTAATGCCCACCCTACAAATTTTGGTACTGTCTGCAAAAAGGCATTCTCTTCTTTGCCAGCTTTTCTGCAATGTCACTTATGAAGACACTGAAGAGGATCTGTGCCAGTACTGAGCTGAGCTGCTCACTGTCCCGTCACTGTAATAAGTGCCATTAACCATCACCCTCTAACACCTTAACCCCTACCCCCAACTACTACTCCATTTTCCAACCTGCATTTCTGGCCATCCTCCCGCTTCTGTTCAGCTACCACAACACCATCACTCCGGCATCTGCCAGGACTTGTTCCATCACAGAATGACTCCAATATGTGGAGCAGCTGCTAGGTAGTCAGGATACATTTACATGTTCTTCCATTCCCTAGGACATAAGCGGCAAGGGTGCACAAACACATGCACAGACATGTGTGGCACAGCACCAGTCAAGGTCTTCCCACCTGCACTGCCACTTGTGGTCACTCAGTTGGCAGTACTACAGCTGAGCTGGCTGTCCTCCTTCCCCAGAAGAGAGCCTCTTGTATAACAGTTGATCCTCCTCCTCTCCCCAGGGAGCCCCTGACGCGAGCTCATTCTTGAACTAAGGTCACCTCTGCCACAGGTCATAGTGCTACTGTTAAGCTGAAGGGCACACATGTTAACCAGTTTCTAATTAATTTTACCACTCTGGATCCCTCTTAGGCTGATCAATCTCTTTAGCCTCACCCCCCCCCCAAAATAGTCAACCACCCTCCTCTCTGCTAGATCACCCTTCCAGGCACCAGACTATCCTCCATGCAGCTGGACAACCCTTCTAACCCCAGTCTTTCACATAATGAGCACTGGAGCTAGAGCACCACACAGGCTCCGGGTCAGCCGCTTACCCAGCCAGCCACCCTCCCTACATCTGGAGCAGCCTTCAACTACATTCTATACAACCTCCATGTAGCTGGAGCACCACCCCAAACCTCCACTCTAAACAGACCACATATCTGAAGCTGTCCCTCCAAGCCCTGGACCAGCAGTCCCCCACGTAACCACTCAACCTACAGCTAGATCCACCAGAAGCCCCATACCAGCCTCACCATCCAACCACCCACCCTGCAGCTAGACCTCACTTCCAACCTTGAACTAGCCCCACCACCAGCTACCCTCCCTGCTGCTGGATCACTCTTTCATGCCCTGGACTAGCCTCCCCCAGCAGACAATCCTCCCTGCAGCTAGACCCCTGGGTTCATTCCCACCCACAGACCAGCCTCCCTCCCCTCTGCAGGTTGAGTAACCTCCCCAGAGCTGGACACCCTTTCCAAAAGCTGGACACACCCACCAGCCAGAGCAGCACCTCTCTACACCTAGACCTCCCCCCATCACCCTTCCTCAACCATGGACCCCATACTTCAACGTAGTATTTAAAAAAAAAAACTAACATATTGCATTTGCAGTGTCAGTGGCTCAGCAGGTAGCACACTGTCCTCCGAGGCTGAGAGATCAGAAGGCAGTGGGTTCTATTCCCATACCAGGCACTTATGTTAGTATCCCAATACTGATGCTGTAGTGCAGCATGAAGGGGATGGCTGCACTACTGAGGCACTGTCTTTCAGATGAGACGTTAAACCGAAGGTCCCATCTGCCTGTTCTGGTGGTAGTTCAGGTGGATGTTAAAGATCCCATGGCACTTCTCGAAAAAAGCAGAGAAATTTTCTCCAGTGCCCTGGCCATATTCCACCTCCCCCAATTCACTAAAAATATCACCAACAGCTTAATCTGGTTCAAGGTCAGTTGGCTTTCATCTGCATTCCTCTCCCTCTGGGTTGTGCCTGAAAATAGGCAAGAGTCTGTCTAGTGCACTTAGCCGGTCAACAAAAACAAAATAAACATAAAATATAAATTAATGCAGTCTTCAGCAAAAGAAGAAAAAAATGCACTGATCCCCAGATTACAAAATGGATTAACACATGCAACTGTTAAAGACAAATATTAAACGCAAAAAAACAGTTCCCTCACAAACACACTCAAATATCTGCAGTAAATAATTCTTCCTTTAGGGTAACTCCAGATTTTCTCAAATTAAAAAAGTTGTAATCTTTTCTCTATGCATTCTGAATTTGCTCAGTTATACAATCTTCCTGCTGTTCATTCTCCTGCCGCCACCAACACTACTTTAAAGTAAGTAAATCAGCAAAAATTCCACAAATAACAAGTAATCTAGAGGCATAATACATCCTAAACACTTTGGGGGGGGGTTGATTGAAAATAAAATGTGTATTTCAAAGTTTAGCCAAGAGTTCAGAGAAGAGAAAATGTTTTCAAGACAAAACATTGAAAGTGAAACTTGCACAGCATTTCATTTTGAAGAAAAAACAAAACACCTGAGAGATAATTCCTTTACTGTAGTCAACATTTTAGGGAGTTAAAAAGATGTACTTTTTAAACATAAGCTCTTACTTTAACATGTAAATCTTAGCTGTAGGAAACCTCAGATGTTCTAAAATGGAGACCACAGACCACTCGTGAAGTTTCATCAGACTGAACACAGACAGGAAGAGAGCTGGGAAATGTAGGCCTCTGACTGAGTAGACTTATGGGAAAAGTAGTTTAGAATAGACTTTTAATAAAGGGACACTGCCAACTTGTTTTGCACCTTATTATTTCCAGGTAAAAACCCACATTTTATGATTGCTTACCTTCTAAAATTCATTAGTGTTGTGGTTGTTTACCTGTCTCCTTGCTTAGTAGAACTGCAATGCACGTAATGTACCCAGCCTTGATTAGCTAATTTAAATCGTAAAACTACTCTGCTGACTGTAATCTTCATTTATGATTCAGTTGTATTAAAAAAATGTACTTTTAAGAGCATTGCAGATCTATTTCTAATCCTCATTTAGCAATAACTTACTCTTGAACAACTAGTCTGCTGAAATACTTCTTAGAATTTAGTATTCTTAGCGGTTGTATTTTTGAATGATGATTAAAGATTATTAAAAATGACTAAAATTAGTCTTTGAAGGCAAATTAATGAATGCTTTAATACTAAATTTAGTATTTGACTTCAGTGAGGGTTCCCAAGTACAGCCCTTTGGGCCTGTACCTCCCATGACCACTCACATCTTGAACACCCCCTGCCCAGATGACCACCCAGCTGGACAACCATATCAACATCCCAATAGACCTCTCCCAAGTTGTGAACCTGTGAACCTTGCCTGCAGCTAGTCCACCCTATAAGCCCCAAACCAGCCTCTCCCCATCAACTATCACCCACCCTGTAGCTGGCTGCTCCAGGCCATCCTTCCTACCATCAGACATGATCCCCCTGCAGATGGAACCCTCCAGGCCTGCCTCCCCACCTCAGTAGACAACCTCCCTGCAACTAGACCAACCTCCCAGTCTCACCAAACAAAGCACCCTCCTTAGAGCTGGACCAGCACCCTCTAGATAACAACTCTTTCTGCAGCTGGACCCACCCACACTACCCATCTTGCCCAGATACCAGTTGCCCATCCCACCACTGACCACTCTGTTTGCACATAGAAAACCCTGCCCTGCTAGGTACCCTTTTATAATCCCAACACTTATTAGTCTGACATGCTGCATCCCACACACAACAACCCAACAGCCCCAGCAGCCCAACACACAGTGGCCTGACCTAGGACAGGGCCTGACACACTGTCAGGCCAGAGGAGGTTGGGATGCTGTGTGGCTCTTGAGTGGATTTTCCACAAACACATGAAGCACCTGATCCCAACCTATGCCTCCCATCCCAGGACCTGAGACACTACTGAACAGCATGGACAATGTGAAAACACCCACCCCCTATGTGGTGCACCCTCCGAGGACACACTGACCTGATCACGGACCCCCTGGTAAGGATGACTGTCTCACCATCCATGAGATAGGGATGAAACAATTAGCCATGCATGCCCCAGTGTGTTGACCAGTCATCCCAGGCAGCATGGCGGATTGTCCGTGCATCCCTGCATGCATGATTATGTCAGCTGACAGCCAGCCAGCTGGGCATGCATGAAGGAATTGGAATACCATGCCTGTTGGTCAGTGCATGCATGACACTGCAGGCACACAGCAGAGCAGCACAGCGAGAGCATGGATAGCTACACCAGGAAATTGTCCACAGCAACACCACATGTGGATGCCAGGACACAGAGCAGCATGCCATCGCACCCAAACGTGCAATGTGCACATGTGGCCGTGTCATGCTCGTCCACTGTGGGCCTGCAGTAACCACACAGAAAAAAGTCTGGAGGTGTTTGGGGGGGGCCTGTGCCACAGGAGCCCACTGTGGCATGAAGGCTGCTAGGTGTGTTGTGGGGGGTTCCACAAGGGCCCATTGTGGGAATGCTGTTACCACACAGTTGCATAGCTGGAAAGATTGTTGGGCACTCACACAGCTTCAGACCTGTGTGACATGTGACACACAGAGTGCAGATGTGGCAGTGTGCAGTGGGATGCTTGGTGATACCCAGCAGTGTTGTGATGAGACATCACCACCAGGTTGGGGTGCATGTTAAATGTGGGGGTGAAACTTTATTCAACAGTAGGGGGGGCCACAGTGGCAACCTGGTGGCTGTGCATGATGTGTACTGTGAGTGTACAACTGTCAGGTGCCAAGTCACCATGGAAACCCTACAGGGTGGTGTTGGGTGCCATGCCACAGAGGAACTTCAGCAGCTTGCCCTTGTCCTTGGATGCTAGTACCATCCTTATCCACTCCTCATAGCTCTTTTTGGGTGGTGTCCATGGCAGTCCACAACAAATGCCTTCCCTGGTGACATAGATCCATTGCTGTTTCCTGTGGAGTTCTACTAGCATTGTCATGACCCCTACATGCACCTTCCCGAGCAGGGCATGGAGATGGCAGTGCCAGGTCTCGACATTGCTTTGGGTCCATGGCATACTTCGCTTGTTGAGATCTGCAACCAACCACAGCTGAGTGGGAACATGGGGTCGTATCTCGTGGGCACCTTGGTCACCCTACTGTGCAGCCATATCCTGCCCAGCACATGTGTCTGCCCCGAAACAATAGAAGAGTGTGGTGTCATTGGGCAGAATGGTTGACTTCAGGAGGCTGAATGCTGCTGGAATGTCCTATGCCAGGAGATGGGCATGGGCTATGAGTTCATGGATCTTCAGGCTGAAGTCTGGGTCACTTCTGTATTGTGGTGCAAGGCCAAAGCCCTGGACCTTCCACCACACAATCTGCCCAAAGTGGAACAGGTGTCCCTTGTTTATGGTTTGTGGAAATTCTATCTTACAGGCATTGATCACAGCCTACTCAAAGTCAGTGATGATTGTAGGTGGTTTGAGGGTGCAGGACTGTATACTGGTATATTTATTCAGCTCCTGGAACAAGGTGCAGTAACATTGCAGGCTCTTTGTCGTCATCAGTGTATACACCAATGACATAATGAGGTTGTTAGGGCCCATCCCTGTGGGCGCATGGATGGTGTACAATGAGTGAACAGGTGTGGCACAGTCTTGAATGTACCATCCATCATACAGAAGGGTGCCTGTGCTAGATCCATGATGTTGTCCTCTGTGGTGAGTAGAAGGACCTGGTGGGTGGTGCTGCTGGTGATCCTGCTGTACCATGGCCATCCAGTCATCGTCTGTAGCTGCTTGGGGATAGTGAGGTCAGCCATTGTCACTGGTTCTGGTTAGAGGTCCTTGCAGCGGGTCCTGTTCACAATCTGCAGCAGGGCCCTCTTGCTTGGCAACTGTTGCCACAGCTCAGTGGTCATTGCAGTTGCTTCACTCTGCAGTAGCTATGCGGGGCTAGCCACGGTGCTGTGTGCCTTCTACTTGATGCCTGCCAACACCTGTGCTGGTAGAGCATCTGTCACCTCCAGAGCATGACTGTGCTCATTCTTTTCTTTAGGTGGTGCTGGCCATCCTGGAGCAGTGTGATGGCCTGGCCGAGGCAGGACTTGGACTTATGGTACTGGCAGCACCGTTACACTGTCTCATGCCATCCTGGTGGTGCTGAGGGTTGGGCGCTGGATGCCATACATCGTAACATGCCTGTGACCCAGGTTTAGGATTGATCCTGGGTCATTGGGGGTCGGCAGGGGAGGACTGGGATCGAACATCCACAGACTGCTTTCCCAGTCCTGGGGTGGGCTGGTGAATTTCACTGTGCTGCAGCAGCCCCCTTGGGGTGCTCAGGAGCACTACTAGTGTCAGTGACACTAAATGGGGAGTACGGCAGATGTTGGTATGTTGCTCCTGGACATCATTGCATGTCCGTGCTACTGGGGCAAATAGAAGGAAAATGGCTGGGCATGACCTTTCAGCTTGATGACTGTGCTCTGAGCCACCCAGAGGACTTTGGTGGAGTCCTGTTGAGGAGGGTCTGGGGCTGTCCTGGCTGATAGAGGCAGAGGGGGAGCTCTCCAGCAAGATGGCATGATGGCCGTCCCTGATCCTCCTGGGTGCAGTTTGAGCTACCCAGCTCTCCAGGTGGGTGGAGCTGGTTGCTGGATGCCCCAAGCCGGAGTGTGTGCCGCAGCAGGTGAAAAATATGATATGTTAAAAAAACAGTACACTGTCTCATTGCAGGTCCATTCATGGACCAGGAAGAAGCCATTCACATTTAGCTTGGACTTTCCCTTTCTGGATGGTACCACCTCACAGATTATCCATGTTGGGGTTGCAGTTGAGCACCCTGGCCCCTCCATGGCTTCCACACTGTCCTCCATTGTGCCAGAGGACTGTGCAACATGACCGGCTTTGGTTCCAGCTCAGGCATGCGGGTGTGATTGCACTTCGTTTGCACATCACACTCCATGGGCCACACCTGTGGCAGTTGCTACTTGTCTGTGGGTGGTTTGTACTGGTACTGTAGTGCCACTGTCTGCCCACAGTCCCAGTGCTTCAAGGCTGTGCTGTGCACCATGATCACATTCAAGTTCTGTGTCCACAGTGTCCTAGGCCCTCATCAGCTGCTGTGCTGCAGCGGGGCTATGCTCCATGGTACACTTCCCTCTGTCCAGCATGCAGGGATGCAGGGGTCCCTGAGTGTTGTGCACTCTACCTACAGGTCAGTGTCCACCTACCTCAGCTGGTCTTTGCACCCCCCAGCATTGGCATCCCAACATCTGTAGTTCCCATGCATGCTGTCATGAGTGCACGTCCGTCCGCTGCCCCCATGCATCATTTTCCAATGCCTGCCTGTTCTCCATGTTCTCTTCAGCTGTAGTTCCCTGACCTCTGACTTCTCTGGTAAATTACCTATTGTAGCCCTCACTGTGCTCTTTCCTATGAGGCTTGCATTTTCTGCCCCTCTGCCAGTTTGTTTGTCAGAGTTTCAGTTCACCTGCTTTGTTTACTAACCACTCTCCCTGCATCAGAAATGGGCCCTACCCACCCAGCCACTCTCCCTGCAGCTGAACCACCCTTTTGGCCCCTGGAGAAACCTTCCCCAAGGAAAGCACTGTCCATGGACCATTTCACAGTTACAAGGAGGAGGAAGAGGCCCCAGCTGAGTAGGAAGCAACTGCTGGTGGGGACTTAATTGAGGGGATAGCCTTGCGAGCTGGGGTGGGGTAAAGGAGAGGGGTGAAATACCTGAGAGGTACTTTGGCTTGGAGGGATGAGAGCAGATACAGTGGATCATTAGGCAGCAGGAGATGAGAGGGAGCTAGATGTCATTGTCCACCTGGGGACAAATGACCTAGCAAGGGGTGGGGTAGGGGTAGTGCAGGGAAATTTCAGGGATAGGGGGAGGGTCCTCAAGCATGCATGGTGGCTTTTTCCAAAAGGTTGCCTATACACATCTTGAGAGAAAATAGGACTCTCCACATGGCTTTCAACAGTTGGTTAAAGGCATGGTGCAGGGTGGGGCTCAGTACTAGGAGTGGGCCTCTTCGGTGTCTTCATAAGTGAAATTGCAGAAGAACTGAATGGGAAGGTAAGTCTTTTTGCAGATGCTACCAAAACCTGTTATAGGGTTGACACTCAGGAGGGTGTGGAGAAAGGGTTCACCCATGCTGGTGTGACAGCCATGTTGCTGATGCTGATTACAGCACAGGCCACATTACAGCACCAGGCAAAATGTATCCTGGGAGTTACACCACCAAAGAGCCCTCCTGGGAAACACTCTCCATTGGGCCTCCTCCCCTATTTATCCCACAGGTCCAGGTTCTTAATTTACCTGTTCTCCAGTCCTACCCCATCCTACAATCACCCTGTAGGTATACAGTAGATTGTTACTATCCCTGATGTTCAGTGGTTCCCATTTATTTTTTATTCATTCATTTGTTTACTGAGTAGGTGCACTGGTCCGAGAACCATTTTCAGGCATGACCTGGGCCATTGAGGATGGCACAGGAATAAAAGCAAGTACAAAGGAAGGAGGCTGGGACAAGGCATACAATAGACAGTAATAAAAATATACAGGATATTTATATGAAGATATATAAAAACTTGCAGTGCAATGGATAAATAACATTTATGACAATAGCAGGCACAGTAGTAGCCAAGGTGTAATACAAATTAGGCATGATCTGAGATGAGTAAAGGAAAAAGTGCATCATGGCAGTGTAGGTATGGACCAAGAAGGAAAAGGAGGGGAAGGGAAGTAGAGGCATGATAATAAGTTGGGAGGGCAGGAGCAAGTAGTGGAGGACAGAAAGTGAGATCGAAGGAGAGAGTGGAAGAGTCCTGGAGAGTCAGTGGTGCTAAGTGGAGTGGGCAGGTTGTTCCAAAGGAAAGGGGTTGCAGATGAGAATGCACATTTACCCATACGGTGGAGACTAGGGGGCACTCAGGCATGGGGCCAGCAGTGAGGCAGAGCTCTAGAACAAACACTTTTGGCCAAAGAAGGTGGGATTGCAGAAAGGTAGCTCGGTTTTGGATGGCCTTATTGACTGTGCTGGCCAGGAGATAGGTCTGTTGGGCTGATGGGGGGGAAGCCAGCCCAGGGCCTGATAGAGTGAGCAGTGGTGTGTTGATTGAAAGTCCTTGCCCTCTGTATATCCAAATCCCCACCATGACCCAGTTAGTTCTTACAGCAAATACTACCCCCTGGTCCCCAGCCTTACTATATATTTGATACCCTTCCACATTTGGCACAGACTATCCTCTCAGCTCCTTGATCAGGCATAAAATGGATGATAGTTCACAATCATGTGCTAACTGTACACAGCTGTTTATACAATAGGCACATGAGAGCAAAACTGGCGTTCTGTCCTCAGTTGGTCACAGAGGTTAGCAGAGTGTCTGTGCCAATTGCCACTGTGGGGAGAGTGCGTAAACATATGGTGGGGGCCATGAATGGTGCAAGTGGTGGGACTGGGTGGGCAGGTAGTTATTGGCAGTTTCCAATGTATGGAATGGACAGCAGCACCACTGAACACCAAGGGAAGTGTGATATTACTGATGGTGGGAGCTCAAAGGGGCAGTGGTAGGAGGCAGAGGTGATACTACCTGGTTTAGGGAGGCAACATCTTTTAGAGCCATTTACCAACTGGTCAGAGACTCACTAATTATGTTATTCAAGATATCATTTTGTGATCCTACCCTGTTTTTGGAGTGCAAAGTGTTTGAGAGTCACTTACCCATTTAGCGATAGCAAATGCTCTTTGAACATTCTGGTCTATGTGAACAATAACAGTCCATTACCAGTAAGATAAAGACAAGTGAACAAATACAAATATGGAATTGAGAGCTGTTCTCCATGTGGTTGATAATGTAATTTATCTTAACAATGCGTTACAGTACAGAGTATGATGAGATTAATACTGGTACCATTGTGCTACCACATGAGTCTAGGGTTGCTGTGAGAGGTACCAAATACTGAAATGTCAAAATAACACAGTACCATTGTGCTACCAGTGTACCAGTATTTGTGGGAGCCGACAAAAATCTCAAAATTTCGTGATACCATTGTTTTACCAGTGTATGTGTGAGAGACAGAGAAAATGGTAAAAAATGCCATAGGGATACCATTCTGCCAGTGCATTACCAATGCACAGAGGAAAATCTATATATCACCTACCACTGTGATACCAGAGTACCACTGGGTAGTACTATTGTGGATTTTTCAGCGGACCACAGTATTGCCATTGCTATACCACTATAATGCCATTGTGACATATTCAGTAAGGGTAACCAGATTGCTGAGACAATGCAGTGCTAAAGAAGTGTGATAAAAATTATAAAGAGTTGCCAGTACTACTGCAGTGTGCAGCAAAAATTTGTGAAGGAAATACAGTGCTAAAGAAGTGTGCATGAAAATCTAATAATTATTTGCAGAGCTCTTACAGTGTGCATCAAAACATAAGAAAGATTGAGCAGTGGTACAACAGTGTAGCAGAAAGTCAGTGCAGTGTATTAACAGTGCACTGATGAAAAGCAGTGCTTTGTCAGTCTGGACTGAAATAACACTGAAATAAGACTGAAGATGGAAGTGTACACTCCACTTCCCTCCGGGTATAGTGCTGGCAGAAAGGATGAGTGGAGAAAGTCTGCAGTTACATCACAGCCTGCTGTCAGGATAGTGCTGGCAGAATGGCTGCATGGAGAAAGTCTGCAGTTACATCACTGCCTGCTCTCAGTGTAGTGCTGGCAGAAAGGCTGCGTGGAGACGGCCTGTAGTTACATCATAGCCTGCTGTTAGTATAGTGCTGGCAGAAAGGCTGCAGGGAGAAAGTCTGCAGTTACATCACAGCCTGCTCTCAGTATAGTGCTGGCAGAAAGGATGCAGGGAGAAAGTCTGCAGTTACATCACAGCCTGCTGTTAGTATAGTGCTGGCAGAATGGCTGCATGGAGAAAGTCTGCAGTTACATCACAGCCTGCTCTCAGTATAGTACTGGCGGAAAGGTTGCATGGAGAAAGTCTACAGTTACATTGTAGCCTGCTACATAGAAACATAGACTTTGATGGCAGACAAGTATCGCTTGGCCCACTCAGTCTGCCCATTTCCCTACCCACTGGATAAGCTGCAGATCCTAGTTAACCAACAGCCTTCTTTCTCCTACCCCTACCAGAATTGCTTTATGTCTTTCCCATGCATTCTTGAACTTTCCCACTATTTTTGACCCCACAGCTTCCGCAGGAAGGCTGGTCCATGGGTTCACCACCCTCACTGTGAAAAAATACTTCCTCATGTTGCCCCTGAGCCATCCTCCCTCCATCTTCAAATTGTGCCCCCTTGTTCTTGCACATCTCTTTTTCTGACAGACACTACCTTCTTTGACTTTGTTTATTCCCTTGAGGCACTTGAACATTTCTATCATGCCCCCCCCCTTTCCTCGAGGGTATACATATTAAGCTCCTTTAGTCTGTCTTCATATGGCTTCTGGTGAAAACCCTGCACCATTTTAGTTGCCCTCCTCTGGACTGCCTCCATCCTGTCTATGTCCTTGCGAAGATGGGTCTCCAGAACTGCATGCAGTACTCCAGATGGGGTCTCACGATCTTGTCTGTACAGAGTGATGACAACTTCCTGTTTTCTAAAGGTGATGCCTCTATCTATGCATCCAGTATCCCCCCATCCCTTCTTACTGCCTTCTCACATTGCTTGCCTATCTTTAGGTCATCTGATGTGACTACCCCCAGGTCCTTTTCCATTTTCATTGTTGTTAGTTCCTCCCCCCATTGTGTACTGTTCCCCTGGGTTTTTGTTTCCCAGGTGCATTACTTTGCACTTCTTTGCATTGAATCTAAGCTGCCATACTTTTGACCATTCCTCCAACCTTGCCAAGTTCCTTCTCATTCTTTCCACCCCCCCATGTGTATCAACCGTGTTGCAGAGCTTTATGTCATCTGCAAAGAGGCATACTTTTCCTTCCAGTCCTTTCGCAATGTCACTTATAAAGACATTAAAAAAGACCAGTCCCAGTACTGAACCCTGTGGTACCCCGCTAGTAATGCCCTTTTCTTCAGTGTGGACTCCGTTTACTATTACCAGGCCCCTGGTGTTCTGCAGCAGAATTTTCTGATTTCTGCAGCAGGGCTCCTTGACTTCTGCGGCAGCATTTTCTGATTTCTGTGGCATGATTTATTCTTTTCTCAGGCAGAATGTAGTCCTGTCATTGGCTAAATGTGATGTGATGTCATCGATGACATCATATGCTGAGCATAGAGGAGGGGCTTCAGGATAAATGCGGTGGGAAAGAAAGCCTGACACTATGGAAAAACAATATATTTGTATGAAAATTCACCAAAAACAATGAATTCTGTGGCACTATATATATTCTGCGGCATGATGCAAATTCTGTGGCAAATTCTGCAACTGCAGAACCGCAGAATTCCAAGGGCCTTGACTATTACCCTCTGTGTCCTGTTGTCCAGCCAATGTTTTACCCTGGCTACCACCCTGGGACCTACTCCTAGGCTGGCTAATGTGTTTATTAATCTTTTGTGTGGGACTGTGTCAAATGCCTTGCTAAAGTCTATGTAAGCCATGTCCACAGCCCCTCCCTGGTCTACTACTTTGGTCACCCAGTTAAAGAAATCTATTAGATTTGTCTGACATGACCTTCCTGCTGTGAACCCATGCTGCCTTGGGTTCTGTGCCCCACTGCCCTGTCAGTATAGTGCTGCCAGAAAGGCTGCAGGGAGAAAGTCTGCAGTTACATTACAGCCTGCTGTCAGTACAGAGCTGTCAGAATGGTTGCAGGGAGAAAGTCTGCAGTTACATTACAGCCTGCTGTCAGTACAGTGCTGGCAGAAAGGCTGCATGGAGAAAGTCTGCAGTTACATCACAGCCTGCTGTCAGTATAGTGCTAGCAGAACGGCTGCAGGGAGAAAGTCTGCAGCTACGTTACAGCCTGCTGTCAGTATAGTGTGGCAGAAAGGCTGCATGGAGAATGTCTGCATTTACATTACAGCCTGCTGTCAGTATAGTGCTGGCAGAAAGGCTGCATGGAGAAAGTCTGCATTTACATTACAGCCTGCTGTCAGTATAGTGGCAGCAGAATGGCTGCATGGAGAAAGTCTGCAGTTACGTTACAGCCTGCTGTCACCAATGCATCGGTTCCAGAAGCTACTTCTTGGGGATAGGAAAGAAAAAAGGTCTCCCTAGATGACAGAATGGAAGAAAAGGTGCAGTCACTTCTTTTTATGTTGGTTCGCATGTGTGCACCAGTCAACATATTGCAGTAGTAGCAGATTTGCAGGTGCTGTCACTATGGGCGAATGCAGGGCATGCATCAGCAGGTGCGTCCCTCATTCCCCAATAAGGCAGCTGTAGGTGCTGACACCAGCAACACGTAAACTGGCCCACAGATCTAAGAAAAGGTTTGTTGCAATGAGAGCCAAGCTTGTCATGCAGCGGCATGCCTTTCCTGGTGAAGCAGTTTAATAAACGTAGCGGCACTGACTGCCGCTGCGCACAGTGCCCCAACCCACTTCATTTGCCAATGAGGGAGCCCACTGCCCGTTGGCATAATGCCCCCTTCCATTTAAAGTGTCCAAACAGTCTTTTTTTGCCAACGGGAGGACCAATCCCCATCGGCTTCAGTCCCCCCTTCACCGTTTAGTTTGCTGATGGGGGAGCCTACTCCCCTCTGCATAATTACCCCACCATTTTTGTTGTGTGCCAAGGGGGGTGCCAAATCCCCCTCAGCTCTTGTCTCCCCCTTCGGTATGTGCTGATGGGGGTGCCCAATCCCCCGTTGGCTACAGCACCTCCCAAAAAAAACAGTCAGATGGCATGCTGGGAGCCCACCCCAGCATGCCAAATGCACCTGTGAAACAAAAACCATCCCACAATGTTTTTTTTTAAACTGTAAACCAGAAAACGGTCCCTCATTGACTCCAGTTGCCCTTCCCCAACCTGCACCCACCCTGTCTCCCCACACCCACCCTCACCCCGTACTTACCTCTGGAGAATGGCACAATGATCTTCAGTGGACCTGGAACACATCTGCACTCTTCAAAGCTGACCACAAACTGAACAAATGCTGGTAAGCTATATAATGGCATAAATAGGTTTTTTTCAACTTTGGTGCATATCTTGGGCATTTTTGGGAATTTTGGCACCACATTTTCAACATGGGGTTACTGGGATCCCTCCTCATGAGTTACTGTCATGGCATTATATGGTCTCAAAAGGTGATTTTGCGGTCACTGCGTGGAATCATGTTTTGAGACCGATTAATGAAACAACAGTGCCACTGTTCATGAGGGGGGCTCTCAGAAAACCTATGTTGCAAATTTGGTAGAAAAATTCAAACAATGGCTGTTTCATGAGCTTGTGCTGCACAGTTTCCATGCACACTCGTAACTTCATGAATTTGTAATATTTTCACTCCAGATTTTCAAAATTGGCATTTTTCCACCCCTCCTTATGAATGGTACAGCTGTCATTTTCCATTTCTTGGCCAAAATGTGTTTTCACACATCCAGTGCAGAATAGTGCAGTCGCTGTGCAAAATCAGTTTTTGGGACAGTTTGAGAAAATAACCGTGACACTGTTCATGAGCAGAGGCCCTAAAACGCCTATGTTGAAAATCTGGTGACAAAAATCCATATAATGACTGTGTTATAAGCTTGTGTTGTGCAGTTTCCACACACCCTTATAACTTCACAAATGTGCAATATTTTCATGCCAGATTTTCAACACTGGCATTTTTTCACACCTCCTTATGAACAGTATAGCTGTCATTTTTCACATCCTAACCAAAATGTGTTTTCGCACCTGTGGCACACAATAGCGTGGTCGCTGTGGGAAATCAACTTTTGGGACAGATTAACAAAATCACAGTGCCACTGTTCATGAGGGGATGTCTCAAAATGCCTATGTTGAAAATGTGGTTAAATAAATCCCAAAAATAATTGGTTTACAGACATGTGTTGCGCAGTTTCTATGCCTGCTCATGACGTCACCAATTTTTCATATTTTCACTCCAGACTTCCAACGTTGCCATTTTTTTACACCTCCTCATGAACAATACAGTTGTCATTTTTCATAACCTGCCCAAAATGTGTTTTCATGCCTGTGTCGCCAAATGGCATAGTCACTGTGCAAAACCACCTTTTGGGTGACAAACTGATAGTGCCACTCTTCATGAGGTGGGGTCACAAAAAGCCCATGTTGAAAATTTGGAGTGACAATACCAACAAATGCCAATGGCATTAGGGTTTCCAACTACAACATCCCACCCCGTAGAGACTAACAGGTGCCAGGGGTGTGACTTGGGATCATTAGTTGTAATGCTTATGCCATTCCACCCCCCACCCCTCATCCTGCAGCCAGTGACAGGCATTGAGGTGTGCCTTGGAGTGTCTGGCCCTAAAGTTCACCCCATTCTCCTATACTGCACCCATCTCAGTGTATTTCCTTATGGAATGGGGTAAGTATAAGGCCCAAAGACCCCAAAGCACACCACAACACTTGTCAGTGTCTACAGGGTAGAGTGAGGTTAAATGTCATGAGCATTATAGCTGATGACCCAAAGGCACACCACAATACCTGTCAGTCTCTGGAGGGTGGGGTTGGCATCAATTCAATGCTTCACTGCCATTCCTATTATGCATCTCTAACTCCTGCACTACCAATGCCAGCGAGACAACATTTGGCATTGACAAATGCGTGTTTAATTCCCTCTCTACTCAGGCACTAGTCCTCTTTAGAAAATATTGCAGCAGATGTAAATGGGATTTCTGTATCTCATAAAGGTGCAGCAACCAGCAAGTGTCTATTGAGAGCTTTGCTAACAGTTTACAAAAAAGTTTAGTCAGTTATTTGATTTTCTAGGATCTGTATAACAAATGTAGGTCATTGGTTCAGGGAAGAGAAAACGTTTCACACTTTCAGTCCCCTGAGCCAGCAAATGCGCTTTTCCTCCTGTCTTCTGTTCCTCCCTTCCTCTCAGCTGTTTCTCCCCTTCTGTACTATTGTATAAGCCCCCCCACCTAGCAGCATCATAGCTGAGCTTTGTTACTGTTGGTCATGGAGCAGTGAATGCCATAAAAGATTTTCCTTCAGGCAAGGGGTGTCAGAGAAAAAATCTTTCTCTACTGTATCCAATTAATCTAATTAAAAATACATCTTCTCAAACAGATTTTGTAATATCACTTGTCCACCTGCGGGGGGGGGGGGGTCTATATTATCCTAAGCAAAAAAGTCAGGTCAGAATGATGAGCAGTGTGGGAATTAAAATGTATGTGCATTTGGGTGGAGATAACAAAATACCGTATATCATGCAAACTGCTTGCTCACCAGTCTACAAGCCTTCATAAAATCTGTTTATAACCCTTCTATTTTATTCTCAGTTCTGATCCCATTACAGCAAATATTGATTTGATCAGGATCTGAAGTTAGTAGACCCCCACTCTGTATTCTCAGGTCTCTAGTAATATTTATATTTTTGAGAGATATTACTGTCCCAAGTCATCAGCTTAATCTCAGCTGCAGTGGTTCTTTCTGTCTGCAGGTTCCCTTAGCGTTAAGTGCTTTCTGCCTCTGACTAGACTGGTGAATGCTGACTGGCAACATGCTGCGGAGGTAGCAGAGAGAAAGCCCAGTACTTTTCCATAAGAGGATAAACAGTGAAGCCTGGAACAACAGTATTGTCAGAGACATCTGTTCTTAATCTTTTTCTACTCCCATGAGATTACAACTGTAACAACCATCAGGGTTGTTGTGTCATTACTGAGGGTCTTATCTAAGGACTTTTGTTTGCAGATCCAGTACACATTTCACATCTTTCTGTAAACAATACTGCACATATATATATTTTGTTCCTCAAGCAACCAGGCATAGAGAATGCCAAACAGAACATCATTGTAGGGAAGCTGATATAATGTATGGAAAAGAGGATAAAAGAAAGCAATAATTTATACTAAGTGTGTACAGTAAAAAGGAATATCAATTGCAAAAAAAAATAATATGTAGAGCATATATATATATATATATTCATTGCCAAAGAACTTTGTTAATGCATTAGTTAGGGTTACAGCGACAACAATAGGGAAATGTAATGTTAGGGATTACAACCCTAACATCCCACCTCCACCCTGGTGGCAGCAACAGGTATGGAGTGTGCCTTGGGGTTGTCAACCCTAACATTCACCCCATTCCATGAGTAAATAAACTGAGATGGGTACAGTATATGAGAATGGGGTGACATTAGGGTTGACAACCCCAAAGAACACCCCATGCTTGTTGCTGCCTGCAGGGTGGGGTGGGGTGTTAGGGTTGGAAACCCTAATGCCATATGTCCCTACTTTTGTTGCTTTAACCCTAACTAGTGCATTAACAAAGTTTTTTGCAATGAATTTTCTTACTTTTTGAGATAGTATAATCGTATCCTTATTTGCATGAAGGAGCACAGGGCACTCTAGGCCCTGTACTCCCATTCATCCATAATTTTTGAGATAGTGTAATTGTATCCTTATCTGCCTGTGGGAGCACAAGGTCCTCTGGGCCCTGTGCTGCCACCCCTTCATAGATGTATATATATATATATATATATATATGTTGCTGTGGAAACACAGGGCCCAGAAGGCCCTGCACTTCCATTTGTAGGACAACAGCAACCAAATTGTCAGCATAGCCTTCTTATTACCATACCTCCTGTACACAGTAGTGAAACTTTCCAAATCCCCAGCAAAACATTATTCTGTATCACTGCAACATCATTTCATGCCGCAGCTGCGAACAGACAGTTTTGGCAGGATTTGAAAACTGACAGCTATCACATTCATGAGATGGTGTAAAAAAATGGCTATACTGAAAATCTGGGGTCCAAATATTTAAACTTACCAAAGTTAAGAGCGAGTATAGTAACATTTCAACAGATGCACATAACTTTGACATTTTTACATATACTGACCCCAAATTTTCAACATACCCTTCTTATGGCTCTGTCTCATGAACTAGGGTGGTAATAATTCTCAAATCCTGACTGAAAAGTGATTTCACCAACCAACCATAAAATCACCTTTTGGGCTGGATTTGCTAATTGCACCAACACTGTTCATGAGGTGGGGTCTCAAAAAGGTCATGTTGAAAATTTGGTGTAAAAATATGCACAAATGGCAAAGTTATGCAACAAAGTTGAAACCCCCATTGAAATACATTGAAGCTCACTTACCTTACTTTGTCATATAGCAGTCAGCAGTTCCAGCAGCAAGATGTGGCTTAGATCGGAGAGTGGCTATTCACCCTGGACCTATTCAGGTTAGTGAGGGTGTATGGGAATGGGGGGGTGCAGGTTGATGGGTGCTGAGTGGGAGGTTGGGGGGGTCAGATTGGCGAGGGACAATTTTCTTTTTTTATAGGTTTTAAAGAAAAAAAAGACAAATAGGGACCTTTTTCTTTATTACAGAAATGATTGCGATCAGGGGGGAAGGGGTGCCAGTAGACACGAAGGAAAAATACAGCAAAGACAGGGATGGCAATCTGAGGGTGTGGGAGTGCCACTAGACCCAGAAAAATACATCATCCTTTCAGGAATGGTGATCACAGGGTGGGGGATGCCACTAGACACCAGGGAAATATTTAATCTTTATGGGGATGGTGATCAGAGGGTGGGAGGGCAACTAGACACCAGAGACATACAAAATAATAATGGTGATGGTGATTGGAGGTTGAGATGTGCCACTAGACACCAGAAAAACAGAAATTATTAATGGGGACAGTGATCAAAGGGTGGGGGGTACCACTAGACAACAGGTAAATATCAAATCCTTATGGGGACAGTGATTGGAGGATGGGCTCGCCACTAGATACTGGAGAAATATTAAATAACAATGTGGATGACAATTGGAGGGTGGGGGTACCACTAGACACCAGGGAAACTTTCAATTATTACAGAGACAGTGATTGGAGGGGTGGGAGGTGCCACTAGACACCAGGGAAATCTATAGTTATGGGATGGGGATCAGAGGGTAGAGGGTGCCACTAGACACCAGGGAAAAGTATAAGCAGCATACAATTATTCATATAGCCATTCGCAAGTGCTTACTGACCATGCTAAGAAGCTGAATTTTTAAAATTTAGTAACTTTGGAACAGCTTAATATTTTTTAACCAAACTAGCCAAAGGCACATCTGTGGGCCAAGCCCTTTTTACCATGAACATTTCACACCAAAATTCCAAATTGTCTGAGCACAAGGCAATGAAAATAAATACAGCAAGAAGCACCATTTTGTCATATGAACTGATATGAAAAGTAGCAGAAATGAGTCAAGAGTGACAAAAAAAGATTAAAACAATAAAAAGAAAGATTTGGCCATCATTTTTCCAACACTTCATTTTATTTCACACAAAATTATTTAGGCAGAACCCATTTTTAAATGATTTAGTGTCAGGGATACAGCAAACAAGAGTAACAGAGACTGACGCAGAACAGGTGTAACAGAGATTGGTGTAACACAATTTCTGAAATGGACAGTAGACTGTACAATCTAAGCACTTCCTCAATACAATTTTAAGTAGGTGAAGCATTAGAACAAATAGTATCTTAATTCCATGATTTACAATGAAAGTGCCATAACAAGAGATACATTTATAGTGTAGAGGGAACCTATAACTTAAAGCAGTTGCAAGTCTCAAGGGGAGAGAAGGGAGAGCAGCTTGGTCTTAAAAGGTTCAGCTGAGAAACAAGTCTTTAGGGAAGACAGGTAGATCATTCCACTTTCTGGGGAATCTAAAAAAGAAACAAGATTGTCCTATGGTGGTTTCCCTCCTTGGAAGCAGCAAGGAATGTTGTTTGACTAATCGAGTGGAGAAATTGTTGTCTATGGTGGTAAAGATTGATGTTAGACCAGGGGACAGAAGACCGTGCATGGCCTTGTGGCCAAGGATAAGTGTGTGATAGGCCAATTGACTGTTGAAATTGAGCCAGTTTGGTGACCTATATAGGACACAAGTATGCATCTCAGGTTTAAGGCCCAGGGCAAACTGGCATGCCCTATTAAGAAGGCTCCTGACTCTGGCTAGAATATTGTCACAGGCAGAGCTGTATACAGCAATCCCATAGTCAGTGAGACTAGTTATGAGACTCTGTGCAAGCTGCTTTCTTATTTTATTTCAGGGATGAAACTGTGTCTATACCTATACAGCAGTCCAAGTCTATGATTAGCCATTTTTATTAATAAGTCAAGGTGTGTATTGTACATCATCCCACTGCCCAGAGTCATGCCAAGGTACTTGAACATGATTACTTGTTTGAGCTGGGAGCCAGAGTTAGTGACTATGGAGAGGACAGGCAACTTGCTTAGCTTATTTCTGGTACAGAAGAGCATACATGTGGTTTTCTGTTTATTCATGACAAGGGAGTTAGCAGTGAACCAGGTCTGTATTGTGTTAAAGTCTGATTGCAGCTTATGCTGAAGGGAGGACAAGCATGAGCCATTTGTGAATAAGACTGCATCATCTGCATAGAGTAAAATGTGGGTAGATTTACAGGCAGCTGGGATGTCATTCATAAAAAGGCTGACTGGAAGGGGCCCCATAATTGACCCCTGGGGGCCCCAATTGAGACACACAAGTCTTGAGAGAGGATGCCTTGGCACTTTACTGCCTGGGTTCTTCCAGATAGGTAGCTCTTCAACCATGCAACAGGGCCATTGGAGAGTCCCAGATGAGTAAGTTTGTTGCAGAGGACAGTGTGGTTCACAAAGGTCAAATGCCTTTGTTAGGTCAATGAAGATGGAACCAGTCATCTCTGCTCTGTCCAAGACACTGTGGATTGGGTCCATGCATTCAAGTAGGGTGGTCATAGTACTATGATATTTTCAGAAAACATGCTGCTCCCTTGCTAGTAGCTCGTGTTTTGGAGAGGTATTGAGAAAGTTGGCCATTAATCATCTGCTGTAGGGTTTTGGAAAGTGGGGATAAGACTGATATTGGGTGATAGTTGTTTGTTAGGCAGGGGTCACCTCTTTTTAATACAAGGGTTACATGGGCTTTCTTCTAGATGTCGGAACTATGCCAGTCGACAGTGACAGACTCAAAATAGCCCGTAAGGGGAAGGTGATTCCCCCTTAATACCGACTTTAGCAGTTTTAAGTCAGTGTTGTCAGGACCCTGACTTATTTTGATTTTCGTCCTTTTTAGATACCCATAAACTTCAGACCAAGTTAATCTTTTAAAGTAGAAAGGCAGTCTGTTGAGAAGAACTGGAGTGTCTTCAAACAAATCACGCTGGGGCCCTAGGACCAGTTTATAAGCTAAGAGATCACTGAAGGCGGTGCTGAAAGTGTCTGCTATGTTTTGATCCTGAATAAGTGTGATGCCATCCTGCATGATAGAAAAGAGAAGTGCTTGTCTAGGTTGTCCTATGATTTTGTTAATTGCCAACCATATGTTTTTAGGGGTGCTGTTGGTGGGTTTTGTGGAATTTGGCCTTAGCTGCTTTGATGTGAGACTTCACAAGGTTGCACAATTCCTTGTATTTGGTTAAATGAGTAGCAAGTCCATGATTTCTATCGGGGGCCCAAGCTCTGTCCCTCTGCCTTGATAAGGATTTGATTTTAGGGGTGTACCAAGGTTGGGAATTCCCTTTTATGAGTGTGGTTTTCAGGGGGGCAATGATGTTGCAGACCTTATTAAATTAGAGGATGAAATATTCCAAGGCTAAATTCACATCCCGAATTACCATCAGAAAGGGCCAGTCTATCAGACTGAGCAGGGTTGGGAGAAGAGGGAGCTTATTGGGGTGAAAAGCATGTGCTTTGGTGGTGAGAGGTTCACTTTTGATCACCTTAGTGGACCATTTGCAGATGACTGGAGAGTAGTCACTGAGCACATCAGGTAGGACAGCACATGATAGTACCCTATCTGGGTGGCTGACAAGAATCCAATCAAGAAGGGTTGCAGTATCAGTTTTGTAATTGGTCCTGGTAGGTGAGGTAATGATTTGGGTAAGGAATACATCAGATACTTTGACTGTAAGATCATAGTTATTGCTTGCCAACCAGTTGATGTTGAAGTCCCCAAGCAATATTTTTTATGTTGTGGATTAAGATTTGCCACAGTTTTGATGAAGCTATCAAAACTATCCCTAGCAATCTTCGGTGGCAAGTAAGCAACTAAGCGGCTTAGGTTTTTTTCACCATGGGGGCCAAGCCTCAGGTTGGCAGCTAGGAGTTCACATCCAACAGGATCAGGGGAAAGGGGAAGTCTACTGGGCCTAAGGTAAGGTTTTATGTATAGGAGGCAGAGATCACCCCTTTTATTTTCTCTATCCAGTCAGAGTGTCATGTAGCCATCTATGTGCAACAAAGAATCAGTGCAAACTTGGCATCTATCAGCTAGAGTTTAAACTCATCAAATTTTGGCAAGAGACTGCCGATATTCACATGAGCCACCTCCAAGTAGCCTCTGAAAGTGGTTTGTGGGGTGACCAGCCAGGATTTGTGTGTACATTGCCTCCAATAATTGTTAGGAGGAGGAGGATCACCTGCCTTAAAGCAAGGTGTATTCTGAAAGAATTAGGACTAGTATGTCTCCTGGTAAAGAAGGCCTTGCTCTTGACAAAATAAGTTCACTGGATGTAGTTTATAACGATGGCACCAGCCTGTCCATCAAACTTTATCACAAGTAGTATAACCTTTCTCCTCAAGCAGTTGAGTGTTAGTGGTTGGCTGGTGTCATAAGCTGGAATTGTGGTACAGTGGATACAGGAGGCCTCAACAAACCAGGAGAAAAGGGGGTGTCCAGGGTTAGTTGCAGGGAGTCTCACAATGAGATCAGAAGCAGAAAACAGAGCCAATAATCCTATAAGTAAAGACAGGATTTTTGAGAAGGCCAAACTAGCCATAGGATAGGGCAGAGTGGCTGACTGGATATTCAGGATGGTAACAAGTGAGGCAAAGAGAGTTAAACTCAGGGAGGAACAAAGTGAGGTGCAGTAGGAGGTGTGGGAAGAGAGAACTTGGTCTGGTCCAAAAACAGGGGGGAGAAAATAGGCTGGTTGGTTCAGTAGCACATCCTAAAAGATGTACAACCCTGGGTGGGCAGGCAGTGGGGTGGGTGGGAGGAAGTACTGTGTGGCACTGCAGAGTGGCGCCGCAAGCCAGCATGTCCTTTGTTCAGGTGTACCTGCGGTTGATGATGTCTTGGGAGTGTGAGGGTGATCCAAGCCCTTACAACCCTTCATGGAATCCTGCAGTGCCCTGAGAGAGTAGTGGCTGTGGAAAAATATATAAAAAGGCTTTTAGTGACTGTAATATGATTACAGCTGGGAGGACAGGCTAACCCACACAAAAGGTATGCAAATCTGCAGACAGGGCTCTGATGGGGGAGAGGGAGATTGGACAGAGATAAACAAGAAAAAATGGTAAAAAATAGAGGCACAATAAAGCTATAGAACAATAAAAGTACCCCAATGTTGCAACAGAGCACACAGTAATCAATCAAATTTGGCTGTGGACATAAACAATCAAAAGAGATTGGCACAGTGTCCTTGATAGATAGATAGATAGATAGATAGATAGATAGATAGATAGATAGATAGATAGATAGGTAGGTAGGTAGGTAGGTAGACAGACAGACAGACAGACAGACAGACAGATAGACAGATAGATAGATTGTGTCCTTAAGGTAAAATTGTAACAGACTCCAAGTCAGCATGTTCCCTGTTCAGGTATACCTGTGGTCAGTGATGTGCAGGGAGCTGGGAGGGCCACCAGAGCCCTCACAACCCTTCAGGGAATCATGCAGTGTCCAGAGAGAGAGTAGCATCTGTGGTCAGTGATGTCCTGGGAGCATGGAGGGTAGCCAGAGCCCTCATAACCCTTTGAGGAATCCTGCAGAGTCCCAAGAGAGAGTAGCTGCTGTGGTCAGTGATGTCCTAGGAGTAGGGAGGGTGGCTGGAGCCCTCACAATCCTTTGGGGAATCCTGCAGTGTCCCAAGAGAGATTAGCAGCAGCAATTGGTGATGTCCTGGGAGCAGAATCCACCTTATGGGGTCCCAATAAGCAACAAAAATCTGTCTGCAACTCCATTTGTTTATTTATTAATTATAATTTGCAGTTCACAACTGAGTTTATCATTATTATAATCATTTGGTCACTTCATTTGTCTTAACAAATAAGAAACACATTAGTATCATAAAGATAGAATGACAATATATTTTTAGCACCACATACAAGTAGTATCATTCCTAATATGTTCTAGGTATCTACAATTTTATAGATAAGAAAGAAGGGGGGCTTTGATCAATACTTTAATCAATATTAAATATTAAATGTTGTTCGATAGAACTTATACCACATTAAGTACCTAGATGTTCTCAAAATTCAGTCGATTTAATATATAAAGAAAATAGTGTCCATAAGTTATTGCATGTTTTCAGCTGCTTGTTGAAACAGTAATGAGTTTTCTCTAATTGATGACTGAATATCATACTATTAATCCAAAGTCTATGGTCAGGAGGAGCTTTATATTTCCATAGCATTAAAATATTTTTAAAAGCTAGTAAAATACTGATTCTGATGAATTTCTGTCTTGTCCCATTATTCAGAGACAGTGGGTCCCCACTGTATAACAACATCCAAGCTGGATCCTTATTCAGTTGAACCCCCTCTATCTGAGAGATAGTGGCCAATATTAAATTCCACCACCAATTTAGTGCTAGGCATGTGAGTAACATGTGCTCCAGCTTACCTACTGTATGTCTCCACACCCTCTAGGTCATTTATTAGTTAGCTGCGCATTAAAGAGATTTAATCTATGGGGGTTATAATATACCCTGTGTAGAATATTGAAATACATTCATTGCAGTCTGGTAGATTTTATACCCACATTCTTAACATTGATTATTTGTAGCCATTGGCCCAGATATTCAAACTGCTCCCAAAATGTGTGCAACAGCAGGAGCAAGCACAATTCAATTGCGCATATGCTCAACAGACGCGATATTCAAGCATGGAGCAGAACAAATTGCGCAAGCAGCCAACATCTGAATATCGCACAAACTGCGCTATAGTGCAACCAGGAAGGGGAAGCTGAGCAGAAAGGTTGCACCATAGCGCAACAAGGGCAACACAGCTGAGCAGTCCAGAGGTGCCATAGCGAAAGCAGAGCCCCCCCCAGCAGAGCAATGGAACTGCACAACCAGGGAGGCAGGCTGGGGCCCACCGCCAGCCATGCCACACATGGGCACAGGAACACACTGCAGAACCAACAAGACACCTGCACACCCCAAGCACAGCATCACTGGGGGTGGGACGGATGATCTACTAGCCCATGGGGACAAGCCAACAAAGCACAGCAGGGCCATGATGCCCCAGCGCAACCACTGGCAGGCTGAGACTGCCACACACAGGGGGTTGACAACCACAGTGCACATCAGCCTCCCGTATGCACAGCACACCCTGCACCGTGACCCCAAGACACCACCCATGTGCAGTGACTGGCACTGCAGGAAACACCATGCATCCCCGCACACGTCAACCCCGTGTAGCAGAGAAGCATACAAGCCAGACTCACCCTGTGCACCCAGCAGTGGGTGGCAGCAGATGGCAAGACCAACAGAAAGTCACTGCCACACTGGAGACACCTCCCCATGCACACACACGTGCGCGCGCACACACACACACACACACATACCCAGGACCATACCACTCCAGATGGCATGCACACCACTGCAACTGAACAACCATAGCCAGCTGCAAATCAGAAACCAACACAGTATTCATATCAAAATATAAATGTATTAGAAAAATGTAAATTACAAAATCAACAGCAACATAACTATTTACAAGAGGGGGGGTAGGGGTACAAGGTAGGGGTAGGCAAGGGGTAGGGATGAACAACTTGGAGAGGGAAGGCAGGTGGGAGGGATGGGTGAAGTGGGAAGGGGAATCTGGCCTAAGGTCTAGCAGGCTGGTCCTCTTCCGCCTGGTGCCGTCGTGTCTGTCCGTGCCTCCTCCGGAGGCCATGGCGCTGGATGTTGGTGAGGATGGTCCTGTTGTCCATGGACACCTGGGTGAGCTGCTGCAGTGCCCGCTCTATCCTCCAGAGCACAATGAGGCCTAGGAAAATGGGAACACAGTCAATGGCTGTGACTGACCATAACCCTGAACACCACCCAACCTGCAAGCCATATAGCCCAATGTCCCGCACCTGTGATGGTATGCACCCACCCACAGTGAACATGCACATGGCCAGCCCAACCAGGCGGCACCAGCTATGTGCACCACTGCACACACTGCCCATGTCCATCACAGCACAAACAAGGCTGTCAAGTGACATGGCAATGTGGTGCGATGCCAGTTCCACAGCCAAGTGCCAGTGCACGCATGGACCACCAGTGGCGACACACAGGCGTGCAGTGACACTGGACAGTGATGAATGTCGCCTGTGTCATGCATGGTTGTGTTGTGCATGGCTGGTGGTCATGCCCACCCCTCCAGCATGCAATAGCATCCATGATGTAATGATACTCACACTGTGCAGCAGCTGTGGCTGCTGCTGCTGCTGTGGCCCACCCGCAGCACCACCGATCACCACCGGGCCCTGCCACGGCCTCCCTCACCCGTGACTGCATCCTCTCTGCCCGCCTGTGGAGACAAATGTTGAGGAAAAATCAGTGTGACTCCAAAGCAGACTGCCCCTGCCCAGTGAGAGTGCCTGCCCACACAGCCAGACCCATGCATCTCACACCTGCACACAACGACACAGCCAACCATGTCAGAGCCATCGCCCATGCACAGCCACCAAAACACACTCACACCCCTACAGAGAATACAGGTGCATAGATGGTACACCCACCTGGCCTAGGCACCACGGCCCTCCTGGCACGTGACCGTAGCCGCTCATGCAGGTCAGGTTCCCTCCTGAGGTCACTGTACCTGTGCCAGCACTGCTCAGCAGACCGCGCCGAGTGACTCCCACCAGGTCATTGGCCACTTGCAGCCAGACCTGGGTTCTAGCCATGGTGAGGGCTCCTCACCGCTACAGTGCCCATAGTGGGGCTCTACGAGCCACCAGGTTGGCCACCCCCACCAGGCTCCATTGCACTACCCTCCTGCATGCCATGCTTCCAAGTTTGCAGCAGGCAATATGGCGCCCATGGCCATATTACCGTGGAAATGTTGCGCAATAGACCACCATAGGTTCCAATCGCGCTGTTCGTACAGCGCCGTCGGTCCACATAGCGCTGTCACCAGACAGCGCAATAGGGCTGTACACATGGCAGCCGAACAGCTCCAGGGGGCAAAGGTTGGACACCAGGTCAGGGGTCTATGACACAAGGCCACGCACAGCGCCATCTGACGTCTACGCATCCTGCGCGACCGACCACCTGCGTGACAGTGCCACAGTGGACTATTGCGCAATAGTGCCACAGTGCCATATAGTGCCCAGTGCTGTAGCGCCACTGGCACAATAGTGGCCATGGCCTGAATTGCCGATTGCACACAGCACGTCATCAGTGCGGCAGACGCCTGCGTAAGCTACCTGGGCATGCGCAATGCAGTGTACCGCACAGTCACAGATCTGCGCTATTGGCTCAGCCGGCTCAACTGTATTGCGAAAAGCGCAATGGCGCGATATTCAGCCGACACATGTAAATCATCTGATCAGCCATTCAAAGGCGCAGTGGCGCGATTTGCATCTCATTACAGTTGCTTCACTCCTCATTTGCATGCACTGCGCTATAAAAGTGTGACAGTGGGCTGCGCTGGCCAGATTCGGTTACTGCAGGTGAGATGTGAGTTGCATGCTGTGGGATGTTCTGGACAATGGGCATGGGATAACACTGTAGACTGCACAGTGACAGGTGTCCACTTCCACCCATACAGAATGCCATGACCGAGCAGAGCCAAGGTGAGGGTGAGGATGATGGGCGAAGGAGGAGGAGGCCCAACTTCACCACGGCAGAGACTGAGGCCCTCTTCCAGGCCTACCTGGAGGAGGAGGCACCACTGAGTGGATGGCGGGGCACCCCTCAGGCCCATGTGGCTGCACGGGAGGGGGTAGCCTGGGCAGTGAACCTGCACGGAAGCCACCAGCGCTCCGTGCAGGAATGCAAAAAGAAGATTGGGACAGATCACAGGAGGGTGAAGGAGAAGGTGGCAGCCCTCAGGGCGGCACGTGCTGGCACTGGCGGCAGCCAGCCAGCGGTGGTGGAGCTGACCCCGGCTGAGGACCGACTGGCTGCATCAATGCAGTGCAGTGCTATTGAGGGCGTACCAGGAGGTGGATTCCAGACAGGTGGAAGCCCATCACTGCACGGTATGACATGGTGGTGGTGTTGAGGGGGGGAAGGTTGTTCACATGCACTCACATGTCCTCTCTTTCTGTTACAGATCCTCTTCATCTTCAGGGGATGGTGGTGGTGGGTCCAGGCAGTGAAGATGACCTGCTGGACATGGAGGAGGGTCCATCCACCTCTGTCACCAGCCAGCATGCACTGCACCAGCATGCACGCTGGGCTGCCAACTCTGGTGTCGGTGATTCGGGTGTGGGGGGTGCACAGCCTGTGTCTCAGCAGTCTGGCATGCAAGCATGCCAGCACGCTGTGACTGTGGCTGTAGCTCGTACCTGCACCATTGATGATGCAAGGACTGCAATGTGCAGTGACATGTGTGTGCCCCATGACGGACACACAGCAGGCCAGCACGTGCCCCTGGGCCTTGCTGGTCCTGACTTGTGTGCCAGCATGTCGGCACAGTCCCAGGCTGTGCCTGTCAGTACCGGTGGGGCAGCACCGATGGCTGTGCAGGTGTCTGGCACTGTTGTGGCCACAGCGGTGGAACGAGTGGTCCCTGGGGCACAGCGGTTGGAGGGGCAGCAGCAGCAGTCACCCACCAGGTCTGGGGGTGCAGTGTCCAGCAGTGGCACATGCCCGCCGCCCTTTGATACGCCCATTCCTGGTCCTGGCGAACAGTGCCCACCCTCAAGGGGTGTTGTGCATCAGGACCTGCCACACCCTGGTGGACAGGATGCCGTTGTGGCAGAGTACCCATTGACGAGCACACCCGCCTGCTGCGAATCAGAACAGCAGCAAGGCGGGGTTGCAACGCCTCTGTGGAGGAACTATGTGCGGCTGTGGAGCGCACAGCTGGGGAGTGTCTCTGGACGTGCAGAGATGGTCCGTATGCGGATGGATGTGACCGCTGCCATTGACAGGCAGACCCAGGCATTGGTCGCTGTCGTGGCTGCATGGAGCACCGCCGCAGGTGCTCCTGTACAGCAGCACCCACACGTACGCCTCCACTCCCCATTCCCGGCATCGTGTGACCCCAGGCCTGTCGACGCCGGGTTCTGCTGTGGGCATCCCAAGCACCCCTGGTGCAGGTATGTTTGGCATCCTACAGACCCCAGTGCAAACAAGGTCACGATCGTGCAGTGGGACCCCTGGTGGTCCATCGGTGCCACCCCATGTGGCCCCTGCTCAGCCTGCCAGTGCTGTTGGGTCACGGCGGGGCCACCCACGCATCCACGGTGGGCGTGGAATGGTGCAACATGACTGACCTGTATCCCAGTGCGGGCCCTGTCTGCTGCTGCCCTGTGTGCACTGTGCGTCATGGTGGGCAGTGCACTGGTGGGTGCCCTGCCCATCACGCCGATATACGGACCACCTGCACACCATCCGGACTGCTGTCCACAGGTGCGTGCATGATGATGCCCGTATTGTACTGTACACCAAGGTGCAAGGAAGCTCCAGCATCTGACACACGTGCTTGGACAGTACAGGTGGTGGGTGTGGTCTGTGGATCTGTGTGTTTGCCATGTCTGTTCCTGCTCTGCTGTACCTGCCCATGTTTAGTTTGAGGACGTGGTGTCCGCGTTCGTACTACTGGGGTGTTTGTGCCTTCCACCCTCGCGCCATCAGCACCCCTGGTGTGTTACTCTGTGTGCCTGTGGGTTGCACCAGGACAGTGTTGTTTGCACATGGCCCCTTGACTTACCTGTGTTGTGCATAATGCTCCTCCGTGATGGTGTCCCAGTGCAACTGGGCCTGCCGGATCAGTCGGGGGTTCCGCCGTCCAAGGGGGAGCTGCACATCACCATCAACACTGGCACCACTGGCGTCCCCATCGCTGTCCCCCTCTTCAACCAGTATGACTATCCCACAGTCACTGGCCATGTTGTGCAGGATACAACAGGCCAGGAATATCCCACAAGCCTTTGAGAGGCTGTACTGTAGGGCACCGCCGGAGGTGTCTAGGCATCGGAAGCATGCCTTGAGCATCCCAAACACCTGCTCAATGATGTGGGCTGTGGCTGCATGTGCCCCATTATAGCTAAGCTGCGATGGGGCGCGGGGTGCCGGGTACGCGTGAGCAGCCAGGGATGGAGGGGTATCCCGCTGTCACCTGTGTGGAGATAGTGGAGATCAGTCTCATGTTCAGGTCCATATTGCCCATATCCCTGTGTGCCACTACCATGGCACCTGTGGCATTCCCACCCTTGCCCCGAGTTTGCATTCCCTACATGCGTACTCACCCACTAGATGGCCTGTGGGGATGTCCCCACTCTCAAATCGATGGCACAGTGCGGACTGATGCCATATGAAGGCATCATGTGCTCCACCAGGGTGTGTGGCACAGACGTTGATTATACGCCCAATGGCATCACACACCACCTGGCAGTTGACACTGGGGAAGCCCTTCCGATTCATATAGGTGGCCCCATCGGGGCTAGGTGGCATGCGAATGGCCACATGGGTGCAGTCTATGGCCCCTAGCACACCAGGCATACATGCTACCCTGTGGAATGCCTGCATGTTTGCTGTACGCCTGCCATGGTGCTGGGAAATGGATGTGCTCCACAGCATGTGGCAGCAGTGCGCTGAGGAATTGGGTGAGGATGCGTGACGTGGCCGACTGTGTGATGCCTGTGGTGTCCCCTGCTGGCCTCTGGAAGGTGCCGTGGCAGCAGGCACATGCAGGCTGTCACCTTGGTCTCCACTGACAGAGCATGGCTCCGTCGTGAGGGTGCCTGCATCACATCACTGCACAGCTCACAGAGCCGCCTCAGTATTGCCCTGTTCAGGCGGTACCAGCCCACGATCTCTACATCTGTGTACAACTCAAAGCTGATGCGGGCATGGTGCTGCTTGTTGGGGGTGTACCGCCGAGGGGCCCCTCCACGGCCACGTCCCCCTGCACCTTGCATTCTCACCCCCCTCATTACAGCTTCCATGTGGAAGCTGGCACTGTCCATCTCCCTGGCTTGTGCCCCCGGCTGATGTTGCTCTGTTACCCCGCTGTCCTGACTGCTACTTCCACTGCACCGGCACCCCGCTGACCTCTGCAGCCTATGGCCCACTGCTTCCCTTGCTTGCCCTGGCCTGTCACTGTTTGTCTTTCTCTCTCTCTTCCCACTTGGCATCCCTGGTGTTCTTGCGCTTCCTGAGCCTTTTATTTGGCTCATTTCGCTGAAACAACTTCCAGCTGGTCCACTGTTGCGCATTAGCAAGTCTTTGGATATCGCATTGCGCTCTTTATGCATGGATCCACCCCCTTCGGTTGCGCATGCCGTCATTTGCATTGCGCTGTTGCTCTGCATGTTTTCGGTGGCGCAACTGCCTCCTGCTGAATATCGCAGAATGGCGCACTTTTGGACTTGCGTAGGCGCAACCCTATTGCGCATGGCGCAAACCTTTTGAATATCCCACCCATTGTTTATTATTGAAATTTATATGCAATTTAGTTTCCCATTTCTTTTTAAGGATTGTGAGTTTATAATTGGTATTTTGCAGCAAGATTTTATATAAATTTGTTACTAGTTTCTTTCCCAGTAGGGAAATAACTATTCTATTAACTTCATCAAATTGGGATTTCTCTATTGCTACCATACTTTTTAAGATAAAGTGGTGTAATTGTAGGTAACCTTAACAATGTTTATAAGATAGAGTGCATTTTTCCTTTAATTGATTAAATTCCATTATTTGATTTAACTCCATAAAATGACCAATTTCTCTGAGCCCATTGGTGTACCATATTTTATAAACCTTATCCTTCAAAGATGGAATAAAAAATCCATTTAGATAAATGGGTGACGGACGGGTACAAATGTTGTTCATCTTGAGTATTTTGCTAGCCAAGTCCCGGATTCTGCATAGAGTTTTTTATGGGTAATGTGGCAGTATCAAACTGGGGTCTTTGTGGGCCACATAAAATCCAATCTTTTAAGTTGATGTAGAAAGTCTCCATTGTTTCTAGTTCCACTACTGGGCCTGTTTCATCATTTTTGTAAATATGATGCAGGAAAGACAAATTATCCACATAATGGTATAATTTAAAGTTCAGTAGTGCCAGGCCCCCCTTCTTTCTTAGTCAGATACAATTTCTCTATTTTTAGGCAGGGGTGCTTCCCTTTCCACAAGAATCTTTTTAATGTGGTATCAAGCTTTTTGAAAACTGACTCGGGAATCATAATGGGGATATTTTCTAATAGGGATAAAAATCTAGGTAGAAGGTTATATTTGATTACATTAAATCTCCCAATTAACATAATGGGAAGAGATTCCCAGTGTTTTAGCTCTTCTTGAACTTTATTTAATAATGGTACAAAATTATTTTCATACAGTGTCATTAGATCCTGGTCTAGATTGACCCCGAGATAGTTAAATTGTTTAACCCTTTTAATTTTGCATCCAAGGGGAGGTACAATGGGATCAGAATGATTATATGATTCTAGAAGTTCAGTTTTCTCACAGTCAATCTTATATCCTGAGATCATACCAAATTCTGATGTGATATTATTGATATAGAGGAGATTTTTATTCATATTATCAGTATATAAAAGAGTGTCATCCATGTATAGGCTGATCCAATGTTCAGTCTTCCCTATTTTAATCCCAGTTATGTGTTTACTATTTCTAATCATAATTGTTAATGGTTCTAATGCTATGGCACATGTCAGTGGGGACAGGAAATATCCCTGTTGAGTCTCTCGCTGGACACGGACCTCATCCGAGATATTTTTGTTAGTTAAAATCCTTGCCAGCAGGTCGGAATGTAGGATTCCTATTCAGGTTCTGAATTTTGTGCTGAAACCAAATTTAATTAACACAGCTTTAAGATAGCCCTGTTCAAGCCTGTTGAAGGCCTTTTCCATGTCTATTGACCTGAGAGAGATCTTAATTTTTTAATTTGTCAATTATAGTAATGGTTTGGTGGTGATTGGTTTTAATCATTCTGACCTTAATGAACCCATTCTGATCCCTGTGGATTGGCTTTGGCAGAATCCCATCTAACCTGGTGGCAAGGACCTTTGCCAGTATTTTTACATCAGTATTAATTAATGGGATAGGTCTGTATGATCCGGGTAATAAAAGATTTTTGTCTTTTTTTATATATATAGTAGAATCCTGGCTTCTTTAAAAGACTGAGGAACAATTTTTCTTTCAAATACAGATGTGTCAAGCCAGGATGAAACACAGAAATGCTGCAGAATATCACAGAATATTACAATTTACTGAAGGAGCCATTGTAAGTCAATGGCAACTAAGCCCTTTTGTCATGCAGGATTTTGTGACCTATCATTACTGCAAGTTATTGCCCTTCATCTTTGCTGACACATCTGTATCTTGTCAAAGACTAATTTTATGCTTAGAGTTTAGAATTTAGAGAATTTAGAGTTAATGCATATTATTTATAGAAATCAATCGGAATTCCATCAGGTCCAGGGGCTTTTGAAGAAGCTAAATTTTTAATAACCTCAATAATTTCTTGTATGTTGATACCCATCTCCACTGAGGCATTCTGAGCAGTGTTAATCTTAGGAGTTATTAATTTATTTAGATATGCATTCATTTGTTGATTCATATCAAAGTACTCTGATGTATATAACTTTCTACAATATTCTTTGAAAGTGTTATTAATTTCCAAAGGATCATTTATTAGTTGACTCTCTTGTGAAAGAATGGCTGAGATGTTATTTTGCTTTGATCCTTTTTTAACTGCCAAGTAAGAATTTTGTTGGATTTTTCTCCCATTGCATAATACCTCCTTTTTGTGTAGAGGAGTTGGCACTCAGCTACTTCCATTGATAGTTTGTTGTATTCATTTTTATATTCCAATAATTGCTGCAAATGTCTAGGGTCTGATGTTTGGCAATGTAGACCTTCGGATTGAGCAATTAAGGTCTCCAATTCTTTCATTTTTTTATTTTAATTTTTTTTCCCACTTAGCTCTAAAAGCTATAGTAGTCCCTCTGCCAACAGCCTTAAAGGCTTCCTATATTGTTAACCAGGAGGTGTCTCCAGGTGTGTTATGTAAAAAAAATGTCATTATCTGATTGCATTTTCCTTATAAAATTTATGTCCTTTAAAAGTATAGGATCAAATTTAAACATTGGGTGTGAAGAATCATGAGAAATCCGAACTTCCATACTCAGTGGAGCATGGTCAGAGATAATATTTTTATATTCCACCCTCTCAATCTTATATGTGATAGACTCAGAAATAAGATAATAATCAATTCTTGAATAGTTTTGGTGAACTGGTGAAAAAAATGAGTATTGCCTAATCAGCAGGTTTCTACTTCTCCATATGTCCACCATGTTATACTCTTAACAGAATTGTGTTACCTTAACTGCAGCAGAAGATGGTTTATCAGTTCTGACTGTATAGTTATCTAAATCTGGATCCAATACTAAGTTTAAGTTACCTCCCATTATATAATGGAGTTTGGAAAGTAGATAGTTTGAAAAATAGTTCATTGTAGAACCCGGGAGAATTCTTGTTGGGACCATATATGTTTGCGATTGTGTATTTTATGTCCCTAAAATTTATTTCAGCATTTGTATATCTCCCATTCTTATCCACCAAAGGTTTGCCAAATGTGATTCCTGAGTCTCTCTTCAAAAAGATGGTGCCCCCCCCCCGGCATTGTTTCTATAAAAGGCATGAACTCCAAAACCCCACTTTCAGCAATAAAAATTAAATAATTCATTGCTAAATTGAGCTTCTTGCAATAATATACATTTCATATGATTTTTATCCAAATAGTAAAATACTTTTCTAGCTTTGATATGATCATCGAGCCCCTTAACATTCCATGTCATAAATGTAATCAAATTATCCATTAGTCATTAGGGAAAAACAATCTTATTATTGTATGGCTGCTTAAACCTTAAATATCTTTTTGCCACATATTGATAAACCCAAGTACCTTCTGTGTTCTCTATTCCTATACCATGACCACTTGTCAAAACTTGATATGATCATAACTATAACCTCATAATCATATATAAGAATTGCCATAGAGAAGCCAAAAAGACCCCCACCCCCTTCCATATAGTGCAGTATAGGATTAAGACATTTTAATTGATTAATCCAGGGTCTATGTTGCTTATCACATCACCCCCACCCCCTTACCTGAGAGGACACCTTCCCTATAATAATTAATTTAGAATACAATGCACAGTATTTTGGTTGTGTGCTTCTTGTATTCCAGTCTGTTGTGTCAATTGTTACGGCAGTCACTGGTTGGCTGTTCTGAGTACATCCAAGCAAGCCACCCTTTACAAATTGAATTTCTGGTCTTGTTTAATATAGAAGAGGGAGAAGACCATATTATATTATGAAGTTCCCCATTAATCATATCTTGTATTTGTCCCCCATTATCAAAATCTACCCTTTTATCTCTCCGTTTTTAAAAGTCAGCCCATTCCTCCTGCCTCCTCCTCCCCCCAACTCTCCCCATCTTTAATAATCATCTGACATTTGCTAAATAAGGCACAAAAGACAAAAAAAAAAAAAGAAAAAAGGGAAAGATTTTAGGTATTTCTTCAGTTTAGTTTATATTCTGGTCTTATAAGTAATCCAAAGCTCCATTTCATCCCATGTTGCTTATGCCGTGGTTCTTAGTTCGGGAGGGGGGTACCAATGCTTATAATAAATGAAGAGGAGGTCGTGGTGTCAAAAACAGTGGGGGAATTCAAGAATGCATGGGACAGACATAAGGCAATTCTTGTGGCTGGTAGGAAGAAATAGGCTGTTGGTTAACTAGGATCTGCACCTTACCCAGTAGGTAGGGAAATGGGCAGACTTGGTGGGGCAAGTGGTCCTTATCTGCCATCAAAGTCTATGTTTCTGTGTTTCTAAGATCTTTGTCTTCCATTTTCATCTAGGCTCAGAAGCAGTTCTTCAGCCTTCCTAGTGTCATCAAAAATGTGGTTTCTACCTCTGTAGTAGAATCTGATTTTAGCTGGATGTAGCAGCGTGAATCTGATGCCTTTTTGTTTTAATAATGTTCGGACATTATCGGAGGCCCTTCAAGATTGCACAGTAGTGGCACAAAAGTCCAGGTACACCAAGAATTTTATTCCATCTGCTAGTAATCCCTTATTCATTCATGCATGTTTCAAAATTAATTCTCTGTCCGTATAGTTATGGGGTTTTAAGTATACTAGTCTTGGCTTTCTTGAATACTGATCTTCAATATTCCCCCCCCCCCCACTGTGTGCTCTAGCCCATATAATTCCATCTTATGGGTACTTTTTATTAAGTGCAGTGGTTATCAATATTTCAAAAAAGGAAATTGTGTCAGCATTCCCCTCAACACATTCTGCCGCCTGGATCAGTCTTCAAGCTCGTTAATTTTAGTTTGCAGCTCCTTTATGATTTTAGCTTGATCATTAACTTTGGTGTTAAGAGGGTTCAATTTATCCTCTAAGTCACTTGACTCATTGTTCAACTGTCTCAGTTCTTATATTCAATTGCTGTAACTTATCATTAACTTCCGATAAAGAGTTTGTAATGTTATTGAGAGTAGAAGACATTTTTGCATACCCATCCTGTATGTCTTTTTTTATTTCATTTTTCAATTGGACAAACATAGCCATGCCAACCTCTAAGTTTTGATTTGTTTTTACACTACTTGTGGGGCTAAGTGAGTGATTATCTTCCCCTGCCACTACTGAATTATCGGTTTGCATGGGAAGTGGGGAATTCAAATTATCATCCTCTTCATTAGAATTCAGCCTCTGTCATAGTCCCTTGAAGTTTTCTCCATTATGGTCGGAAGATTTAAGTACACTTAGTATAGCAATATTAGATTTATCTGGTATATGCTCAGAGTTAGACAACTACATTTTACTTGCCTTCGTTTACTTAGTTTAGCAGGCTGAGGTCAGGCACTCCTTATTCGAATGCATTTCTTCATCCTTGTTGACAGTAGTATACAAGAGCTCCTCCATTTTGGCTTTTTGATTCAGGTAAGGGTATATGGTGTCAACAGAGTCCTGTTCAAATTCTGGTTCTTGTTCCATGACTGGTCCCATTGAAGTTGATAGCTCAGCATCGTTAGGTAGTTCAGGGACAAGTGAGAGCAGGGGTTTGAGTTGAAATGCACCAAAATTCAGTTTCTGTTGCTGAAGTCAGGTTCTTGGAGTGAGGTCAGCTGTCTGGCACTTTTGAACCTTAGTGAGATCAACTTTTTCTTTATTCTGTTTATCAGTTTTACTTCTCTTGCCCCCTTTCTTATCGGTGTCAGTATCCAGTCTGTTGGCCAGTTCTGAAGAACGCCGTATGGCCTTTGAAATTTCTCCCAATAATTGCTCAGAAATAGTCAACATTCTTGCAATATATAGGTGATTGCATTATTGAGGAAAAAAGTTGCAGGGGTAGCCAACGTCCAAAAAATCAAGAGAAGAAGCCTCAACTTATTGTGATCTAGAGTTAGTATTTGCCGTATTGGTCCTTGTAAGAACAGATCCAGAAGCAAATTATTTGATACCTTTTAATGGACCATCCTAGATGTAACAACAAGAACAAAGTGCTCTAGCTTTTGGACCAACAAGTCCTTCATCAGACGTGTAATGACAGTTATTTAGAAAAAATAATACTTTTAACACCCAGATCATGCAGAAAAAAACCCAGAAAAAATACCCATTGGTTTAAAATACTCATTAAAAAAACAGAAGATGATGTCGAAGAAGCCTAACAGTACCATGTCACCTTCAGCTGGGAGAGTCTCAGGGTCAAAGGTGCTTAGTGCAGAAGACATGCAAAGAGCTCTACTGCATATGAATTAAACTGATATATGAGATAACAACTACTTGAGCAGATGGCTCTTAAATCAAATTATGAGTGTCCCAATGTGTATAAGAATGCAATTAATGAAAAACAACCCCCACCCAGATTAAAGACATACTAAAATTGTCTTAGGACTACAAGAAGCATCTATATATATATAACATGGAAACATAGAAACATAGAAGTTGATGGCAGATAAGGACCGCAAGGCCCATCCAGTCTGCCCATTTCTTTTTCTACCTTATAAATGTGCCATCGGCCTTTGCTCTGTCAGTGACCTATCTATTCATAGTCATTTGTATTGAACCCTTATGCCTATCCCATGCCTGTTTGAAGCCCTGCACTGTATTCATAGCTACCACTTCTTGTGGTAAGCCATTCCATGCATCTACCACCCTTTCTGTGAAAAGAATTTCTCACATCTCCTTAATCGGCCTCCCTCTAATCTCATGCTGTGTCCTCTTGTCCTGCTATTTTTCTTATATTTAAACATGTTAGACTCTTTCACCTTGTTTATGCCCTTAAGGTGTTTAAATGTCTCGATCATATCACCTCTCTCCTCCTTTGCTCAAGGAATACATATTAAGCTCCGTTAATCTGTCCTCATATGTCTTCTGATGCAGTCCCTGCACCATTTTGGTTGCCCTTCTCTGGACTGCCTCAATTTAGTTAATGTCCTTGTGAAGGTGTGGCCTCCAATACTGCACGCAGTACTCCAGATGGGGCCTAACCAATGTCTTGTACAGGGGATTATTACCCCTCTTACGACTTGTGATACCCCTACTAATACACCCAACACCCCTAGCCTTACCTACTGCTTTAGAGGTCTGCTTGGATGATTTTAGGTCATCAGTGATGATGATGCCCAAGTCTCTTTCTTCCTTTGTGACTGCTAGCAACTCCTCCCAGCCTATAAGTGGCTTCAGGGTTTCTCTTCCCTATGTGCATGATTTTGCACTTCTTTGCATTAAATCCCAGTTGCCACTCTTCTGACCATTCTGCTAGTTTATCCAGATCTCTTCTCATTCTGCTCACCCCATCTGGATCATCTACTCTGTTGCAGATCTTGGTGTCATCTGCAAACAGACAAGCCTTACCTCTAGTCCATCTGCAAGGTCACTAATGAAGATGTTGAATAGGACTGGCCCCAGGACTGATCCCTGAGGTACCCCACTTGTGACTTGCATCTCTTCTGACTGTATACCATTTACTACCACTCTCTGTTTTCTGCCAGTCAACCAGTTTGCCACCCAGTTGACCAACTTCACACCACCCACGAGCCTACCTAGCTTATTTATCAATCTTCTATGTGGAACAGTGTCAAAAGCTTTGCTGAAGTCAAGGTAGGCTACATCAACTGCTCCCCTTGGTCCACCACTCTGGTTACCCAGTCAAGAAATCTATGAGATTAGTTTGACAGGACCTTCCTTTTGTAAACCCATGCTGTCTTGGATCCTGTGCCCTATGGATTCCAGGTGTTGTACTATCCTTTCCTTAAGGAGTGCCTCCATAATCTTGCCCACTACTGAGGTAAGACTGACCGGTCTGTAGTTCCCCACCTCCTCCCTGCTACCACTCTTGTGGAGTGGGATCACATGAGCCCTTCTCCAGTCTTCTGGGACCTCTCCTGTGCTCAGAGACTCACTAAACAATTCTGCTAATGGCTCTGCTAGTTCCTCCTTTAGCTCCTTAAGTACCAGACAAGTAACAGACAAAGAGTAACCAGTAAAGCCTTATTAAAAAGATCAGTAGTGGGCTGGCTCGGTGGCATAGAGGGTTGATGCACTGGTGCCTTACCTTGACCCATGCCGGCGACCTGGGTTTGGGAACAGACTCGGGGCACTGGGGGTCGGCAGGGGACGGAAAGGATTAAGAGTCCGCAGGCTGCACCCCTCTCTGGGGGTGGGATCTGGGAATGCATTGCTCAGCAGTGGTCCCCGGTGGAGACTGGGGGCACTGTCTAAGCATGCACTGATTGGGCAAGAAAAAGGGAAAAAACGGTACCTGGAGAAAGCGGCTTGATGGCCATCTGCAGGTTTCACCTGGGCACCCGCCTTGATCCATGCCCACAGGGAGTACGCGAGAGCCCTTCCCTGCGGCCCCACTGCAGGGGGGATGCCACAGAGTCTGGTGTCTGAGGCAGAGGTGGGTGGCAGCTGGATGTCCCCCAATGGGGGGGAGCAGCTCAGGCAGCCAGGAGGGAAAAAATCATAGAAAAAAAAAAAGATCAGCAGTTGCACACTGTATGATATGTAAAACTTAGCTGGACCCATTACTCAGCTATACTGTCCAGCTAGATATAATGCCCCATAAACTTAAAAAGCCTATTGTGTAGTAGCAGGACTTTATAAATGATAATATAAATATAAATATAAATTGACAGTATAAGTGTCAAACAAAAAACTACTAGTCAAGGACCACCAAGGAATTAAGACCATGTAGCCTGATATGTACTGATGTCAATAAATTCTCAGTTTATAACATAAAAACTTGATGTACTGAAAATGTCTAAGGAATCTGAATAAGAAATAAAAATAATTCTTTCCTCCCCCTCACACAACACACCCCACCCCACACTGCCATAATGTGGGGGGGGGAGGATAACTAGTTTTAAGGAGATACACACACACACACACACACACACACACACACACACACACCTAATGCAACATCATTCACATCAATCACTGCAATTGTTACCCAAAGGAATTCAACTTGTCATGAAATCCCAAGTAAAAGGGATCATGTTTCCTAATATCTACAGAGTAAAAATGTGATACTATTTAACCTTACTCCTATCTGTACAGTAACATCTGCAAAGATTCTGGATAGAACCACAATGAAATAAAACTTCAACTCTCCCCATGGTAAGGTAACTAGAAATTAAATATAAAGTATGTGTGTAAGACAAGAGTCCTAACGTACCTACATTTCCACACATCACTACAATATTAGCCTAATGTAAATAGATCTGTCCAGGACCCCCGTGCAAATGAGATCTTGCACCCCAATATGTTCAGAGTTAAAAAATGTGACAGTCTAAAATAACACTACTGTATGTACAGTAACAGGCTAGGGAATCTGAATATGACACAATGGAATCAACACCACTCCCAGGTGAAGGTAAATAGTAAGAAGGAATATTCATTATGTGTGTGAAGTAAGAGTAATAACACATTGTGACTCCATGTATCTAAATGGAAGCCTACTTCAATGTGACAGCAAGCCCCACACTTGCTATATTCACATACCTCCCAAAACACACATACACACACACACACACACCCACATGTGTTGAAGTCCTATAATATGTCAGTCCAAAGAAGAAGAGGTCTGTGGATGTTAAATCCTGTAATGTCCCCTGAAACCCAAATCTATGTTCATCCCATCTGCTACCGTGTTGAGATGTAAAATAAGTTTAATCTTAAAAGCTCATCTCTGTTGTGTGCTTTTGAGATTTCCTTTTAAGACTATTACTGACATGTCTGAAATTGAGTGGTCAAGCTGAGAGAAGTGTTGCCCCACTGGTTTTTCAGTCTTCTTCATTCTAACAGTATGTCTGTACAAGTTCATCCTAGGGCAGAGCTGTTGGCTTGTCTCTCCAACATAACCTGTTTGTGGACATCTCTTGCACTGAATGAAATAAGCAACACGTTGTGATGTACATGTATAACTCCCATGTACCTTGAATTGTCTGTTTTGTGATGTAACCATAGAGTCTGAATGGAAATGAGCTCGCAAGTCTTACAAGTGCATTGATTGCAGGGTCGTGTACCATTTAGTATCATGGTATTCTGTTCTGGTGAAAGCTTGCTCCTAATAATCAGGCTGACTAAGTTTGTGGTTGTTTAAAAGATAGTAGTGGTAGTTCCTTAAAAATACAATTAAGGGTCTCATCCTCACTAAATATTGGGTGGAGGTCTTTAATAATCTTATGCAGAAGTTCAAGGTCAGGATGATATGTGACTACTAGGGGTATTCTGTCTGTAACTGTCTTTTCTTTATACTGAAGTAGTTGTTGTCTTGGTACTTGTGTTGCACGTTCTGTTGTCCTGTCAATTTCTCTGGAAGAGTGTCCCTGATCAATAAAGGTGTTTTTCAACATAACCAAATGTGTATCTCTGTCCTCTTCATTTGAACAAATACGGTGACATCAGAGTGCTTGACTGTACATAACAGATTTTTTGTGTAGTTTGGGTGATTACTTTTCTTGTGTAAGTATCTCTGTCTGTTGGCTTCCTGTAAATACATCTATGTAAGGTTCCATCCTTAATGGTGACTGTGGTGTCCAGAAAATTAACATTGGTGGTAGAATACTCCAGGATAAGCTTTATGGTAGGGTGAAGGTTATTAAGTTTCTGATGAAAATCTTTATGTGCATCTGTGCCCTCTGTCCAATTGATAAACAAATCATCAATGTAACAGAAATAACTAGTGGTTTGTGGGGACAGTGCCTTAAGAAATCCTCATCCAAGTCTGCCATAAAGAGGTCAGCAGACTGTGAAGCCATCCTGGTGCCCATTGCTGCTCCCATAGTTTGAACATAATGTTTACCATTGAAGTTGAAGTTGTTATGTGTCAAAATGAATTCCATTAGTTTCCCCATTACTTCAGGGTTGATGTTTTGGTCCAGTCCTTTCTCAATGTATGTATTTAAGGCAGGCTGAAATGCCATCCATGTGTGGAATATTAGTGTAGAGGGATGTCACATCCATCATCACTAAAATGGTATCGGGTGGTATTGTAAGTCCTTTTAACCAGAAAGTCCACATAGAAAGTGCATAGTGTCCTGGGTATAACTGTCTCTTTCCATAACGAGTGGTTTCAAAATGGTTTCTACAAACCCTGAGATCCCCTCAGTCAAGGTACCATTACCAGAGTCTATGGGTCTTCCCAGATTGCCAGGTTTATGTATTTTAGGTAGCATGCAGAATGTCCCTGGTTTGGGTTCAGCAGGGATGAGGTCAGTTAGTGTTTTTTGGACATGGTCTGGAAAAGTTCCAATTAAGTCACTTAGTTCTTTTTATATCTTGTAGTGGGGTCACTCTCCAGTTCTCTGTAGTAGGTATGATCAGTTAACTATCTGTTAGCTTCATTAATATAATCCTCTCTGTTTAAGATCACCACTGCTGAGCCTTTATCAGCTTTTTTGATGACAATATTGTGATCTGATTTCAGTATCTGTATAGCTCTCCTTTCCAGTGGAGAGAGGTTATAACAGGTCTGTTTTTGCCTGGTAAGGATCTGACCACTGACTTGCTGGCAGAAACAATGAATGTAATTGTCTAGTTTTTTTTTTTTACTCCCACTTGAGGGGAGAAATTTAGATTTTTGGTTTTCTTATCCATTAAATTGTTACTGATTGTGATGTCTTCACTACTAGTGATTTCTTCCTTGCCATGAAAGAATTCTTTAAGTCGCAATCTGCAGAAGTATTCCTCCAGAACACTTCAGAATACCATGACACTACATGGTACAAGACCCTGCAGTCAACGCACCTGTAAGACTTGTGAGCTCATTTCCACTTTGGACTGTGTGGTTACTTCACAAAACAGACAATTCAAGGTACATGGGAGTTATACATGTACATCATCACATGTTGTTTATTTAATTCAGTGCAAGAGATGTCCACAAACAGGTAATGTGGGAGAGACAAGCAACAGATCTGCCCTAGGATGAACTCGCACAGACATACTATTAAAATGAAGAAGACTGAAAAACCAGTGGGGCAACACTTCTCTCAGCTTGACCACTCAATTTCAGATATGTCAGTAATGGTCTTAAAAGGAAATCTCAAACGCGCACAACAGAGATGAGCTTTTAAGATTAAACTTATTTTACATCTCAGTATGGTAGCAGATGTGATGAACATAGATTTGGGTTTCATGGGACATTACAGGATTTAACATCCACAGACCTCTTCTTCTTTGGACTGACATATTATAGGACTTCAGCATGTGTGGTGTGTGTGTGTCCCTTTTACTTGGGATTTCATAACAAGTTGAATTCCTTTTGGTAACAATTGCAGTGACTGATGTGAATGATGGTGCATTAGGAGTGTGTGTGTGTGTGTGTGTGTGTGTGTGTGTCTCCTTAAAACTAGTTACCCCCCCACGTTATGGGGGTGTGGGGTGGGCTGGAGTGTGTTGTGTGTGTGGAAGGGAGGAGAGAATTTCATTTTTATTTCTTATTCAGATTTCTTAGACATTTTTGGTGCATCAAGTTGTTATATTATACGCTGAGAATTTATTGACATCAGTACATATCAGGCTACATGGTCTTAATTCCTTGGTGGTCCTTGACTAGTAGTTTTTTGTTTGACACGTATACTGTCAATTTATATTATCATTTATAAAGTCCTGTTACTACACTATAGGTTTTTGAAGTTTATGGGGCATAATATCTAGCTGAGAGTATAGCTAGGTAATGGGTCCAGCTGAGTTTTACACATTATACAGTGTGTAACTACTGATCTTTTTAAGAAAGCTTTACTGGTTACTCTTTGTCTGTTATATATACACAGATGCTTCTTGTAGTCCTAAGACAATTTTAGTACGTCTTTAATCCAGATGGGGGTTGTTTTTCAGTAATTGTATTCTTATACACATTGAGACACTCATAATTTGATTTAAGAGCCATCTGCTGAAGTAGTTGTTATCTCATATGTCAATTTAATTCATATGCAGTAGAGCTCTTTGTATGTTTTCTGCACTAAGCACCTTTGACCCTGAGACTCTCCCAGCTGAAGGTGACATGGTACTGTTAAGCTTCTTTGACATCATCTTCTGTTTTTTTTAAATGAGTACTTTAAACCAATGGGGATTTTTTCTGCTTTTTTCTGCATAATCTGGGTGTTAAAAGTATTGTTTTTTCTAAATAACTGTCATTACGCTTCTGACGAAGGACTTGTTGGTCCGAAAGCTAGAGCACTTTGTTCTTGTTGTTACATCTATGTTGATCCATTAAAAGGTATCAAATCATTTGCTTCTGGATCAATTTATTGTGGAAATTTCATTTCTCAAGTAAGGGAGACCATTGGGGCAGCCTACGAGTGTTCTTCTCGGTGTCGGCCGTTAGACAGCCATCTTGGTTTCTGTGTCTGGCTCTTCCTCCTCCTCTACAAACACAAGAATCTCTCATCCTCAGATACTGTCCTTACTTGACCCTTGTTGAGTCTCTTGCATTCATGTCTACAACTCCATTTTTTGTGTAGTTTCATTTTTTTGGGGAAAAAAAGAGACAAAATGGCAGCATATGAAAAACCTCACAGAAAAGGATTTCCCATACAAAAACTTCATACAGCTATTTTGAAGAACTTACTGGGCATGCTCAGAACCTGCATTTTTAAAACTGTATAACTTTAGAATGGAGTAATATTTTTTCACCAAACAAGCAAAAGGCACATCTATGGGCCAAGCCCTTTCTACCCCCAAAATTTAAGACCAAAATTCCAAACTGTCTGGGTGCAAGGTGATGACAAATCAACAGCAAAAAACAGTGAAGTTTTTTTTTACATTTTTTCAGTATTCACATTTCTGAATCCACACATTCGACTGAAATAAAACTTGACACATTAAGAGACTTACCCCACCAGACCATGCATGCAAAGTGTCATGGGAATCTGTTAAAAAGTTGTGAAGATATTAAAGTACAAAATGTTGGGTTTAACATTAAAGTACCTACTCAACCCTAATTATAGTGGTGATATCTATATATATATATATATATATATATATATATATATATATATATATATATATATATATATATATATATATATCTAGATATATAAGGCATATGTGATGGGAAGCTATGTGATACATCATTTTTCTATGCAAAGACAGTTTGACCTCATGTAACCTCACAAGTGGCATAAGCTGTGAGTGATTTTCCCGAGGTCAAACTGCCCAAGTACAGATAAATGATGCAGCTCACAAGCTACACATGGCATATTCCATTTATGCAATAGCTGTAGACCTTGTGTGTTTTATTTAGATATGTTACAGTGTTTTAAAAAATAATATTTATTATAATTTTTGTGGGTTTATTTTGTGATTTGTCAGGTTAGTGTGCCTTTCTGAACCTGGTTGCTCTGAGTGTCATTATGGTTGTGGCATCTCTATAGCACATTAGCATGCAAGCATCCCTGCTGAATGGTGCACCCAGAGGCTTTTCTGAAAATTTTAAGGCAAGATGGTGCTGCCACTAAGTGAGAGCACAAGGATGAAATATGCGAGTTATGGAAGGAGGCATCGCGGTTGGGGAAAAAGCTTGTTACGTGGTGTCACGAGAAGGATTTATTGACAGTAGAGTTAGAGGCTTTTTTGTACTGTTAGCTTGACACTGTTTCAATGTTTTGGGCAGCCAGCAAAGTGAGCATGCTTGCTGGCTGGGGCAAGAAAAACTGGAGAGATGCTGGAAAAAACATTGTAACAATATAGCTTAAAGAGGACGGTAACTGAAATATGCAATTATAAACCAATTTTGTTTTTTGCAATTGTTTCTTGCTGGGAGAAGTGGATGAAATTGGAAGGAGGGGCTCACTGTGTAGTGAGACCTAAAACAAGTGGATAGTGGGTGGGTTGGGAAATTGAGCATGTATCACACAGTTTAAATGTGAAAGAAAAATTAACTTGTAAGGGTTTCGTTTATTTGCTTTCTGCAAAAGGAAAGAGTGGTGAATAACGTGAGAATAACAGGGTGGTATGAAGCTACAATCAGACTGCGTTGTGTAAGTGCTCTGAGAGAAATGATGGATGTAGTGCTGGCCACCTGGCTGGCTGGCTGGGTGTGTGAGTTCATCTGACAATGAACTAACTAGGTATATACATTATGCATGACCTAGTGACTACAGTATATGTATAAATGTAAGATTTAGTATTTATATATACAGTTGCTCTAATAAACCAGTTTGTCACACTGTGTTTGTCTTCACACCTATTGCATAAATATTTATATTATAGGGGTATGGTAGTGCCCCTATAGTTAGGGTTGAATAGGGTGTTCACTGTTAACACCTAACTTTGCATTTTAATAGCTTTGGCAGTATTTGATCAAATTAGCTGACATTTTGCATGTGTTGTCTAGTAGGCAAGGTGAAGATCTATGGAAAGTTTTGGGATGGCAGTTTGTGTGTTTTCTGAGATCTGCATATGTCATTTTTCTGTAGATGTCTAATCTTTTTCCTATACTTAACATTGGAATTTTTTTTTTGCTCTGACCTACAGCCAAAAACGGAATGTAATTCCCCCCCCCAAAAAAAAAACTTTCAGGGTAGAAGTGTGTTGTGGCAAGGTAGTGCTGTTGGAAGGTTTTGTGAAAAAATATTAAATGGTTCCAGAGTTATAAGGACTGAAATTTCTGTGTTTTTCTGTTCTGAGCATGCTCAGTTGGGTATTGGGTATAACGTTCTGATATCAGCAAGGCAAGGGAAATTTTATTTTTCGAGGGGTCCAATCCTGGAGGATCTGCACGCCATACAAAAAAATACAAACTATTCATAAAAATGCAATACATACATAAATAAAACAGTAATAAACAATCCAGATAATGTAAAACAGTTAAAAATAACAGTAGTCATTAAAGAAGCTATCCCAGAGATAAATACTAATAGACAGTGTCTGGGAAGGCTTGTCTAAACAGGAGGGTCTTGAGGTGGACCTTGAACACTTCAACTGAAGAGGCCTCCCTTACAGATGGAGGCAATGAATTCCACAGGACAGGGCTGGTGACACTAAATGATCTGTCACCGGCAGCCTTTAGCCTCGTCCTGGGAATTGCAAGGAGGCCCCTAGAGGAAGAACGGAGGTAGCGGACCAAGACAATGGGTGTCAGAAGGTCAGACAAGTATCCAGGGCCCGGCCCATGTAGGGCCTTAAAGGTGAGCAAGCCCACCTTGAAGAGGATCCTCCACCTGACCAGCAGCCAGTGCAGTTCACACAGCACCGGGGTGATGTGGCAGTATTTGGGCTGCCCCATCAACAACCTGCTGGCTGCATTCTGGAGGTACCTCCCGAGATCCTGAAGTAGAGCACATTACAGTAATCAAGCCTAGATGTTACAAAGGCATGTACCAAGGTGGGGGAGGTCCATAGGCGGAACTAGGGGCTTGATCCTGGCAATGTTCCTAAGATGGTAAAAGCTGGTCTGGACAATGGATGACAATTGTGCTTCAAATATCAATCCACTGTTGAAGGTCACATCAAGATCACGCACCCTAGAGGAGGACTTCAATGGCACAGATCCCAGGAATAACCAGGTAGCTGCACCAGAGGCCATCCTATCATGCCTTCTGTTTGACTCCACCACCAGTACCTCTGTTTTATCGGGGTTCAGTTGCAACCAGTTGGAGGCCATCCAGTCATTGATCTCAGCAAGGCATCTAATCAGCATTTCCACCACGTTGGATGTCCCAAGGGCAAAAGAAAGATACAGTTGGGTATCATCAGCATAGCAATGAAAACCAAAACTGTATTTCCTAATGAACTGTCCCAGGGCAGCATGTACATGGCAAGGAACATTGGTGACAAGGCTGAACCCTGAGGTACTCCACATGACAGGAGGCTAGGGGAGGAAGAGAAATTCCCCATCACTACCCATTGCCTGCTGTTCATGAGATAGGACTCAAACCAACAGATGACAGTGCCGGGGAGTTCAAAAAATTCCCTCAGGTGGTCGCACAACTCACAATGGTCTACCGTGTCAAATGGTAAAGAGAGGTCAGGGAGAATGAAAATTGTCCCTGTTCCTTGACCTCGAGCCCTGAGGAGATCATTGTGTACCCGAACTAATGAGGTTTCTGTGTTATGTCTCGCCCAAAACCCTGACTGGAGGGACTCATAAAGGTCACAGGTCATGATGTGCTCCTCTAGCTGCTGTGCCATAACTTTCTCAACAACCTTCCCTAAAAATGGGACAATAAAGGCAAACACTGGGCCAATGGAGTCGACACATCTTGTAAGGAAATATGTCAGCACCAAGTCCAGTTCACAATATGTGTGCTTTAGCCCAAGGGCAACCTCAATGACCTCAGCCACCTCCACTGGTTTAAACCAGATACAGTATGACACCAAAACTTTGGTGTTGCAGGGCCATTTTTGATTTTTATGAGATGTTGTGCTCATGACACCAACACTTTATTTGTTCGTGACAGCCGCCATCTTGCTTCTTGCCTCACTAACACACTACTAATTTAAACTTTCATTACAGCAGCCAGAATAACCACAAAAAAAAAAAAATCCCTACCTCATTAGAACATGCTGGTTCAGATTCTGAGGTTTGTTTCAGTCAAGCATGATTATAAATATCTTTTACGTATCTCTCCTGGCCATGTTAACGTCTTTCTCGTTTTTTGAATTGTGACTTGCTTTTTTGTGTCACACCGTTAAGGTGGTGTGAAACTAAATTTGACTTAAGAAACTGTTTTTTAATTGCAATTCAAAAAAAGTCTGTTGGAAACACATTTTGATTGCTTAATTTTGCAGCATGAAATTTGATTGTGCAACTTGATTTTTCTTTTTGCAGCAGAAAATTATTTTCTCAGCATGCAGTTTGATTGCACAGAATAATTTTTTGTTTTGCAGTAGAAAATTGGTTTCTCAGAATGAAATTTGACTGAACAACATGGGCTCGATTCACAAAATGGCCGAATGTCACGCAGCTGTGGGTCCATGGGTTGCACCAGTTGGCCCACAGCTCTGGATATTCACAAAGGTGGAGCTGGATTGTGACTGACTCCATGATATATGGCAACTTGAGGGTGGTGTTACAGGGAAATCCCCACAACTGTGGAAAACTGTTACAGCCAGTGGGACCAAACCATAACATCTTCCGCAAGTGCTGTGCTGTGAATCTTATTCTCCACAGCCGCAGGGACTTCTGTCTGCAACTGGAGTTGTGGTGTGGGACTTAGTCTTAAACAGTTTTGTGAATTGAGCACCATTTTTTTTGTTTCACAGCAGAAAATTGGTTTCTCAGCATGACATTTGATTGCACACCATGATTGTTTGTTTCACAGCAAAAAATTGGTTTCTTAGCATGAAAAGTGACTGCACATCACAATCTGTTGTTTCACAGCTGAAAATTGATTTATCAACATGACATTTGATTGTGCAAGATGATGTTTTGTTTTGCAGTGGAAAATTGGTTTCTCAGCATGGCATTTGATTGCACATTGGAGTGTTTCATTTAGCAGTCAAAAAACTGGTTTCTTGGCATGAAATTTGATTGCACACTATGATTTTCCATGTTGTGGCAAAAACTGGTTACTCGATTTGAAATTTGATTGCACATCATCATTTTTGGTTTTATGACTTAAATTGGTTTCTCACCATAAAATTTGATTATGCATATAGTGAAGACAACTCTTGTCTTGGCATAGGACCCTGCACTACTGTACCTGCCGGTGGCAGAGGGCCCTGTGTATTGGCTGACATATGGACTCTTTCCCCTGTGCTTCAGTATCTGCAGCTATATAAAAGCAAAGAGAACATAAAGTCCTGTGCTTCTGCAGCCCACCTGACAGCCCCATGAATTCTTGTCATCTGTCGCTACATGGAACTACAGGGTATGCAAGCACCCTGCACTTAAATAGGTGGATGGGGTCTTCCCATTCTTCCATTGTGTCCTGTGTATCTGTATGTCTTTACGTAGGTCTCAAGGAGACTTGTGTGAATGAGGATACGATTCTGCTGTCTCAAAAAGAAAGGAATTTGTTTTGCAAAAACTGTATTAATGCACCAGTTAGGGTTCACATTAATGCCACAAAAGTAGGGAAATGTGGTATTAGGGTCTCCAACCCTAACTCGCCACCTCCCCCCAAGCAGCAAAAGGACAAGACCACACAAGCAACCACAGACAGCCATCATCAGTTAAGACAAACAACATACAACTTTTTCCAGATGACATCAATGCAGTAGCACTGATGTGCTACCTACGTGGATTTGTATATTTGGCCATATCTGTATTTGTATGCTGTAAAGCATGTTCTGCAGGCAGAAGGACTCATTAGGGCCTGTGCCTCTGCATATATAGGTACTCATGCACACTGCACGAAGTACCTCCCTAGACAGCATGATCCACTACTGCATGGTTTTCTATATGCAGCTCCGTAACTAAAAACCTGCTACACCCTTTGAACAATTTCTAGATCTGCTGCTGAAATAATGATATACATATTGCAACAGCATTTCTATCTTTATAGTGGCAAACCCCACATGTGCCTCATGACTGCAACCAGAAACTGGTGTAAATGTCTTGCTGAGGAGCTCCCTCAGGGGCCTGCACTTTTACAGACAGATGTACTGTTGCAATGTTTGTATCTGAAAACCTGCTACTCCTTGAACAATTTCTAGATCTGCTACTGAAACCATGACACTCACATTGCAATAGTACTTCCATATGTGTAGCAAGGGCCTGCCTGTCTGAAGCCAGAAGCTGATGTGCATGTCTTATGCATGTTGCTGAAGATATGCAAGCCCTTGAGATGTCTACATTTCTGCAGACAGAAATACTGTTGCAATTTTGGTATCATGAATGTTGTGGCTCTCGCACTTCTGCAGCCAAAGGTCAGTGTGTATGTCTTACATCTGCAGTTGCAGAAGGACAGCCCATCAAGTGTGTGTATGTTTTACAGTGTGCATGAGTACCTGAGGCTACAGAAGTGCTGGTCCCTTATGGGCCTGCACTTTTGCAGAGAAAAGAACTTTTGTAATTTGTGTATCATGGATTTGTATCTGTGGCTACAGGGACATATGGTTCTAAAGACAGAAACAGTGTTGTGATTTGAGTATTCTGGATTTCTCTCTGCAATGACAAGTGAGTGTGTACATCTTGCACTGTGTGTGCCACAGATCCATAAAGGAAGCATATCAGTACTACTTCCTTTGTGTCATCTGAAAACAGTTTTGTTGTTTATCTCACCCGATGATGGCTGTCTGTGGTAGCCTGTGTGGGCTGGTCCTTTTGCTGCTAGGGGTGGGGAGTTAGGGTTGGAAACCCTAACACCACATTTCCCTACTTTTGTGGCATTAATTTGAATATGTGTATATATATATATATATATATATATATATATATACACACACACACACACACACATACACATATACATTCATTCCATTCTGTTCTCAGCCTTTGCAGAATGTGTGAGAGGCCCTTTGCCACCATACCCTTTTCCTTAAAGTGGAACCTGTACAAACTCTTTCATGGTGATTTGCATACACTTCCCACAATGCCTTGTATTATGGGGATATGTGTAATTTTATAGTTCCTTGAAACTTGGGTTTATTGCCAATGCCCTTTCTGGGTAACCATAGCCTCAGTGCTTTTGTGCTGAGGTTCTCTGACTCTCTATTATACCATGGGCTGTATGAAAATAAAAAACTTATTTTGAACAATGGATTATGACTCTGTTGACCTCATGAGTGGCAGAGCCACGAGTGAGGTCTATAGAGGTCATACACAGCTGTTCAAAATAAATAAATTTACTTTCACGTAGCCCATGGCATGTGCCATTTATACATTAACAAGTAGATTTACAGGTGTGGGTTCTAATGTAATACTCATGGGTGCAACCACATTGGGGGGTGAGGGGGTACAGCTCCCCTTAGTCTTTTAGGCTGTGTAAAATGACCAATGAAATTGCCACTGGCATGAAAGGCTCAGTAGATCTTTGTCCCCAAATGTTTTAGCTGTAGTTGCACCCATGGTACTGCTGCAGATCTGTACAGAATTTTAGGTACAATAGGTAATTCTTCTCAGAACTTTAAGAAGTGGGAGTGGAAATATTAATTGTTCTCTAAACTGGAGTGAAAATAAATAATTTATTTTCACTCCTGCTCCCCTGACCATGAGAATAAATGCATTAATTTGCAATTTTGTATACTCACTGGCATTGTGTGTACATATATATATATGTATAATCTTTGCAAAAAAACTACATTAATGCATCAGTTAGGATTCAGGATAAAGCAACAAACATAGGGAAATATGATGTCAGGGTTTCCAAGCCTAAAACCCCTGCCCCACCCCTGAAGCGAATGAGAGGTGGAGTCTTCCTTGGGGTTGTCAACCCTAATGCTCACCCCAGTGCAGTAACAGAAAAGCTAAGATGTGATGGAGACAAGTGTGTATGTTTCATGAGTGCATACAATGGGGTGAGCGTTAGGGTTGATAACCCCAAGGAAGACTTCACCCCTCATTCCCTTCAGGGGTGGGGCAGGGGTTTTAGGATTGGAAAGCCTAATGTCATATTCCCCTATGTTTATCACTGACATTAACAGTTTTTTTTGCAAAGAATTTCCTTACTTTTTGAGACAGTGTAATCATAGTCTTATATGCCCTCTGGGCCCTGTGCTCCCACCCATCTATAGTTTTTGAGACAGAGTAAAGGGCTCTATGGTTCCATTTATAGGACAACAGTGACCAAATTGTCAGCATAGCCATCTTATTACCCTACCTCATGTACTGGGTACAGAAAATTTTTGAATCCCTGACAAAATGCAATTCCGCGCAACTGCAACACCACTCAGCACCACAGGTTCAAAAACACGGTTTGGCTAGGATTTGAAAAATTACAACTGTGACATTCATGAGACGGGGTAATAAGAAGGCTATGTTAAACAATTTGGAGTCAAAATATTTAAAATTTCCAAAGTTACGAGCATGCATAGCAAAATTGCAATGAATGAGAATAACTTTGCCATTTTTACATATCTGACCTCAAATTTTCAACATATTCTTCTTATGACCTCACCTCATGAACATGGACAGGAAACATTTTTTAAGTCCCATCCAAAAGGTGAATTAGCCAAGTGACCACAAAATCACCTTTTGAGTAGTAGTTGTGTAATGTCACTGATATTATTTATGAGGTGGGGTCCCCAAAAGGCCATGTTGAAAATCTGGCATGAAAATGTCAAAAAATGGCAAAGTTATGCATAAAAGTTGAAACCCCCATTGAAATATATTGAACCGCATTTACCTTAGTTTCTCATATTGCAGTTGTTGGTTCCAGCAGTAAAACGTGTCTTCGATCAGAGAGTCAGTCTTGATCCTGGGGCCTGCTCAGGTGATTGAGGGTGTACGGGGGTGTGGGGTGGTGGGTGCTGAGTAAGTGGTGGAGTTGGGGAGCTGATTGGTAACAGTCCTTTTTTTTGCAGGTCTGAAAATAAAAACATTGGGGACAGCAATCACAGAATGGGGGAAGGGGGATCACTGGACTACCAGGGAACATAAATTTTACAAGGGGATGGTGAACAGGGAACAGGGGAAGGGGGAGCAATCACTGGACTACCAGGGAATAAAAATGTTACACAGAGACGGTGATCAGAGAGCAGGGGAAGTAGAAGGGACAACTAGACTACCAGAGAATATACATTTTTCATGGTGATGATGATTGGAGAATGGTGGAAGGGACCACTGGACTACCAGGGAATAAAAATGGTACAAGGGGAAGGCAATCAGAGAATGGGGGAGGGACCACTGGACTACCAGGGAATATAAATTTTACATGGGGACGGTGATCAGAGAATGGGGAAGGGGAGGAGAGACCATTGAACTATTAGGGAATAAAAATGTTACACAGGGACAGTGATCGGAGAATGGAGGAGGAGGCTGGGGCCACTGGACTACCAGGGAATGCAGTACAAGCCACATAATGGGGACGTAGATAATCAGGGCAACCACTTTATTGGGACATCCAGATGGGAACCGATTAAGTGGCAATGCAATCCTATGGAAAGTACTGTTGCTTATTGGGGACATCCTTGCCACCTAATTGTGACAATTCAAGATAACTGGCCAGCATTGTCCTTCACCTATCCCTCATAGTCCTTTACTAATCCCTCACTAATCCATTTTTCACACTTGAGTGTATGTGAATTGGCTCCCAGTGCATTCATCAAGCCCTGCCTCATCTCGCTCCTTCCCTATTTTTCAGCCCTTGTGACTGATCTCCACAATCGGAATAATCTTACCCCACAAACTGTGATGATGGGATTTTAAATTGCTAATGACTGATTTCTTCTGCAACTCAGCTCCAGCATTCCTTCTACTCTGCTTGTAACCGATCCCCACACTCACTAAATTGCTGCTGACTGACTGACAGAATAGACAGCTCACTGAGCCTTATTCACCAACACAAGGTCAGTGTATGTATGTAAAATACAGTTTCAATAAAGAAGAATGGAGTGCCTTGGAGCAAATGCATTTGGCTTGCTAGAGAGATGTTGGTAACATTTTGAAATTCAATATACTTTATCCAGTTATCACATGGACCCTTAGGGTCTTAACATACAAGACAAGGCACAGTACTTACATTACACCATATAACAACCACCCCCCACCCTACCACCCACTCCATGGTATCAGCTTGTATCAACACAATTGGTACACTGCCCAGAAAAGTCTCCTGATATTCATAGCGAGTACAAAGTTTGCAATTTGCTCCAGTTCTTATTGAACTTAGGCAAGCGTTTATGCACTCCTTTTCCACAGAAAGATTAAGCAAAAGCTCCTGCAACCACTCTGAATAAGATATAACTTCCCTATCCAGTCAATGCCTAAGTACCAGTTTCTTCACCAACATTGCCATAAGGGCTATATGGTACTTCCTCTCAATTACAGGTATGAGGGAATAATCCCCAAGCAGACAGGCAACCAGTTCTATGTGTTGGGTTATTCCTAATAAAGGGTCTGCCCTTTGTTTGATGAGAGACTAGAGTGGAGCCACTTTAGGGTACTCCCAGGAAATGTGATATAGGGAACCCACATCCTGCATGCATCACCTGCATGTTGGGTTGGGAAGCCTGCACATTTTGGCCATTTTTTTCTGAAGTATAGTACATGTTATTAATAATCTGGAATTGCATTAATTGCAGCCTATTCTGGGATATGAACCTGTAAGTGTCTCCCCAAATCTTGGTCAAATTGAGGGTTCTCATAGGAAATTGGGCATTCCAATAAGTAGAAGAACCATCCAACCATGAAAAAGCCCTCTCAAGCAGCTCAGAATAGATACCCGAGACCGCATGGGGCTCTGTGGCAATTAAACAGAGTGGTTGCAGAAACCTTCCCCCATCTTCTGCTCCCTGCTTTAACTGTGAGTTAGTTATCAAATGTCTAAGCTGATACACTTTAAAACTCAATTGGGACCCTAACTTATAGCGTCTGATTATTTCTTCTGTTGTCAGGGCCTGCCCATTATTCCACAGGTTAGCTATAGATATTCATGCCAATTGTGGAAGCCAGTAGGCTTTTACCAAATGCCCTTCTATCTTAAAATTTGAGTTACCCATTAATGGTTGATTAGAGTCCTGGGTATGCCTGTATGACAGAGATGCACACATCTGTGCTTGAACCTTCACCGAGACTCCTATTGGGGTATGCCTCAATGCAAATGGAAGTAATCTCAAGGGTATATGCAGGAGAGTGGGGGGGGGGATAAATCCCAGCCTGCAATAAGATCCCTTTCTTATGTGAGCCATAGGGGCCTGTATTGATCTGGGCTTAGCACCTCCAGTCGCTCCAACCATCGCAAATATTTTGCAGCATGACTCACCCAATAGTAAAGCTTAAAATGGGGAAGTCTCAGCCCTTCCTTGATTTTAGGGATGGTTAATTTGCTATAAGCCCAATGGGCCTGCTTGCCTTTCCACATGAAATTAGAAATCAGGGAATGTAATTTAGAGAACCATGTTTGAAGCAACCATAAATTCAGCATATTGAGGGGGTAAAATAGATGGGGTAGGATATTCATTTTGATTAAACTGATTCTACCCCAAAGCAACAGTGACAACTTTGTCCATCTATCTAGATCCTGTTGTAGGACCTTCACCAGTGCTCCTAAATTGCAATCTTTTGAAGATTTGGCTTCCCTTGTTAAAAAAATACACAGGTATTTCAGCTTTTTATGTTCCCACCACAAGCATAAGCCCTCCACTTCTGTTTTATGAGTAGCCATATTAAGGGGGAAGACTATCGTTTTCTCCCTGTTCAGTTTATAATTTGAAAGTTCACTGAATTCCTGCATCAGTTGCAAGGTCTTCCTAACCGATGTCCTCAGGTTAGATAGATGGAGGAGTATGTCATCAGCATATGCCGACAACTTAAACTTGTGAGAGTCAATTGTTATTCCCGGGACCTGCTCCGTATCTCTCCCCCCTCTTTGGGCAAAACTACTATCAGAGCTTCGAAGAGGCAAGAATCATGGCAGTCCACTGCATGGGACCAGTTCCTCTCTAAATTCCTTATAAATATTAGGCGAAAAGCCATCCAGTCCTGGGGCTTTATCCATTGGTAGGGCGCAGATCGCTGATCTTATCTCTGCCTCAGTGAGAGGGGAGATCAGCAGGGTTTGCTGTAGGACTGAGTAGAGGCAAGCCCTCCAGATATGCATCCACTCATTCCACTGGGGGTCGGGTATGGCACTATATAAGCATTTATAGAATTCCTGGAATTCAGCCACAATGTCCCTTGGGTTTGTCTTAAGGGCACCATCTACCTTCGATTTGATTACACTAACCAGTCTAGAGGCCTCCTGCTGTTTAACCCTCAGCACTAACAGTCAACCTGCTTTCTCCCTCTGGTCAATGTAAGTGGATCTCATTTTAAGAATAGCATATTCTGCTTTTTCTCTCAACAAATCATTGTATTGTGCCTTAGGTAAATGAGTTCCTGATGTTGAGTTTCATTGGAAGAGGGGGAAATACTCTTTTCTAGTCCCCTAATGTCAGACAGCAAATCTTTCAGCTGCTCTCCCCTTTTATGTTTCCGCTTAGAAGCAATTCTAATGAGGACTCCCCTAAGGAAACATTTCAGTCCACCCCATTCCATTTCTGGCTGGCCTGTAGTATTCAGGTTAGTTTCAGTATAATGAATGATACAGGTCTTCAGTTAATCCACCATCCATTTTTCCTTTAATAATTGGTTGTTAATGTCCATTATGTTTCAATCCTCTGATTACGAGATAGTGATAGAGTGCAGCTCACCAGGGAATGGTCTGATATAACTTCTGGAGAAATCTGACAATCCATGAAGCCTGGAAGGAGCTCCTTACTTAATAAAAAATAATCTATAATGGAAGAGGTCCCATGTACCTGAGACCGAAAGGTATATTCTCTTAGTTCTGGATGTAATACCGTTCAGGGATCACATAAACCTAGCTTGTCAATCAGATCCCTTATGGCCCTTTGAGCTGGGGAAAGACTGGCCCTCGCCCTGCCTGTCCTGTCTATATCTGGAGAGAAGGGTAAATTCCAATCTCCACCTAACAAACGTGGTGCTGACAGGAAAGGTAAAAAGGTGATTGAGCAACTTCATGAAAAAAGAGGGTGTACCTGTATTAGGGCCATAAATGGACCCCAGGACTACTATATCAGATCTCTCCAAAGTACCAATAACAAAAACATATCTACCCAGAGGAGCTCGGATGCATTGACTACACTTAAACCCCAAGTTCCTTAATAGGATAGCAATCCATTTACTCTGTGTACTTGTCCCTGCTGCATAAACCTGCCCTATATTTAACTTCCTCAGCGAATTCGCTTTGGTCTCTAGTAAATGAGTCTCCTGTAAAAAGGAGATTTGCCCATTGACCACTTGCAAATGTTTGAGCACTCTGTACCTCTTGTTCTTACTGCACATCCCTTTAACATTCCATGAATTAACATTAAAACAATTTGCCATATATCTTTAACATGACTATCTGTAGCAATCCCACAGTTAGAAAAAGAACAAAAATCCCCTGCTGATACCATGGATCCCCACCCACCTCCCCTTACCAAAGCCTGAACATATTACCCCACCATGGTTCCTCCTCACCTCCCTCCACCCACTCCCCACTTTTACCCTCATGACACAGTACAAGAACATTTATCCCCCACCCTCCTTCTCCCACCATATCCCATGAAATAGTAATGCACCTGTTATAATATGAGAGGCTCCACGTCAAACCACCAAGCGTTATCCAGGTCCCTTTAAAGCACCCAGTTGCCCCCTTCCTTTGATTTGGCATGTGATTCTGCTAATCAGAGCAGCCTTGACCCCCATCCCCCTGCCCACCCCTCCTTCCTCAACAACCCAGGTAAAATCCTGTAAAAGATGAACAGCTGAATACAATACTTGCTGGCAAAATTATAGCACATAGAAATATTACTCAACCAAAATAGCAGCTCTAATGAAAATGAAAATTAAGTATGGGAGATTCTATTCAGTTCCCAATCATTCCTTCAGTTTGCTGTGACTGCTGCTATACTGTAGTGGCTAATCCATGGCCAAACTGGCACTGACTTAATAGCTTCCCCAAATGCCCAAGATAAAGCAGTCAAAAAAACCTCACCCTGCCTCTCAATACATGCAATTGCTGTGAAAGTAGTCTTATTGCCAGTTATTAATCTGATGCTATATGCAGTCCATAATATGTAGGGAAGAGGAGGACAGATCCAGCTGTGAACTCTGGATTATAACAGTAGACAATTATGAAAGACTTTGCAGCAGTGCACACATTCCTGAAGCCAAGTCACCTACATACTGACTGAGCTTGCATCTAGCTGTGTGATACTGCACACAATCGTGTTGCTGCACCTTGTGAATGATTCATGCAGCTAGTATCCTGATCCAGCGCAGCTATCATAAGGCTTTAATGTTTATGGGCTTCCACTGAAAAAACTTTTCAGACCAAATTAACTCCACAACATTGAGAAAGTCATTTAACGACCCTGAATTCCCTTCTCATTCAGGTAAGACGGTCACAAGAAAAACCGAAGTGCTGACCGTAAAAACAGACAACATTATATAGAACTTGAGAGAACATACGGATTGTAGCATGGGAATTCAGATCACATTCAAGGTTGATCAGAGCTCACCCCTAGAAGCCACCAGCTGATGGGTAATCAACAGGGCTTCAGCCATAGTCTTGTGTGATATTAAGTTCCTTCTGCTATGAAGGATATTCATTTTTTTAAATAGTTCAGGAGGAAGGCGCTGTAACTCCTGTGATGCCTGCTCATTAGTTTTAAAAGAATGCCATTTCTCCTGCACTTCAGCTTGCAACTGGGCAGGGTACTGCATACGAAAGTGCACACCAGCAGGGATTAGGTGAGATACTGTGGGGTGGTAAGATCCCCATTTCTGCCACACAGACGCTGATAAGTGTTCTGAGATTCTAATTCTATGGCCTTCTCACATGATGGCTTGAATGTCTCTTAATTTGACTATCACATGTTGCTTGTCCAAGAAATTAAGCAACTTCAGGATAAATGGCCTGGGAAGCAAGCCTGGGGATGGCTTGGGGTGTAGCGCCCTGTGTGCACGCTCCACAATGTATGATGGCCCATTGGGAGAAGGGCCTGTGACTTTTTACAGCAGTTTTTGATCAAATGCTATCAGTGTGAACCCCTCTTCCTCCTCCGCTAACCCCAGTACTACCAAATTATTATGGCAACTACGTCCTTCAAGATCTTCCAGCTTTAATTCCATCTTGTGTAGTTGTCTTTTCAGTGAGACAATTTCTGGTTCCTTATTCAATTTCCACTTCTCTAAGAAGATGGTGTGGGCTTCATTATCCCATACTTGACAAGAAACTTCTACCAACTTTTTCTTGATAGACAAGACCTCTGAGGTGAGTAGAACTAGGGCCTCTTAAAGCAGCTTCATTTCTAATAAAAAGCGCTCATCCATGAGCGGTATAGATGCTGCTTTGCAGGTATTTGTGGGTATAGACTTGGCAGGCTGCTGCCTGGCTTTCTTGGTGGCCTTATCAGGAGAAGGCAGTGGCATGTGCTGTGGAAGCTCCTGCTTCATTGTGACCTCCATCCTGCTGAAGAAAATTCCTCTTGCTAGTGATCGGATGACCCTCGCAGTGACATTTCACCAGCGAGGTCCCCCACAGCGACTTTAGCACCTAACTACAGTCGGAGACCCGCTGGAACCTGGTGCTGCCTGTCGGAGGCCCTGCACAGGATGACAGATGAGCTGCTGCTTCTCAGCCAGACATCACATGACCCCTATGTTGGCAACATTTTAACAGAGATGGCAGCGATAAGTGTAGACTGTACATAGGAGACAGTACTGTACTGTACATAGGAGATGCTATAATGGAGTGTGGCGCAACCTGTTACAGAGTGGGCAGTTGTGAAAACCATAAAGGAGCTTGTGACTGATCCCTGAATAAACAGAAAATGTAGCCTGTCATTGGCATAGAGCCTTACAGTACCGTAAGTGTTAGTCGAGTGATCGGGGAACCTGGAGAAACTGTACAGCATGTGAGAAAGGCACAACAATGGGCTTCTGATAAAAGGGATGGATGCTTAATTAGGACAAAAAGCACACCATCAGGGTGTCCAGATTAAGCAGCTTTTACTGTATATATTATTTTATTCAGGGGATGGAAATCGGCGAGTAGGGGGGTGCCACTAGGCACTAGGGAGCCATGACAGTTCAAACTGTCATGGACTTTTACTGTTCACAGTCTTTTCAGTTTGAACAGTAAAGTTAGAACTGTAAAGAACTGCAAAAAGTTATTTAACAAGTGAATGGTCGTTATCTAAGCAAGTGATAGGCGAAATTATTCTTGCCACACTGATAATTGCAGTGTTAATTTTAAAATACTAATAAAAGAATCCAACAAAATATGTGAAGGAGACCTAATTACCTTGGGTGGGTGAGGATATAGCACGCGCCAAACAGGAAAGGGATCTTGGGGTTATCATCTCTGATGACCTCAAGGTAGGGAAACAGTGTGACAAGGCAGCAGGTAAAGCAAATAGGATGCTGGGATGTATAGGCAGGGGCATCACCAGCAGGAAAAGGGAGGTCATAATTCCGCTATACAAGACACTAGTGAGGCCCCACCTGGAGTACAGTGTACAGTTCTGGAGACCATACCTACGTAAGGACATAGACAGGGTAGAGAAGGTTCAGAGGAGGGCAACAAAGATGGTGCATGGATTGCATCACAAGTCCTATGAAGACAGGTTGAAGGAACTGAACATGTACTCCCTGGAGGAGAGGAGGGAGAGAGAGGATATGATAGAGACATACAAGTATCTCACAGGGAGGAACAGGGTGCAGGAATACACTATTTTTAAGTGAAAAAGATGTACCAGGACTAGAGGGCATGGGATGAAGTTGGAGGGAGGACGATTCAGAGGAAACATGAGGAAGAATTTCTTCACAGAACGGGTGGTGGACAAGTGGAACACCCTGCCAGAGGAAGTAGTGGGGGCTGAAACAATCACAGGATTTAAGAATGCATGGGATAGACATAAAGGAATTCTGGAGGTCAGGGGTAAGGGGCAACAGACTTCTAAGAAAACATAAACTGAACTTACAAGCTCAAATGGGCAGACTGGGTGGGCCATAGGCCCTTATCTGCCGACACTGTCTATGTATCTATGTATCTATGTAATTACAGGTCCTCTTCATTAGTTACCAGGCAGTACTTTAAGAAAAGCATCGTTAAAACTGGAATGAAAAAAAAAAAGATGGCAGACATCATGAACAGTATTTCTCTGAGTGTGAACAGTAAATCTTAAAAATTAGCAGTTCAAACAGTTTTCATGTATGTGCCTATCTGGAGGCTATCACCAAAATCGTTATAATACAAAAACTGTAAAAATAATTTTAAACAAACCATCCAAAGGCATACCTTTGGCACATACCTCATCATCTCTGAAAAAGTTTAGGTAAAAAATTAATACCATCTGGGTTGTAGATGATGACAAAAAAAATCTCATTAACCTATGGAAAAAAAGTGTTTTTTCCTGTTTTTTACCACTTTGTGTCTTGAAAACTGTACAAGATGGCATCACAAAACTTTTCAAATCTTGGGACTATGGCAAAACAACTGCATGCCAAATTTTAGGCTATTTCATCAAAGCACACCAAATTTATTAAGGTACAAAATGTGGGATTTGACATTGAAGTGCTGTAACAGCCCTAACTATATTGGCACTACCACACCAGTATAATAACCATGCCTGTATAATGTATGTATATATAATATAAATGTCATGTTTGAAATCTATTTTAAGGTCCAGACAAGCTGTACAACAATCGTGCTCCATGGAACGTTATATCCCAAGGAAATTTTGAAACTAAAACTGGAAGCCACATAAAATTATAGCAGTTAAAGGAAAACTACTTAATGAGCTAGTGTCAAAAATAGCAGGCTGAAAAATTTAGCAGTTTTTAAAAGTAGTCTATTACTTTGTATTTTTGAAGTGTATTTCTTTTTCTGTTTGCTCAGTAGATGGTTCTCTTCCTATTAGCATTTGTTATGATGTGAAAAGTAATGCTTTACCTGGAAGCAGACATTTTTAGTTTTATTTCTCCTATTATATCATCAGCATGTGACCTCACACATTGTTACATCACACGCCCTGCCTCCTGATTGGTAACATGTGCCATAATTTATCAATTAAACAACAGTAGCTTATTTCTTCTTGGTTAGTAGCGATGTCACAGTCAATGAGGTCACATTGCTGATGATGTACAGGAGGGAATATCACGGACTATGTCAGCATCCTGATACAGCGCTGTTCATAAGAGATACATTTCTTAAACAAATGTTGCCTCCAGGCAGGGCTTTAACCTCAACAGCTAAAGAGCTGAGCTTGACTGCTGTGCCAGCTTAGTGGCATAGTGGAAGGGCCTAACACCTGATAAACTAGAGACTGGGGGCTGGATTTTCACTAGTTGGTGCAGGGCTTGCACCAAGTTCTCTGCCATGACACTTAGGTTATGGCAGTGTGCCAAACCCCTTTGCCTCAATTGTGCCCGATTCTTGAATCTCAGGTGCAATTGCGAAAGTCTCCACATTTTATGGCAGCTTGCGCCAAATATCTAGCACAAGCTCGGTAAAAACAGCCCCCAGGAATGCCACGCGCTAGACCAGAAAAAGTTGACCTAACTTGCTGCACCTAGTGCATGGGTTGAAACTCCCAATTGCAAGCTGGCTGATTGCCGCAAGCCCCATACATCATATCTTTGGCACTCCCAGGGCTTTGAAAGTCGAGCCCTGGGAGTTAAAATCCAGACAAGATTCCCTCAGATTTATTTTGTCTAAATTTCACTAGCTTGGTGAGCCATGAACTTAAAATAGTAAATATATAGTAATAGGGACTTAAATGTGAGAAAGAATTTAAATGTGAGAAAGAATAAGTGAAATAGTAAAGTGTTGCCTCTGAACCAGGGCTGCCCCGGAGGTAACGTTCATTGAAAGAATCTGTCCCTTGCGTGCTGTTCCACTCAAAACACCTACTACTGTCAGGTAGAAAATCTTCAAATTAGCAAAACAGAGGTGAAAAAAACAAACACTTCTGATATAGGAAATGATAACTGACTACTTCTGAGAGTTGCTATTAATTTCAGTTAGTACTGTAGCTCTTTTATGGCAATTATCCTTAGAAAGATACAAATGTATATACTTTCCTTTACTCTTGAGACATATCCAGACAGAGGACATTGCCCTAGCCCTCCCTTTCTATTAAATACATAACTAAAATAAATGGAATGAAAGCATATGTCAGACGTGTTGGCATATCATACATTGTGAACTTTTAAAGCAGCAGTGCAACAAAACTGGGCAAATATTTTGACCTACTTTTTTAGTATAAAGGATTACAGGCATCTTTCAGTTTATTGGATGGTAAAACTTTCTAGGGCCACCAAAATATGAGTATTTTATAAATGTTTTATTTTTTTTTTTCTTTGAGAAAAAAGATGGCTGCCACTTTTACCATAAAAATAACATTCTAGACCTGGCAAGGGTTAGGATCAAGGAAAAAAAAAAGCTTCATTATGCACAGCAGAGGATGTACCTAGACAAGTAGATTTCACAAATATGTTAATATTTTTTATAATTATAACCTAAATTAGGATTTCAGACAAAACTTTGTAGCACTGCAGCTTTAAATGCATGAATTTAAGAAAAGGCATTTTTTTTAGGCAAAAGCTGTTGCAGACTTATCAGTTTTCTTCAGTGTGCTTTTTTTAATCCATAGCTCAGCTATACTCTTGTATCACCTATAAACTGTTTGATATTATCTGAACATAAGAACAAAACATAAGTGTCTGAGTAATCCAAGTCCCCTGCAACAGAAGACACACAGGTGAGGAGCGAAGATTACGTTCACATGAAGCCAACACAGTACAAGAGGGAGCACAAATGTGCTATAGTTGGACTTGAAATATAGTTTTATCTTCTTCATGCTTGACCTGCTAATACCTGGACTCTGCCTTCCATCTTACGCAAAGCATATTATGTAATTCCCATATTGTACAATTGTATCAAACAAGTAACCTGCTATTGATATGTTCTACTTGTTTGTTTGCTCAATAATACCGCACTTGGGTTGTTCCTGAAAATAGGCATTCTGCTGTCTAATGTACTTACCTTGTCACCGAAAACTAAATAAATTAAGAAATAAAATGTAGAGGCTCACTCACCCAAAACCTGTTCAACAATATTTTTAATTATATTTGCATACACTGAGACCACCTAGTGGCAAACCTCAGCATTTCACAGTTACACATTCCCTGCTTCATTAGGGGAAGTGGTCCATTTTCAGTTCATGCAAACAAACTACATGTTCTAATTTCGCTCTGTAGACAATCTTATGTTGACACTGTTCACACTGGATTGCTACCATGCCTCTAAGAGAATACTTTATATATTAAATAATAAATCAATCAATAGTCATGGAGTAAAAACACTTTAGCACTTTTACTGTGTGTGTGGGAGAAGTCCTGAGGCTATCCAAGCCAGTTTTTATTGCATCCCTGAGAGGCTTCACTTTTTGGTATTGTAGCAGTGCACTAGCAGCGTTGCTGGGGCTTGTAGTCCTACTTTTTTATTTTTATTTATTTCAGTTTAGGATTAATACCTTTGAGTTCAGGACTCATTTTCAAAGGTTCCAGGTCATTGTTGAACAAACATTACAAATATAACAGTGTTCACAGAGAACAGAAAACAGTTACACAGACATTCAAATATCAAAGAAATCTTATATATCCAACTAATGGTTGAAGAGGGTAGGGTAAATAGGGTTCAGCCTTGTAGTTCACGATTTAGTTGGTCAGTCTAGCCTAAGGGGGGTGAGGGTCAGCCAGGGATGGCGCTGTGGTGGTGGAAGTAGTTTGTCAGCCAAGTGGGCCTTGTTCAGGGATGGGGGGTTTATGAGATAAAAAGATGGTGTGAAAGGGAGAGGGCTGGGTGGCTGAAATTCTGCCATATTAGTGCTGGCAAGCACAATTCTTTTTTGTGTCAGGAAGGGATCTGAGCCCAGATTTGAAGGTACTAATCTTGGATGATTTTGTAAGGTTAGCAGGTAACTTATTGTACCATTTTGGTCCTTGGTACAGGCTGGAGTTCTGGGTGAGTTTCGTCCTTTTGAAGGGAATCACCAACCTGTCTGTAGCTGTGCTTCTTGTTGATTTGGTGGGAACAGCCAGTGTAAAGAGGCAGCCCAGTGCAGGGGGAGAAAGCCCAAGAAGCATTTTTTTCACAAGTAGGCAGGTTTGGTATTGTGCTTTAAGATGGAGTGGGAGCCACCCAGTTTTGGTGTAGAGCGTGCAAGTGTAGGTGTCCAGCGCAGCCCCTTTGGCTAGTTAACAGGCCTTATTTAGTAATGTGCTGACCCTGTTTAGGGCAGTTTTAGTGCCTGCCCCATAGCTACGCAGCCCACAATCTATGGAGGACATCACTGAACTACTGATGGCAAGTTTCAGAGCATCTGGTGTCATAGAGTGCCTATGGCAGCAGAGGACCCCAAGTTTTGTATTTGCTGACTTGATGACTGAGTCTATATGGCCGGAGAAGGTTAGTGTGTTGTCAAAGGTGATGCCCAAGTATTTTAACTTTGTTACTTGTTCCAGTGTTTCGCAATTATGGTTCTGGATGAGCAAAGGCTGGTATTTCCTTTTGCTTTGGGAGGTAGAGAAGAGTAGACTTTTCATTTTTTTATGGTTTAGTAGTAGTTTATTTTGTGTGAACCAGGATTCAAGCTTGAGGAAGCTGTCTTGGAGTTCAGTTGTGATGTAGTTGTGATCTTTCCCAGAGGCCGATATCACTGCATCGTCAGTATAAAGAATAGTGCGTGCTGTACATGTCCTGTGGGAGCAGACTACAGGTTCCCAGAATGATGACATAGTTAGATAAGGGGCATTCTTCCCACCTTCTGCCCACTAGTGCTGCTGCTCTTGGACCTTTTGGTGCTAAAGTATCACTCTTATATTTAACTTTTTAAAAGTTCTGTGGCTCGACTGTGGAGGTCACGTGACTGGAAGGTTACTTCTGGGTTCCAGTATTTAAATGCTTGCTACAGCGAGCAGGCGGGAGTAAAAACACTTTAGCACTTTTACTGTGTGTGTGTGGGAGAAGTACTGAGGCTACCCAAGCCAGTTTTTATTGTATCCCTGAGGGGCTATGCTTTTTAGTATTGTAGCAGTGCACTAACAATGTCACTGGGGCTTGTAGTCCTGCATGCCCTGTGGGAGCAGGCTACAGGTTACCAGAACAATGACATAGTTTGATAAAGGGCATTCTTGCACCTTCTGCCCACTAGTGCTGCTGCTCTTGGACCTTTTGGCTTTAAATTAGCACTCATATTTATTTTTTTTTCAAAGTTCTGTAGCTTGACTGTGGAGGTCACGTGATCGGAAGGTTACTTCTGGGTTCCAGTATTTAAAAGCTCACTACAGTGAGTGGGGTGAGCTCGAGTGGGTGAGCGCGTGACTCCATGCGCAGAGACACGTGCAGAGACACGCAAGTCTCATCGCGTGTTGTGCATGTTTGGTGGGGAGGCGGGGAGCAGGAGCCGCATTACTGGATTCAGCTAACAAACCAGAAGCACAGGATACATCAGGTTAGAATAACTTGTATAATCATGTGAAGGAAGTAATAGCTACCTAGGAGGGGGCATGATGGCAGCCACGCAAAAAGTATTAGACATGGAGACAATGAATTATTGCCCAATGTGCAATATGCTTGCAGTAGGAGACAAGGTTATAATGACTTTACATGTGACAAAGCCACTTTAATAGTGGTTTTACAAAGAGAAATGGAAGCATTACAGCACAGAGTTCTGCTACATAATGAGATCACTGTACTTGAACAATTCATAGATAGTGCAGCAGGGCAAGTGAAGCCCGACTCTGCCTTAAAGCAACAGAAAATCATGGGGGCTGTAAACCTGAGGTAGAAGCCCTCATTTGTGATTTACCTCAGACGACTGTCACAGAAGACTGGTTGAGGGTGCATAAAGCATCAAAAAAAGGGAGAAGAAATATAGGAGGATCCAGCAATATACACACCCAAAATGGGTTTAGTGCCCTGGAGGAGAGCGAGACTCTTGACAAAAAGAACCTGAATACAGGGTTGGGAGAGCAGCAGCTTGAAACCAACGCAGCTATAAATAATCAGGAGCCCACAAGAATGGGCATTTAGGTGGAACATGCTAGCAGCCCACCTACAGTAACACAGACTGCTCTCCGGGACATTCTAGTGATAGGGGATTCCATGGTATGATACCCTGACCAAGCACTGTGCAAAAACAGAAATGAATACACAACGATCAGTGTACTCCCGGGTGTAGGAGCAGGTGACATAAAGAAACTTCTTCCAGGACTCCTACAGCATATGGTTAAGCCAGTTACTGTGTTACATGTTGGGGTGAATGATGTAGGATGTAGTAAGAATGTGGACATCCAGAGAGACTACGAAGAGGTAGGGTTGGCACTAAAAGGAAATGGCTGTGATATATGAATTTCCAAGATCCTTCCGGTCCCAAAGGCAGGTGCAACAAGGAGTACTGACATCAAATAGTTAAATGGCTGGCTAAACAGGTGGTGTTACAGGGAGGGGTATACATTCATAGATCATTGGGAACATGTTCAGGACTCCAGCTTACTTGCTGTGGATGGGTTACATACAAATAGGAAGGGAAAGAGAATACTGGCGCACAAACTGAGGAAAGAGATTGACGAACATTTAAACTTGAATTAAGGGGGAATGGGGGAGGCAATAAAAATCCTGATGGGACATTACCATTAAGAAGACATCAGGTAGGCCCAAGGAACATTCAAACTGAAAGTGTTTATTGCTGAACGCCAGACATCTGGTTAAAAAAATTGATGATCTTGTTTACATACTACTAGAGAATATTCAGATCTGTGCCATTATGGAAACATGGTGGAGAAAGGACTCTTGGGACAGGCAAATCCCTGGGTTTACCTTGTATTGCAGGGATAAGCCAAATGGTGGTGGGGGGTCAGGGTTGCATTTTATGTGTCAGATAATGTACCATCTGAGCAGGTAGACACAGTAGCCTGGGAGGCATAGGAATTATTATGGATTAAAATTAAGCCCTCCCCTATAGGGCCAAAATTAGCATCGACATGGTATATAGGCCATCCTCAAGTTCCCATTCAGATGACATAGCACTGTTAGACTTTATCGATAAGTTGAAGGCAAATGATAATATCTTACTGCTTGGGGATTTCAACCTGCCAGGCACAAACTGGGTGAACCAAGGGTCGATTACCGCAGCTGAGCTAAGATTTGTAGAGGTTTTTAATCTGGCCGGGCTGGAGCAGCATGTTGAGGAGAACACCAGGGGGGGATCATTTGCTGGATCTAGTACTGAGCAATATGCTTGATAGGATACAAGATTGTGAGGTACTAACACTCTTGGGTTCCAGTGATCATGACATGGTACAATTCAGCAATACTGGGTACAGTGGAATGATTAATGGGAACACAGTGTTTAGCAATGATGCAAAAGCTGATTTTTACAGCATGAGGAAAGAAATGTCAGACTAGAAATGGGAGACTGAGTTTGTGCAGCAGTGACTAAGCCAGATGTGGGACATACTGGAGCATAAAATTACAAACTTAGTTAAGCGATACATTCCAACCAAAAGGAAATATAATAGGGCAGGCAAAATACCTGCATGGATGTCAGCCAAGGTTAAGAGATGCATCAACAAAAAGAAAAAAGCTTATGCAAAGGCCAAAAATAGAGGTCATCAGGCTAGTTGTGAAAGGTACAAAAAAATCCTGAAGGAAACAAAGAATGCTATTAAACAAGCCAGGAGAACACATGAACTGAGGTTAGCTAGCAAGGTAAAGGATAACTATAAATCCTTTTACACCTACATAAATTATAACAAGCATTTGTCAATGCCGAACGTTCGCTTGCAGGTATTTGCAGTGGTATTTGGCACTTGGACATGGCTTAAAAAAATCAGTGACAAAGAAGTACAAGCATTTGTCAATGCCGAATGTTGCTTGCTTCTATGTGCTGTTTAGGTATTTGGAAGTCATTGGAGTGCAAATATTGAAAAATTACGAACTTACGAGCGTGCGTAGGCACTTCTTATACCGCACGTTTGTAAAACAGTCATTTTTAGAATTTTCACAAATTTTCAACATAGCCATTTTAAGAGCTCTGCTCATGAACAGTGTCACTGTGATTTTCTTAATATGTCCCATACATTGATTTAGACACCGACTGCACCATTATGCGCTCATGCGGCGGAAACACATTTGGGCAGGATGTGAAAATGACAGCTGTACTGCTCATAAGGAGGTGTGGTAAAATGGCAATGTTGAAAATCTGGAGTGAAATATTGAAAATTCCGCAACTTCTGGCGTGCATAGGAACTGCTGCCTTTTCTAAAGTCATTTTTAGAATCTTTTCACCACATTTCAATGCAACCATTTTAAGAGCTCTGCTCATGAATAGTGTCACTGTGATTTTCTTAATGTGTCCCATACATTGAGTTCACACCGACTCGCCATTGTGCGTTACATGGGGAAACACATTTTGGGCAGGATGTGAAAATTGACAGCTGTACTGCTCATGAGGAGGTGTGGTAAAATAGCAATGTTGAAATCTGGAGTGAAAATATTGAAAATTCGCAAACATAATGAAAGCCGCATGTGAACTGCGCGAACGCGACGCCAGAAACAGTCATTTTTAGGAATTTTTCACCAAATTTTCAACATAGCCATTTTAAGACCTCTTCTCATGAATGGTGTCACTGTGGATTTTTATTAATGTGTCCCACACATTGATTTCACGACTGCGCCATTAGGCGCTACATGGCGGAAACACATTTTGGGCAGGATGTGAAAATGACAGCTATACTGCTCATAAGGGGTGTGGTAAAATGACAATGTTGAAAATCTGGAGTGAAAATATTGAAAAGTCATAGCACTTACGAACCTGCGTAGGAACTGCATAGCATGCGCTAAATAAAACAGTCATTTTGGAATTTTTGCCCAAATTTTCAACATGGGGTTTTGGGACCCTTCTCATAAATGATATCACTGTCATGGCATTATTCGGGCCCAAAGGGTGATTTCACGCGAGTGACTGCGAAGTACCCTTCTGGGCCTGAATAATCTCATGACAATGTTTATCATGAAGGGGTCCCAAAACCCCATTGAAATTGAGCAAAATTCCAAAATGCCTGAGATATGCAATAAAGTTGAAAAACCCCTGTCTAGCCCATTATACAGCTTACCGGCATTTCCTCAGTTCGTGGTCGGCTTTGAAAAGTGCAGACGTGTTCCCGGTCCACCGATGATCATCGCGCTGAGCTCGGAGGTAAGTATGGGGTGAGGGGGGTGTGGGGAGGCAGGGTGTGCAGTGGGTGGGTGCGGGTTGTGGGAGGGGTGCTGGGAGAAGCGCCGTGGGACCGTTTCAATTTACAGGTTTGTAAAAAAAAAGACGATGGGACGCTTGCCACACTGGGTGGGCTCCCAGCATGGCAGAAGGATGGCTGGGAGGCCATGGAGCCGATGGGATTGGGCACCCCGTCGGCGAACAATCTTGAGGATGTTTGCCATGCTGGGGTGGGCTCCCAGCATGGCAGAGGATCAGTTGAGGGGCCGTGGAGCCGACAGAGTTGGGCACCCGTCGGCGAATGGCGTGGGATGTTTGCCACGCTGGGATGGGCTCCAGCATGGCAGCAAAGATTGGCGGCGTGAGACGGTGCTTGTATGGCAGGCGGTGGTTTCTTTGAAGAGAAGACCACGGCTGTCATACAACACACCGTCGATGAGTGCAGGACTGCGCCTGCTCAATGGAGCAGGGATTGCAGGGAGGGCACACCTCAAAGTGTCCCATTCTCCCAAGGCGTTCCTTGCACATATGCATGAGTGAGCGTAAAAGGAGGAGTAAAACAATAGGCCCACTAAAGAATTAGGATGGCATCTAATACTGGATAATAGTCAGATGGTGGAATCTTACAATGAATATTTGTATATAGCACCAAAATTCTAGAAACTAAAACTCATTTAGATTTATTTATTTATTTACTTATTTATATATTCAGTTTTGATAACCAAGTAAACCCACTGGGCTCCAAGGGTCCCTTTTTCAGGGGTGACCTGGAATTAGTTACATAAAATAAGATCTTACCACATATATAGTACATGTGTGAGCAGACAACATTTGGTTACATTCAAGACATTTCACAACAGAGTATTAGACAGTTCCCTTTCACAGCACAGTAATTAGACAGTTCCCAGTGGGTAAGTTAGCTTAAACAAAGGCAGTGTGATTCTACAGACCAATGATATCAGGAAAAGGTTACTCAGACTTGACCAAAATAAAGCTCAGGGCCCTGATGATCTGCATCCCAGGATTATCAAGGAACTGGCAGTGGAAATGGCAGGACCAATAACTGCAATCTTTCAGAAATTATTGGATTATGGAGAGCTGCTGGAGGTGTAGAGGTAGGCAGATGTGGTGCCCATTTATACAAAAGGTTCCAAACAAGATGTGGGTAACTACAGGCATGTCAAGCTGATGGCAGTGCTAGGCAAAGTCTTAGAAGGGATAATTAAGGGCCATATTACCAATTACATGCTGTTGGCAGGGGACATCGATTATACCTAACACGGCTTTACCAAAGGTCACTCATGCCAGACTAACATGCTGGAGTTTTATGGCAAAGACAGTAGGGCACTGGATTATGGGCACTCGGTGGATATCATTTTCCTGAACTTCTCAAAACTGTTTGATAAGGTCCCCCATGGCAAACTAGTGAACACTCATGTTGACCACAAAATCCAGGGGAACATATCCGGCTGGATAGCCTCATGGCTGAGTGGCAGAAAACAATGGGTATGCATCAGAGGGTCTTATTCATGGTGGTCAGAGGTGACAGCTGGAGCGCCCCAGGGATCTGTAATGGGCCCCTGTTTGTTTAACATCTATATACATTCTATGACAAGCAAGCAGAATGTTTGGGAATCAAAATTTGCTGATGATACTAGGTTAGGGATGGAGGTAAATAACATAGAGGAGGTTAGAATATTACAGACAGTACTTCATGAGTTGGAGAAATGGGCAGTTAAATACAAGCTAGCATTTAACACAGATAAATGCACCATAATGCATGCTGGCAATAAATATTAAAGTATATTACACACTAAATGGGAAAACACTAAGGGAAGTTATGGATGAGAGGGGCCTAGGTATCAGAATATCAAATGTCCTATGCTTTAAAATTCATTGCCACCAGGTGGTAAAAAAAGCCAGTGGTATACTGAACTGTACTGGGAGACATATCAGTAGCAGAATGCGGGAGGTGCTGGTCCTGTTGTATACATCACTGGTAAGGCCGCATACGGAGTACTGTGCCCAGTTCTGGTAACCAGGGTATATAAGGGAGATAAAAGCTATCGAGAGGGTACAAAGGAGGGCAACTCGGTTGATTTCGGATGTCAAAGATATGGAATACGAGGAGAGGCTGAAGGAACTGGATCTGTATTTCCTGGAGTTCTGCAGGCTAAGGGGGGATATGTGTTTGATTTATAGGACTATGTCTGATGAGGGGCTATGGGAACAGCTGGAATTGGATATTAGGGAGTAAAGTTAGCACACTAGAGCCCACCCACTGCAATTATCCAGGGAAACGTACCAGACCATAAAAAGAAAAAAAATGGTTTAATTTATGGGCGGTGCCGGTCTGGAATAAACCTCCAGTGGAAGTGGTAGCCAGTAAAAATATAAAGGAGTTTAAAACCAAATTGGACCGACACTTAATATCAAATGGGATTCAAGGGTATAGTTAATGAAGGGGCGAGCTATACGAACTTTGGTCTTCTATACTCTGTATGAACCTATGAAACATATATTGGATGCTTGTATAAATCCCTTGAGCTTTGCACTTGGGGTTTATGTAGCATTCAACTACTTGAGTACATGTAAAATTCTTGTTATACACACCTCCCCTTTTATTATTATATATTTATGCAATATATGTGGACACAGGTGCCATTATATCAATTCACTTATTTTCTTTCCCATTGAATAAATAAAATGTATCTATATAGTAAACATATCATTGCCATTTGTCAACATAGTAGACATGCCACAGCTTGGCCACACCTCCTTCTGCCCTCCAGCACTACATCTCCAGCTCTCACTTCAAGCACCTACCAGCTCTGCAGTTCTATATGCTAGACTTAGTTTCACCTTTTGCTGACCCCCCCACCTTCCACTTCCAGCTGGCAATTTTACTTCTTCCTCAGACTGACACACACAAAAAAATACCTCAGTTATTTCTCTGCGTCCTGAACTGCAACACTGCACTCACGCTCCTACGCTCAACAGTTTACAGAATTTTCCAGAGAATGTCCCACTCCCACTCACTCTGTCTGCTCAATACCTCTTACTTCTCAGAGGTTCCTGGAGTGATAAACACATTAAAAAAAAAACTAACCACGAGGACTCTAACACCCCAGCTCAAAACAGGGCTGAGGCTGACACTCTGTTGCTCGTCTCCAACTCGCTTAAGGCCAGCACCATCTTCCCCTTCATTTTTCTGTCTTCTCCCTTCCTGCACCAATCACCGAACACATATAAACATTGACACTACGTCCTGACTCAACTTCACTAGTAACAACCCTAGCAACCAGTGTTACTTGAAACGCAATAGTGCTTTTTCAAAAATTAATCCCCATGATATTTACAATTTTTAAATACTAAAACAACAACTAAAAACAAATAACCAAACAGATAAGGTCATTGCCGGTTGCATAAATAAAATATGTGATGGGGACCTTTTGAATAAATGATTTATCTTTACTCAAGCAGTTTGCCCTTGGGTAACTTCACTTGTGACTTATGCCACTTGTGAGATTACTCGAGGTCAAATTGCTCTTGTGAAGATAAATCATTTATGCAATAGGATATATATATATATATGAAGAGAGAGAGAGAACCCACTCCTCTTGGAGGCAGGGTAGGAGTGTTAACAGAAAATTGTCTAGGGACTGAAATATGAATATGCAGTTCATTTGCAGAAGAACAGTTTTAATAACATTGAATTACATGTGTGATGCTATTGTTATTATTATTATGCTGGCATTTTGTATGATGTATTTTTAGTTCTTTGTAATGACAGTTTGCTGAACAAATAATTTTTTTTAGCGTTATCATATATCATCATAGAAATAAATCTTGAAATGAATCAGTAGAAAAATATGTAGAGGCTTTGTAGCCTGCTTTTAAAAATACCAATTTTGGGTCTGGCCTGCCAGTGCAGTGGTGATTCCATCACCTGTAGTGCTGCACCTAGGTACAGGAGGGAACTCAGGGCATTGGAGGGTCAGCCTAAGGGAAGGAGGATTGAGCATCTGTGGGATTGCTGTCCAACTCAGGGGAGGGAGGGTCATAGAACGCAGCACATGTCTGGCCCCCAGTGGAGGCTAGGGAGTAGGGCTTTTTGGTCCACCCATGTGGTGGGAGGAGCAGCAGACTTTAACCCACATTTCATGGGGCACATGACCTGCATCATGACCTCATTGCATGTCCACTTCCACCAAGAGGAGAAAAACAAGAAATGACCCTGGTCATCTGCAGGCTACCCACTCAATGACATGGGCCCATCAACACAGAAACAAATCCTGTTCCATGGCACGGGTTGGGGACCCCTGCCAACCCCACCAGGGTGTAAGTTCTGGGGGCAGATGCATCTAGAAAGTGCTAGGAGGAGTCAGGGTGATGGGGCTGGGGTGTCTATAGGATGGGGCCACTCAAACCAAGGGGATAAAAAGATAAAAAAAATACTTATTTTAGAACTATTGCTTTGTTGCTGTCTAATATCAGGGTCCTTTCTTTTCTGCATCTGTACTGCCATAAATTCAACCTGCTTTGGACTCTTTATTTGCAGATCAAAGCCACTCATTGTACCTTTGCTTAGATCCACTTCCTTTGAATGTCCACTTGTACCATGTTAAACTGTACTCTGTTTGCACTTTTCTTTGTATCAATCATTGATACGGTGTATGCTTTAATTATAGTACGTCCTGTTACCACTCCCTCAGTTTGCACCTGGAAATGAACTGTAGCTCAGTGTACCTTTCCTGGTTACCGATTTTCAAATAAACAAATTAAGTTGGCCCACTGCACAGTGTCAAAGTCTACATGAGATTTACCATATCATACCATTAACCTGCACTGGGCAGTTTGAAGTATGGAGATGCAAGTTTCACGTTCAGGCATCTCAGCTCTAAAAAACCAAAAGGAATCTTTCATTTCTCTGATACATTGTGAAGCATAGGTCAGGGCAGAAGTGCTGTTCACCATAGTGAGAGGTAAGGCAGTAATTGGGAGATTCTCAAATAAAGTGAGGATTATATTTCAATATTTCTATCTGAAACAGCTAGAGGAACTAAAAATAGCAAATGAAAATATGTTACAAATTTTAGGAAGTATCCAGTTGCAACTTTTTATTTCTGAAGTATTTTTCTTATTGCTTTTGCTCATTAGAAAGTTTTCTATGTGATTGAATTATTCTGAATGTGTAAAATAACACTGCCTGGCAACTGACATTTCTAGTTCTGTTCCTCCCACGACCTCACAGGTGGCAGACCTGACAACCACAGAGGGGGTCTTCCTGAGCAGCTGTGATGACACAGTTAGTGAGGTCACAATGCTGGTGATGTACTGGGAGAAACAGAACTAGATGTAACAGCTGTCAGGCAGAGTGCTGCTCCACCCATCACACCTACTAACATCAGTTTAAAAAAAGTCTTCTACTTAATGAAAAGGAACAGAAAAAGTAGCTCAGATTTAAAATACAATTGTTGACTGCGCTTAAAAAATAATTTTAGTTTTAGGCAATACACTAGCTCTATAAGTCTATTGGCAATGCAGTCCTGTGTGTTGTTTGTTTCCGCTGCTTCTACTGTTGTCAGTGTAAGTTGGGTTTCTGTAACTGCAGCTTTTTACTTCTTTTGTTTTCTCTTTGCAGTCTTTCAAATCTATCTCTGAAGCTCTGTCTTCGTCATTAGAACATGTAGGTTTTTGTTTGAAGTTACAGTGAAATCCTTTATGATACATCTCTCTCATGCCTGCATCCAGCTCAATCAACCTCAGAGGACCAAAGGTTGCATCTGAGTCAATCATTGCAGGATTTTCTTTCCAAGGATTTCAAGACACATTCCAAGGAAGCAGTGCCAGGATGCACTCCATCCTCCCCCCAACTTCCTCTGGGGCCAGGTACTCATGAAACACCAACTGCTCGCTTGGAACATACAATAATGAAGGCTGTGGACGTGGCCTACATAGACTTTAGCAAGGCATTTGACAGTCCCACACAAAAGATCAATAGTCAAATTAACCAGCATGGGAGTGGGTCCCAGGGTGGTAGGCTGGGTAAAACACTGGCTGGACAACAGGACACAGAAGGTAATTGTAAATGGAGTCCACTCTGAAGAAAGAGTGGTTACTAGTGGGGTACCACAGGATTCAGTTCTGGGTCCAGTCCTTTTTAATGTCTTTATAAGTGACATTACAGAGAGACTGGAAGGAAATGTATGCCTCTTTGCAGACAACACAAAGATCTGCAACAAAGTTGATACACAAGGAGGCATGGAAAGGAAGAGAAGGGACTTGGCAAGGTTGGAGGAATGGTCAGAAGTATGGCAGCTTGGATTCAGTGCAAAGAAGTGCAGAATAATGCACCTGGAAAACAAAAAACCAAGGGAAGATTACACAATGGGGGGGAAGTAGTAACAGCAACAAAAATGGAAAGGGACCTGGGGGTAATCATATCAGATGACCTTAAGGTTAGCAAGCAATGTGAGAAGGCAGTAGGGAGGGCTTGGGATATACTGGGATGTATAGGGAGAGGCATCACCAGCAGAAAACAGGAAATTGTTATCCCTCTGTACAGACAGTTGGTGAGACCCATCTGGAGTACTGTGTCCAGTTCTGGAGACCCCATCTCTGCAAGGACATAGACAGGATAGAGGCAGTCCAGAGGAGGGCAACTAAAATGGTGCAGGGTCTGCAAGAGAAACCATATGAGGAGAGACTAAAGGAGCTTAATATGTATACCCTTGAGGAAAGGAGGGAGAGGGGGGACATGATAGAAACATTTGAGTACCTCAGTGGAAACAACAAAGTCCAAGAGGGTAGCATCTTTCAAAAAAAGAGATGTGTAAGAACAAGGGGACACAATTTAAAGATGGGGGGGGGAGGCAGTTCAAGGGCAATGTGAGGAAGTATTTTTTCACAGATAGGGTGGTGGATGCATGGAACAGCCTTCCTGAGGAGGTTGTGGGGTCTAAAACTGTGGGAGAATTCATGAATACATGGGACAGACATAAGGCAATTCTTGTGAGGGGTAAAAAGAAATAGGCTGTTGTTTAACTAGGATCTGCAGCTTATCCTGTAGGTAGGGAAATGGGTAGACTAGGTGGGCCAAGCGGACCTTATCTGCCATCAAAGTCTATGTTTCTATCAAGACATATTAGAGGGAAGCAGTGCCAGGATGCACTCTAGCCTCCCCTCCATGAAACACCAACTGCTCACTTGGAACATGCAATAGTGAAACTTCTTCAGAAGACGAGATCGACTTCTTTTGTTGCTGCTTTTCAGATTTTATCTTTTAGGAGGTTCAGAGGATCCCCTTCTGATTTTCAGCTATTTTTGTCTGATTCAGAGAGGAGCAGGTGTTGGTGATAACCACTGAGCACCCATCTTGAATCTTCTGAGACTGAGTGATAGCAACATGTACACCCTAGAAGAGAGGTGAGTGACAAGGGACATGATAGAGACCTACAAGTACCTCACAGGGTTAAACAGGGTGCAGTAGGAGGAGTCTCTTTCAAATTAGAAAGAACACCAGGACAAGAGGGCATGTGAAGAAGTTGTGGGGGGAGGTTGAGAATGATGTGAGGAAGTACTAGTTCACTGAAAGAGTTGTAGGCACCTGGAACAAACTGCCGGTGGAAGTGGTAGAGGTGAAAACAGTAGGGGTCTTCAATCATGTGTGGGATACACAAAGGGGAATGTTAGTACATAGGCAGGGAAGAGGGAGGGTCACCTAAGACAAGTTAGGGTCTGCGGAGAAAGACTAGTCAGGGACCATCTGGGCAGATTAGGTGAGCCAAGCAGTCATTTTCTTCCAACAAATTCTGTTTCTGTATTTTTGTTTCATTCTCCATCACCTCATCCTTGATTGATGGTTTGCATGTTTGTTTTTCTTCTGCTTGATTATCCATGATGTTATTTCATTTGAAAGCTCTTGATTCAGCTTTTTCTAAGGAGAAACACAAAATCGTCATGTTGCTTTATATGTGTGTGTATTACAAAGATGAATTGTAACATTTAATATGCATTGAAAATAGAAAACAAAGTTAAAATCAATGTTTCAATCATTAGATCTTCTTCAAGAATCATCAGTTAAAAGCAGAACATCCATCTTTCTCTATTTCCAGTACCAAGCTCACTCTGGTGTCCAAGAACATCCTTACCCCATTACATAGCAAGTACTCCCTGGTGTCCATTGGCCCCATCCATCAGCCTTTTCTGTGACAAGCATTTCCTGGTGCCCAGTGGCACCCTTATTCCTCACTCTGTCTGGTAACAAGTATTCCTTCACCCCATTCCATACCAAACGTTCCTGCATGTCCAGTGACACTCCCACCCTTTCCTGGTCCAAAGTCTTGCTGTCTCTAGTATCCACTGGCACCCACTCACTCTTCCTATGCCACGCTAAGCATTACCTGGTGTCTTGTGTAGAGATGTGCAAGATTAAAAATCTGCAAGACAACATTTCTGAAATTCCATGTTTAGCATTCATGAAAAAGTAATATTTGTTCCATTTGTTTTGCAAAAGTTTGCATTTGTGGTTGCAGTAGCAAAATTATTAATCTTGTAACAGATGTAGAACTTTACACTTACAAGTCGTGAAGTGCTTGCAGGATTTGCTTTAGTCAGTCTTTTGCTAAATTGTTTCTTGTACGTTGTGGACTTGCAGACTTGTTTTCCGCATATTGTGGGCTCAAGCATTTTGCAAGACATAGAACTGCAAATATTCAAATGTTCCCCCAGCTGAAGTCCAGTGGAACCTTCCATGCCAAGTTGCCCTGGTGTCTAGTGGCACTCCTACTCCCACTCTCAGATGGCACGCAGTACAGCTCACGTTATGGTTCAGCTTCTGCCTACTTAACAAATATTTGTCAAAGCTGAATGTTTGCTTGCAGTGTAACAGGACTTTAAAGAGCCCCTGATGTTGTTGGGACAACTCTGAAAAACATAAGATCTAGACACAGTTGAGCTTATATTTCACCATTTTCTTGTAATTTTCACTCTTACTTGTTTATTAGTAAGGACATTTTCATGGAAACAGTATCTCTGCCATACAATTTGCTCTGTCTGCCTGTGTACTTCTGTAGTCACAGTTCTGTTGATGACATCCCAATGTGCTGCTGTGGAGATAATTATGATTTCGTAAAGCATTGTGATGTCATGTTAGACAAACAGCCAAAGCTAATAAAGTCCAAGAGACGGTAATCTTGTTTTTATGCCACTCACCTCAGTAGTAAAGAAAAAGGGGAAATAACTGTGCAAAAATATTGTTTTGGATGAATGGTACACATACCAGGTCATAATGTTGTATGCTTAATAGTGTACGGCATTATGGTGAAACCTGGACCTGTGCGCTCTCCGAGTTGGACCCCCCGGGAGTTAGAATCCTAAGTGGGGAGGTCTGAGGGCACAGACTCCCGTAACGGGGGATGTCGGGGGCATAGCCCCCCACAGAAATGAAAATTAACCACAATCAAGCAATGCAATTATGCCACACGGCATTCTGCCATGCGACATTATGACCCCGTGCCAATGGCACAGAGGGTAAAAGCAGAGAACTGTAAAACAGTGCATTGCAGGTTCTGCCTCCCTCATGGCCACAAACAATATTGCTTACGGAAATCTGTGCTACAGTAAACTTGTAGCTAGGACAGTAATTTTGGGGGCTGAGATGCTGGACACTTCACCTTTTGCCACACTGGTGACCTGGGTTTGGGAATAGAGAAAGGTCTCTAAATTGCTGGCAGGGGGAAAGAGTATTTAGCATCCATTGATGGATATCTTCCTTCAAGGAGAGAGGACAGTATGCATTGCTGCTTGCTCCCACCTAGTGGAGGGTAGGTGGCACAGCAGCGGTCACCAGAATTGAAAATTGGAGGCAGATGCTGAAAGCGTGCACTGTCTTTATGGTCTATGTGTGCACTGTTGCACACTGCCAGCTCTGACTCATAAGGAGTAATGGAAAATAACTTCTGTCTGCAGGATGATGATGTGACCCCAAAGTCACCACACCACCACCATCCATGGCACCCACTTATACAATGAGGTAAGAAGTAGATGGGGCAAGACCTAGAGGTGGAGTGAAGGGGCTGTGGTTTGATAGCAGAAGGAGGCTGATGTTGAGGGCCAGCGGGTTAAAGTCTATATAGAAAAAAAGACTGCAAAAATATTTGAATGATAAGACTGAATTGTGTCTAACTCTCACATTTTTCAGTTATCCAGCTGGTATCAGGGGCTCTTTAAAAGGAGCATAAACAGTATGAAATTTAAATTAACTATCGCTGGTGTTTTCTGTTCATTGACATGCTGTTAACATATTTGAAGGTATATATACATTCTATCAACATGCTGGGGCCGATTCTTAAAAAGTCAGAGCAAGCCGTGCAAAGGCGGCTTGCACCAATTGCCAGTGCACCAGGAACCCTGTGTCTTATTCTCAGTCAGGTAGGGTCCAGGCATCAAAGTCCTGTGGCTTGCTGCAATTTGGCCCTACATCAAACAGAAGATGCATCATAAAGACTTTCTGCAAGCCATGGGTGGGCTGTGCAGCAATAGGACCATGGACAGGTGCCGTACCACCCCCAACCCCCAGGCTCAATCCCTGATCACCACGTAAATAACAATAACTAGCCCTGGTAGTCTAGGGCACCCCTGGCCCTAATCCCCAACTACCATGTAAAAAGCAATAAGCATCCCTGATTGTCTAGGGCACCCCCCCAACCCAATCCCTGACCACTAGGTATAAAGCAATAACCACCTCTGGTAGTCTAGGGCACCCACCAAGCCCCAATCACTGATCACCGTATAAACATCAATAACTATCCCTGGTAGTCCAGCAGTCCCCCCAGCCCCATTTCCCAATCCCCAAGAAAAATATGAAAAAACATTCCCTAGTAGTCTAGTGGTCCCCCCACCCCCTCCCCAGCTGACACTGACCCACTACCCTTCTCCCCCCCATCCCTGAGCTGGTGACCAGCACAGCCCTCTACACACCTCCACGGCTGGCCACCAACTGAGCTATTAATGAGTGCAAACATACACTGCTCGCTCATTGATAGCTCAGTTGGTGGCCAGCCGTGGAGGTGTGCAGAGGGCTGTGCTAGTCACCGGCTCAAGGATGGGGGAGAGGGGTGGTGAGGCACTGTCAACTGGGGTGAGGGACAACTAAACTACCAGGTAATGTTTTTTCATATTTTTCATGGGGATCGGTGATCTTGACTGGGGAGACCACTAGACTACCAGGGATGGTTATTGATATTTATATGGTGATCAGTGATTGGTGCTTGGGGGGGTGCCCTAGACAACCTGGGATAGTTATTGCTTTATATATGATGGTCAAGGATCAGGACTGGGTGGTGCCCTAGACTAGCACGGTGGCATTTACTACTGGGGATTGGGACCCTGGTGGCACTTTGGCGTAACCCACAGAAGACAACTAAGTACACTTAGACCAGCCTCTGGCTGGCCTAACAGTGCTTAGACAGTTGTCCTCTGGGGGAGTTTTTAGAATATTGATTTAAGGAATGTGGTAGCTTGCATTTGTTGCAAGCCCCCTAGCACCATGTCACAGCTCATTTTATTGGGCAAGGCTAGTCCAAGCCCCCTTTGCTGCAAGCAGCCTGCATTTGCCACAGACTGCTTTTGAGAATAGCTCAGGGTGCATTTTTTGATGTAAGTTGCCACTTGCATCATTTATGTTTGATGCAGGAACCTTGCGTCATTCTAAGGGCTTTGAGAATCGGGCCCCATGTCTTTTCCCAACTCTGTTTAGTGCTTGCAAATAAGTGCTTCCTTTCTGTAACTGGGGGATGGACAGACAGGCAGACACACATTCACAGACACACACACACACACACACACAAAGCCTGATGAGGTCTACTAATGGCTAATAGGCAGAAAACCAGTTTGGTTGGTGGGGCTTTCTCCTTTCAACTACAAGATGTTTATGCCCATCAGCCACTTAAACACTATCACCATCATCATCCTTCTCAGAATTGGCTTTTGGGAGGCAAGCCTTCTTCATTTCTACATCCATTGGCATATCCAGTACACAACTAGACTACAGTAACAATATGTTTGCTTTGTATGTGCACACAAGCAAACATAGAAACAGCACTAACCTTCTATTGATTTTGTAATTATTTCTGAGAAGAAGCTGGTCAGGCAAGGAGGTGAAAGGTGGGCTGTGCTGTTCATCATCTGATTAGAAATATTTTAATTGTGCCCCAGTACCTGTGATGGGCCCCAGGTGTCACAGGTTCACTTTTGAGTGAGGTGAGGTTGGGGTCATTTTGCTGCACCAGGGATTGGCTCATAGTTGCAAATTAAATACTTCAGTGGAACTACAGCAGCACCAGGGATGGATTCATGGTGCCACATAAACTAGTTTGGTTTGTGAGACTTTGGCAGCACTGAGGATGGCTGCCAGTGTCACTTTAACTGGACAGAGAGTGAAGTGACTTCAGCAACCCTGGTAGCGGGATCCCACTGCTGCATGAAATGGTGAAGAGGTGGAGAGCTTGCAGCTCTAGATTAGTTCAACTGGTGCAACATAAAAGTGGTCAGGAGGCAGCAAGACTGCAGAAGCACTGAGGATGGGCTCACATTGTTGCATTTTTACTAAATATGCACTGTTTCTTTTGTTGTACTGGGAATGGACTCCCAGTGCTGCAATTTTATAGGGGTTGGGGGATTCGTGGCAGTAGCAAAGGGCTCTTGATGCAACATAAGAAGTTGAGGTGTTTTTTTCAGTACCAGAGACAGACTCCTAGTGCCACTTCTCAAGTAGAAAACTCATTCCTGCCTCCATGCAGCAGCATGTTGGGAAGGGAGTTAATTTCCTGATGCTTGGGAATGTTTGGTGATTCTTTACAAAAAGGAAGTCTATTGGAACTGCATCACCTTTAGATGCACATCAGCATTTTATCAATTCCTGGCAACTGCTGTTGCATGTCTATGTAGGATGGAAGATACTAAGAAATTGTTTTCATAAGATTGCAGTATAGCTGGGCACCATCTATAGAAGTCAATAACAAATACATTAAAAAAGTGGATGCCATTACGTGAAAGATAGTAGAAGATGCTTTTAGATATTTAAATTAATTTCCCATCCTCTATGAGGGCCCCAAGTTCTAGTCCCAACACTGTGTATTACAACAAAAATAAATCTCAGCAACAGTATTGTAGCAAATTGTTGTATCAGAGCCAGACCGGCAAGATGATCAATCCCTGTAATGCAATTCTCCCCTAGCTAAAAGGAAAAAAAAAGTAGGATAAGTAAGACAAGAGGAAGTATGGATGTAGGTATTATGTACAGTAGTCCAGTTTGGCGGACAGGACTGGCAGAATAGCAGCATGGAGAAAGTCTGCAGTTACATCACAGCCTGCTGTCAGTATAGTGCTGGCAGAAAGGACGCATGGAGAAAGTCTGCAGTTACATCACAACCTGCTCTCAGTATAGTGCTGGCAGAAAGGCTGCAGGGAGAAAGTCTGCAGTTACATCACAGCCTGCTGTCAGTATAGTGCTGGCAGAAAGGATGCATGGAGAAAGTCTGCAGTTACATTATAGCCTGCTGTCAGTACAGTGCTGGCAGAAAGGCTGCATGGAGAAAGTCTGCAGTTACATTATAGCCTGCTGTTAGTATAGTGGTGGCAGAATGGTTGCATGGAGAAAGTCTGCAGTTACATCACAGCCTGCTGTCAGTATAGTGCTGGCAGAAAGGATGCATGGAGAAAGTCTGCAGTTACATTATAGCCTGCTGTCAGTACAGTGCTGGCAGAAAGGCTGCATGGAGAAAGTCCGCAGTTACATTATAACCTGCTGTCAGTACTATCAGTTAGTGTCACTAATGCATCAGTTTTAGAAGCTACTTCATGGGGGTAGGTAATAAAAATTAGACCCTAGGGGACAGAATGGAAGAAAAGTTGCAACCATTTTATTTATTTTATTGAATTTTGATGACCAGGTTGGCCCACTGGGCCCACGAAAGTCCCTTTTTCAGGGGCGACCCAGGGAACAGAAGCAACACAATACATACAATCAGGTGATCCAGAAGCAATACAATACATACAGTCAGAATGATACAGGGTTACGAGAAGTAGACAAGATAATGAGGATAACAGTACAGGCAATTATTCAAATCATAGCCCAGAAGTGCAACACTTAAAAGATTTAAAGATTTAAGGCATGATTTAATGTAGGTTAAGGTGAGAAGAGAGGGGGGATGGGTGTTGTGATTAGGATCGGGGGTGACTATCCTATACCCTCACAGTGGCATGAGCTTGTCCTGAGCAAATGGGACTTAAGCCTAGTGTGAAAGATTGGCAGCCAGGGGGCTTCCTGTACTAGAGGTGGGAGAATGTTCCACAGTTTAGGGGCTGTGAGAGCAAAGGAATTGCCTCCTTTGTCTATCTGGATTCTGGGGGATTGCCAGTACGGACCGACCCGAGGTCCTGAGCATTCGAGGGTTAGGCTTAGCCTTGATTATTTCTGTTAGGCTTGGTGGGGCCGCTGGGCTCTACAATTTGTATGCATGGCAGAGCAGGGGATACTGTAGACGAGCCTCGAAAGAAGGCCATTGCAGCTAGGCTAGTGAGATGCAGGGGTGACTTCTTGGCTGACACATTGTCGCAAACCTCATGACCTTGTTGTACAGGATCTGAAGTCTTCTAACCTCACCTTTTGCCATGCCTTGGATTACCGGGGCAGCATAAGTTAATGTGGGTAGGAGGACACTGGAGGCGATTGCTCATCTAGCCTCTGGGATAAGTTGTTTTTTAGCCTGTACATGGTGCCAAGTTTGAAGTGGATAGACCTTGTTACCTGGTCAATGTGGGGCTTAAAGGTGAGACCCTGGTCAATAGTTATCCCTAGGTATTTTATGTTGTCAACTATGTCTATTCATTTATCCCCAAGGGTAGTAAGTTTTAGGGAATTGGTCCAATCTTGGCCAAGGGATCTAGGACCAAACAGCATGGCTTTAGTTTTTGATGCGTTGAGGATCATTCTGTTTGATGTGAGCCAGGCCTCGAGTGTATTTAAGTCCCCATGTAGGAGAGAGCCAAGATCATGTGGTGTGGACCTGGCTTGGAAAGATGACAGTATCATCCACATATTGAACTACTGAGCTATTCCCACAGTGCTGGTTTAGGTAATTTGTGAAGAGAGAGAACAGGAGGGGGCCAAGAATTGAGCCCTGAGGCACACCCTCCTTGATGGGTAAAGGGGCGGAAAGCTCTCCCTTTCAAATGACCCTCTGGGAGTGGCCTGAGAGGTAGCTCTTGAACCAGTTTAGGGCCTGGGCATCAAGCCCAATGTCTTGAAGCTTAGTAAGAAGAAGGTTGTGGTCCACAAGGTCAAATGCCTTGGACAAGTCTATGAAGATAGCACCCGTTGACATGCCCTCATCCATTGCCCTGAATAGGTCCACTGTGAGTTTGATGAGTGCTGTGTCTGTTACATGGTTTGCCCAAAAGCCATGCTGTGAAGGGGCTAGGATTTGGTGGAGCTCCAGGTAGTCTCTCAACTGCCCATAAACTAGCCTTTATTGCAATTTGGCCTGGGTACACAGCAGGGAGATGGGCCTGTAATTGCCAATTTGTTCATGAGAGCCACCCTTGTAAATGGGGACCACGTTGGCAGCCTTCCACTGGTATGGGATGTACCCTTCGAGTAAAGACCTATTGATGATCCAGGTCAGAGGTTTGGCCAGGGACAGTGCACCTTCCTGGAGTAGCCTCGGGCTGATTCCATCTGGGCCACCAGATCCTTTGTGTTTGAGGGCTATCAGAAGTTTGTGGACCTCACTCACCTTGACCATTCTCATGTGAAATTGGGGTCTGTTTAGACAGGGGGATTCATCAAAGGTCTGTACAGGCATGGGTGTTGGTAGCCCTATCTTGTATGCATCAAGGTTGGTGAAGTGGTGGTTGATTGCTGAGGTTATAAGCTGGCAATCACTGATACACTGTCCTTGTACCTCAATTTGACCTTGTGCCTCCTTGGAATTGCCCTTAAGCAGTTCATTGATTTATGCCCAGAAAAGCTTAGGGTTCCCCAGTGTGGACCGTTGGAGGTGGGTTACATACTTCTTTTTGGCAAGTTTGATGTCTAGCTTACATTTATTTCTTAGGGTTTTGTAAGCAACCAGGTCTGCAGGAAGGTGGGAGAGACAGAATTTCTTCCAAGCCTTGTCCCTTCTCTTCATCTGAGATTTCACAGAGTGGGAGATCCATTTATGGCAGCCTCCTTTTGTACAAAGTTTTTTGAAGGGGGCAAAGAGAGATGCCACATTGATGAGTGAGTTTTGGAAGTAGGCAAGGGCCTAGTTCAATGTCGGGAGGAGCCTAATCGGGCTCCAGTCCAGGCTACTTAAGTAGTCATTAAATTTTGCTGGCATGAAATTGGAGAAGTCACATACTGTGAGTATCCTGGGGCAATCTTTGGTGTTCTGTTCTTCCAAATACAGAATATTGGGGAGTGATCACTAATGGTGTCAGCCAATATACCTGTTTTCAATATGTTGAGGAAGTTAGATACCAGAGCCCAGTCAAGAGTAGTATGGTTCCCATTTTATAATTAAATCTGGTAGGTCGAGAGATGACCTGTTCCAGGTTTGCATCTTGGATCGCACCCTTGAGGACCTTGTTGGGGGCCAGTGGCCCAGTTCAGGTTGAAATCTCCCATTATTCGGAGTTCATTGGTTAATTTGCTGCCAACCAATTTGGTGATGCCCTCAAGAGCAAGTTGGGCATTCATAGGAGGGTTATAGACACAGCCGATGGTGAGGTGCTTAGCATTACCAAGGGTTAGATGGATGAAGATAGACTCCCCGTCCTGGCAGCTCCCAAGTTTTGGCTTTAGTAGACTACATATAGAGTGTCTTTTGTATAGATTAGGACCCCTTCCCCTCTATTTCCTGCTCTGTCCTGTCTGAAGGTATTGTACACAAGGATCATGATCTCATGGTCATGAATACGGGCCTTGAGCCAGGTCTCTGAGATTGCAAGGATGTCTGGCTTCTAGAGGTTAAGCCAGGCTTGGACCTCATGGATTTTAGGTCTAAGGCTGCATACGTTCATTGCACTATCCTTAAGCCTTTCGATGATGCCCAGTGAGGATCCTGGGGGTGGATACAAGGAAAATGTCTAGGGGGGCCCCGGGTTAGGCTGAATGTCTCCTCCATGGACCAGAAGAAGAGCAAGTAGTCGAGCTAACACTTGCCTAATTGAAGAGTTCAAGAGGCAGTGGAGCCTTCTGCATATGCTCATGAATCACCACGTAATGAAACCATGCCTTTCCAACATCGTACTACGAGGCTTCTATTTTAGTTGTGGGAGAGTCCAGTAGTAATGACCACAAGGCTCAGGGTCACTGAGATTTTTGCCTCATGGGGTCAAGAAGTCCTTCCCCTAAGCACATGTCCACCCAGAGGAGAGACAGTATGTATACGAGGGCCAGGAGTACACCCCTATGTGGGAGAGAGGCCGGTGAGTTACTAGTCCAGCAGGACTTAAGGCAAGTGGTGCCAGAGTTGTATAAAGAGTATTCTGGGGCCATGTTGGAAGACCAGTATATCTCCTGATGGAATCAGTAGTTAAGTTGGAAATTTGGGGTAGATGCCTGCGGGAGAACCCTCTTGTTTTATATTTGTGGCTGTTTTCCCTGGCTGTTGGGCTTGTCCTAGTGGAAGACTAGGGGAAAAAGATCACAGTTGCCAGCATCAATCTGGTGTCGCTATAGGAGTGTAAATTGGAACCTGGCCACACAATACCTAGCTTAATGACCTTTCTTAGATCCATGCAACAATTTTTAATTTCCCTTCTACTCAGGTACTAATCCTCTTTAAGAAATATTTCAGCAGGTCTAAATGGGATTTCTCTCTCATAAAGGTGCAGCAACCAGTAAGTGTCTAATGAGAGCTGTGCTAACAGTTTACAAAACGTCTAGTCTGTTATTTGATTATCTAGGTTTTATATTACAAATGTAGGTCATTGGTTCAGACAGAAATTGTTTCACACTTTCAGTCCCCTGAGCCAGCAAATGTGATTTTTCTCTTTTCTTCTGTTTCTCCCCTCTTCTCAGCTGTTTCTCCACTTCTGTACTACTGTATAAGCCCCGCCACCACAAAGTACCAAACCTGAGCTTTGTTACTGTTTATTTATTTATTTATCAAATTTTGTTGACCTGGGAGGCCCACTGAGCAAGAAGTCCCTTTTTCAGGGGTGACCCAGGGGAGGGGAATACAGATGGTAACCAACTGAAACTGAACCAGAATAAGCTGTTGGTGGTATTTTTTGGTGAATGGAGGAAATTTGGCCAGGACACTGAGGAAATTCCTCTATTGAGCTGTAGGAGGAGCACTGCTGGATGACTGACACTGGTCAGTAGCAGTTTGGTGGTGAGTGTGAGAGGACTGCTTGAGGCTGAGGAGGTGGTCCCCTCCTTGGCCTTATTGGAGCTAGAGACTGAGGAAATGGATGGATTGCGAGGAGAAAATGTGCTAAGTGGGAAGCAGGATGATCAGATTTAACTCAGGCAGACCACAGGGTCTGAGAGGCTTGATGTGGAGGAGAAAGGAAAAAAAGATGCAAAGACTCCCTGCATAGAGACAGAGGGAGAAGGTAATATAAATATAAATACAAAGCAAATACAAGCTAAAAGTAAAAAAGTAGTGTTGGCCAAAAAAGGAAGTAGTTCTAAAGGTAAACAGCTGAGAACGAGTGACAGGAGGAAGGAGGCCTGTCAAGCTCAGCTGAGACAAGTTGACATAGCAGTAGCAGAACTGCAAGATGAAACTGACAGTGGCCAAGAGGAGAATGACAATGAAATGAGTGCCCCAAAAGGGAAAGCCAGTAAAAGTCGGAAACAGTTTGGCTTAAAACAGGCAATGTATAAAAGTGCTGATATAAAAGGAAGTACAAGTAAACAGGATGGTGATAAGAAAAATGTATCTAAGAGGGAAATGAAGAAAAGAAAGTGCAGTCAGGATGAAAGAAGGGGGAAATACAAAAGATGGCTCAAATGAGATGGATGATGATAATATAGACTTTTCTGATACCACAGAATGGGTCGCTAAGGCCCTATTTGATGCAGGATGGAAATAAACCTCAGATGGAAAGGGATGAGACCCAAATAATGACCCCCAAAATAATATACAAACAGAAGAAGAAGCAGAAGGGAACAAGGAGATAATGGAGTCTTTTAGAACAAGGAGATGGACAGGATGAATCAAAAAAGGTGGTAGAACCAAGGGAGGATGTGGAAGAAAATATAGGCCCTGTAGAGGAGGAGGAGTTGGGGTCCTCCATGGAATTAGAAGAAAAAATGATACATACAGAAAAGGAGTAAAGTGACCAAGAAACCTTGAAAAATAAAAAAATAAAAAGTGTGGGAGGAGAATGTCAGGGAGAAATTGTTTCCTGAAGGCATGCAGCATTTAAATGAACCTGCAAAGTGAAGAAATGCAGTAAGACTTAAATATAGAGGCCTGGCAGCAAATGCTCCTGGTAGATTGTTTGTGGGGCATCGACTAATTAAAGGAAGCATGAAGTTTTGTGATTATGAAATATATGCCTTAATACATATTCCTGGAGACATTATTTATTACATAAGCTTTAAACATCCCTCAGGCCTTGATAGATTTTGGAAAATATATAATCAGCTGAAACGTACAACACTGTGGAAAGACTTCATGGCAATACCTTTGACAAAACCTGCATTCAAAATAGTAACAATATTATTTAGGAATGAAGGAGTAAACGTGGCAGATATAGCCTTTTGGCTAAAACAAAAATGTAAATTAAAGGGTCCACCAGAGTCAATATTAGATGAAGAGAATCTGTGGACAGGTTGCTGGAAATTTAAAGTGGTATTGAAAAAACAAAATGGAGAAATGGAACATCTGCCCAACTGCTTCTTTTTGGGAAGAGATAGAGGAATTGTGTTTTATGCTGGACAACCACGAGCATGTTATCGATGTGGGGATAAAAGACACTTGAGTAATGCTTGAGAGAGAATTAAATGTGGATTATATGGACAGTTAGGACATTATGGGGCAGCCTGTAAGACTCCTATTAGATGTAGTTTATGTGAAGAATCAGGATATTTGTTTAATAATTGTCCCTGGGTAACCCATAATAGTCCAGATACTGGAGAACAAGCAAAGCAGGATATATATTTGGCCTTAGCAAAAAAAGAAAAAGCAAAACGGGACAAAATCATAGATATGACACGAAGAGAAGAAGAAGAAGATGGAGATAAGGAAGGGAGTTGAGTGGATATAGAACTTTTCACCTCTGGTGGGCAATCAGAGCATACCATTGAAACAGAGGGAAGACTGGAGTTTGAGACTGAGCAAAATAATAAAAAGAAGAGTTTGGAACTTGAAGGAAAGAAGTTGGAGAAATTCACAATGGTAACCAGGTCCAAAAATAAGGGCATAAAGCAAGTGGAATCAAAGACTATGGAACAAAAAGAAGAAGAAGTAGTGAAATTACCAAATAAATTTACAGTGTTGCAGGACAAAGAATGGATGACTATAGATGAGGACACTGATGATTCCTTCTCAGAAGAGATAGAGAAGGGGGGAGCATCAGATTGTGATTCAGCAGATACACAAACTTCTAAGAAAAGGGAAAAAAGACAAAATAGGATAGAGAGACAGAGAGAGAGCGAGAAAGAAAAGGGGGGATCCAATATGGATGGTCTTACTTGCATCACATGTAATGTAAATAGTATAAGAAATAAGACATGGTGAATGTTTACATTTGAGATATTGGGAGGACTTAAAAGGGACATAGTTATGTTGCAGGATACAAGGTTGTATTCAGTCTCAGAAATTAATGAGGCACAGAAGGAATGGAGGTGGGGGCCTTTGATTTGGTCTTTGGGAGAAGAAGCATGTTCAGGGTAGAGGATTGCTTTTTTTCACAAAAGATTAACATATTAAAAGTAATAGACATAGCTCCAGGAAGAGCAATTATGGTGGACGTTGAACTTAAGGGGCAAGTAATTAGGGTGATAAATGTGTATAATCCTCAGACAAAAGCAGATAGAAATAAGCTAATAAGAGCAACAGAACCTTTTTTGCATACTGTAAAATTCACATTGTGGGGGGGGGGGATTTTAACTGTGTGATTAAAAACATGATTGGGGCAGAGCAACTGAGAAAATGTTTTGTGATACTGTATGTTTAATTAATATATTGAAAAAGGCAAGGATTGAGGATGTGTTTGAAAGGAAAGAGGGAAAAGCATACATATTTGAGAGGAAGACTGTCATCAGAACAGACTATTGGTTTGTATCTAAAAGGGCGGTAGTAGAGGAAGCATATATAGTACCAACAGAAACAGCAGATCATATGGCAGTATGTACTAAAATAAACATTGGAAAGGCCATAATGCATGGGCGAGGGTATTGGAGAATGAATTTGGAAAATTTAGAAGAGAAAGAAGTACAGGAAGAATTGTTAGATATGTTTGCAGCAAGGGGGACAGTGCTAGGATTGTATGTGGATGTAATGAAATGGTGAGATGACACAAAAGCAGACATAAGGAAGATTATGATAAAAGTAGCACAAAAGAAAGAGAGAACTAAATACCAGAAATATTTAAGCTTGAGGGGTAAACTATATAAAGAAATAACAGAGCAGCATAAAGATGGGAGAAATCACACAGAAAGAATAGAAGAAATTAAACAACAAATGTGTGAATTTCAATACAATAGAATGAGATCATTAGTAATGGAGCAGAAATGTGGCACCCAGGGAACTAAAGCTCAAACCAATCCTATGAAGGATAACAGACAAAGAGTAGAAAAAAGGGTAATATCTGAATTAATAGATAATAATGGAGAAAAATGTGTAGATATTAAAAAATGATGGGAATAGTACAGGAACATTTAAGACGACATTTCGAGTACCAAAAAACTAGGTATCAAAAGAGATAATAGAGGAAATACAAATCCCATAAATCTCGGATACAGATAAACAGTTGATAAAAGAACCCATATCAGAAAAGGAAATTAAAGAAGCAGTAAAGTCATTAATAGATAATACTGCCCTAAGAGTGGATGGGATTCCAAATGCTTTTTATAAAAAAATGGAAAAATTAAAAGTGCCTATATTTGCATTAGTATATAACAGTATTTTTAATAAGGGGGAGGTGACAGAGACAATGAAACAGGGAATTACTATATTTATTCATAAAAAGGTGATAGTGCAGATATTCATTATTGGAGACCTATAAGCCTGCTAACTGCAGATTATAACATTTTAGCAAAATTATACAGAGAAGGTTAGCTCAGTGTGCATCAGAATTAGTCATGAAAACCCAAACATGTGCACTACCTGGAAGAAATATAAGACAAAATGTAATTGATGTTAGAGAAATAGTGAATAAAGGTAATAGGGAAGAACTAGAAGGGTATTTGTATATGTTAGATCAAGAGACAGCCTTTGATTCGGTTAAGCAGGATTATATATGGGACATATTTGAAAAATATAATTTTCTGACAGAAATAGTGAAGACAGTAAGAGCCTTATATTTTGAGGCACAAGTATGCCCTTTGATGAATGGACATTTAGGGACATCTATGTATATTAAGAATGGGGTAAGGTAGGGATGCCCCTTGAGCCCTCTGTTGTACGTCATGTGTCTAGATCCATTATTAAGACTAAATGAAGAAGACAAACAGGTTAAGGCAATAAAGTTGAGGAACATGGATTTAATAAAAACGAGTGCTTATGCAGATGATTGTTTTTTATAAAGGATCAAAAATCAGGGGAGAGAGCAGTTCTGATATTAAAAAGGTATAAGGGGTATAAAGGAATAGCAATTAACAGAAATAAAAGTAAGATATTTCCATTAGGGAAAATAAAAAGAGAAAAACAGCAAAGCATTGAACTAGCCAATGATAAAATAGAAATATTAGGAATAATTTATGGAGGAGTAGATGCTGCATGAGAAAACTGGGAAAGGAAATTTCAGCTAGCAACAGGGAAGGTTAATAGATGGAAGAGCTGGAACATGATGAGGGAAAAGAGATATATATATATATATATATATATATATATATGTATACTGTATATATGCTTAAGACATTCATAATTCCAATATTTCTATATGTGGTACATATTTTCCCAGTACCATGGGAAATGCAGACGAAAGTATTAGGATTGTTTTTTTCATTATTATGGTGGAGCAGATTAAACCCCATAAAAAGAGCGCACACATATAGACCTATAAATGAGGGAGGATAAAACATGTTGAATCCTATTGTTTTTTTTTATAATGTTGTTTGTATATACAAATATAAGACATATATTACAAAAAGAACAGAATGTATGGTTAGTTCTGATAAATAATTGGTAGGAGGTATTAATAGATGGTTGGAGGAAAGAGGAAATGTTAAAAAAAAATCGTGGTTACCGGAATATATGAATACCTGCAGGAACTACAGTATCTAACATGAAATGAGGGGTCACCCATTCCAGTTAATTAACAAATCATTTAAAAGACAAAACCGTAAATAGTTCAGAGTGAGTCAAAAAATGTCTTTGAACTACGTCTAGACAAACTAATCAGCTCAGGGTATAATTTAGCATATTACCCTTTGGTCTAGTATAAGAGTATCATGGGCTTCGGCCTGCTAGCTATTTATCTGCACCTTAGTATGAACCTAGTATGAACACAATGGAATGTTTCAAGAGATGAAATAAAGATTAAAAAAGGGAGGTAACTTATAGAAGAATCATAGAAGACAAGTATTATGAAGAACCCATTTTTAAAGTGGAGGGTGGAATTAATGTAGATATATTGTTAGAAGCCATTTTGGAAAAAAGAATACCAAAAAAGATGAAGGAAGTGATATGGATGTATAGCCATGGGAAGATTAATGTGAAAGGGAATTTAAAGCATAAAAGGATAGATGAAAGGAATTGTTTGGGGAAGCAATGCGTCAATCAAGAGGAAACAATTAAGGGTGTGTTGTTTGAATGTGAGTTTATAAAAAGGTTCTGGGGGAATGTTAGCTAGAATGTGTCGGATGGAGGTGTTTAAAGGAATGACATATGAAATACTAGTATATGTTCAACTAACAGAGGCATGGAGGAACATGGAAAGAAGTACAGTGTATGTGATGTTTGCTATAATTAAGTGGGGGATATGGCAAGTAAGGTGTCAAAGGTTTATACAGAACAAAAAAAAATCACGATATCTGATTTGTTGTTTAAGGTACAAAAACAAATAGACAGTATTTATCAAAAGGAATGTATACAATTTGGAGAAGGAACATGTAAATATATGTGGAGAAATTTTGAAAGGATAGGATAAAGACAAAAGAATAAATGAAGTAATGCATAAGAATAATACAAATATGAGAGACTCTGTACTGTAAAAAAATATATTGTAAAGCTATGTTTTTGGTTTAAAATAAAAAATTCCCCTACTCTGCCCTAGGGGGCAGCACCACTTCCTGTGAGCATGACGCTCAGTGATGGAGGAGATGGACAAAATGGAGGAGACAGGAGGACTGGAAACAGAAGGATTAATCAAACAGCAGAATGGAGAGAAAGGATTTGAGATTCAACCTCTGGAAACCTTAGCAAGTCAGCAGCTGGAAACAGAAGACAGTGACATGGACTTTATACAATATAGTCAAGAAGTGACTAGTGTAAGCAATTTAGATTGTGACCAAAACAAGCATTTGCAATTAAGGAACTTATAAGTGACTCCTGATAATGTATACAATGTGGAACTGCATGAACACTGCAGGGCTCTACTCTTGGCACAGCCACTTGAAGAAGAGAGGAGAATAGCAATAGCAAAAATGGCTATCATTACGGGGAAAACTCCAGCTGACAGAGAACCGAGGTCTATTTAATGCCTCACTACACTCAGGGTGTGTACCTCAGAACTGGAGGATGGCTCATGTGGTGCCCCTCCACAAGAGTGGCCCCAAGGATGAACTGGGTAACTACAGACCAGTGAGCCTCACATCCATCATGGGTAGGCTGATGGCGACTATCCTGAAGGAGAGGCTAGTGGCCCTTCTGGAGGCCAAAGGACTACAGGGCAGCAGACAGCATGGCTTCATAAGTGGCAGATCCTGCCAAACTAACCTGGTGGAGTTCTATGACTGGGTAACTAGGCAATTGGGCAGAACCATGCAGTGGATGTCCTGTATCTGTGACTTCAATAAGCATTTGACTCAGTACCACATGGGAGGCTGGGAAGTAAGTTGAAGGCACAGGGACAGGTGAAAGCTGGTGAGCTGGGTAGGAACTGGCTTCAGGAAGGCAAACAGAGGGCGGTGAGGGCAGGGCTCTCTCATCCCCAAGGTAGAGATGAGTGGTGTTCCACAGGGCTCAGTGTTGGGACCAGTGTTGTTTGAGATATTCATTGCAGACATATCATTGGACATCAAGAGCAAGATCAGTCTGTTTGCTGATGACACCAATATGGGAGCAGTGGTGGATGACCTAGGGGGATGGCAGGGGTTGCAGAATGATATGAAAAAGCTGGACACCTGGTCAGACACCTGGCAACTGGGGTTTAATGCCAAAAAGTGCAAGTTGCTGCATTTTGGGGTTAAGAACCCAAGGAGGAGTTACCAGCTGGGGGGGGGGTGCAGCTAGCCAAGACATAAGAGGAGAAGGATCTGAGGGTGCTCATTACAGGGTCAATGAACAACTCTGCACAATGTAGGAAGGCAGCTGCAAAGGCCAACAAAATGCCGGGTTGAATTGCAAGGGGTATCTTCTCGAGGAGAGGGAAGGTGATTCTGCCACTGTATAGGTCATTAGTTAGACTGCTTCTGGAGTACTGCGTGCAGTACTGGTGCTCGTATCTGAAGAGGGACATTAAGTTACTGGAAGGGTGCAGTGCAGGGTGACAAAGATGATCAAGGGGCTGGGGGACTTGTCATATGAGAGGAGGCTCAGGGAGCTGAACATGTACTTGCTAGAGGAGAGGAGGGATGGGGGGACATAAAAGGAATAAACAAGACAGGTACAGAGGGGCTGTTCAAAGTAAGGGAGGGGAGATACACCCAGGGCCATGATATGAGACTGGAGGGAGGAAGGTTCAGGAGGGAGATGAGGAGACACTTTTTTACAGAGAGGATGGTAGCTGGGTGGAATGCAATGCCAGCAGAAGTGGTATCCAGTAGATCAGTGGCCTGCTTCAAGGGGCTGGGACAGGGCAAGGGGGAAGGTAAATGGAGGGGAAGGGTAGGAGGGAGGGGCAGCTGCAAAATTAGGGGTGCTAACTGCACATTTGAGCAGACTTGATAGACCTCCCGGCCTTTATCTGCTGGCAAATTTCATATGTTCGTAATGACAGTGTCAATGGAGCCAACACCTTCTTCATTTTTGGTCGCTAGCGTACTGCCACAGCAACAAGTAAACGAACAAGGAAGCACAGCACAGAGCATATGTGACTTGAAAGAAACAGAAAATACAGAAAATAACTTGTCGTAGTCCCCAGAAAAAGCACTTAGAGAAGCTGGATGGGTAAAAGTGACTTCAGGAGAATGGATTCCAGATGATGAGCATGAGACTGTACAATGTTACAGTGCCTCGCAAGGAGTATAGCCAGTGATGGGATCACTGAGAAGAGAAACTTTACAGAACCAGATAAAAGTAGCCACAGGAAAACAACATATTAAATCTACAGAGTTTTTTTCTGGTAAGCTACCTGATACTAATACTGACATTATTAATATTGAGACTAGACAGACAGAAACAATGGGGACAGTTAATAATAAACAAGTAAATGGTCAGAATATACAGCAGGCTGTAAATCTGTAAACACTGCAGACAACCCACAGGGTGAAGCAAGAACCCTAAACCAAGAGAACATAGAATAGGGGGCAGATGCAGCACAAAAGGAGGCACCTCTAAATGCCAACAATTCCTCAAGAACTGGAAATGAGAATACAGCACCAAAGCAGTATTAAGACTTTTTTATACCTGCTGGAGAACCAGCGCCTAGAGGCAATGCAGTGCATCTAATTCACAAGGGGGGTCTGGAATGACCACTGGACAGAGTCTACAGTATGTAGCACAAAAACTTGCAGAAGACTCACTTAAATTCTATGCATCTGAGATCTATGCCATGATCCATGTAGGAGGCTCGAATTATGACTTAAGTTTCAAGCAAATGCACAGCTTAGAAGGGTTTTATGGAAACAGTATGATAAGCTTAAAAATGGGGTGTCCATAGGATGGGGCCACTCAAACTAAGGGGATAAAAAGATCAAAAAACTAATTTTAGAACTATTGCTTTGTTGCTGTCTAATGTCAGGCTCCATTGTTTTCTGCATCTGCACAGTCATTAACTCCACCTGCTTTGGACTCTTTTTTTTTTTTTTTTTGCAAATCAAAGCCACGCGCTGTACCTTTACTTAGATCCATTTCCTTTGAATGTTTACTTGTACCATGTTAAACTGTACCCTGTTTGTACTTTTCTTTGTATCAATCATTGATACAGTATATGCTTTAATTATAGTACTTCCTGTTACCACGTCCTCAGTTTGCACCTGGAAATGAACTCTAGCTCAGTGTACCTTTCCTGGTTACTGATTTTCAAATAAACAAATTAAGTTGGCCCACTGAACAGTGTCGAAGTCTATATGAGATTTACCATACCATACCATTAACCTGCACTTGGCAGGTTGAAATATGGAGATGCAAGTTCCACTTTCGGGTATCTCAGCTCTAAAAAACAAAAAGGAATCTTTCATTCCTCTGATACGTTGTGAAGCATAGGTCAGGGCAGAAGTGTTGTCATTCACCATAGTGAGAGGTAAGGCAGTAATTGGGATATTGTCAAATAAATTGAGTATTATATTTTAATATTTCTATCTGAAAGAGCTAGTGGAACTAAAAATAGCAAATGGAAATATGTTACAAATTTTAGGAAGTATTCAGTTGCAACTTTTTATTTCTGAAGTATTTTTCCTATTGCTTTTGCTCATTAGAAAGTTTTCTATGTGATTGAATTATTCTGAATGTATAAAATAACACTCTGCCTGGCAACTGACATTTCTAGTTCTGTTTCTCCCACGACCTCACAGGTGGAAGACCTGACAACCACAGAGGGGGTCTTCCTGAGCAGCTGTGATGACACAGTTAGTGAGGTCACAATGCTGGTGATGTACTGGGAGAAACAGAACTAGATGTAACAGCTGTCAGGCAGCGTGCTGCTCCACCCATCACACCTACTAACATCAGTTTAAAAAAAGTCTTCTACTTAATGAAAAGGAACAGAAAAAGTAGCTCAGATTTAAAATACAATTGTTGACTGTGCTTAAAAAATAATTTTAGTTTTAGGCAATACACTAACTCTATAAGTCTATTGGCAATGTGTGTTTCCGCTGCTTCTACTGTTGTCAGTTTAAGTTGGGTTTCTGTAACTGTAGCTTTTTACTTCTTTTGTTTTCTCTTTGCAGTCTTTCAAATCTATCTCTGAAGCTCTGTCTTCATCATTGGGACATTGAGGTTTCTGTTTGAACATACAGTGAAATCCTTTAGGGTACATCTCTCTCATGCCTGCATCCAGCTCAATCAACCTCAAAGGACCAAAGGTTACATCTGAGTCAATCTTTGCAGGATTTTCTTTCCAATGATATCAAGACATATTCCAGGAAAGTAGTGCCAGGATGCACTCCAGCCTCCCCTTCAATTTTCTCTGGGACCAGGTACTCATGAAATACCAACTGCTCACTTGGAACATGCAATAGTGAAGGCTATCAAGACATATTAAAGGGAAGCAGTGCCAGGATGCACTCTAGCCTCCGCTCTGACTGTCTCTGGGGTCAGGTACTCCTGAAACACCAACTGCTCACTTGGAACATGCAATAGTGAAACTTCTTCAGAAGACAAGACCGACTTCTTTTTTTTGCTGCTTTTCAGATTTTATCTTTTAGGAGGTTCAGAGGCTACCCTTCTGATCTTCAGTTTTTTTTTGTCTGATTCAGAGAGGAGCAAGTGTTGGTGATAACCACTGAGCAGCCATCTTGAATCTTCTGAGACTGAGGGATAGCAACATGTACACCCTAGAAGAGAGGTGAGCGACAAGGGACATGATAGAGACCTACAAGTACCTTACAGGGTTAAACAGGGTGCAGTAGGAGGAGTCTCTTTCAAATTAGAAAGAACACCAGGACCAGAGGGCATGTGAAGAAGTTGTGGGGTGGGGGGGTTGAGAATGATGTGAGGAAGTACTAGTTCACTGAAAGAGTTGTAGGCACCTGGAACAGACTGCCAGTAGAATTGGTAGAGGTGAAAACAGTAGGGGTCTTCAATCATGTGTGGGATACACAAAGGGGGAATGTTAGTACATAGGCAGGGAGGAGGGAAGGTCACCTGAGACAAGTTAGGGTCTGCGGAGACAAACAAGTCAGGGACCATCTGGGCAGACTAGGTGAGCCAAGCAGTCATTTTCTGCCAACAAATTCTGTTTCTGTATTTTTGTTTCATTCTCCATCACCTCATCCTTAATTGATGGTTTGCATGTTTGTTTTTCTTCTGCTTGATTATCCATGATGTTATTTCATTTGTAAGCTCTTGATTCAGCTTTTTCTAAGGAGAAACACAAAATCGTCATGTTGCCTTATATGTGTGTGTATTACAAAGATGAATTGTAACATTTAATATGCATTGAAAATAGAAAATAAAGTTAAAATCCATGTTTCAATCATTAGATCTTCTTCAAGAATCATCAGTTAAAAGCAGAACATCCATCTTTCTCTATGTCCAGTACCAAGCTCACTCTGGTGTCCAAGAAAACCCTTACCCCATTACATATCAAGTACTCCCTGGTGTCCATTGGCCCCATCCATCACCCTTTTCTGTGACAAGCATTTCCTGGTGCCACCTGTCTGATGACAAGCATTCTCTCACCCCATTCCATATCAAGCATTCCTGTGTGTCCAATGACACTCCCATCCTTTCCCAGTCCAATGTCTTGCTGTCCCTAGTATCCACTGGCACCCACTCACTCTTCCTATGCCATGCTAAGCACTACCTGGTGTCTTGTGTAGAGATGTACAAGATTAAAAATTTACAAGACAACATTTCTGAAATTCCATGTTTAGCATTCATGAAAAAGTAATATTTGTTCAATTTGTTTTGCAAAAGTTTGCATTTGAGGTTGCAGTTGCAAAATTATTCATCTTGTAACAGATGTAGAACTTTTACAAGTCGAAGTGCTTGCAGGATTTTGCTTAGTCAGTCTTTTGTTAAATTGTTTCTTGTATGTTGTGGACTTGCAGACTTGTTTTCTGCATATTGTGAGCTCAAGCATTTTGCAAAACATAGAACTACAAACATTCAAATGTTCCCCCAGCTGAAGTCCAGTGGAACCCTCCATGCCAAGTGGCCCTGGTGTCTAGTGGCACTCCTACTCTCACTCTCAGATTGCACGCAGTACAGCTCACAACGTGGTTCAGCCACTGCCTAATTAACAAGCATTTGTCAATGCTGAATGTTTGCTTGCAGTGTAACAGGACTTTAAAGAGCCCCTGATGTTGTTGGGACAACTCTGAAAACCATAATATCTAGACACAGTTTAGCTTATATTTCACCATTTTCTTGTAATTTTCACTCTTACTTGTTTATTAGTAAGGACATTTTTATGGAAACAGGATCTCCACCATCCAATGTGCTCTGTCTGCTTGTGTACTTCTGCAGTCACAATTCTGTTGTTGACATCCCAATGTGCTGCTGTGGGAGATAATTATGATGTCATAAACAAAGCATTATGATGTCATGTTTAGACAAACAGGGAAAGCTAATAAAGTCCAAGAGACAGTAATCTTGTTTTTATGCCACTCACCTCAGTAATAAAAAAAAGGGGAAATAATTGCACAAAAATATTGTTTTGGATGAATGGTACAGAGGGTAAAAGCAGTGCATTGCAGGTTCAGCCCTCCTCATGGCCACAAACAACACTGCCTATGGAAATATGTTCTACAGTAAACTTGTAGCTAGACCAGTCATGTGGGGGCTGAGATGCTGGACACTTCACCTTTTGCCATATTGGTGACCTGGGTTTGGGAATAGAGTAAGGTCTCTCAATTGCTGGCAGGGGGAAGAGTTTTTAGCAACCATTGATGGATCTCTTCCTTCAAGGAGAGAGGACAGTGTGTACTGCTGCTTGTCTCCCACCTAATGGAGGGTAGGAGGCACAGCACTGATCACCAGAATTGAAAATTGGAGGCAGGTGCTGAAAGCGTGCACTGTCTTTATGGTCTATGTGTGCACTGTTGCACACTGCCAGCTCTGACTCATAAGGAGTAATGGGTGGAAAATAATAACTCCTGTCTGCAGGATGATGATGTGACCCCAAAGTCACCACCACCACCATCCATGGCACCCACTTATACAACGAGGTAAGAAGTAGATGGGGTAAGGCCTAGAGGTGGAGTGAAGGGGCTGGGGTTTGACAGCCAAAGGATGCTGATGTTGAGGGGCAGCAGGTTAAAGTCTATACAGAAAAAAGACTTCAAAAATATTTGAATGATAAATCTGAATTGTGTCTAACTCTCACATTTTTTCAGTTATCCAGCTGGTATCAGGGGCTCTTTAAAGGGAGCATAAACGATATGTAATTGAAATTGACTATTGCTGGTGTTTTCTGTTCATTGACATGCTGTTAACATGTTTGTTTTTGGTTTTTATAGTCTTTATTTTCTTTTCCTATATATATATATATATATATATATATATATATATATATATATATAGTATATACAGACATGCAGCAGACATTCAGAGTTTATAGCCATATGCACTACTAAAACTCTTAAATTACCAGAGAGGATACAGTAAAATAATTATTTACATTATTCATGTATTTCCAGAGAGAATGTAAACCCTCATAATCATTATTTAATCTAATAAATTTTTCCTTCAACAGGTCATGGAACAAATGATGCATCTAAAGGAGTTATATAGAAAACTCAGGGTCTCCCTTTGATCTTGAATGAGGATGTTCATGTCAGTCTATTTGCAACTAACCGTTCCAGTAAATAGACTTCTCTCATAGCTCTGTGCCAATGAGATAGTGTGGGTACAGTAGTTGTGTGCCACAACCGTGTGATGGTCTTCTTGGCAATGGCTAAATAAAGATACAACATACTTTTTTGAGAGGGGACCTGTCCCTCTGAACCAATGTAAAGCATTATCATTTGAGGTGTTAGTTCTAGTTCCGGATCTATTAATTGTCTTAGGCTTTTGGCAATATCCTGCCAATAGGGTACTACGCTAGGGCAGGAACAAATAATATGAGTAAAGGTTGCATCTAGTTCCCCACACTCCCTCCAGCACAGTCCATAGCTGGCTGGTAGATATTTAACTAACTTATCTGGCGTAATAAAAAACCTAACATGACATTTCCAAATATATTCTGATCAGAATGGTACCTGAGGTGCAGTCATCAAATGTTGGATAGGTTCCAGTCATTTCTCATACATTATTTGAGTATTTAATTCCCCATTCTATTGGGCTAGAATACCTTTAGTTAATTCTTGCCAGATGTCTGTAAGAGATTTATATATCAGGCCAATCAAATGAGCTTGCCCCCTTCCCTCTATCGCCTCCAATAATAGTCCCATCAACTGTGTGATTGGGTTTGGTATGCCCTTTCTTATGAATGCCTTCTCCTGTAAGTATGTCCTAGCTTGTAAATATCTGTAATGGTGAGTGGAGGGGAGATGGAACTTAGCCTGTAAAGCGGCAAAAGGTGGAACGTCATGTGAGTCCAAGAACTGGCAGGTCAGTGCCAGTCCCCACCTCCTCCACTCCCCCAAAATATGGTCAAGTTTCTCTGCTATAACTTCTTGTTCTAATGCCAAAGGCCTAAAATAAGAAAATATGTTTTCCATTCCCTGAAGATTCTGTATTTCATACAAGACTTTTAAAGTGTTACTGGTTCCATAAGTATAGTCTCTAAGATTTGGCAAAGAATGTAGCGGGGCCAAAATAATAGGGGGAAAATCACGTAGATCATTCAATACAAATTCCATGTATTTCCATGTAGTGTCCACCTCTTTGTTTAGCCAGGTCAATACAATCTTACAGCTCACTGCTCTATGGTATTCTCTCAAATTCGGAAGGTTCAACCCTCCTCTGGCTACTGGCAACTGAAGTAATGACCACCAGACTCTTGGCCTTTTTCCTGCCCAAACAAACCTGGACAACACTCTATCCCAAGAGCAAAATAAAATTTAGATGGGGAAAATGGCAAAGTCTGAAAAAAATATAATATCTTTGGAAAAATGATCATTCGTATTTCCTGTACTCGCAAGGAAAAAGAGAAAAAGAGATGCATCCAAGACCCCAGTATTCTTTCTATGTGTAATGTAAGAGGTTCTGGATTAAAGAGTTTGAGGTGGTCTATCTTTTGGGGAATAATGACTCCTAAATATTTTATTTTATTATTTCTCCACTTTAATTGGAGCTGGTCCTTCAGAGATTGGGAGGGAAGAACATTTAGTGGGATGATTTCTGTTTTTTGTACATTTATTTTATATCCCACTATTGCTGAAAAATCTGCGATTATTTTCAATACCGTGAGAATAGCTGTTTCTGAGTCGAGTAATGTTAACAGGATATCATCTGCATATAGCGAGATGATATATTCTCTCCCTCCAAGGGGAATTCCCCGTACATCTGGATGTCGACTTATAGCTGCCGCTAATGGGTCTATATAGAGGGTGAATAAAAGTGGGGATAAATGGCAGTCCTGTCTAATTCCCCTGTTCAGTGAAATCACCTTTGAGACCTAGCCATTCACCTTTATATATGCCTTGGGTGTAGTTTACATTCTCTGAAAAACTTCAATTAATTCCTGAGGAAATCCCAATACAGGTAATGTGCTCCATAAAAATTATCAATTAACCTGGTCAAAGGCATTGTCAGCATCAAGACTGACAAAGACTACTGGTATTTGCCTCTGGTTAATATGATCCAAGTGGATGGTTCTTCGGATATTGTCAGTAGTCTGTCTGGATCTAATGAACCCAGACTGATCAGGGTCTACTAACTGAGACATCATTTCCTCCATCCTGTGGGCCCAAATGGACATAAAAAATGTATAATCCATATTTAAAATGGATATTGGTCTATATGAAGTTGTTACATCTAGGGGTTTTCCTGGCTTCAGTATAGGGGAAATATTAGTATAGGCCCAAGAGGGTAGAGGGGCCCTGCCCTCCTGTATCTCTGCAGTGAAAGAGACAGCAAGGACCCCTCCAAATCAGTTGGGATAGGAGGGAGGGGGTCACTATATGACTGAGTTTAACTCCAGAATGCCTCCATCACTTGTGTACTATTAGTAGCTCTGAGATTCCACATAGGGTCCAGGAGGTGGGCAACATATGTAGCTGTCCTATGCCCTCTGAGTCTCCAAGCCAAATTCCTCACCCCCCCCCGACCCCCCTCATATCTGTAGGTCTTAAGGTAAAACAGGGCCTGTTGTGTCTGCTCATCTAATATTTTTCTCAACTCTGCTTTTTTGTGATTTATCTGGGTTTTAACTTCTGTAGTAAGTTGGGTAATATTCTGTTGTAACTCTTTAAGCTCTTCATTTATTTGTTTATACTGCCTTTCCCATGTTTTTTTCTTGTACGCAGCATAAGCAATTATTTCACCGTGTAGCACCGGCTTTAAAGTGTCCCAAATTATAGCAACCGAGACCTCGGAGGTAGAATTCTCTGTCAGAACCTGGGAAATTTTAGCCTTAAAATTCTCTAAAAAGGATTTATCCTTAAGAAAGGCAGTGTTCAGGTGCTACCCAATGGACTTCCTAGGGATTTTAAAATCCAGTTTTAAACATAGGGGAGAGTGGTCTGAAAGAAATCTAGGGCCTGCTGATAGGTCCTGTAAATAATTTGTATGTTCTTTTGAGATGAAAAAATAATCTAGTCTTGAATGAGAGTCATGCCTGGGTGAATAATATGTATATCCTCTGGAGGCAGGGAAAAAATGTCTCCATATGTCTATCAGCCCCAATGACGTCAGTTGGGAGCAAAATGCTTTCTGGGCCAGGGAGTTAAGGTGTCGCATAGGGGCCGATGAATCTAATTGAGGGGTCAGCGTTAAGTTAATATCTCCTCCTATAATTAGGCATCCATGTATGTTATGAAGAAGTTTTGCAAAAAAATCTATTAATGTATGCGGCTGTACACGGGGTGGGAAGTAAACATTCGTTAAAGTAACTGGTTTTCCAAATAATGTTACTTTTAGTATAATGAAGCAACCCTGTGGGTCTACAAACTGTGAGTCTAACTGAAAAAGAGAGGTCCTGGGAATTAATATTGCTACCCCTCTGTATTTCCCCTTCAAATAGGATGAGGCAAACGCCTGATAACACCCCCCCCAGTCAATTTAGCATGCTCTTTATCATTAAGATACATTTCTTGAAGGTATACAATATCGTTAGGATGTTTTTTGATATATTGAAATAAGCAAGATCTCTTAATAGGGTTATTTAATCCATTAATATTAAGAGAAAGAGCCCTCACAGTTTGTAAGTAAGTCTTCTCCCAAATTGTTCATTTTATATTTTCCCCCATCCTTAACACACCTCACCACCCCTTTAGTCTTTCCTCAATGTCATGCACCTCTTTATTTCTTCCCTGTTTTTTATAGGGAGTCAGATGAAAAAATATTGTATAGATCATTCCCTTCTGGCTCTCTGAAATATGTGGTTGGTCAAATACTGTGTCTCTGGATCATAGTATAGAACTCTGCTGCTGTTCTAAATAATGTTGGCAAAATATTAGAACTATGGAATTTTTTGAACTTTTAAACATCAACCTAGTCAACTTTGTTAACCAAGAGAATCCCAGGTTAAATGCATGCTGGGTCTCTTCTCAAGAACTATATACACTGATAGAAACTTTCAAGGCGGGGGGATCAGAGATTTTCTCCCTCTTTGTGTTTCCAAACTCTGTGGAAGTACTGGGGGGAATCCAGTCGTACTACACTTCCGGGCCCCCCAGGGTGACAAAACCCCTTAATAAACAAAGAAATGCTGGGCAGATAGCATAATAACAAAACTAGTAAAAAATAAGAAACATAAAATCTGCCCCTTATTTGCAAACATTAGCTTCCTATATCAGTAGCAGGAGTGAGTCCCCCCCTCCATTTTATTAATGTCTGTTATTTTTTGTCTTAACTGCAAAAAGAATAAACCTCCTTTGAGAGTTATGTCTACTAAACTCTGTAGATACTTCTCTTTTCGAAAATATTCAAAAACCTTTTACAGCATAGAACAACTGGTACATGCTTATTTAACAAGAAAATGCTCATTTTATAGCATAATTTTTGTAGCGAGGCCCCATGTCCCTTTGCACAACTAATTGTACTGCTGATACACTGCTAGTCCAGTGCGGATTCAAGGAATCAACCATGTGGCCGTATAGGGCCTAAAAGCAAGCCTACTCACATGCTCACCTTACTCTGTGTCCCAGCATTAGCAGTGGCCTACCAGTCAGGTCCTGCCATGAGCCATATGACGAAATGCCCTCCAGCTGGCCTGTGATGCTCGGAGGTTTTGAGAGAGAGTCCCTCCACAGATGTCCTGAACCTGGCACCGTTTGCCATCGAGGAATATCAGGTTGCACTGTAGATGGCTGGGGTCTCTTCTTGAACTGGATACCCTCCTTAATCAGCTCTTCTCTGGCCTCATCCGCTGTCTGGAATTCCCTGTGGCCTGAAGAAAGCAGTACCAAAAGGTGTGTAGGGTAAGGGGTGAAAAATTTACTCTTTGCCTCCGTCAGTGCTGGAAGTATGTCCACATATGCCCATCGATTTCTTAGGGTTTGTGGAGTGTAGTTATCGATATAGATCCAGGTTTGGTCATAGAAAATCTTCCCTTTGCACCACGCTAAAGACAGGACCTTCTTCTTTACTGCATAGCTTAAGAAGCACATAACACTTGACCGTGGTCTAGTATTAGGGCCTGTAGGTCATGGACCCAGGGCCCTATGAACCCTTTCCAAATCAATTTGTAGATCAGCAGGAAGTTCCAAAGCAGTTCTGAGGAGAATAGTAATAAAATCTGTAATATCTTGCCTTTTTGAGCCCTCTGGGATGCAGTATACCCGTAAATTTTTACGGCAGGCCTGATTCTGTGCGTCCTCCTGTTTAGTCTGTAGTTGAGCATATTGTTCCTGTAGATCTTGTACTGCCATTTCCAGGTCATCCACTCAGTTCTCTACTACAGTAATCTGCTGCTCTGATGCATCAATACGTTGTTCCAGGTTAATTACATCCTTCCAAAGTTCACCATATAAATCCTTGATCTCCGCACAAAATGACAGTAATTCTTTATATATGGCATCTAGTTTGATTTGTTTGTTTTTATTTTTGTTCAATGCACTGCTAGATTGTTCCATTTGGTCTGTTGGAGCCATAGAGTGCTTGGAATCAGAGACCTCCTGAGCGGACATTGCTGCGTTGCTTTATTTCTTCTGCCGGAGGTACTTTAATTTGTCGCCTGATGTCTGCAGTTAATTTCCCCGCTATTCTGCCGTATTTGTTCATACTAGCTGTCATTTCATTTTGTTCAGTGGGGATTTAGGAGATGGGTTGTCCTGGAGCTGTTCTAGTGAGCCGCCATGCTGGAGGAGTGCTCAACCGGAAATCCTGTTAACATATTTGAAGCTATATATATATTCTATGTACATGCTGGGGCCAATTCTTAAAAAGTCAGGGCAAGCCATGCCAAAGGTGGCTTGCACCAATTGCTGGTGTGCCAGTAATCCTGCGCCAGATTCTCTTTCGGGTAGGGTCCCAGCATCAAAGTCCTGTGGCTTGCTGCAGACTTGGCCCTACACCAAACAGAGGGCACATCAGGAAAACTTTCTGCAAGCCATGGGTGGGCTGTGCAGCAATAGGACCATGGACAGGTGCTGAATGACCACCAACCCCCCAGGCTCAATCCACAATCACCACGTAAATAACAATAACTAGCCCTGGTAGTCTAGGGCACCCCTAGCCCCAATCCCCAACCATCATGTATAAAGCAATAACCATCCCTGGTAGTCTAGGGCACCCCCAGTTCTGATCCCCAACCACCATGTAAAAAGCAATAACCATCCCAGGTAGTCTAGGGCACCACCCATCTCCAATCCCTGACCACCGGGTATAAAGCAATAACCACCCCTGGTAGTCTAGAGCACCCCCAAGCCCCGATCACTGATCACCATATAAACATCAATGACTATCCCAGGTAGTCCAGCAGTCTTCCCAGCCCCAATCCCAAATCCTGAAGAAAAATATGAAACAACATTCCCTGGTAGTCTAATGGTCCCCCCATCCCCCCACCTCAGCTGACAGTGCGCCACTACCCTTCTCCCCCATCCCTGAGCCAGTGACCAGCACAGCCCTCTACACACCTCCATGGCTTGCCACCAACTGAGCTATTAATGAGTGCAAATGTACAGTGCTCACTCATTGATAGCTAAATTGGTGGCCAATCGTGGAGGTGTGCGGAGGGCTATGCTGGTCGCCAGCTCAGGGATGGGGAGAGGGGAGGTGGAGCACTGTCAACTGGGCTGAGGGACAACTAGACTGCCAGGGAATGTTTTTTTCATATTTTTCTTGGAGATCAGTAATCTTGAGTGGAGAGACCTCAAGATTACCAGGGATAGTTATTGATATTTATATGGTGATCAGTGATTTGTGCTTGTGGGGTGCCCTAGACAACCTGGGATGCTTATTGCTTTATACATGGTGGTCAGGGATCAGGACTGGGGGTGCCCTAGACTACCAGGTGGCATTTACTACTGGGGATTGGGACCCTGGTGGCACTTTGGTGCAACCCCCAGAAGACAACTAAGTACACTTAGACCAGCCCCTGGCTGGTCTAACAGTACTTAGACAGTTATCCTCTGGGGGAGTTTTTAGAATATTGATTTAAGACATGTGGTAGCTTGCATCTGCTGCAAGCCCCCCTACCACCATGACACAGCTCATTTTATTGGACAAGGCTGGCACAAGCCCCCTTTGCTGCAAGCAGCCTGCGTTTGCCACAGGCTGCTTTTGAAAATAGCTCAGGGTGCACTTTTTGATGTAAGTTGCCACTTGCATCATTTATGTTTGACGCAAGAACCTTGCGTCATTCTAAGAGCTTTGAAAATCGGGCCCCATGTCTTTTCCCAACTCTGTTTAGTGCTTTCAAATAAGTGCTTCCTATCTGTAACTGGGGGACAGACAGACATACAGACAGACAGATGGACACACGCACACACACAGTGTGAGACTTGATGTTTATCTTCAAAGCCTGATGATGTCTACTAATGGCTAATGGGCAGAAAACCAGTTTAATTGGTGGGGCTTTCTCCTTTCAACAACAAGATGTTTATGCCCATCAGCCACCTAAACACTATCATCATCAGCCTTCTCAGAACTGGCTTTTGCGATGCAAGCCTTCTTCATTTCTACATCCATTGGCTTATACAGTACACAACTACATTACAGTAACAATGTTTGCTTTATATGTGCACACAAGCAAACATAGAAACAGCACTAACCTTCTATTGATTTTGTAATTATTTCTGATAAGAAGCTGATCAGGCAAGGAGGTGAGAGGTGGGCTGTGCTGGTCATCATCTGATTAGAAATATTTTAATTGTGCCCCAGTACCTGTGATGGGCTCCAGGTGTCACAGATTCACTTTTGAGTGAGGTGGGGTTAGGTCGTTTTGTCCCACCAGGAACTGGCTCATAGTTGCAAATTAAATACTTCAGTGGAACTACAGCAGCACCTGGGATGGACTCCTGGTGCCACATAAACTAGTTTGGTTTGTGAGACTTTGGCAGCACTGAGGATGGCTGCCAGTGTCACTTTAACTGGATAGAGAGTGAAGTGACTTCAGCAGCCCTGGTAGTGGGATCCCACTGCTGCATGAAATGGTGAAGAGGTGGAGAGCTTGCAGCTCTAGATTAGTTCAACTGGTGCAACATAAAAGTGGTCAGGAGGCAGCAGGACTGCAGAAGCACTGAGAATGGACTCCCAGTGCTGCAATTTTATAGGGGTGGAGGGATTAGTGGCAGTAGCAAAGGGCTCTTTATGCAACATAAGAAGTTGAGGTTGTTTTTTCAGTACCAGAGATGGACTTCTAGTGTCACTTCTCACGTAGAAAACTCATTCCTGCCTCCATGCAGCTGCATGTTGGGGAGGGAATGAATTTCCTGATGTTTGGGAATGTTTGGTGATTCTTTAGAAAAAGGAAGTCTATTGGAACTGCATCACCTTTAGATGCACATCAGCATTTTATCAATTCCTGGCAACTGCTGTTGCATGTCTATGTAGGATGGAAGATACTAAGAAATTGTTTTCATAAGCTTGCAGTACAGCTGGGCACCATCTATAGAAATCAATAACAAATACATTAAAAAAGTGGATGCCATTACATGAAAGATAGTAGAAGATGCTTTTAGATATTCAAATTAATTTCCCATCCCAACAAAAATAAATCTCAACAACAATATTGTAGCAAATTGTTGTATCAGAGCCAGACAGGCAAGATGATCAATCCCTGTAATGCAGTTCTCTCCTAGCTAAAAGAAAAAAAACGTAGGATAAGTAAAGCAAGAGGAAGTACGGATGTAGGTATTATGTACAGTAGTCCAGTTTAGTGGACAGGACTGGCAGAATGGCTGCATGGAGAAAGTCTGCAGTTACATTACAGCCGGCTGTCAGCATAGTACTAACAGAAAGGATGCATGGAGAAAGTTTGCAGTTACATCACAGCCTGCTGTCAATATAGTGCTGGCAGAAGGGCTGCAGGGAGAAAGTCTGCAGAAGGGCTGCAGGGAGAAAGTCTGCAGTTACATCACAGCCTGCTGTCAGTATAGTGCTGGCAGAAAGGATGCATGGAGAAAGTTTGCAGTTACATCACAGCCTGCTGTCAGTATAGTGCTGGCAGAATGGCTGCAGAGAGAAGGTATGCAGTTACATTATAGCCTGCTGTCAGTATAGTGCTGGCAGAAAGACTACATGGAGAAAGTCTGCAGTTACATTGCAGCCTGCTGTCAGTATAGTGCTGGCAGAATGGCTGCAGAGAGAAAGTCTGCAGTTACATTATAGCCTGCTGTCAGTATAGTGCTGGCAGAAAGGCTGCATGGAGAAAGTCTGCAGTTACATTGCAGCATGCTGTCAGTATAGTGCTGGCAGAATGGCTGCAGAGAGAAGGTTTGCAGTTACATTACATCCTGCTGTCAGTATAGTGCTGGCAGAATGGATGCATGGAGAAAGTCTGCAGTTACATCACAGCCTGCTGTCAGTATGGTAGGTAGGTAGGTAAAAGTTTATTTTTATACAGGTAATACATGTCATTTGGACCAACAGTCCAGTTTACAAGACAGACCTGTGTAATCTCTATCTAAAAATAGTTACAACATCAAACTAGGACAGGCCGAATACATACAAACTTCCAATGTAACATGAACATTAACGCTTACACATAGAGTTATAAATGTTGCTATTATAGCAACAATGTAAACAATAATATAAAAAGCAACCATCAAACCTTCATAAAGTGCAAAGATTGATCAAACTTTTCATACATGAAAAATGGCAATTAGCAGTTGCAAATATGGGCCGTCACTTCTCTTAAAGTATGGACAAATATAGAATAATTTGCAATTTCCCTTACATCAGGGGTAAGTAAATTCCAAATAATGGCATCTTGATGAATTAAAGTCCTATCCACATATTTATTTCATTACTTTTCCATAGTGATCTTATTCAAATGTACTGATCTCATTAATACCCTTTTTGTATACTGATTTACTGAGAATAATAATCTTGTGACTGGATGATAAAGACACGAATATTTCGTTTTGTGAATTAATGTTAACCATTGGCAAATGTAGTTTGTATCCAGTGGCAACCAATTCAGTTTACTTAACAATATACAATGATGTGTACGATAATTTCCCTTAAGTACAAATCTAGCCACTCTAAAATAAATGTTATCCAATCTGACAAGAAGTGTTTTATTAGCTCTTCTGTATATCAATTCACCATATCTTAATACTGGAATAATTAACTGCTCGGCTAATTTCTTCCTGTCTGTTAATGTTAGACATTTTGTAGTTCTCCTTAAAGCCCCCAACATTTTGTTTACATTTTTTGCTAAGGCCATGATGTGTTGAGAAAAGGATATCTGCTCATCAAAGGTTACTCCCAAATAACTATAATCTGTTACCTGTTCCAATTTAATCAAATTTGTTGTATGAATTTGCATTTTGGGAGAAACATCATTTTTTTTTGTATTTAATAAACATTTCATACACTTCATTTTTTTGTGTTCATAATCAGCCTTGACCAGGTAAACCACCCCTCAATTTTTAAGAAATCAGACTGGAAGTTTGTTTGCAACTCATGATCAGAGTGGCCTGATGCAACAATTACCATATTGTCAGCATACAGCCAGATTTCTGAATGCTCAGCCACTAAAGGAAGGTCATTTATAAAAATAAGAAACAGAAGAGGTCCCAGGATCGATCCTTGTGGGACTCCCCTGGTTACTCCCCTACTCTCTGATGAATAACCCTGGACCTCCACCACCTGAGAACAATTGCTCAAATAAGATTTAAACCAGTCAAGAGGACCATCACTAATACCTAAACCTTGCAGTCTCTCAATCAATAAGGGGTGGTCCACCAGGTCAAAGGCTTTCAAAAGGTCCACAAAAATCACGCCATCTCCATGCCATTTCTAAGTGACCTGTTTACCAGGTTGTTAAACTCTAAAAGGGCTGTGGCATTAGAGAAATCCTTTCTAAAAGCAGATTGGTTTGGGGTAAGGAGATTATATTTATTTAAATAATCCATGACCTGAACAGAAATATGTTTCTCCAACCTTTTTGACAGTAAAGATAGCAGGGCTATGGGCCTATAATTATTAACTTCTACAACATTCCCCCCCTTAAAAATTGGTTTTACCCTACTTTCTTTCCAAGATGATGGAAAATGACCAATTTGAAGGCTCCAATTAAACAAATAAGAAATAGATGGTGCTCTATGATATGCGGCTAACTTCAGAAACCTACCTTCAAGACCATCCCCTACCAGAGGCATTGTTAAAATTTATTTTTTGTAGTACTTTATAAACACTAGTGATTGTAAGATTTTTAAATCTAAAAGGAGGCAGTCCATCTTGAAGAGAATTAATTTTTTGATGTACAATTTCTTGATTATTGACGGCGCTGAAGACGGGGGGGTCGATACCAGTCCATTTACAGAAGAAAGGGTTCTGAAAGAACTAATAAAATTGAAGGTGGACAAAGCAATGGGGCCTGATGGGATTCACCCAAGAATTCTAAAAGAACTAAGGGTAGAACTAGTGACATCGCTGGCTACTCTCTTTAACAAATCATGGGAGGATGGGGTGGTACCAGAGGACTGGAGGAGGGCAGATGTGATTCCTCTTCACAAAAGTGGGAGCAGGACAGAGGCAGGAAACTACAGACCAGTTAGTTTGACCTCAGTGGTAAGGAAAATGATGGAATCACTTCTGAAGGAAAGAATTGTTGAGTACCTAGAGGCCAGTGGGGCACAGGACCCAAGGCAGCATGGATTCATGATGGGAAGGTCATGTCAGATGAATCTAATAGATTTCTTTGACTGGGTGACCAAAGTAGTAGACCAGGGAGGGGCTGTGGACATGGTCTACCTAGATTTTAGCAAGGCATTTGATACAGTCCCACACAAAAGATTAATCCACAAGATAGCCAGCCTTGGAATGGGTCCCAAGGTGGTAGCCTGGATAAAAAATTGGCTAGACAACAAGACACAAAGGGTAGTAGTAAATGGAGTACACAGTGAAGAAAGGAGGGTTACTAGCGGGGTACCGCAGGGTTCAGTACTGGGACTGGTCCTTTTTAATGTCTTTATAAGTGACATTGCAGAGGAACTGGAAGGAAAAGTATGTCTCTTTGCAGATGACACAAATATCTGCAACAGGGTTGATACACAAGATGGAGTGGAAAGGATGAGAAGGGACTTGGCAAGGTTGGAGGAATGGTCAAATGTGTGGCAGCTCAGATTCATTGCAAAGAAGTGCAAGGTAATGCACATGGGAAACAAAAACCCAGGGGAAGCGTACACAATGGGGGGTGAGATACTGACAACAGTAAAAATAGAAAGGGACCCGGGGGTAATTATATCAGATGACCTAAAGGTGGGCAAGCATTGTGAGAAGGCAGTAAGGAAGGCTGGGGGGATACTGGGATGCATAGGAAGAGACATTAATAGTAGAAAACAGGAAGTTGTTATCCCTCTGTACAGACAGTTGGTGAGACCCCATCTGGAGTACTGTGTGCAGTTCTGGAGACCTCATCTCTGCAAAGACATAGACAGAGTGGAGGCTGTCCAGAGGAGGGCAACCAAAATGGTGCAGGGTCTGCACCAGAAGACATATGAAGAAAGACTAAAGGAGCTTAATATGTATACTTTTGAGGAAAGAAGGGAGAGAGGGGACATGATAGAAACTTTCAAGTACCTCAAGGGAATTAACAAAGTCCAAGAGGGTAGCATCTTCCAGAAAAGAGTGTGCAAGAACAAGGGGCACAATTTGAAGATAGAGGTGGACGGCTCAGGGTAATGTGAGAAGTATTTTTCACAGAGAGGGTTGTGGATGCATGGAACAGCCTCCCTGAGGAGGTCGTGGAGTCAAGAACAGTGGGGGACTTCAAGAATGCATGGAACAGGCATAAGGCAGTCCTAGAGGCGGATAAGAGGAAGTAAGCTGTTGGTTAACTAGGATCTGCAGCTTATCGGTTAGGTAGGAAAATGGTCAGACTAGGTGGGCCAAGCGGTCCTTATCTGCCATCAAATTCTATGTTTCTATGTTTCTATTATAAGGGATCTTGCAATTGGGAAGGTCTATGAAAAAATCATTTAGTACATTTGAAATATCCTTCGGATCTTCAATAGTGTATCACCATTTTTTAACCTTGTTATTTCTTTGTGGGTTTTTACTCCCGGATTAGTTAGTTTTTAACTACTTTCCAGAAATGTTTTGGGTCTGTACTCAAGTCAATTTTATTTTTGTAATAGGACTTTTTAGATGTTTTAATTAACCTTATGCATTTGTTTCTAGCTGCCTTAAAAAGTACACAATCCTTCTTTAATTTGGATTTCAATGTTTTTTTGCAGATTTTATTTTTAATCCGAATTTGTTTTAATAAACTATCATTAATCCATGGCAATCCAGAGGTTGTTTTAGAGTTTTAACTTTAGGTGCATGCAAGTCACATATCTCTCCAAATGTCTAAGTAAAATATTTGATCGCTATATCAATATCTGGGATAAGCCTACAATGTTCCCAGGTCTCCTTCCTCACACTGTCCAAAAAAAAGATCTCAGAGAATTTTCTAAAATCTCTGGTCCAGTCCTGACATTGATAGGTAAGATCTTGTTGGAACTGAGACCGTGGCGGAGTAACCCAAACTGGATTGTGGTTTCCAAGACAGGGAGGTAAAGTACCTGAAGATTCAGTCTCAATTTGAATAGAAACCAAAATTAAGCCCAAAGTTGATCCTTTTGTTTCGTTAGAAGTAAATCTGGTTGGGCTTTTAATAAGTTGTTTTAGCCCTAATGTAGAAACGATATCCTTTAAGAGTCTTCCCCATGAATTTTTCCAGTCACAGTTTAAATCACCCATTAAAAGTAATGGCTTACTCCCCACTTTGTCTACTATTTTTGTTAATATTATTTCTAAATCTAATATATTAGTTTTTGGAGGTGAATAGACCACTGAAGGAACTAATCCAATCTGTTCCAAATTTACTACCAAATATTCCATAGTCTTGTCATTGCCTTGCAACAGACTTTCTGAGTGACCAAGAGCTCATTTTAAAAAGAGCATTACCCCTTCCCCTCTAGATTTCCTATCTGACCTCCATACATGATAGTTTTGTGTACCAAATTCATGGTCATGGTATTTATCAGAAAGCCATGTTTCACTTAATCCTAGAACACATGGATCGTGTTCAGCTAGCAGTGCTACCAAGATATCATTTTTTACCCCATAGTTCTTGCATTGTCATGTAGAAATTTCATATTCAAAGCATCAGGCCCAGGATTTATTTCAATATCTCCCCCCAATATCAATAACAGACAACAAGCCCCTGAAAAAATGTTTAACTGAAATACTGATTCTGTAAGAATTAAAAGATCCATAGCAACCCCCTGAGTATAGTTTCCTCCAATGTGCCTGAAAGGAATTTCTCCTCGGCTTGTTTCCATTATTTTTCAATGGTTGACTATAGGGAATCAACCAATTTATTAGCGATTTGTATTTTGTTAACTTATTTGTTATACTGAAATCGTTTGAGGCAGCAACACTCAAGAGGGAGCAAAGGATCAAACAACCTATGAACTTAGATAGTAACATTTTCTGAATAGAAATAACCTGATAAAACTCTATAATTTTTATGGCACTATCCTTTAACCTAATCAAGGTCAGTAACTTGTAAACTATTTATTACTTACAATAACTACTCATACTGAACAAATTAAAAACATAAAAAGAAACAATAACCCCAAGTGCCCAGAGCCGATGGTGAGTTTTTAAATGGCTTTTCCTCAACAACAGAGACAAACCAAAATTATGTTTTTTACTCACCGAAGTGCCAGGACAAAACAGGGATTTGTCTCTCTATCACTAGACTATTCTAATAAACAAATACTTCCTAAATACTTTAAGTTACAATAATAAATACCAAATTGTATTTTTGTTTTTTCCTCTTAGGAGTGGTGCTTGCACCACTCACGCCACAGCGCTCACGCTGTGAGCTGCATGAGGCTTTAATGCTGAACTCCCCCTCCTCCTCTGTGATGCTGGTCCCGGTTCTCCTCCCACTCACTGTAGCAGATTGCGTTTCAATTTCTCCAGTTACTGGATGGAATAGGAGCTGCAGAGTTAAGTGTCAGGGTAACCTCTGAGGTAGAAGCACTGGCACACACCACAATAAAGTTGGAAAATAAGTTTGCTTTCAAGTTGGTAACAGTTCTGCTAATTCAGGATTCAAATGTCCCAGGCTGCAGGACACTGATAGTAAGAACAGCTGATAGATGTTAAGCAGTAGCAGAAGTAGATGTTTAAGTGGCATACCTGATAATGAGCTGCACAAGGCTTTAATGCTGAACTGCCCCTCCTCCTCCTCTGTGACGTTGGTCCCGGTTCTCCTCCCACTCACTGCAGCAGATTGCTAGTGCTGGCAGAAAGGATGCATGGAGAAAGTTTGCAGTTACATTACATCCTGCCATCAGTATAGTGCTGGCAGAATGGATGCATGGAGAAAGTCTGCAGTTACATCACAGCCTGCTGTCAGTATAGTGTTGGCAGAAAGGATGCATGGAGAAAGTCTGCAGTTACATTACAGTCTGCTGTCAGTATAGTGCTGGTAGAATGGCTGCATGGAGAAGGTCTGCAGTTACATCACAGCCTGCTGTCAGTATAATGCTGGCAGAAAGGCTGCATGGAGAACATTTGCAGTTACATCACAGCCTGCTGTCAGTATAGTGCTGGCAGAAAGGATGCATGGAGAAAGTCTGCAGTTACATTACAGTCTGCTGTTAGTATAGTGCTGGCAGAAAGGATGCATGGAGAAATCTGCAGTTACATCAGTATAGTGCTTGCAGAAAGGATGCATGGAGAAATCTGCAGTTACATCACAGCCTGCTGTCAGTATAGTGCTTGCAGAAAGGATGCATGGAGAAAATGTGCAGTTATATCACAGCCTGCTGTCATTAAAGTGCTGGCAGAAAGGATGCATGGAGAAAGTCTGCATTCACATCACAGCCTGCTGTTAGTATAATGCTGGCAGAAAGGATGCATGGAGAAAGTCTGCAGTTAAATTACAGCCTGCTGTCAGTACAGTGCTGGCAGAAAGGCTGCATGAAGAAAGTCTGCAGTTACATTATAGCCTGCTGTCAGTACTATCAGTTAGTGTCACTAATGCATCAGTTTAAGAAGCTACTTCATGGGGGTAGGTAATAAAGCTTAGGCCCTAGCGGATAGAATGGAAGAAAAGTTGCAACCATTTCTTTCTTAATTTCCCTTCTACTCAGGTACTAGTCCTCTTTAGGAAATATTTCAGCAGGTGTAAATGGGAATTCTCTATCTCATAAAGGTGCAGCAACCAGTAAGTGTCTAATGAAAGCTGTGCTAACAGTTTACAAACCTTTTAGTCAGTTATTTGATTATCTAGGTTCTATATTACAAATGCAGGTCATTGGTTCAGGTAGAAATTGTTTCACACTTTCAGTCCCCTAAGCCAGCAAATGTGATTTTTCTCTTTTCTTCTGTTCCTTCCCTCCTCTCAGCTGTTTCTCCACTTCTGTACTACTGTATAAGCCCCACCACCACAAAGTACCAAAGCTGAGCTTTGTTACTGTTTATTTATTTATTTATTGAATTTTGTTGACCTGGTAGGCCCACTGAGCAAGAAGTCCCTTTTTCAGGGGTGACCCAGGGGAGGGGAATACAGATGGTAACCAACTGAAATTGAACCAGAATAAGCTGTTGGTGGTATTTTTAGTGAATGGGGGAAATTTGGCCAGGAGACTGGGAAAATTCCCTTATTGAGCTGTAGGGGGAGTGCTGTTGGATGACTGACGCTGGTCAGTAGCAGTTTGGTGGTAAGTGTGAGAGGATGGCTTGAGTCTGAGGAGCTGGTCTTCTCCTTGGCCTTATTGGAGCTAGAGACTGAAAAAACAGATGGATTGCGAGGAGAAAATGCGCTAAGTGGGAAGCAGGATGACCGGATGGAACTCAGGGAGACTGCAGAATCTGAGAGGCTTGATGCAGAGGAGAAAGGAAAAAAAGATGCAACAACTCCCTCCATGGAGACAGAGGGAGAAGGTAATATAAATATTAATATGAAGCAAATACAAGCTAAAAGTAAAAAAGTAGTGTTGGCCAAGAAAGGAAGTAGTTCTAAAGGTAAAAAGCTGAGAATGAGTGACAGGAGGAAGGAGGCCAGTCAAGCTCAGCCAAAAGAAGCTGACATGGCAGTAGCAAAACTGCAAGATGAAACTGACAATGGCCAAGAGGAGAATGACACTGAAATGAGTGCCCCGAAAGGGAAAGCCGGTAAAAGTCGGAAATGGTTTGGTTAAAAAAGGGCAATGTGTAAAAGTGCAGATATAAAAGGAAGTACAAGTAAACAGGATGGTGATAAATAAATGTATCTAAGAGGGAAATGAAGAAAGGAAAGTGCAGTCAGGATGAAAGAAGGGGGAAATACAAAAGATGGCTCAAATGAGATGGATGATGATAATATAGACTTTCCTGATATTCAAAAATGGGTTGCTAAGGCCCTATTTGATGCAGGATAAAAAAAAAACTCAGATGGAAAGGGATGGGACCCAAATAATGACCCCCAAAATAATATATAAACAGAAAAAGAAGCAGAAGGGAACAAGGAGGTAATGGAGCATGTAGCACAAGGAGATGGACAGGATGAATCAAAAAAGGTGGTAGAACCAAGGGAGGATGTGGAAGAAAATATAGGCCCTGTAGAGGGGGAGGAGTTGGGGTCCTTCATGGAATTAGAAGAAAAAAAACAATACAAACAGAAAAAGAGCGAAGTGACCAAGAAACCTTGAAAAATAAAAAAAATGTGTGGGAGGAGAATGTCAGGGAGAAATTGTTTCCTGAAGGCATGCAGCATTTAAATGAACCTGTGAAGTGAAGAAATGCTGTAAGACTTAAATATAGAGGCCTGGCAGCAAATGCTCCTGGTAGATTGTTTGTGGGGCATCAACTAATTAAAGGAAGCATGAAGTTTCATAATTATGAAATATATGCCTTAATACATATTCCTGGAGACATTATTTATGACATAAGATTTAAACATCTCTCAGGCCTTGATAGATTTTGGAAAATGTATCATCAGCTGAAACGTACAACATTGTGGAAAGACTTCATGGCAATACCTTTGCCAAAACATGCATTCAAAATAGTAATGATATTATTTAGGAATGAAGGAGTAAATGTGGCAGATACAGCCTTTTGGCTAAAACAGAAACGTGAATTAAAGGGTCCACCAGAGCCAATATTAGATGAAGAGAATCTGTGGACAGGTGGCTGGAAATTTTAAGTGATATTGAAACAACAAAATGGAGAAATGGAACATCTGCCCAACTGCTTCTTTTTGGGAAGAGATAGAGGAATTGTGTTTTATGCTGGACAACCATGAGCATGTTATTGATGTGGGGATAAAAGACACTTGAGTAATGCTTGAGAGAGAATTAAATGTGGATTATGTGGACAGTTAGGACATTATGGGGCAGCCTGTAAGACTCCTATTAGATGTAGTTTATGTGAAGAATCAGGATATTTGTTTAATAATTGTCCCTGGGTAACCCATAATAGTCCAGATACTGGAGAACAAGCAGAGCAGGATATATATTTGGCCTTAGCAAAAAAAGAAAAAGCAAAACAGGACAAAATCGTAGATATGGCATGAAGAGAAGAAGAAGACGGAGATAAGGAAAGGAGTTGAGTGGATATAGAACTTTCCACCTCTGGTGGGCAATCAGAGCATACCATTGAAATAAGGGGAAGACTGGAGTTTGTGACTGAGTAAAAAAATAAAAAGAAGAGTTTGGAACTTGAAGGAAAGAAGTTGGAGAAATTCACAATGGTGACCAGGTCCAAAAATAAGGACATAATGCAAGTGGAATCAAAGACCATGGAACAAAAAGAAGAAGAAGTAGTAAAATTATTAAATAAATTTACAGTGTTGCAGGACAAAGAATGGATGACTATAGATGAGGACACTGATGATTCCTTCTCAGAAGAGATAGAGGAGGGGGAGCATCAGATTGTGATTCAGTAGATACACAAACTTCTAAGAAAAGGGAAAAAGACAAAATCGGATAGAGACAGAGAAAGAATAGGGGGAAAAACAGTATGGAGGGTCTTACTTGCATCACATGTAATGTAAATAGTATAAGAAATAAGACAAGGTGAATGGTTATATTTGAGGTATTGGGTTGACTTAAAGGGGACATAGTTATGTTGCAGGATACAAGGTTGTATTCAGTCTCAGAAATTAATGAGGCACAGAAGGAATGGAGGTCGGGGCCTTTGATTTGGTCTTTGAGAGAAGAAGTGTGTTCAGGGTTAGGGACTGCTTTTTCTTCACAAAAAATTAAAATATTAAAAGTAATAGACATAGCTCCAGGTAGAGCAATTATAGTGGATGTTGAACTTAAGGGGCAAGTAATTAGGGTGATAAATGTGTATAATCCTCAGACGAAAGCAGATAGAAATAAGCTAATGAGAGCAATATAACATTTTTTAGCTTACTGCAAAACTCACATTGTTGGGAGAGATTTTAACCGTGGGATTAAAAAACATGATTGGGGTAGAGCAACTGAGAAAATGTTTTGTGATACTGTATGTTTAATTAATATATTAAAAAAAGGCAAGGAAGGAGGATGTGTTTGAAAGGAAAGGAAAGAGGGTAAAGCATACACATTTTAAAGGAAGACTGTCATCAGAATAGACTTTTACTTTGTATCTAAAAGGGTGGCAGTAGAGGAAGCATATATAGTACCAACAGAAACAACAGATCATATGGCAGTATGTACTAAAATAAACATTGGAAAGACCATAATGCATGGACGACGATATTGGAGAATGAATTTGGAAAATTTAGAAGAGAAAGAAGTACAGGAAGAATTGTTAGATATGTTTGCAGCAAGGGGGACAGTGCTGGGATTGTATGGAGATGTAATGAAATGGTGGGATGACACAAAAGCAGACATAAGGGAGATTATAATAAAAGTAGCACAAAAGAAAGAGAGAACTAAATACCAGAAATATTTAAGCTTGAGGTGTAAACTATATAAAGAAATAACGGAGCAGCGTAAAGATGGGAGAAATCACACAGAAAGAATAGAAGAAATTAAACAACTAATGTGGGAATTTCAATATAATAGAATGAGATCATTAGTAATGGAGCAGAAATGTGGCACCCGGGGAACTAAAGCTCAAACCAATCCTATGGAAGATAACAGAGAAAGAGTAGAAAAAGAGTAGAAACAAGGGTAATGTCTGAATTAATAGATAAAAATGTCAATAAAGTCATTAACAGATAATACTGTCCTAGAAGTGGATGGGATTCCAAATGCTTTTTACAAAAAAATGGAAAAAGTAATAGTGCCTATACTTGCATTAGTATATAACAATATTTTTAATAAGGGGGAGGTGACAGAGACAATGAAACAGGGGATTACTATATTTATTCATAAAAAGAGGAGATAGAGCAGATATTCATAATTGGAGACCTATAAGTCTGTTAACTGCAGATTATAAAATTTTAGCAAAAATTATACAGAGAAGGTTAGCTGAGTGTGCATCAGAATTAGTAATGAAACCCCAAACATGTGCACTACCTGGAAGAAATATGAGGCAAAATTTAATTTATGTTAGAGAAATAGTGAATAAAGGTAATAGGGAAGAACTGGAAGGGTATTTTTATACCTTAGATCAAGAGACAGCCTTTGATTCAGGACATATTAGAAAAATGTAATTTTCTGACAGAAGAAGTGAAGATAGTAAGAGCCTTATATTTTGAGGCACAAGTATGCCCTTTGATAAATGGACATCTATGTATATTAAGAATAGGGTAAAGCAGGGATGCCCCTTGAGCCCTCTGTTGTACGTCATGTGTCTAGATCCATTATTAAGACTAAATGAAGAAGTCAAACAGGTTATGGCAATAAAGTTGGGGAACATGGATTTAATAAAAATGAGTGCTTATGCAGATGATTGTTTTTTATGAAGGATCAAAAATCAGGGGGGAAAGAGTAGTTCAGATAATAGAAAGGTATAAGGGGTATACAGGAATAGCAATTAACAGAAATAAAAGTAAGATATTTCCATTAGGGAAAATAAAAAGAGAAAAACAGGAAAGCATTGAACTAGCCAATGATAAAATAGAAACATTAGAAATAATTTATGGAGGAGTAAATGCTGCAAGAGAAAACTGGGAAAGGACATTTCAGATAGCAATAGGGAAGGTTAATAGATGGAAGAGCTGGAACATGATGAGGGAAAAGAGGATATATATATATATGCTTAAGACATTCATAAGGGCTGCTTCAGCTCCCCCATGGTCGGCCGGCACCCAGCCAGCCACTGACCGAGACCAGGATGCCCACCTGCAGCTCCTTGGAAGCTGCCTGCCCTTGAACAGGGCTGCTTCAGCTCCCCCACGGTTGGCCGGCACCCAGCCAGCCACTGCCCGAGACCAGGACGCCCACCTGCAGCTCCTTCGAAGCTGCCTGCCCTTGAACAGGACTGCTTCAGCTCCCCCACGGTCGTCCGGCACCCAGCCAGCCACCGACCGAGACCAGGACGCCTGCCTGCAGCTCCTTGGAAGCTGCCTGCCCTTGAACAGGGCTGCTTCAGCTCCCCCATGGTCGTCCCGCACCCAGCCAGCCACCGACCGAGACCAGGACGCCTGCCTGCAGCTCCTGGAAGCTGCCTGCCCTTGAACAGGGCTGCTTCAGCTCCCCCACAGTTGGCCGGCACCCAGCCAGCCACCGACCGAGACCAGGATGCCCGCCTGCAGCTCCTTGGAAGCTGCCTGCCATTGAACAGGGCTGCTTCAGCTCCCCCATGGTCGGCCGGCACCCAGCCAGCCACCGACCGAGACCAGGATGCCCGCCTGCAGCTCCTTGGAAGGTACGGGACAGCGTAGCCAATTGAAACACGGGTGCTTCCAGCAAAACCACTTTGATTGGCCAGGACTTTTCCCCTGCTTCAGCTATCTGGCACTTTTTACATGTAGATTTTCAATAGAACTAAGCACATTTCAACTGTGTAATAGAAGGTTTTTTTTTTTTTTTTTTTATTTGTGGCTAGTTTTCCATTAGCAGGTTATACAGACCTGCCACTAGAGGGATTTTTGGTCTTTCTACACAAATCACTGTACTCAATCATGGGCAATATGGCCTGCATTATCATTCTATTTCTTTCCCGGTGCTGCTACAAGGGGAGGTTGTAGTTTGAGGTTCCCCTAAGCTTCACTGAACAGGCTGACAACTTCCTTAAAACTGCCTGTGCGACAGCTCTGCAGCTGAAAACAGGAAGCCCTCAGTGTCTGCCATCCACCCTTCAGACTCAAGTCAGATAGACTCTGAGCACCCTATTCTTACCTACAGTACGCGCAGTCCCCCATTGGCTACTGATCGACTGTGACACTCTCGCTTTGCTCCTGAAAAGGAGAACTGTCCCACCGACTGGCAACACAGCTGATGCCATGAGGAGGGGAGGCCAGGGTTGACCTGCTCCAAAGGGTCCCCTCTCCTCACGCCACCCAGAGGACTGCAGAATTGCCGAGTGGAGGTGCCATGGGCTACTGCTGCTCCAGCGGGCCTCCTCGGCTAACGACTTTGCATCGACAAGCTCCCAGCCCCAGCCCTGCACAGGAGAAAGCTGAACAGGTTTCTCGCCCACCCACCCACCGCTCCTCCTCCCATTAAATGCTCACTGGCTCCACCCCAATGTACTGTCTCACCCAATTGGCTAATAGGGGAGGTATCTGTTTCATTGTTAGTGGTAACTAGCTTGATTTCTATTTTGTGGAAGCCAGTATCACCCAATCGACCAACAGGGGAAGTATCTGCTTAATTATCAGTGGTAATTAGTTTGTTTCTCCTACCCTGGTTAATTGCCCTTCCTACTCTCTGATACTAAATAGAGTCAATGAAATTTTTTTTTTACATTTTGGTATATGCTAAATAGAGTCAAATAAATTTTTTATGCTGGTATATGCCTACTGACCGCACTACTGTTTACTGCCTGTCAACATTATCCTGATGGCTCACTTCTCTCAGCACCACTGTCTCTAAACTGCCCTGCTCTGTCTTATGTCAGAACCTAAGTCGTGTACAGGTGTTGCTCATCCTGCTGGCTCTCCTATCTCAGCCCCTGCTAATAGAGACCTTAACAAAAGGAGTAGGGCCTCACTATACCAGACTCCCAACAAAAGGTGTAGGGCCTAACTATCCCAGTCCTGCTACACTGTCTGCTCAAAACAACCTTGCTAGTATTTACTATTATACCAATCCTAACCCCACTTGCTCTGTTTGGTTGTTGGCTGTCTAAACTCTGTCCTCGTATAACTGTCGACAGGTGGTAAGTGTGCTTACAAAGGGCGAGGACAGGAACTCCTTCCCAGAAATAAACCTCAGCCCCTGCGTCCATAGCTGGTAGCCTTGAATTGCACTGTGCAGGCCTTATTTTATTTACTTGGCACATGCCAATAACAAATCTCACTAACTTCCTTCCAGCCTTAGTACATCCATCTCTCCTTCCTTCACAGCAGTTCTTGTTAGCTGACTGATAATTATCACACAGGCTAGTGCTATGCCTCCAGCCAAGATGTGGACGTGGTTCCCCCTCCCATCCATCTAGCGAGGATAGGGATACTCAAATATTAAAGGTAGAGAGGGTGCTGGCTGTCATCCGCAGGGATATAGGCCTTGTAGGTCTTACAGTGGACTCTCCTTGTTGTAGATGGTCACTTCCCCCCCAGTAACACTGGGTGACAACTGGGGATGGTCGTCCACCTATGAGGTCCCCGACTACACCTTCTCCAATATCCTTGTGATCTCTGAAGCACACTGCAGTGTTACTTGCTGTCTAGATCTTCGGTGCCTTATGTATACAAGCAGGCTAAAGCGAACCCATGCTAAAAAACTCCCAGGTTGTCAAGCACATAGGAAGTGGTATCTCCCCTGGCTCTTCCTACTTGCACTACTACTGGCCGGTGATATTGAAACCAACCCTGGCCCATTAAATCTGACCCACAAAATCCCTCCCATATGGGACATGGGTAATGGGCTAAAAATAGCTCATCTTAACATTAGGAGCCTGCTATCTAATTGTGATGAGCTATTAGCATGGGTTGCACTCTACAAACCCGACATCCTAGGAGTGACGGAGACCTGGCTGAAACCCTCTGTCCCTGACTCTGCCTGTGAACTCACTGGGTATGAATTCACCCGACTGTACAGAGCTGGGAGCAAGGGGGGGGTGGCATACTAATCTACCATATGAGCCACTTAAAAATCTCCCAAATTGCCCACCAGGATTCAAACGTGTCCCCCTGTGAGTTGCTACATGTGCTACTGCTACTTGGGGATGCAAAGAAACTGCACCTGGTGTGCACCTATAATCCTCCAAGAGGTGGGCTACCTGGATTAACTCACCTCATGGACAAAATTGGTCCCAGAGTCGGGGATAACGAACTCATAATCCTGGGGGATGTAAACCTTAACTGGGATAGTGGTAATGTTAAGCAGTTTGAGCCTCTGCTTGCTAACCTTGCCCTGACCCAGCTCATCCAGGAACCAACTAAGTGGACAGCAAATGGATCCTCCAGCACCTTACTGGACTGGATCATGTCTAACCGTCCTGACAGGATCTCATCAGCGGGTACATTATCTGACTCCATCTCTGACCACTCACCGGTTTTCTGTGTATGGAAAATTCCCACCCCCAAATTCCACACAAAATTATGCATGTCAGAAACTACTCTAGATTCAATACTGAGGAGTTCCTGGAAGACCTAAGAGTTACTGACTGGTCTGCGGTGTATGGTGCCACTGACCCCTCGGCAGCAACCTCTTACTTCCTCTCCACCTTTGGGGCATTGCAAGACAAGCATGCTCCCAATGTCACCCGTAGGGTGAGGGGGTCTGCTACCCTCTGGTTAAATGGGAATCTCCTAGCCCAGATGCGGGAGAGAGATAAGTGTTGGGCTCTTTCCAAAGGTACCAGTGATCCCATGATTATTCAAAGGTACAGACACCTCAGGAACAAGTGCAAAAAGGCCATCAGGGCAGCAAAGAGTGACTTTTGCAAGTCTGCCCTACTAAGCTCTGCCAGTAATCCCAGGAGGTTCTGGAGAGATATTAAATCCCTTGTCAGCGGATCCTCCCATCCGGGGGTTATGGACATGGTCATAAATGGAGTCTCCTGCAATAATCCCCATACTATTGCCAACTCCCTAAATAATCACTTCTCTGACCTCTCTGCCTTCACAACCCTCTTCTCACCTGATGAGGCTCTGTCCCACCCCCTTCCCTCCACTCTGCTGGAGGGTCACCCTCCTCATCAAATGTTCCACCTCAGGGCTGTATCAGTTCAGGACTTGCAGAAATGCCTAGCTGGCCTCTCCCAGTACTCCAGTCCTGGCCTAGACAACCTGGAGCCTAAACTCCTTAAGCTTGGTGCTGCACACATTGCCTCACCAGTAGCCTTTATCTTCAACCTATCCCTTGGTCTGGGGACCATCCCAGACATCTGGAAAGAGGCGAGGATTGTCGCTGTACTGAAGCAAGGAATTCCTAAACTGCCTGACAATTATCGACCGATTGGCATTCTCCCAACCCTTAGCAAGCTCCTTGAAAAGGTAGTGGCTGAGCAGCTTTCGGAATATATCCACTGTCATGAACTTCTGTCCCCAGCCCAGCACGGCTTTCATAAGGGACACAGCACCACCACAGCCTTAATCTCGGTTACATCAAGTATCCGGTGGCCATGGACCAGGGCAAACTCTGGTGCAATATTTAGCAACCTGTCCAAAGCCTTTGACCTCATTGACCACAAACTGCTTGGTGCACAGCTGTGGTCACTTGGCCTCTCCCCCATGCCATGAAATGGCTAATGGGTTATCTACATGGGAGAAAGCAGCATACCTGCTTCAATAAAGTCCTCTCTGAGCCCCTACCAGTGACCTCCGGAGTGCCTCAAGGCTCAGTAGTGGGTCCCCTCCTCTTCTCCCTCTTCATCAATCAACTACCCATGGTTACTACCAGCTGTAGTGCCACCATGTATGCAGATGATCTGGTAATCCTGGCTCACTCCCAGAATGCCACTACCCTAAACTAGAACTTGACCGATGACTTTAACAGGGTATTGTCATGGGTTACTAGTCACAAGCTGGTCCTGAACCTGAAAAAGACACAGGCTATGCTCTTTGGCTCAATGGCTAAAGTCAAAGCCGCATCAGCCTGCTTATGCGTCACCAGTGCAGATGGATCCTCACTACCCATAGTGAGCTCCATCAAATATCTGGGGGTAACACTTGACCCCCAACTTGACATGGGTAATCATATCCTTAACATCTGCAGAGCGGCAAACTGCAAACTGGGTCTGGCCTATAGGGCCAAGTATAACCTTACACCAGCAGCCAGGCTTGCCCTAGTGAAGGGTGTGCTCCTTCCCTCCCTCAGCTATGGGCTGCACCTATTTGCTCTCTCCAAAGACACATCTCACCTGGTGGTACACTGCTTACAATAACATTTGTCATTTTGCCTTGGCTGCCCCGACTCACCCACTGTTGTGAGCTATATGAGAAACTCTGCTGGCTCTCACCAGCTAGATACCTTGATTTTGGTTTGGGATGCCTCTCTGGGAAAGTGATCAGAACTAGCACTCCCAGGGGCTGGCCCAGCTTCTGCCAAACTGAATCCCACCCTCACCAACTTAGGTCTCTCACATCAGGGATGCTCAAAGTCCCTCCTACCCGACCCTCATGGGGATCGGGACTTTGCCATAAGTGTGCCCAGACTCTGGAATTCGCTGCCTGTGGATATCCGAGCTGCCCTCCTATCTGAGTTTTCAAAATTCTGTGGGGTTTCCAAAACTAGCATCAGAGTGTGACTGCCCCAAACCTCCCTAGAGTAAAGTGTCAAATTGTTTTGTCTGAACCTCCCAGGGTGTCTCCATTGAATTCCTGGAGATATTTTCCCCACTGTATCAATGACTTCGACTACTTCTCCCTAAAAAGCCTTGGGCATTTTACACCCATTATTGCTCCACAGTCATAGGCTAACCATGACGACAGACTTCGGTCACTGCGTAGAAACGGTACTACCAAGTGTTTCTGTTTCTGTCTAAGACGCATATTTAGAAAAATGATGAGCTGTATATACCTGTCCACAATCCAACTAGCCTAGGGGGTGTATACGATGTTATAAGTTATATTATGACCAATCCAGTCCTTGAGCTATGCTCCACTCCTCATGTATGATGACCTGTATATATCTGTCAGTTGAACTAGCTAGTCTAGAGTGTATAATCTGAAATGTCCTTACTACTATATGTTTCCCCTAGCATCAAATGATGTATTTCCCACATGTTTGTTTACTGTGACAAAAAACTGTACTCTCTTTGCCATGTCTCCTTGACTGTTGTTCCTCATGTTGTATTCTCCCGGGTCGTTCCTGAAAATAGGCACAATACTTGTCTAGTGTACTTACCCGGTAAACAGAAGCTAAATAAATAATTGCAATATTTCTATATGTGGCACATATTTTCCCAGTACCATGGGAAATGCAGACGAAAGTATTAGGATTGTCTTTTTTTTTTCATTATTATGGGGGAGCAGATTAAACCCCGTAAAAAGAGCACACACATATAGACCTATAAATGAGGGAGTATTAAACATGTTGAATCCTATTTTTTTTTTTTATAATGTTGTTTGTATATACAAATATAAGACCAATATTACAAAAACAGCAGAATGTATGGTTAGTTCTGATAAATGATAGGGAGGAGGTATTAATGCATAGTTGGGGGAAAAGAGAAAATGTTTAAAAAAATCTTGGTTACCAGAATATATGAATACCTGCAGGAAATATCTAACACAATGGAATGTTTCAAGAGATGAAATAAAGATTAAAAAAGGGAGGTAACTTATAGAAGAATCATAGAAGACAAGCATTATGAAGAACCCGTGTTTAAAGTGGAGGGCGGAATTAATGTAGATATATTGTTAGAAGCCATGTTGGAAAAAAGAATACCAAAAAAGATGAAGGAGGTGATATGGATGTATAGCCATGGGAAGATTAATGTGAAAGGGAATTTAAAGTATAAAAGGTTGGATGAAAGGAATTGTTTGGGGGAAGCAATGCGTGAATCAAGAGGAAACAATTAAGCATATGTTGTTTGAATGTGAGTTTATAAAAAGGTTCTGGGGAATGTTGGCTAGAATGTGGGGGATGGGGGTGTTTAAAGGAATGACATATGAAATACTAGTATATGGTCAACTAACAGAGGGGTGGAGAAACATGGAAAGAATTACAGTGTATGTGATTTTTGCTATAATTAAGTGGGGGATATGGCAAGTAAGATGTCACAGGTTTATACAGAACAAAATAATCACGATAACTGATTTGCTGTTTAAGGTACAAAAAGAAATAGACAGTGTTTATCAAAAGGAATGTATACAATTTGGAGAAGGAAAATGTAAATATATGTGGAGACATTTTGAAGGGATAGGATAAAGACAAAAGAATACATGAAGTAATGTATAAGAATAATACAAATATAAGAGACTATGTACTATAAAAGAATATATTGTAAAGCTATGTTTTTGGTTTTAAATAAAAAAAAAATTCCCCTACTCTGCCCTAGGAGGCAGTACCACCTCCTGTGAGCATGACGCTCAGTGATGGAGGAGATGGACAAAATGGAGGAGACAGGAGGACTGGAAACAGGATTAATCAAACAGCAGAATAGAGAGAAAGGATTGGCGGTTCAACCTTTAGAAACCCTAGTAAGTCAGCAGCTGGAAACAGAAGACAGTGACATGGACTTTACACAATATAGTCAAGAAGTGACTAGTGTAAGCAATTTGGGTTGTGGCCAAAACAAGCATTTGCAATTAAGCAACTTATAAGTGACTCCTGATAATACATACAATGTGGAACTGCATGAACGCTGCAGGGCTCTACTCTTGGCACAGCTGCTTGAAGAAGAGAGGAGAATAGAAATAGCAAAAATGGCTATCATTATGGGGAAAACTCCAGCTGACAGAGAACCAAGACCTATTTAATGCCTCACTACACTCAGGGTGTGTACCTCAGAATTGGAGGATGGCTTATGTGGTGCCCCTCCACAAGAGTGGCCCCAAGGATGAACTGGGTAACTACAGACCAGTGATCCTCACATCTATCATGGGTAAGCTGATGTAGACTATCCTGGAGGAGAAGCTGGAGGCCAAAGGACTACAGGACAGCAGACAGCATGGCTTCATAAGTGGCAGATCCTGCCAAACTAACCTGGTGGAGTTCTATGACTGGGTAACTAGGCAATTGGGCAGGGGCCATGCAGTGGATGTCCTGTATCTGGACTTCAATAAGCATTTGACTCAGTACCACATGGGAGGCTGGGAAGTAAGTTAGAAGGCACAGGGACAGGTGCAAAGCTGGTGAGCTGGGTAGGGAACTGGCTTCAGGGAAGGCAACAGAGGGCGGTGGTGGGCAGGGCTCTCTCATCCCCAAGGGTAGAGATGAGTGGTGTTCCACAGGGCTCAGTGTTGGGACCAGTGTTGTTTGGGATATTCATTGCAGACATATCATTGGACTTCAAGAGCAAGATCAGTCTGTTTGCTGACGACACCAAGATGGGAGCAGTGGTGGATGACCTAGGGGGATGGCAGGGTTCGCAGGATGATATGAAAAGCTGGACACCTGGTCAGACACCTGGCAACTGGGGTTTAGTGCCAAAAAGTGCAAGTTACTGCATTTTGGGGTGAAGAACCCAAGAAGGAGTTACCAGCTGGGGGGAGTGCAGCTAGCCAAGGCAGAGGAGGAGAAGAATCTGGCGATGCTCATTACAGGTTCAATGAACAACTCTGCACAATGTAGGAAGGCAGCTGCAAAGGCCAACAAAATGCTGGGTTGCATTGCAAGGGGTGTCTGCTCGAGGAGGGGAGAGGTGATTCTGCCATTGTATAGGTCATTAGTTAGACTGCATCTGGAGTACTGTGTGCAGTACTGGCACCCGTATCTGAAGAGGGACATTATGTTACCAGAGGGGGTGCAGTGCAGGGCGACAAAGATGATCAAGGGTCTGGGGGACTTGTTATATGAGAGGAGGCTCAGGGAGCTGAACATGTACTCGCTAGAGGAGAGGAGGGATGGGGGGGCATGATTGAAACCTTTAAGTACATAAAAGGAATAAACAAGACAGGTACAGAGGGGATGTTCAAAGTAAGGGAGGGGAGGGACACCTGGGGCCATGATATGAGGCTGGAGGGAGGGAGGAAGGTTCAGGAAGGAGATGAGGAGACACTTTTTTACAGAGAGCGTGGTAGCTGGGTGGAATCCATTACCAGCAGAAGTGGTATCCAGTAGACAGTGGACTGCTTCAAAAGGGGTTGGGACAGGGCAAGGGGAGGGTCAATGGAGGGAAGGGTGGGAGGAGGGCAGCTGCAAAATAAGGGGTGCTAGCTTCACATTTGAGCATCAGAAAAACATATGGAGGAGGTAAATAAACAGGCATAAGCACAGGCAGCAACTCAGGACAACCCGGCCTCCTATCCCCAGAACACTCAAGAAGAAGAGTCTGAGAGAACAGAAACTGTACACAAACAGGAAACAGGAGGAAATGATGCAATATTGGGAAGAAGAGGGCATGGTTGAAATTGAACCCCCAGATCAGGACATATCACAAGAAATCCTGGGAACTTCTGGTCAGATCCTCCCCCCCCCCCCAAATCCCATCACAGTAGTGAGGCCCAAGGGGAAAAAGAAAAGAACAAGGTCAGGCTCCACACCTATGTCTAAAGAGAAAAAGAGGGAGATCATTCTATAAAATAGATACAAAGTTCTCAGAACACCAAAAGAGTGGGGAGATTCAGAGGAAGAAGGCAATGAGACAGAAACCTCCTCACTGGCTTCCTCAATACAGGACCCTATTTCAGACTTAGAAAAGAAGGAAATAAAATCTGGGGAAACAGCAGAGAATGACCCAATCTGTTACAAAAATGGGGACACCGTAAAAAAGTATTAGAACATACAGAAGGCAGTGATGCACTTCTAACATATCATGGGGATCTAGTAATCAATTCACTAAATATGAATAGTATTAAACATTTTAGGAAAAGGTTAATCACTTTTACCCTGCTAAAAGATAACAATGCTCAAGTAATCCTTTTACAAGATACCAGATTAAAAACAAATTTTGAGTTGACACAAGCTAACAGGCAATGGACAAAAAGCCAAGCAATGTGGTCTATAGGGCTAGATAGGTGTGATGGGGTAGGGATTTTTATGGCGGGGTTGGATTTCAGGTAACCAAAGTAGTGGATTTAGTATCAGGTCGAGTACTAATACTAGTTGCTACATATAAGAAAACCAAATTTCGATTTATAAACACTTATGCCCCACAGACCAAGGCAGCAAGAGTGGAAATGTTTTAGAGTGTTCAACTTTACCTGCATACATCAAGGATGATAATGTGGGGAAAAGATTTTAACTGTGGATTGGAGAGGAAGGATAGAGGCCTAAGAACAGACAAAATGTTCTGCGACTCAAACAGTTTGAGTAGAATTTTACAACAGTCTTCTTTAAATGATTCCTATCATTTGATACACAAAGCAGGGGGCTATACCTTCTCTAAAGGTCCACTACAGACTAGAATAGATTTTATTTTTACATCTCCTGCTTTGGGTATCAAAGAAGCAAATTTGTCAACCACAGAAACCTCTGATCATAAGAGATTATAAATATTCATTGGGGACAGATCCCATCCTCTGGTAAAGGACCATGGAGAATGAACATGCAGGTTTTACAGGAATCTGAATTTGTTCAAGAATGGAATCAGATGTGGCAAGCCAGAGAGTCAGTTATGTGTTTCTATGATAGTTTAGTTGTTTAGCGGGAAGAAACAAAAGAGGCAATCAAAGATCTCTTACAGCAATTTTCTGGGAAGAAAGTCACAGATAAATACCTCAAGCACCTGCAACTGAGAACTACACTACATAGAGCTGTTTCACAAGCCAACCTCTATCAGCATGATAATACTAACGTGACAGCAAACCTTATTACAAAAATTAGAGAATTACGAGATGATAGAAGACAGTCCCTACAACAAGAAATGCAGTTTGGAACACAGCAAACAAAACAGGCTTTTGATCCTTTTCTAGACTGTAAAAAAAGAGTTGAGGATAGGAAAATCACTAGCTTGCAGACAAATAATGGGCCAAAAGTCTGCCGCAAACAAGACATACCGAAGGAAATAAATACATATGTAAATTTGACTCCTAGTGATAGTGGGAGACTAGAACTAGATCCATCATACTCTGATAATTTACAAATTCCTCCATTGACTAAAGAAGAAATTGATAACTTAGAAGTGCCCATTACAACTCAGAAAGTAAGGGATAGTATTAAAGCATTAAATAAGAATATGGCACCAGTATTAGATGGCTTAAGTTCTGAATTACAGTATACCAAAACTTTCCAGACCAGCTAGCAACCTCTTGGCAGAAGTCTTTAATAGCTGCAGGAAGGAGGGAAACATCTCTTATACTATGTCATAAGGTTTGATTATTTTGATTCATAAAAAAGAAGATAAAACCTTACTAAGTAACTGGAGACCTTTAAATCTCTTAAATAGAGACTATAAGATAATGGCAAAAATTCTGACACAATGTATGGCTAAAGCAGCTGATAAAGTTATCAGCCCTATGCAAACATGTGCAATACAAAATAGTCAGATACAAGATAACCTTTTAATAATATGGGAATTGTTTCAAAAAGGGTAAAATATTGACTTAGCTGGCTTTCTGCTGAGTATGGATCAGGAGAAAACATTTGATAGATTATCACACAAATATTTATGGGCAGTATTAAAAGCATATGGAATCCCAGCTAAATTCACCGACTGGATTGCTTTATAGGATGGCCTATGTGACCCCTTTAGTGAATGGGTGGTTTGGTGGTGCATTCACACTAGGGAGAGGGGTGAGACAGGGATGCCCTTTAAGCCCCTTATTATATATTTTTGGCTTAGACCCACTACTTCCGAAAATTCAACTTAATGACAACATTGTAGGAGTAAAGCTATCACCACACTGCCCTCCCATAAAAGCAATGGCATATGCAGATGATATGGTAGTCATACTTGCAGATGAGACCTCAGGAACAGATCTAAAAAGGGAAATAGAGGAATTTGCATTGTATTCGGCTTCCAGGATAAACTATGATAAGAACGTAGGACTTCCGTTAGGGGATTCAAATAGAATACTATCTGAACAGGTAGCTGAGGTGTCTATTGAAAGAAAAGAGGCTAAGATTTTAGGGGTAACGTTTGGGGCACCAGATATGGCAGAAAAAAATTGGTCCAATTGCATTGGTGTAGCAGAAGGAAAAATGCAAGCGAGGCAGGGTAAAAAAATATCCAAACTGAAATGGGTCATGTATGGTAATAAAACATTACTGTTGCTGATTGTTTTATACGTTAATTACATCTTTCCTCCACCCAAGACATTGGAAGTTAGAATATATAGTATTTTTTTAGAAGCCTGTGGGGAAACAGATTAAATCCTGTCAAGAGAAATACTACCTATCTTAAAAAGAAACAAGTGGGTCTGGGTATGATAAACCCAATTGCCTCTTATTACAGCATCTTTATATATATACTAATATTAGTGTAATATGTAAGCCGCAAAAAACAGGATGGAGTGAAAGTATATTAGAATGGTGTTTTATTTTATTTTTTTATTTTTATTGAAATCTAGGATTACAAATACCTTTGAGCAGGAACTGCTCGTTTACAAAGGTTCCACGTTGAAGGAATGGGGGGGTATACATACATACAAAGGTCAACATAAAAATACATAGTTACACAATAACAAGAAGTAAGAGACTGAGGCTTAGGAAATTCCAGTAATTCAAAATGTGCCAAATGTTAGGTAGCATGACATAACCTGCCAAGGGCAATCTTGGAAATAAGCACTGCAGGTGAGAAGGAAGGGGGTATGCAGGCAGGAAGGCCATTGTCGGAGGGTAGAGGGTGAGGGTAAGAGCTCTAAAGGGGAGGGAGAGGAACGATAGAAGTCAGGAAATGCCCCGGGGGAGGAAAGGGAGAGGGGGCAAGGGGTTAGGCAGGTAGAAGGAGGCAAGGCGGGGAGAGAGAGAGCTTTCAAGACTGAAGTGGAGGGCAGTGAACGGTGGGCCCCCGATTAGGCGAGGCAGTACAATGACTAGTTGAAATTAGATGAAGTCGGAGTTGTCTCTTACATATTTGTAAAAATTTATGGACAGACTGGGTAGCAAATAAGCTTAATTAAATCAAGAAACAGCAATTCCAACCAGAATATATCATTTTAGCATTTACTAAATTAAAACAACGGGGTATAACCCATTCAATGATGAAAACATGCACAAGGAAACAAATATATGAAGAAATTATGGCACATAACTTTAGAGAACTCATAACATTCCCTCATTGCGCTGCAGAAGAACATGGAATAGTGTTAGGTTATTTAAATAATAAATGAATACCAGTGTTTGTGTGGGACATCCTTTGGATAAGTGTATATGGTAGACTAGGAGTACGGAATGCACAGAAACACAAACCTGTAGCCGAAAGATACTGCCAATGTCCTGAATGTGAGACAGAATTAGAGACACAAAAGCATTTGTTTTTGGACTACCCTTATGCAAAGGGCTTTTGGGGTAGCATAACTACTTATTGGCAAACAACTATAGTTTCAAGTTTTACATACCAAAACTTGGTATTGGGAATATATAAGGCACGCGTTACACAGGTACATAAAAGCACTCTACAAATGATAAGTATTTTAATAATGTACTATTTGTGGCAGTCAAGCTGTGCATGGCTCATGCAACAGAAATAAGTTTTTCATCAAGAAATTGTCCAGAATATAGGAAAAGGATTGCATGAAGTATACACCAAGGAATGTAAAAAATTAGACCCTGATAAAATGAATTTGTTATGGAGAAACTGCCAGCATTTCTTATCTCCCTAAGGGATATAAAACAAAATGGTGTATGAAATTTAGTTACGTAATAAGCAAACTTAGAATGGAACCAGTATAAAAATCAGATTATGATTGTTTATTTATGTATATTATGTTTTTTGGTTTCCTGTTCTTTAATGTTTGTTATTCAAAATTGTTTGTATATTTTTACCAATAAGAGTTCCCCTACTATTTTTGAGAAGTGCCAAGTGATCATTAACGTCCACCTGAACAACCACAAGAACAGGACCTCAGTTTGGTGTCTCGTCCGAAGGACGGCACCTCAGGAGTGCAGCACCCCCTCATGCTGCACTACAGTGTCACTATTAGGATTTAACCCAAGTGCCTGGTGTGGGAATAGAACCCACAGCCTACTGATCTCCCAGCCTCAGAGGCAAGTATGCAATCTGCTAAGCCACTGACACTGCATTTGGCCATGGAGCAGTGAATGTCAGAAAAGTCTCTCCTTTAGGCAAAGGGGGGGAGGTCAGAGAAAAACTTTCCCTGCTGTATTCAATAAGTAAAACAATTAAAAATGCATCTTCTCAAACAGATCTTTGTAACATCACTTGTACCCTTGGGGATCTGTAGCATCCTGAGCTAAAAAGCCATGTCAGAATAGTGAGCAGTGGGAATTAAAATGTAAGTGGAGTGGGGTGGGAATGACAAACTGTATCATACCGACAGCTTGCTCACCAGCCTACAACCTCAATGAAATCTATTTATATCCTTTCTATTTTATTCTTGGTTCTGATCCCATTACAGCAAATACTGATCTGATCAGGATCAGAAGTTAGCAGACCAACTCCATGTTTTCAGGTATTTTCAAGAGGTGCTACAGTATATATTGCTGTCCCAAGTCATCAGCTTATTCTCAGCTACAGTGGTTCTTTCTGCCTTCAAGTTCCCTCAACATTAAGCACTTTCTGTCTCTGTACACACTGGTATAAGCTGAGTGCTAAGATGCTGCAGAGGCAGCAGACAGAAAGCTCAGTACTTTTCCATAAGAGGACGAACAGCGAATTCTGGAACAACAGCATTGTCAGATATATCTGTTGTTCTTAATCTTTTCCCACTCGTTTGAGATTACAGCTGTAACAACCATCATATTTGTTGTGTTCTCAGTGATGGTCTAATCTAAAGACTTTTGTTTACAAACTTAGTACACATCTCAGATCTGTCTGCAAACAATAATACACACATTTAGATTCAGTTCATTCTGTGAGCAGAGATGGAGAATGCCAAACAGAACATCATTTGGGGAAGCTGATATATGCAAAAGAGGCTGAAAAAAAGAAATACTTTAGACTAAATGTGACCAGTAAAAAGGAATATATACTCTGGCCCAGAAATTCAAAGGGGTTGTGCCTGGCGCAACTGAGTTGTGCCAGCACAACCCCAGAAATGCACCCCGGGGCAATATTCAGAGAAGGGACTTGCGCAGCACATGTCCCAATATGCTGGGGTGCAAAGATAATGTATGTGGCGCATCTCCAGGGGGCTTGCCCATGCATATGCAACATGTCCCGATATTCAGCCAGGGATGTGCGGTGCACATGCCTGCACAACCCTTGGACACGCCACATACCTGGGCTCAAAGTTGAGCCTGCAAAAAATGGCTCAACTGGTGGCCACCCACAGGTGAAGTGCTGCACTGCAAGGTGCAACAGAGCAGATACCAGCCATGGGTAGCCACCCGCCCACCCAGCACACTGTGTAGAAGCACCCACATCTTCCCTGGTGGTCTAGTGGACCCCCCTCCCCGCAGCCCCAATCACCTAGGCTTAAAATAATTATATAACTCCTCCCTGGTAGTCTAGTGGCACCCCCTCCTGCCCCGTAGTGCCGATCACTGTAAAAGCATACTTCTGTGGTGGCCCTTTATGTCAATGAAAATATCAAAGCCACAGAAATTCAGAATACACATAAGGAGCCAGAAGAACTGAGGGTCACCCTGGAAACAGGAAATGGGACAGCCATACGAATTGGGGTTGTATACAGGCCTCCAGACCAGGGAGAGGGCATAGACCCATTACTGTTAGAATATATGCAAAACATGACAGCTAAAGGAGGTTCTGATAATGGGAGACTTCAACATGCCAGATACAGATTGGTCATACCAGCAGGACACATCTGCCAGAACTAGACACATGGTGGATTCCTGCAGGGGGAGGGCCTCAAACAACTGGTACAACAACCCACAAGAGACAGGGCTATCCTAGATCAAGTACTGACTAACAGGGAAAGGATCACAGATCTCCAGGTAGAAGGTCACCTGGGGGCCAGTGACCATCACATGGTATGGTTCAATTTGTCCACTAGAACAAAATCATCCCATTCCAAAGCAAAAATATGGGACTTCAGAGGAGCTGACTTTGATAAGATGGCCAACAGAGTTAAGCTAACCCTGGCAAAAAGAAATACAGGTGAGGGGGTACAGGCAAAGTGGGCAAGCATTAAAGATGCAATACTTGAAGCACCATCCCATTGTGTTAGCGAGAAAAGGAAGCACAAAAGAAGAAGGAAGCCACTTTGATTCTCAAACACAGTAGCAGAAAAGGTCAGAGCCAAAAGGCTGTCCTTCAGGAAATATAAGGGAACGCAGTAGGATGAAGATAGGGAGGCATACCAAACTTCCCTAATGGAAGCAGGCAAGGCAGTAATGCAGGCAAAGGCCCAAACCAAGGAAACACTAGCACAAACAGTAAAAGAAGGTGACAAGACTTTCTATAGATAAATTAGTGAAAGGAGAAAGTCCAGAAGGGGTATTGCTAAGATCAAAGGGGATAAGGGGGCACGCGAGGAGGAGGGCCATGTAAAAGCATCTATCCTAAATAGATACTTCTGCTCAGTATTTACTGAAGAGAAGGTAGGGCAGGGCCCACAGCTCAGCACCATGGACACAGGGGAGGGGGTGTGCACTAGTCCTTCACAAAGAATGGGTCCTACAAGAGCTCGTAAGCTCAAGGTGGACAAGGCAATGGGACCTGATGGCATACATCCCAGGGTACTAAAGGAGCTAAGGGTGGAACAAGCAGAGCCATTATCAGAACTGTTTAGTGAGTCTCTGAGCACAGGAGAGGTCCCAGAAGACTGGAGAAGGGTTCATGTGATCCCACTCCACAAGAGTGGTGGCAGAGAGGAGGCAGGGAACTACAGACCAGTCTGTCTTACCTCAGTAGTGGGCAAGATTATGGAGGCACTCCTTAAGGAAAGGATAGTGCAACACCTGGAATCCATAGGAGCACAGGATCCAAGACAGCATGGGTTTACAAAAGGAAGGTCCTGTCAAACTAATCTTGTAGATTTCTTTGACTGGGTAACCAAAGTGGTGGACCAAGGGGGAGCAGTTGATGTCGCCTACCTTGACTTCAGCAAATCTTTCAATACTGTTCCACATAGAAGATTGATTAATAAGCTGGGTAGGCTCGGGGTGGTCAGACATTGGCCAATTGGGTGACAAACTGGTTGATGGGCAGAAAACAGGGAGTGGTGGTAAATGGTATACAGTCAGAAAAGATGCAAGTCACAAGTGGGGTACCTCAGGGATCAGTCCTGGGGCCAGTACTCTTCAATATCTTCATCAGTGATATTGCAGATGGACTGGAGGGTAAGGTTTGTCTGTTTGCAGATGACACCAAGATCTGCAACAGAGTAGATGATCCAGATGGGGTGGGCAGAATGAGAAGACATCTGGATAAACTAGCAAAATGGTCGGAAGAGTGGCAACTGGGGTTTAATGCAAAAAAGTGCAAGATCATGGACATAGGGAAGAGAAACCCTGAAGCCACCTATACGCTGGGAGTGGAGTTAATGGCAGTCACAAGGGAAGAAAGAGACTTGGGCGTCATCATCACCGATGACCTGAAATCATCCAAGCAGACCACTAAAGCAGTAGGTAAGGCTAGAGAGATGTTGGGGTATATTAGTAGGGTTATCACAAGTCAGAAGAGGGAGGTAATAATTCCTGTTTACAAGACACTGGTTAGGCCCCATCTGGAGTACTGCGTGCAGTACTGGAGGCCACACCTCCACAAGAACATTAACCACATTGAGGCAGTCCAGAGAAGGGCAACAAAAATGGTGCGGGGACTGCACCGAAAACATATGAGGACAGATTAACTGAGTTCAATATGTATACCGTAGAGCAAAAGAGGGAGAGAGGTGATATGATTGAAACATTCAAACACCTTAAGGGCGTTAACAAGGTGAAAGAGTCTAACATGGTTCCGTATAAGAAAAATAGCAGGACAAAAGGACACAGCATGAGATTAGAGGGAGGCCAATTAAGGGGTAATGTGAGGAAGTTCTTTTTCACAGAAAGGGTGCTGGATGCATGGAACGGCCTAACTCAGGAAGTGGTGGATATGAATACAGTGCAGGGCTTCAAAGAGACATGGGATAGGCATAAGAGAGCAATACAGATGAGTATGAATAGCTAGGCCATTGACAGAGCAAAGGCCAATGGCACATTCATAAGGTAGAAAAAGAAATGTGCAGACTGGATGGGCCTTGCAGTCCTTATCTGCCATCAACTTTTATGTTTCTATGTTAAACAACCAATTAACTATGCCGTGGTAGTCTAGTGGCACCCCCCTCCCACCCCATAGCCCGATCGCCAAAAATAAAATGTAAATATATCCCTGGTAGTCCAGTGGTATCCCCCACTCCTCCTGATGCTCTGATTCCTGTACATATACAACACTATAATTCTGTGGTTTTCTAGTGGTCCCCCCACCCCTACCATAACTCTGCTCACTGATCCTGCATTAAATCCCCCTCCCTGGTGGTCCAGTGGCACCTCCCACCCACACAGGACCCCTGGCCCACCCAACACCCCTCTCATCAGTGGTGGGCAGCAGCATACCCACCCGCAAACCTCCATGGCTGCCCTTGGCAGCAGCTACTGTATGGGCTGCAATCCCATTTAGTCCCACAGTGTGGACCAATGAGCTTACGAATGCATACTGTAATAGTCATTCACAAATATGTGACTCACACATTTGTGAATGACTATTACAGTATGCACTGAAGCCCATTGGTCCACACTGTGGACCAATGGGATTGCAGCATATATATATCTATATATATAGATATATATATATATATAGATATACAGCATATCTATATATATATATACATATAATATATATATATATATATATACATATTAATTAACAAAACTTTATTTAAAACACAGTTAGGGTTCTAGACATAGGTCTTCAACCAAAGTGATACAGGTCAAGGAACTGGATGTTAGGGTTTACGACTGTTACACCTCTCCTCCACCAAACTCTACCATTGAAACCGCATCCCTCACCGTCTACACACCAACAAGCGGTGGGGTGTAACTTAGAGTCGTGGGTTCCATCCCACGCCCCACCCAACCCCTCAATTGCAACACCACCCCCACTCTCCACACGCCAACAAGCATTGGGGTGTGCCTTAGGATCATGGGCCCCACTCGACCCCCCCACCCAATCCTACCATCGCAACACCACCCTACCCTCTTCACACCAAGTGTTGGGGTGTGCCTCAGGGTCATGGGCCATAATGCTCACCCCATTCCATCTCAAAGGAACCTATCATGGTACAGTATAGGAGAATGGAGTGAGAGTTAGCACCCATGATCCTAAGGCACACCCTAACACTTGGTGTGTGGAGGGTGGGGATGGTGTTGTGATGGTAGGATTGGGGAGGTTGGGTGGGGCCCGTGACCCTAAGGCACACCCCAATGCTTGTTGGTGTGTGGAGGGTGGGGGTGGTATTGGAATGGTGGGGTTGAGGGGGTGGGGTGGGACCCACGACCCTAAGTCACACCCCAATGCTTGTTGGTGTTTGGAGAGTGGGGGTGTGGTTTCAATGGTAGGGTTAGGTGGGGGAAGGGTATAACAGTTGTAAATCCTAACATCCAATTTCCTGACCTGTATCACTTTGGTTGAAGACCTATGTCTAGAACCCTGTCTTTTAAATAAAGTTTGTGTTAATTAATCTCCTTACTTTTTTAGATAGTATAATAGTATCCCAGTTTTGTGAGATTTTGTTTCAGTATTTTTGCTGCAAATTTTCAACATGGTCTTTTTGGGACCCCAGCAAATGAACAGTGGCACCGTGATTTCGTTAGTACATCCCAAAAGTTGATTTCACACAGCGACGGCGCCACTGTGTGCCAGAGCTGTAAAAACGCATTTTGGGCATGATGTGAAAAATGACAGCTGCACTGTTCATGAGGAGGTATGAAAAAATCTCAATGTTGAAAATCTGGAGAGAAAATATTAAAAATTGGTGAAGTTATGAATATGAGTGGAAATTGTGCAATGCACACTCATATCGCAGTCATGTTTTGGAATTTGTGCACCAAATTTTCAACATTGCCTTTTTGGGGCCCCACTTAATGAACAGTGGCACTGTGATTTCATTAGTACATCCCAAAAGTTGATTTCACACAGTGACTGCGCCATTGTGCACCACAGCTGTGAAGACACTTTTTGGGCATGATGTGAAAAATGACAGCTGCACTGTTTATGAGGAGGTATGAAAAAAATCTCAATTTAGAAAATCTGGGGTGAAAATATCAACAAATTGGTGAAGTTACCAATCTGCATAGAAACTGTGCAATGCACACTCACAACGCAGTCATTTTTTGGAATTTTTGCACCAAATTTTCAACATGGGCTTTTTAGGACCTACCCTCATGAATACTGGCACTGTCATTTCATTAATCAGTCCAGAAAGGTGATTTTGCATAGCAACCGCAAAATCACCTTTCAGAACTGAATAATGAAATGACAATGACAGTGTTCATGAGGTTGGATCCCAAGAACCCTGTGTTGAAAATTTGGAGTTAAAAATTCCTAAAAATGGCTGAGATATCCACCTAAGTTGAAAACCCCATTGCAAGCCACAATACAAGCCTACCTTGATTCCTCAGTTTGCGGCTGGGCTTTGAAAAGTGCAGACATATCCCGGTCCAGAGAAGATTGCTGCTCCTGACTTCCAGAGTTAAGTATGGGTAAGGGGGGCGCGTGCGGGGCGGTAGGTACTCAGTGGGAGGGTGGGGATGGGATAGGGAGGACTGGGGAGATGACGAGGGCCCATTTTCTTTATTACAGGTTAAAAAAAATCACAGACAGTTTTCTTTATTTACAGGAAATCCAAAGTAAATGTGGGCACACTGGGGTGGGTTCCCAGTGTGCCGCATGAGTTTGAGGGTGGGATACATAATGATGACAGGGGGCTTGGGCACCCATGTCGGCAATGGAAATGGGCTTGGGGAGACATCCGACACCTGGAGTCGGCATCCCCGTGTTGGAAAAATATTAATTAAATTATTTTAGCACACTGGGGTTGGGCTCCCCAGTGTACCACAGTACTGGAGGGGACTGAATGCTGACTCAGGGATTGGGCACCCCGATGTCAGTGAAAATGAGCTCTTCAAAAATGGCAGAATGCAGGATTCTGCATCAAAGTTAAAAAATTACATTGGAGGACTGTTTTCTGTTTTTTTAGGAGCACAAAACAGATTTGGGGACACTGAGAGTGGGCTCCCCAGTGTCCCACAGTCATTTTGGGGGTGGGGGTGCTGACTTGCACCTGTACCTTTAGGCATATAATCCTACGCCAGACAGCTGCTCCGACATAGACTCATATGCCCATTGCTGAACTTCAGCGTAAAATTCTAAGTCGGAGAGCTGCTCCGACTTAGAATCCTATGCCGACAGGGACATCTATTTTTTGCCCATAGGAAATAATGAGAAAAACAAAGATTAATAACTTTAGAATGGATTCATATTTTTTCACCCAACCTTCAAAAGGCACATCTGTGAGACTAAAGTATTCTACCCTGAACATTTCATGCCGGTAGCTACAGCTGATTGTGAGGTACAGGTTGACAAAAAAAAAACAGCTAAAACTAAAACATAAAAATATCTTATTTTTGAACACCCTGTATCTCACAAACCACAAAAAGGATTTAAACCAAATTTAGAACATCAATAGACCTATCCCTTCTAATGATGCATGCAAAATTTCATGCAGATCTGTTGAACCTGGCCAACATTATTACCCTGCAAAAATTGGCCTTTAACGTTACATGCTCACACTAACAGTAACTATACTGACGCTACCACACCAGTACTATATATATATATATATATATATATATATGTACATATTTTTTATTTATTTATCGAGGTCTTGGATTATAACAGTGAGCAGATGCTCATTTATAGGTTCCACATCAGTTACATAGACAATACAATACAGATGACAGGGTTACATATGGTGCAGGTAAGTTACAGCGTACAACAGCATTAAACAGCTTAGGCAGTATAGCAGCTAGTTGGCATCAGAGATTAACACCCTACTTGGAAGCTCTCTGAGGTGAGAAGGAGGGGTTGCAAACATGGGTGGAAGGAGTAAGGTAGTTGGGAATGTCTGAGGGGGTAGGGAAGTGTGAGCGATGTCATGATTAGGGGGTTAGGTGTAACCTAAAGTGCTGGGATTGGGGTCCCTCAACCCAGTGAGTTGTCAGGAGGTAAGTGCAGGTAGCTGGTTGATGATACAGGAGGGTGCTAATGGTAGCAGTCACATTTACTAGATTTTACTAGGTGCTGCCAGAGTCTGCATTTGAACAATCCAATAGGCGTGGCATTGATAATGTCAGGAGGTAAGACATTGGTTCATAGTGGAACACAATAGTAAAAAGGCATGTTTTGCCAGGACTGTGCAGCATCTGGGAACTTTGCAGGTCTGAGTGGAGGAGTTCCTTGTGGGTCGAGTGCTTGAGTGTGGAGTTAGGAGGTTCTGGACCCCTGTGGGATGTTGATTGAGGGGAGCATTTCTTGGCAATGAGGCAGGTTTGGTAGTTTATTCTGTCCTTTAGTTTTAGCCAACCTACCTGGGAGTAGAGTCACAGGTGTGCATTATTCTTTCCACACCTGTGAGCAGTTGGTCTGCCTTGTTTAGTGCAGTGGTGATGCGGTTTAGGGCTGTGTCTGTCACCTACCCGTAGATTGCCAGGTCATAGCGGACGAGGGAGACTACCGAACTGTTGATGACCAGGTTAAATGCCTTATGTGTTAGGCAGTGTCTATGCCTGTATAGGATCCCTATTCTTGTATTAATCACCCTTGCTGTGTTGTTGATGTGTTGGGCATACAAAAGTGTAGAGTCGAGTGTGATGCCCAGGTGCCTGAACTGCTGGGCATGTTCCAGTGGGTCCCCATTGGCATTCCTGATTGCAAGGGGGAGACCTTATGCTTGCTCTGTGTGCTGGTGAATATCATAGTCTTAGTTTTTTTGCAGTTCATGACTAGTCTGTGAGCCGTAAACCATTTTTCAGCAGCTGAGAACCTCTTTTGGAGATCCACTGCCAGTTGTTCAGGAATAGGGTTGCTGTTGACTATGACCTCGTCATCTGCGTATAGCAGCATTCGGCCCGAGCATGCAGATGGCAGATTGTTTAGGAATAAACAGAACAGTAGGGGTCCCAGAATTGATCCTTGTGTGACCCCTGAGTGGACTGATCTGTTATCAGAGGTGATCCCCCCTATTTTGACCTTTTGTGAGCAATTGTGAAGGTAGCTGCTGAACCAGCATACTGATTCTGAGGAGAGTCCTGTAGCTGACAGTTGGTCCAACAGGAGCTCTTGATGCACCATATCAAATGCTTTTGATAGGTCAATGAAAGCTGCCCCAACCAGGATACCTTGATCAATTGAATGGTGAATGTGTCCTGTGAATTTGAGCAAGGCTGTGATAGTACTGTGACCTGATCAGAAGTCGTGTTTCTCAGGACAGAGAAATTGGTATGGGTCCAGGTGTTCGATTAACTGGTCTGCCACTATCTGCTCAAGTGTTTTGAAGAGAAAGGGGAGTATGGAGATAGGTCTGTAGTTGTTATGTAGGATCCTGTCGCCACCCTTGTGCACTGGAGTTACTTTGGCTGATTTCTATCTCTTGGGGAACTGTGAGAGGCAGAGGGAGAGGTTGATTAGTTTGGTGAGTGGGCCCAGGACTTCAGCCAGTGTCAGCTTGATGAATGTTAGGTCCAGAGTGTCCCCGTTATGTCTAGATTTCCCCAGCACCTTCTCCAGGTACTTTTTAGCTTCGTCTTGAGAGACTTCTTTAAAGTAGAAGAGCGGGCAGTTAAGAGATGGTTGTTTGGTCATATTAGGATCAGTCAGCAGTGGGGGGTTGAAGTAATCTGCCAGTAGGACACTTCTTAGGTCCATAAACGTGATGTTAAGTGCATTGGAAATGTGCATGTGGTCCAAGGATGGTACACCATCAATCAAGAGCATGGCTGGTGCAGATCTGGGGTCCTTGCTGATTATGTCGTTGAGGTTATCCCAGAATGACTTGCTATCATTCCAGGTGCTGGAGAGGGCCTCTTTGTAGTATTTGCTTTTGACAAGTCGGATGGGTTTAGTGCACTCATTCCAAGCTTTTTTATACCTCTGTATGTTAGCAGTGGTACCGTGTGCTCTCACTGTCTGCCATAAGTGATCTTTGGCTTGTAGTTGCTCTAGGAGGTCAGGGCTGATCCAGGGTTTACTGTGCCCTCTTATCTTTCTGTTTCTTTTCAGGGCATGCTGGTCACAGATGGCGTTGAAAGTTTTTTATAAAGTGGTCCAGGGCTGTGTCCACATTATTGGCATTATAGAGTGCTGTCCAATCTGTGCTCTTGAGGTCCATTTTTAGCAGCTCCTGGTGCCCTTTTAGTAAGACTCAGTTTGTAATTGTTCTGGTGGGTGGTTTATAATAGTTGAAGGACCAGGTACATGTGACCAGAGAGTGGTCGCTCAGGCAATCAGGGAGAACAGTAGTGTTGTGGATGCGGGCAGGACAATTGGATAGAACCCATTCAAGGATATACATATTATTCTTTGCAAATGCATCAGTTAGGGTTGATGTCTCAGTGACAAAAGTTTGGAAATTTGATGTTAGGGTTACCCTGCTGCCACCCCACCCCCACACCCACACCCACACCCTTCACTCACCAACAGATGTTGAGGTGTAACATGGGGTCATCAGTACCAACTTTCACCCCATTCTGAGTGTAAACAAGCTGACATGCTACAGTACAGGAGAATGGAGCTAGAGTTAGGCCTGATGACCCCATGACACACCTCGATGTCTGTTGGTGAGTGGAGGATGTGGGGTGGGAGTGGGGTGGTGGGGGGGGTAACCCTAACATCGAATTTCCAAACTTTTGTCACTGAGACATCAACTCTAACTGATGCATAAAGAATTTCCCTTCTTTTTCAGAGAGTATAATTGAATTCTCATTTTAGTATGGGAGCGCAGGGTCCTCAATCGAGACACTATAACAGCATTCACATGTCACAGTGGGAGCTCAGGGTCCTTTGGACCCTGTGATCCTAACCCTCCATCCACATAGAGCAACAGTGTGCATATGACACAGTGAAAGCACATACCTCCAAACAGATAGTAACACAATGTTTATTTGATTGATAGGGTGGAACACATTCGCCACATCCTTCAAACATTTCAATTTAGAAGTTCCTCCTCTATTGCTACTACCTTGAAATGTCTTCCTTCACTAAGTAGATTTTTTTTAACATCGTACAACAGTGTGGATAGCAGCATATTAGAAAATGACGAATGATGTCACACATATAAAGCATTTATTTCTTCTGTAGTCAAAAATTATTATAAATTATGTATCTATTGAGTAACTTAGTGAAACTTTCTCACACCATAGTAACATCAATGTCATATAAACAACATATTTTTCTGTAAAAGATAACTAGAGTGATTCTGTAGCTCAAGTGTCACTTGGTTGAGCTCATCATTTGACCATATCTTAAACTGATGTAATATGTTTTTTAAGACCTGTGTTTGCGCTCGTTGTTCCTGGAGCATGTCTGAGAGCACCTGAGTGGCAGAATCAACACTCCTGCCAATGTTACATGCAATATTTTCTAGGTTTTTCAATAATGACATGATCTACATTGCTCTTTTCGGCCTCCCTTGCTATTATTTCCTCTGTTACTCCTTTTTCTTTTTCAGTATATGTCTCCTTTTGCTGACATAACCCCTGTGTTTCCTCTGTTTCTATGCTGCACACATCCCCTATTACTTCATGAGTACATTTTTGTTTCTTTGTTGAGTGTTCTTTAGTTACAGCAGTATGTCCTTTATCTTACATGGGTGCTCTTTTTGAGGGTCACCTTTCTGAAGTGGAAGAGCCATGTTTAATGCTGTCCCTGTGTTCAGAATCTGCAATAAACAGGATAAATGACTGTTGCACCATACTTTTACAACATTGTGGTCAAAAGTATCAAGTTTCACCTCTACTTACCTAACTGATTTCGTTCAGTACTGTCACAGATATTGACCTCCTCACATTCACTACAAGTCTCCCCATTTCTGCCATCACTGTCTTCTGTCATCAAGATTGGACATTCTGTTCTCAAGCGGGAACCCTTCATGCGCTCTGAAACACAGTAGCACATAATGTTAAGTATGTGTATGAATATGTGCATGAATATGTGGGTCTGTGTGTCAGTGTTAGTGACTGTCTGTATATCTATGCATGTATCTCTCTTTCTGACATGACTGCTTTGTTTTTACTGTGAATGCTAGCATGCACTGCACTGTACTTACTGACATAATAACGTGTGCCAAGAGCTGGTTTTCCCGCCAAGTTCCACAGCTGGTGTACAGCAGTAAACCATCCAAAAGAAGTTGCTGCTGAGTCTTTATCTGGAAGCAAATTGAAGAACTTTTGCCTAATCAGTTTCCATTTTTTCTTACAGGAAATGGCATCTCTTTTAATATTGTGCTCATTTTGAAGCATGCAGCTGACTGCTTCCAACATAGCCCTGCCTGTAAAGCGCTCTTTGACTACCTAGCCAGCCACCCCCACAAAATGGAACAAATCCTATTTGGGGATCTCAACATAAACTGGCTGGCAAGCTCATCAGCACATGCCAAAGATACCTTTGCTGCGTTAGATATGACCCAACTGATATCCCAGCCTACCAGGACCAACCCCACTAATGGAACCCACACCTTACTAGCTAGCTTGCTCACTAATCATCCCCACCATATTACCAACCTGGGTGTCCTACCCAATGCCTTAAGTGACCACTCCCCAATCATCTTCAGCTGGTCCTGTCAGCTACCTAAACCACCATCAAATATCACCTTTCATCATCGACTATGCCCAGGAGGCATAGCCAAACTTAAACAATATCTAATTAACTGGGACTGGTCCCCTATTTCCCAAGCCCAGCACATAGATGATGCATTACACTACTTCACCACCACCTTTAATACCACCTGTGATGCTTTTGCACCGACCACCAAAGTGACCACTAAGAAACATAGTGCCCCCTGGATCACCCCAGAACTCCTACAACAGTTCAAAATGCATGACAACCTCTGGCATCATGCCACTGCCTCTGGTTTGCTAAGTGATAGGCAGGCCTACAATGCTACCTGCTACCTGCAATAAATGTACCTGGACAATCCGTAAGGCCAAGGTGGAGCACTACAGAACCGTTCCAGCCACCTCCTGGGGTAGCACAAGAAAGTTCTGGGATAACAACAAGGAGCTTAATGGTAAATTCCACTCCCCCCCTCACAACTTAGTGTTAACAGTACTACCAGCACAGACACGCTTCACATAGCTAACTGCCTCAACTCCACCTTCTCAGACCTCAGCTCAGTCCTCCCTAGCAACTTTTTCGATCCAATTCAGCCTACCCCACCACCTGAGCTCCTCCACCCCTTCAAACTCAGAGTCATTACCTCTACAGAAGTGAAAGCCTACCTGTCCAAAGCCCTCCAGAGCTCCAATTACTGCAAAGACACCTTCGATAATTGTATCCTATACCTTGTGCTAGACTCAGTTATCTCCCCACTCATGGACCTTCTGAATCTGTCCCTGCACCTGGGCCAGTTCCCAACCTCATGGAAAACTGCAGTGATAACACCAATATTGAAATGTGACAACAGCTCCCTCCCAAACAAAGCCCTTGAAAAGATCATGGCCAATCAGTTCACTGACTACCTCCTCGCACACAACCTCTTATGTAGGGAGCAGCATGTTTTCAGAGCTGGTCATAGCATTACGACTGCCCTCACAGAATTTGCTAACTCCATGCACTCCATGCTTGAAAAGGGTCACCTCGCAGGGGCCATGTTTATAGACCTCTCAAAGGCCTTCAACATGGTTTCTCACCCCCTCCTTCTTAACACATTACAACAAATTGGGGTCTCTCATTGTCCACTCTCATGGTTCTCCAGCTATCTTTCATTTAGAACCCAATGTGTTAAAATTAATAATACAATATCTACTATGCTGTCTGTGCACTCAAGAGTTCCCCAGGGATCTATCCTGGGTTCCCTACTATTCAGCACCTACCTCAAAGCCCTGCCTAAATCCTGCCCCGGCAACCTTCTCCTCTACGTGGAAGACGCTGTTCTTTATGCCACACATCCTGATCCTCTTTCTCTCCAGCGTACCTTACAAAACTCTTTCTCTCAGATTGAACACTGGTTTGCCGAACACAGATTGGTGGCCAACATTAAAAAAATGAAGATGATGCTCTATGCCCACCACCAAAACAGAACAAAGGATTTCCCCCTGGAAATACTCTCCACCTCTCTCATCCCACTGGAACAGGTACAAAAATTTAAGTATCTAGGTATTACATTTGACTCTTCCCTCTCATTCCACAAACATATAAAAATCCTCAGCTCCGCCACCAACACCCATATTGGTCTCCTTTACAGACATAAAGACTGCCTCCCACCTGAAACACTTCACCTAGCCATTACCTCCTCAGTCTTATCACTGGTGGACTATGGCCTCACAATCTATGCTGCCGCCGACCCTACGGTGCTTCATCAAATACAAGCAGTCATCAATAAGGCCTGCCGGCTCCTCTCTGGTGCCAACAGAAATACACATACCTGCACCCTATATGAGCTCACCAATATCCTGTCCCTTGAGGAAAGACTATTATACCAGACCTGTCTCTTCACCCAAAAAATCCACTTGGGTTTAACCCCAATAGGTGTCATGGCTTTTCTTCAGGCAGCCACCTTCTCAGCGTCCACACAGGCCACTCCAGAAACTATCTGGATGGTGCCTAGGGTCAGGACCACCCTGGCCCAGCCATCCTTCCCCCTTAGAGCTCCATTCTGGTACAATTCCCTCCCACAAGCCATCACATCAATCACCAATCTAGGTCCTTTTAAAGCTGCCTTAAGGGCCCATATCCTCTCCCCACATCAATGCCAGTGTAACCAGTAACCTGTGGATCTTGCACACGCTGTTAGGCCATGCACCCGCCCTTGGCCTGGCAGTGGAGAGACCTATTTTTTAGCCTACAGGCTCCTCACCTTCCTCAGGTACCATATAGTTGCACTGGACTATGAATGCATTGTATTATGTATAAGACAAGGCTTCCCTGCGGCGGCTTGCTACCAACTCATATTATGCATTGCTTTAGCTACCAATTGTATAGGTCTTAACTGCTCATTAGGTAAATATGTCGATAGCTCTGCCCTGTTTTAGCCACCAAATGTACAGTATAGGCATTAACCAGTGTTCATTGTACTTATACTCAGCATAATTGCTCACCTACATTTATTCTATGTATGTACTGTATGAATGTCTGTTTTATTCTGACGTGGAGCCTTTGGAAACAAATCTATAACTCAAAGGGTTTTAATTCCGATTTCCTAAATAAATAAATAAAAATAAATATCTGTCAGTGATTGGTTTGAAGAGGGTTTGTGTGGGTTGCCAAGCTTCTGTACTGCATCCACTAAATAATGAATTTCACCATCTTGCCACAGTGTCTTTATGTTTCTATGAAGAAGAAAAAATTATATACATACCACATTTATACTATTTTTACATTTGTATCTAAAATGTTAAATCAACAATGACAAGCATGAAGCAAACCATGATCCACAGTACCACTGCTGCACTGCAGTGCAGCATTCTACCACTGTACCACCTTGACAGTAGCACTCCACTGCACACAGTTCCATTCCTTTATCTATTACAAGCATTGAAAAAGGAAAAAAAAGAAGCCACACAGTAAATTGTAAATATAACAGTCTTTATTTTAAGTTTGCATATGAACCATAAAGTAAGTGTGCCAGTCTGTTATCTGACAAAGACCTCTCTGCAGTTACAGCAAGTACTCACCATGTACTGATGATCTCAACAACTTTCATAGCTAGCATATAGCACTCTGTATGAAAAGTGTGGCACATGGACAATTTACCATGTCATACTATCCTACTAAACATGAAAAGCAAAAAAAATGAAGCTTTTAAAAATTCACTGCATGTACAAATCTAGCTATGCAGCTATTTAACATTATTAGAAAGATGTCTCTTCCTTCCCACAAACATGTTCAAAACCACCTTACAGGAGGTGAAGCACCACCCTCTGATTACAACATACAATACTTAAACACAATATTTCAAAGTTAACAGTTGTACTTTTCAGACAACATCACCACTGCCCTTTCAATAAACTCACAACTGACAAGATAGGATAAACACAAGTTCACAAATTAGTAACACAAATGAAACAACAAGATACCTATCAGTAACATTCACATTTCTAAGCAGTAGAACTTGAGAGTAGTGCAGAATTAGTTGCTTTCACTCATGCATTCTCCTGGCTTGAAACTGGTTGTTCACTTGAAAGGAACATCACAGAGATCATTTCTTGCAAATCTATGGTCAAGCAGGACAGCTCAGAGGACATCTCATGTAATACTGACTGGTTTTGCCATTGAAGAGTGACTCTTGAGTGCTCACCTTGAGTGTGTACTGTATGTACATTTCCAGCAGCATACTATTAAGAGTCTGAGTGACAGACTGAAATCCATCTTGTGGAATTTTTCTGATGTCCTGCCGAATTCTTTGCATTTGCAAATCATTTTCTGTAACAAGAAAAGGAGGAAAAAAAGAGGAAGTAGTGTTACTGTTACAAATACATTCTGTCATGGATACTTAACAATAAAGGGCAGTTAGCTTCCAATGTGTCATAGTCAGTAGTGTGTTACTCACCACTTGTAACATAGAAACATAGAAACATAGACGTTGACGGCAGATAAGGTGGAGACTTGCACCCCATCTACACCCCTTGCGTCTGTGTCTCTTTAACAGCAAAACAATATTCTAAGGTCACCTGAGATTCTACCACATTGGTGGTGTCCACAGGTTCACACACTTTTTTTTCTGCTGGTTCTTCCTCCAATATGGACACATCTTCCGCAGGACTTGCACCTCCCTCTCCTTCAAATATACAAGAAATAGTGGGTTACATGGTGTCAGAAGTATGTCACATTCACATACATATGCAAAAACTGCACATACCCACATATTCATACGTATCTTCTTGATCTTCTTTCTCATCTTCAGCACATGACTCTCCACTGCAGCTACAACTTGATGATACCTCATCATCCTTCTCACCTCTTTGTTGTTTCTGTGACTTCTGCTGGCCTCACAAAACTCATGCATCTCTGGAGTGTTCTAGACGACAGAGTCAAGAACATTGCACCACAAGTTAATGAGAGACACAATGTTAATGTACTGACATCCGACACTAGTGATGCTGTTTTCTGGATTGCTCACACAATTTCTTCTTGTACACCCTATACATACCTGCAGATTCATGCATATCTTGTATATCTTGCTCCTCATCTTCAGTGGATGATTCTCTGCTACAGCCACTACGAGATGGTACCCATCACCCTTCTCATCTCTTTGCTGTCTCTGTAACTTCTGTTGGCCTTTCAAGACCCCTACACCTCTGGAGTGCTCTAGAAGACAGAGGCAACAACATTGCAACTCATGTTTATGAGACACATAAGATTAATGCACTACCATGTGTTAGTAGTGGTGCAGTTTTCTGGATTGCTCATGCAATTTCTTCTTGTTCATGCAGTACTTACTCATATAGAATCTGTCACCCACTTGAAGCTTGCTAGCATCCCTCCAAATCTGCATCACCATGGGAAACGATTTTTGCTGGACCTTCAAGACACCACCAGCATCTTTTATTTTAAAGAATGTTTGCCATAAGTTTCCACTTTCTATAGCATTGGCATGGGTCTCTGTTAAGTCTACATTTCTCAGACAAGTATGCACTAACACCCTTCGACACATCTGTCAGATGATGATCTGTGCCTCTCATAATCATAAACAGATCTGCCACAAATGGTATGGCCTCCACAAGAACAAGAATATCATCCCGCTTCCATGGCTTCATTTCTGGTTCAAAAATAAAAGAAACAGAAAGTGTTCATTTTCCACTACTTCATGCACTATGAAGCAGGAAAATAAAGCCAACATGAAAATGCTATATACAAACATACAAGCATACCAATCTGTCAGCAGAATTAGGCCTCATGGTTCATGGACTCTGCTGAAGTGTGCAGTTAACTAACCTTAGCTTGCAGCCAGCTCCCCTCCCATCCCTGCCTGCGTCCTTCAGGAAGTTCACCAGAATTTCCACCCAGCATCTCCCTTGTTCACTGTCCAATATTATGTAAAAATGCCCACTGGCTTCCATCAGGCCCCCTACCTACCTCACTGTCAGGATGATCCATTCAGTCACCACCCTTTCAAAGAAGAAATGTCACCTCATTTCCATCCTTAACCTTCTTCCCTCCACAATGTGTGTAACATAATTGAAATAACATAATATGGCTAGAAACATTCCAGGTCACAACACACATGTTAGTACTCACCACATTGCAAAAGTAATACACTGAGCCAGTCAGAAAGACAACTGAGAACAGGAAATGGAGAGACCAGTGGAGTAGCAGCATTCAAAACTTATCACAATGTATTGAAGGTTTCTGTGGGTGTTGTTGGTGACACGGCAATATCACTGTTGCACCCATGTTAAGTAGACACACAGTGCACATCTGTAAAACATACATGCCAAAAGTTCTGTGTGATCAATGTCACTACTTTCTTTGACACATGGCCTACCTCCTAGGATTTCTGCCCCCACATCTACCCACAAAACAGAACCTAGCACTCCCAAGATGCTGGTGCTGCTGCACCCCCAATCAGATTATCATCAGTGAATAGCCACATATCTTTCAGCAGAACATCATTCCCTTCTTCTAATTTATACACAGCAAAGAAGTCACATCACCATTGTATACAAGCCATTGAACAGCTCAAAATATCCATGGTCCCCTCACCCACCCGGTTATACATCATAACACTCAGTTGCAGCAGTGTTCCTATTTCAAAGTGATGAGCACAACACATAGCTGCAACACGTTTCCTGATTTGCATCACTGAACGCTTTAACCACATAAACGACTCAAAAACCAATGCAAATTATACAATCGCACACTCTACTCAATGTTTTCCCAATGAACACGTGTACTTCAGAAGCACCACGCTTAGCAGGCTTGACCCCGAATGACCGACACGTCACTTCCACTCCTCGTCACACACAAGTAAGTCTGACACCTGGCACTAAGTCATTAAGTTATTAAAAAACACAAGTCACTTTCTGGCTCACTGTAATAGTAGTTGGAACGGGAAGCTCAACATGCGTGGTTTGATTCCCATAGGTGAAACTTGTGAAAATCACATTTTAGCATGCTACATTTTATTTTTTAAACTCTAAGCAGTAAAAGTGTGCTACTACGGCATGTTGCCTGCCACTGTACTCAGTACTGTGTTTCTAAGAGCCAAAGTAGTGTCAGTGTCACACAGCAGCCAATATTCGAAAGTGTGCTAAACTGTGTGAAAATCTCATTTTTAGCAACTTTAATGCCACTAATAACCAATAAATGTGTGGTACCCCAGCATGTTACCAGCCACTGTACTATGGTTTTCTAACAGGCAAAATTACTTCATTTGGCACAGCAGTCAATATTCAATAGCATGGTAAAGTGTGTGAAAACCTCAATTTCAAATCTGCCATTGTCATACTTGTGAAAATCTCACTTTGTATGTGTGAAAAACTCAGCTTTGAATCTGCCATACTTGCAAAAATCTCAGCTCTGAATCTGTCATGCTTGTATGTGAAAATCTTAGCTTCGAATCTGCCATACTTGTGAACATCTCTGTCAAACTTGTGAAAATCTCACTTTGTGTGCAAAAATCTCAGCTTCAAAACTGCCATACTTGCAAAACTTGCACTTTCGAAACTGCCATACTTGTGTGCAAAAATCTCATTTTCAAATCTGCCATATTTACAAACATCTGTCAAACTTGTGAAAATCTCACTTTGTGCATCACACTTCCAAAAGTTCTACTTTCACACTTTGTGTGTGTGTAAATCTCACTTTGTTTGTGCAAAAACCTTAGTTTTGAATGAAAATATTAGCTTAGTATGAAAATCTATCACATTTGTGAAAGTTCTACTCTCACACTTTGTGTGTGCGTCTGCTTTCACAAATGTGCCATACTTGCGAAAATCTCAGTTGCGTGCTAAACACTTAACTTTTCCCATAAGAAATAATGGGAAATAACAAAGTTTCATAACTTTTGAACTGATTAATATTTTTCCACCAAACCTTCAAAAGGCATATCTGTAACCCAACGGCTTTCTACCCTAAAAATTTCGGACCACAACATAAAGGCATTCATGAGATACAGGTGAGCAAAGAAATATCAACAAATCTGATTTTTCTGTTTTTTTAACACTTTATATCTCAGAAACCACTGGACAGATTCCCACCAAATGTAGCAGGTCAAGAGATCTACCCCTAGAGATTACACATGCCAAATTTCATTTAAATCTGTTGAACGGCCCCAAAGTTATAAATGCTCAAAATTTGAAAACATGGAAGTGCTGTTTCACCTAACTATACTGGTGTGACTGCACTAGTATTATATATATATATATATATATATATATATATATATATATATATATATACAGACACACACACACAGTGAAGCCCTCTTAAATGCATACCATTGGGACCAACAAAAAGTATATGTTTAAGAGGACTATGCATTTATCAGATCTTGTATTCTTTAATGGTGAGTACAACTTGCAGTATGTTCCAGGGGGCTGGGCAGGGAAAAGAAATGCCAGTACCAATTAAGTGCTTGTTTGGTTGGGATAAAATGATTTGTGACATGCTGTGGCATTCTTTGGTCTGATTCCTGTGTGAGGGAGGGTGCTTCTGGGATTCATGTAAAGTGCTTCTGTAACATTCTTTTGGGTTCTTTGCCTTGATTTCAGTGTGAGGGGAGGGTGCTTCTGTGACTTGAGTTAACTCATTCAGGCCTAGAGACGTCTGTAGGCGGTGTCTGAAAGCATAGCCCCTCAGGACAATAACGCCTGTAGACGTACTCAACTGACTTTCACTCAGGCCCAGAAACGTCTGAGGAAGTCAGCAGTTTTTACCTAATTATTAAACAAACCGAATTGCTTAGAATTGAATGCATAGCATTGTTAGAAAGGCAATTTTGCTCTGAACAATTTTGCTGCAGATACTTTGTGTCTATCATGTATACTTTAGGAGTTATTCATATTTGTTTAAGGTATGGTGTGCATGGCTAACATTTGTCTCTCAAGCCTCACCTAAGCACCTTGAATAAATCTGAAAAAAAAACAGTTGTTTGGTATTTCAGCTACTATAAAATAAAAACTAAATGGATTACAATTGATTGCATAGCACCATTAGAAAGGATATTTTGTGCTGAATAATTTTGCCACTGATACTTTGTGTCTACCACATATACTTTAGGAGTTATTTGCATTTGTTTAAGGTGTGGTGTGCATGCTGACATTTGTCTCTCATGCGTCACCTAAGCACCTTGAAAAAAAATCAGTTGTTTGGTATTTCAGCTAGTATAAAATAAAAACTAAATTGATTACAACTGATTGCATAGCACCATTCGAAAGGTAACATTGTGCTGAACAACTTTGCCACTCATACTTTGTGTGTAGCACTTACGGTTCAAGAAGTAGTCACATTTGTTTGTGGCATGCTGATTATGGCTTGATTTTGCTTAGAAAGGCCCAGGATGCAGTGCTAAGAGTATACAGGGCACAAGTGGCAGAAGTCTCAAAGAGCTCTTGTGGTGTGAATGAGTTTAAAACTGGACCAGTCAGTTCACACTTGAACAACAAGACTGGGGGAAAAATATGCATTTAAAAGGGATCCTTACAGTATATGCATTTAACAGGTCTATTTTACATAGGAAGTATGGGGAAAACAATCGGGACTAGGAAATTGTATGTGTTTATGCAGACTATGCATTTATCAGGTGTGCGTTTAATTGGGATACACTGTATATATATTTTTATTTATTTATTCATTCAGTCTCAGATTACAATACCTTATACTGCAAGGCCCTCATTTACAAAGGTTCCACGTCAGTGGCGAGGGAGGACAAACAAACACACAGGCAGTAACACAAAGACATGGTTTAAACAATGGCAATAGTACATTCTTTGTATTTCAAACTAAAACTTTAGAATGGGAGTTAAAACAGAGTGAAGGAGGTACAGAAGAGAGAGATGAGGAGGTAAGCAGCCAGCAGGCCTTGTCAGAATGCAAGTAGAAAAATGTGGAGTGATGAGTAAGGGTAGGAAAGGTAATGATAAGGGATGAAAAGGTGAGGGAAAAGGGTTGTTTGAAACCCACAGCTGGTGGTGGTATTAAGTGAAGCAGTCACAGGAACTGTTAGCCATAAGATGCTGATGGAGCATGTGCTTGGTAAGGTAGAGCTTTCTTTGGAAAGAGCATTGAAACCAAGTGGTGCTCAGTATGTAAATGAGCACTGCTCTTGAGATGTCCGGCACCTACGGTAGGAACATGCAGAGATTGGTGGACTGAGCTTCGTGTATACTGGTAGCTGCAGTGAAGGCTTAGGAGGTTGATTGTTCCAGGGGTAGGAGGCCAAGAAGTGCTTTTTTAGCTAACAAATATGTGTCTGTGTGCCTATATACATATATATATATATATTTTTTTTTTTTATGGCAAAAAAACTCCATAGAATGCATCAGTTAGGGTTGTCCCACAGTGACAAAAGTGAGGAAATTCGATGATAGGGTTCCCACCCCCTTGACCCCACCCCCACTCGTCCCCACCAACAGGCATCGGGTGAGCATTGGGATCGTTGGTCCTAACTCTCACCCCATCTCATGTAAACAAGCTGAGGTGGTGCAGTATGGAGAATGGAGTCAGATTAGGACCAATGACCCCAACGCACACCCCGATGTCTGTTGGTGGGGTTCAAGGGGAGTGGGAACCCTAACATTGAATTTCCTCGCTTTTGTCGCTATGGAACAACCCTAGCTGATGCAGTAAATGGATTTTTTTGCCATGAATTTCCCTTCCTTTTGAGAATGAGCACTATAAATAGTGAATTTTTTGTCACATTGTAATGCTAAAGGTAACGCAAACGCGAGTGCAAATGGTAATGCACATGGTGATGCAAAGGTAAATGGTAATGCAAACGGTAAGAGAAACACAAGCGCAAACATTAATGAAAACAGAAATGGTTATGCAAATGGTAATGCAAACACTAACGGAAACAGAAACGCAAACGTTAACAGAAACAGAAACGTAAATGGTAATGGCAACGGAAATGCAAAAGGTAAGAAAAATGCAAATGGTAACAGAAATGCAAATAGAAATGCAAATGGTTAAGGCAACGGTGCCATAGAAGGAAACAGTAATGCAATCGGCAACACAAATGCTACTGAAAATGCAAACGCTAAGGGCAACAGAAATGCAAATGGTGACGAAGATGCAAACAGTAATGGTAACGCAACTGGAAATGCAAACAGTTATAGTAACAGCAACGATGATGCCAAAGTGAACAGTAACACAAAGGGAAATGCAAGCGCATATGGCAACACAAATGGTAATGCGCATGGGCACGGTATCGCAACTGGAAATGCAAATGCTAATGGTAAGAGCAATGATGAGGCCAAAGGAAACAGAAACGCAAACAGAAGCACGTACACAAACTCAAATGGTAATGCACACGGTGACACAAAACAAAATGCAAACAGAAACAGTAATGGAAATGCAAATGGTAACAGTAACGCAAACACAGGCGCAAATGAAAATGCAAAAGGTAACGCACATGGTGGCGTAGATGGGAACGGTAATGCAAACAGTCATGGAAATGCAAGTGGAAACAGTAAGTGTAACAGTAACGAAAGAGCACACCCTTATTTTCCCCAAAAGTTACATAGAGAAACACAGTGAATACAAAGAACGTATGCATAATAATGGGCCTCGGAGCAGAAAATGAGCACTTGGAATACTAAATTGCTTATATCTCAAGAACCGTATGACGTAAAAAAAAAATAAAATGTCATATTATTTATAACTTTCCTGGCTAGTTTTGCTCTTAGTCCCATAGAAGGGAGCTAAGCATTTTTCTGACTAAAAGTCCATATCTCGAAGCGTTTCCAAGATATGGGCCCCGAAAGGCACGGCGGATGCCGTAATGTTAGTCTATGGGAAAAAGTGGCAACTTCAGAGTACTGTAACATTTCATCCTTGTAATATTTTGTCACCAAACTACCAAAAGGCACATCTGTGGGATGTTGGCTTTCTTCCCTTCAAATTTCAGCCCAAAAGACCAAACCGTTCTTTTGCAGCAGGGTGGCAAAGAATTTGTTATTTTAGATGTTTAAAGTAGTGTTGCAATCACAACACTGCAGAAAACACGAAAAGTGTCACAGGTGCAACACTACTTTGTGACACTACAGTTTAGAAAAATTTCAAAAGCATATTTTTGGGGTGTTTAACCCCCCCAAAAAAGAAATGGCTAGCATCCTCAGGGCTCGACTAGGTGAAAGCAAAAAGAATTGTGTCCCTAAAGGGTCCCAAATTTAAATGCCAAGCATTTCTATAGCCAGTAACTGAAAAAAAAATGGCTGACTCATGACACTACAGGGGTCATTTGCAACACTAAAAACTGCATTTATGACACTGTCAAACTTTTTGTTAACTTTTCCTATTGACTATAATGGGAAACTTGTTTTTTGAATAACTTTTGAAATGTTTAATATTTTTTCATGAAATCTTTGAAAGGCACACTGGGGACCCTGGCTGCATGCTCCCTTAAGGTTTCAGACTGGTCGCACAAACCATGCGATCTGTAGGCATGAGCAAAGAATGCACAAAAAAGAGTAAATGCTACACGGAATGATGCTTTATAGCTCCACAACTGTAAATCTGACTGGTACGAAACTTGGCAGATCCAGAGATCTATGGTACTGCTCAGTGCCTGCCAAATTTCAGGCAAATCCATCATATTGTGGCAAAGTTATTAACCTGACAAATTTTGCACTTTAACCTTAAATGAGGTACTCAACCCTAACTATAGCGGCACTACCGTGCCACTATAATATATGTTTATTTGTTTGTTTACCAGGTAGGTGCACTGATCCAATGGATTGTTTTCAGGCATGACCTGGGCCATAAAGATGGTACATAGGTAATACAGACAATACACTTACATTAACAGAGAAATGTACAGGAAACAGAATACACTGAATATATTGAGTACATCTTGATACAATTAAGTGCAAGAATACTGCTGAATCACAATAAAGAAGCAACTAAAGTGCAGTTGCAATACACATGATGCATGATTAGTCAGTCTTATGCCTGTTCAGCATTGTACAATGGGACAGTTTAGTCTTAGGTACAGAAGAATTAGGACTCGCATCCAAGGGTAGCCATACCCCACCCCCAGCCACCCACCTGAGCAGCAGGAGGACAGGGGTATGGGTGCAGGAGTGGTGTGAGTCAATCTCAAAAAAGCAGCACATTTAAAGTTATGTAAGTACACAACACGCATTGTGAAAATGGTTAACTACATAGTAGTGCAGTTACAGTGTAGTTATACAGTAGTTACAGTGCAGTTAGTGACACTTACAATTATCCTTCAGAAATCATTCCCTCATGAACGTACTGGAGTATAGCACAGTGGGTAAAAGCACTGACCTGCAAACCTGGAGAACTGGGTTCGAATCCCAGAGCAGCCACTTGTATACTGTGCAACCAAAAAATGAAAGTACTAAAAATAAACATGTAATCTAATATTGCAAATTGTTATACAATAAAAGAAATCATTAATTTATATAATTACTTATTGGCTTTTAACACTGCTGTAGTTACTAAGGAATGTGCTGCTTCTGTGGTATTGTTTACATAATTAATGCTTAACTAACATGTACTTACAAAGTAAGTGGCCAGTTTTCCATTAGCAGATTATACAGATCTGCCACTAGAGGGATCTTGTTCTTTTATTTAAGGAAGTCTGCCCTCTTAAAGTCACAGTAGCTTTATTTGCTATATACCTTTCTTGTACTGCCTCCCTACTAAATCCTATTGGACCTCACTTAGTTCCGCTCTTGTCCATGGCATCATAGGGTGCAAAACTATTTCTGGTGCTTTTATGCACACTGTGTGTCCCCCTCTCATTTGGATGGAACCCCACATCGCATACCCCTGTTCTCCCTACCACAGAGCTTCATCTTATCATACTTGGCATGGTCACCAGTGTTGATGTAACATACTACACCCCTTTCTTCCCATGGGAGCTGCACTACAGAAGGCTGCACATGAAACATGCAAAACAACTATCCTCTACTGATCTATCTGTTCTTATGATACTTAACAGCCTCTGTGTTCCTAAGGGCCCTGTTAAAATACATCTAAAGAGGAAATCTCGTCCTCTCATCCTCTTACACTTTATTTACTAAGACAACTCCTGAAATGCCTCATTCTTTTACTTCTCCTTATTTCTGGCAGTGTACATCCTAATCCAGGCCCTCCTTCATATGGAGTCACTGGCAACAAAAGACAGGGTATGCTTGTTCTGGCCAGTATGAACATCTGCAGTCCGTTTAAAAAATTTGATGCCAGTGACCCGGTGGCACTGAGGGTTGAGGCGCTGGATGCCACACTTCGCGCCATGCTGGCAACCCAGGTTTGGAAATGAGCTTGGGCCACCAGGGGTCGGGAGGGGAGGGAGAGAATTGAGCATCCCATGACAGCTCTCCTCTCCTGGGGGAGGGTGGTTAGTTATCCCACTCCTTGGCTGCCCCTGGTGGAGGATAAAGGGCAGTGCCAGATAATGGGAGACACAAGAACATGGCATCGTGCTGCACGCGCACCTCCACGCACGCGCTTTCTTGGCCTCGGGGGAAGGGAAACAGAAAAGGGAAAAATTCACTGCCAGCTTAATGAAATCCCTGCAGTACTCCAGTTCTGTGGCCTCATAGCACTCTTGGGCCTGCTCCAGATATCACTCAGGAGGGGGGAGGATGACCCTCTCTCCTTCTGCCCCACCATGGGGGTAATCCGTGGGGGATAAAGGGTCAGGAGCGCTAGGGTGGCTTAGTGACTGGAGACTGGTAGAAGGCTGAGACATGCCGCCAGGTCAAAGGAGGAAAAACTCCTTTATAAAAAAAAACATATTTGATGCCCTCACTGCTTGGGTTGTAGTATACAACCCCGAAATCCTGTCAGTCATCCAAACATGGCTGTCACCATTTATCCCTAACTCGGCCATCATCCTACTAGGCTACTCACTTTTTAGGCAGGACAGGCTATCTAGAAGAGGAGGTGGCTTTGCCATATACCTAAAGGAGTCATTGTTGGCCCATCCACTTTCTCTCCCTGAACCAGCTATGGATATTTAGAGCTTTGCTGTTAAGGTTATGCTCAGTGCACACAACAAGGTCCTCAACATTGACTCAGTCTATATTTCCCCTGACCTCACCGAATGGGGCTTAAAACCCCTAATGAAGTGTGTCATGAGTCTAAAACAAGACACAGAAACCATCCTGTTAGGTGACTTTAATGTCAACTGGCTCTCGTCAGGTGCCAGAAGGCATAGGGATGAGTTAACAGTCCTGAATTTTACCCAGTTAATAACAACTCCAACCAGGATAAACTATAAGACTGGGACTAGCACACTCCTGGACAGGGTCCTAATGAATCTTCCAACACATATCTCCCATTCTGAAGTATTGCCTGGCACTATCAGTGATCACTCTCCTACCAAGTGTTATTGATCTAGCAAATTAATCAAGTCCCTTGCCAGAACAATCACAAGTGGAGTGTTCTCCCGTGACCACCTGCAGCCACGAAAGTCTCTTCTATGACAACAAGACTGGTCTTACATTGAAACCACCCCTGATATTGACTCAGCTCTACAATACTTCATTGAATGCTTCAATGCAGCCTGTGACATCCACACCCCTTTTAGGACACATAAGATCAGGAGACTTGATAATCCCTGGATCTGTTTTAACCTTCTGGCTCAAATAAGAGCTTGTGACCACCTCTGGCATAGGGCCAGGACCTCTGGCAGTCAACCTGACATACAGGCCTATAAGATGGCCAGGAATGCATGTACTAAGGCTATCCATCAGCACTGAGTGCATTACTATAAGGACATCCTTGACAAGTCCTGGGTGGATGGGAAAAAATTCTGGGAAAATCTTTTGGAAATCACTGGGAAAGTGTCCAAGCAGTCTCCAACTATGTTAAATGTTGATGGGTCTATCACCCATGACCCAGTGTTATTTGTCAACACATTTAAGTCATCCTTCACGGACCTTAGCCAAACTCTGCCCCCAAATTTCTTTGAACCGCACAGCACAGCTCCTACATCCACCAAATCAGAAGAGGCCTTGACCCACCTATGTTCCTACTTCAAAGCTATCTCGGAAAGTGATGCCAAGACATACCTACGTAAAGTTCTAGGAGGAACTAGGATAAGTAGTGATTCCCTTGACCTGAAACTTCTTACTTTAACCCTAGATGAAGTCCTATCCCCCTCACCAAGCTTCTCAATCACTCCCTCATACTTTCACAGTTCCCCCAGATCTGGAAATCTGCTCTGGTTACATCAGTTTTTATGAATGGGAACAAATTACTACCTGGGAATTATAGGCCAATATCTATTCTTCCCCCATCGTTCAAAGCACTTGAAAGAATTGTTGCTGACCAGTTTGTGGAGTACCTGGAATAATACAACCTACAGTGTGTCCAACAACATGGTTTTCAGAAAGGGCACAACACATCTACAGCCCTACTGGAATTCACAGGTTTCATTCACCATACTCTTGATCAGAGTCAACTTGTTGGCTCAACCTTTATTGATCTGTCGAAAGCATTTGCCATGGTCAAGCACCATTTGCTGACACATCAACTTGCTGGGCTTGGTATATCATCAGATGCCCTAAAGTGATTCATCAGCTATCTAGCAAACTGCACACAACAGGTGAGAATAGGGTCTACCCTTTCTGTTAAACTGTCTGTCTGCTCTGGGGTTCTTCAAGGATCGATACTGGGACCTCTTCTATTTAGCACCTTCCTCAGTAATCTTCTGGCATCCCGTTCTGAACCAGTACTCCCCTACGCAGATGATGCAATCATTTTCTCAAAGACTGCTGACCCTACCATCCTTCAGGCCCACCTTCAGAAAAGTCTTACTGAAGTGGAGTCCTGGTTCACCTCTCATAAGTTGGTGTTTAATCGCAAAAAAACAAAGGTCATGCTCTTCCATGGTACCCACAGCAAGCACAAAGCCAGACAATTGGTGATTAAAAACAGTGAGGGTGTAGTCCTTGATCAGACTCAGTCTTTTAAATATCTAGGAGTTACTCTGGATAGTACACTGTCCTACTCCAACCTTGTTGAGAATGTTGCCAAGGCAGTTAACATTCACCTAGACCTCCTACACAGGCACAAACAATGCCTTACTACCGAAGCCCTCAGACTGGCTATCCAAAGTTCAGTTGTGTCTATTAATGACTATGGTTTGGCCATTTATGGTACCACCACAGACACAACCCTACAGTGGCTCGCCACAGCTCTGAATAAGGCATGCCATCTACTAACTGGTGCAGCGTATTGTACTCACACTTGTGATCTTTACAGACAAGCAAACTGGCTTCAACTCAAGGCTTGCATTAAACATCAAGCCTGCCTTCTGGCTAAGAAGGAAGATCTTGGCCTCCTACCACCAGGTTCCCTTCAGCTTTTCAGTCCCTTCTGGGGCACTCATAACACACAAAGTTCCGTGAGCCAAACTTTTACTGTCTCTCGCTGTCGAACCTCGCTCTGACAGAGATCCATTGCAGTTAGAGCTGCTAATTTATTTAATTCCCTTCCTCCTGAGACTGCAATGACTGCAACCTTGGGACCATTTAAGTGGAAGTTGTGCCAATTCCTAGTTTTCAGAGCATCTTGTGGATGCTATACCTAATCTTTGCAGACAGCTAAATGCACTGGCACCTCCCTCTTTAACCATTTGCCCCTGTATAGCCCTGCCCTGTTGCTGAACTATTCCACTTACAACACATCCTTCCTTCATCCCTTTCCCATCCCCATTCCTGCCTCTTTTCATCCTACCTCATCCCTTCTTCCTTTACCCCTCCACTCCCATTTCCCCCACCCTCCCTCATCTCTGTTTCCTCATCTTGCTCGTTTCCTCTACCTCCTCCCCCTGTGGGTCTTTTCCTGCATAAGCTTCATTGTGGCAGCTCCCTCTTTGCTCTTATTTTGCTCCTTTCACCCCCCAATTCACCCTTCTGTCCTTCTCTCCTTATAATCCCTTTCACCCCTTTTCAGACAAGACCACTGGCTGCACTTGACACAATATTTATCTTGCCATATTATTCTTTTGTTCATGTAATTACTTTCCTCATGTTGTACTACTTAATGAAACCATTGTAATTTGTTATTCTTGTGACTTGACGTGGAACCTCTGTAAAAGAGGCTTTGACTCAAAGGTCTTTCTGATTTGTTAAATAAATAAATAACTGAGACTTAAAATAAAGTGTAAGGAAAAAGGGTGTAACAGTGTTGTAGTTACTAAGGAATGTGCTGCTTCTGTGGCATTGTTTCCACAGTTAATTCCTAACTAACATGTATTTGCAATGTAAGTATGCAGAAACTGACACTTAAAATAAAGCATAAGGAGAAGGGTGTAGCTACTATACACTTACATTGAATGTCAATGCTGTAGTTCTGATGTATATTTTCCCTCAGAAATCATTCCCTCATGCACTTACTGCTTAGTTAACATGCAATCTAATATTAATTGCTATACAACTACATTGCTTACTTATACAATACAAATCATTTACATAATTACTTATTGGCTTGTAACAATGCTGTAGTTACTAAGAAATGTGCTGCTTCTGTGGCATTGATCTACCCCTCCTCTACACCCACTCTCCTGGCCTGCTACTGCACAGGTGTGTGGCTGGGGGTGGGGCATGACTACATACTATGCTTTGTCACCAATGTGCTGTGTGGAGTGGTGGTGGGTGGTGCCAGTTACACAGGCAGGGGACCTTCCTTAGCCATTATGTGCCCTTCCCACTGGCTGAACCTTGTGTCTGCCATAGCAGCAGCCTTAACATCAAGCTGTCCTAGCCCTCTGACTATACCATGAGGGCTGGAGCAAGGTAGCAAACATAGGCAGACCAGTAGGTCCCCTTACTGGAAAACAGCAGTAATGGGAAGACTACCCATAACCCACAATTCCCCTATCCACAGAGTGCAGTATCCAGTCTGATTCTGGTCAGTTTATCTGATTGGATGGCTGCTATTGATCACTGGGCCTGGGAATGCACATTTGATACATTTCCTGCCACCTACGTGAATAGTGTCTAATGTTAGACTGCATGTTTAGTAAGCAGTAAGTTCATGAAGGACTGATTTCTGAATGGGAACTTACATCACAGCAACAGTACTGACATATGGTAAATGTGTGCAACTGCAAATACTGTACAGGTTACCTAGGGATCAACTGTGAAAACAGTACCATTATTTTGTAGCCACAATATTGTTATAGTGCCAATTAGTAATTATGTGAATTCAATATTTTTGTGTACAGTTACATATCAATTCACAATATTAGACTGCATGTTTACTAACCTGTACGTTCATGAAAAACTGGAATACAGACATGGAACATCATCTAAAGAGTTGCCAGTCAGTGTATTTAACTGTAACAGACTGAAGCTACATTGTATTTATATTTTAGTTACCATTCTGATTACACTTTAACATTTTTCTGTGTGATTACTTTTTAAATAAATGTCAGATAGACATGGACAGTTGAAACAGTGCACACAACCTGCATTTATATGTAGTTACACTTTTAAGAACAGATTTAATAATGCCAAAAGTAGTAACATAGTAGTTAGACAACAGATTTGCTGTTATAATTTGCAATAGTTATTACATGTGTAGTTGCCCTTATGCAAACAAATAAACACAATGCCAGAAGAGACAGAGTGGTAGTTGTACAATTTATTTTCTGTTACACTTTGCAACAGCTGTTACATGTGTTGTTAGACTTGGCAGAATTAAATTTTTTGTGCCAAAATGGAGACTGTAGTAGCTGCACATGTACTGTATGCAAGTTGCGTAACTACACCATACCCACATGTGAAACTAGTTAACAACTACATAGTAGTTACATGTAACTGCACAGTAGTTACAGTGAAGTTGCAGCATAGCTTTACAATAACTGCAGTGTAGTTAAGGACTCTTAAAATAAAGTATTACCAAATATGCAAATAGTTAGTAGTCAAAACATCCAGGATGCCAAAGAATTAAACTTCATAGCTTTTATTGACAGAAATTTGAAGTCAGAATTTCCAGATTAGATAATGGGGAGGTCTAGCGGAAAATTATCATGAGGAAGACCAGATGGGACTGAAGAAATCGTAATTAAAACATTAGCACACAAAACAATGTTCCAATCATCAAATACTGTTTCACAATGAAAAGCACAACATAAAGTCCACCACACAACAAATCCACAAGAAATGTGCCATGTCTTAATCTTCATTTAGACCTTCTGGTGGTATTGATTTCATTTTAAAAATCCTTCTTGTTTCTGTCTGTAACAACTACATAATCCTGGCATCTCCTTTTGGGACTGGGTTTGATATGTTCTAACCCACAAAAGCAATCCCGTGGATTAAAAGTATGGAACCTCTCAAAATCTGCAACCAGGCTGGAGATCAAATTGTGATTCTTAATATGCTTCTGGAAGTGCACATTGAAAGGATCATTCTCCCCGTATACAATGTTTTGCAAAAACAGATGATTACGTAAATTACAAAATGGACAATACAGGAAATAAAGTGATTTACAGTCACTCAGTCTCCTGTGTTTGAATGTTCAAAAATATTAACCCACACTAGCATGGCTGTATGCAGAACATTTCCCAGATGTAAAGAAGCCCCCAGACCTATTCAGTAATCAGTTACAGTTTAACAATAGTTGTTTTGAAAAATAACAATGTACTAAAATATTGTATCTTAAAAATGTTTGTATCGTTTAAATATAATTTTTGATTTGTCCTTTGCCAGTCCACCCATCACATCACCTCTCACCAGACTAGGATGATGTGTTAAATATTTTCCAAAGTGCAGCATGTACTGTATATGAATGAAACTTGGCATGGCTAACCACCACTAACTGGGCAAAACTGTATGTGTGCCACACAGCATTTGGAGTAAATTGCCCAGACAGCAAAGTTGATAGGAAACACACTTGTGAAAATGGCCCACAGTACACAATGCAGTTATTAAGTTGAACATGTTTTTTTTTTAGTAATACTTGCTAATATTTCCAAAAGTAACACATGTGTTATAATGACCTTTGCATACTTGCTTGTTATTAAGGATTCTATTCGTATGCCAAATTGCAAGTAAATTGCTCAAACAGTAGTTAGGTTGACAGAGAACATACTGCAAATGTGAAAATGACCTATAGTATGGAATGCAGTTTTATAAAACTGAGCAAGTTTTTTCATCATACTTACTCAAAATGTCATCTATACTGTCATTTGTCCCATAATATATTGTGAGACATGTCACTAGCCGAGATTCCCTAGTTTTGGAATAATTTAAGTTATTGTTCAATATGTGCCATTACAAAAAGACTTCAAGTGAACATAAAAATATTATATAGTTGCAAAAATGCATCCAAATAAGCCATTTGAACTATGTTCCCTATCATAAATTGTACATAGAGTAATTAGATCAAGAGCATGTTCTACAAGGTTCTAACAGTATATAAGTTCCGCTTCAACCTATACATAAATCTTTAAAATCCTTACAAATATAAGCATAAAATACCTCCACAAATATTTTTAAATATACAACTGTTTGGAAAGATGCGCCACAAACATCATGTAAAACAAAGTGCCAGCTATGATAATCAACAAATTCTAATGAGTGAAGAGTCAATATGAACATAACATGATCAAGACTTTGTGTGGTGACACTAAAACATAATAGCATAAAAAGTGGCGCCAACTAAGTAAGCACATTACCAGATGCTGAAAAACTGCATGTAATCTGGACTAGCCAGAAGAGTCTGAAAATGAAAAAGTCCAATTTATTACTCAAATTGGACAATTGCAAAGATATTCAGACATAAATGATCAAATTTCATTCCAAACTACATGAAGAATTGCTGTAGAAGTAATTCTCTAAGCAAGTCTTCTATCTATATGTAAAAATGATTCACTTTTCCCAATGTGTTTGATAATTTAAAATAACCAGCACATTTATTAAGTATAAAAGTATTCTGAGCAATTAATAAGAATGTTCCAGGATAATTTGGTAAACAGGAAGGTCAAGCCAAGATTGGACTAATCCAGATTCATCTCATTTTATTATACCATGGACAAATCAAGAGAACATGAAATAAGTTCTCTACCTCCAATCGAATAGGAAAAAGGAGTCTGGTGGGCACCAGGAATGTGTGTAAACCTTCCATGTAGCACATTACTGGAAAATATTTCAAATTTGTAGCACATAATGGCAAACATTTTGTCAGGATCCATGATACAATCCAGACAGAACCTGAAGCCAAACCAAACCATCATTTGAGCTGTACCAGGGAGAGAATTGAGATTTTGATATCATTTCTAAATCCAGATATTGGCTATATAACTGGATCATATTTCTGACATATTTCTTATTGCAACCCCCCTCTGGGGGGCTTACCTTGATTGTCCCCATGCTCTTCTGTTTCCTCCCCATTTTCCAGAGCCATCTGATGCTCCAAAAGAGTTCCCCAAACCATGCTGACTTTGAGCTCAGCCCCGTTGGGCTTAAAGGCTAACTCGTGATCCCCCGTAGTTCTGTTTTGCTCCTCAGAGCAAGAGGGGATCACACATGTGCAAGATATACTTCATGTGTCAACCAACAATTTTTCGGCTGGTTGAGGAGGAATTTCCATGGTTCCGGCACCCTAGCCATCTAAATAGGGGCTGGTAACCTGAACACTGCAGTGGAGAAGCCACTTGTGGATTAAGAATTTAAGTTTGGGATCAGGGCATAAAGCGGGGCTCATGAATATTAATGAACCCCATGTGGATATTCATTAGATGCTGCCTGTCTCCTAAGGGGACAGTGATTCGGTGGCAAAGACAACAGTTGAACAGGGGCTGAGTGTACAGGAGTGGGCATGTTTCACAGGGGCCAGTTGGGGCTATACCACAGTGGAGTTTCATTCAAAATAAAGTATTTTACTTGGCTGCACCAGGGCTGAACAGGTTGGTAACTGTGTTGGGCTGCATCAAACTGAATAGGAACAGACATATTTTTGATACTTTGACTCCAGACAGCAGCCAATCAGCTCTTCATGTGCCCAAAGACTATACCAAAGGACTCCTGGGAGAAGGAGGGGACTTATTCCAGTGCCCAAACCATATCCCAAAAAGCCCTGAGTAAATATTGATCTCTATGGTTATGGACAAATGTTAGGCTTAATCAGCCAATCAGAACTGTGGATTCTCGAGTGAAACCCATTGGACTTTCTGGGTTTTCTTCAGTCTGTTCCCAGGCTCTGTACAAGTCAGAAATCTCCTTTGAGAGTGGATCTGGACTAGGGAGGGCTTTCCCATGCCTCTAGAGGAGATTGCTGTGTTCGGGAAAGGATTAGCGGGGAAGGAAGGTGAGAAACTGAACTGATACTTTGATTCCCCAGGTACTGTGAGCTGTTTGATTATTTTGGAGAACATTAGTGCTGCAGAAACCCTGCACTGGTGGACTGACCTGACCTGAGAGGACTGACCTGTTCTATTTGAGTGCCACAGTTGCTTCTGAGAGTTCGTTTTACCTGTGTGGGACTGTGACTGTGATTCTGAAGAGGCAAAGCATCTCTGGACATCGGGGTGCTAGCCAGTGCTGTACATGTCCTGAGTGAACTGGTTGAAGTGGCTGAGAGCTGTGTCCAAGCTGCAGCTGAAGAAAAGGTTGTGGATATTTTCTAAGTGGAAAGTGCGGACTGGTGTGCAGGGGTCTGTTTTGCTTTGATCCCCCTGTTGATTGCACCTGTGCTTCATTGATCTAGGGCTTGCACCCACTGCTAACTGGCACTGGACTTTGAGCTATTGCCTGTGATTTCTGTGGTTTTCAAACTCAGTGCAAGGACTGTTGGAGGACCCCCACCATTTGGGAGTTCTCACCCAGAGCCAGGGAAGGAAACAGCTAACCCCTTCCAAGTGAGACTCACTGTCTCAGGAGGTCACCAGTGCTTGCTGGGGTGCTAGGGCACCTGTGATCTATTGCGGGGAGCCGGGCTGTGGAGCCACTCCCAGGTCTGGGCCTTCTGGGGCTGGTGTGGTCCTGCCACAGAGCTCTGCAATGGGCCAGAAGCGGCTGAAGGTGACAAGTGGCCAGACCTCCAATCAAGGGGACAAGCTGCAAAATCATCAAGCAAGATTCCATCTGCCCATTGCAGCATGGAGTGCCACGTTCCTGGACATCCAGAGGCAATCAACCCAAGTGTAGTTGAGTTCTGCAAACCGTGAGTACCTTGACCTAGTTCCTTGAAATCAAGGGAGGGAGTATAAAAGGGATTTAATTGTTTCCTCAAATAATTGTTCAATTTCATCAGGGCCCAAATAGCTGGCCAACATGCGGCAACAAATAAGCCTGCACCTTGTGGGTACCCCTAAGGACTATCAGGGTAGACACTGGTACCAGTGTGGGTAGGCCTCTGGGGGTAGATTTAGCCTATGGGCCCAAATGGTTATTGTTACTTGTTATCTCTAACCATCTTTTTATTCACAGCCATCCTTTGTCCCAGTATCCCTTCCCTAGTTCTTACCCCCAATAAAGCTGTGATTTGTCATTTGAAATTGTGTGTGCAGGAATTCTTTTGAGTTTGTCAGGTCATTACTGTTCATGGTTTATGGTATTATTGACCAGTTGGATATTCAGAGTGTGGGGTGGTTGGTAGGGGAGGTGGATAGGTGCAGCATCCCAGGTGGCTGTGCCAGCCAATCACCTGACCTATCCCTGCATTTCTCTGGGTGGAAGCACCACATTATTTTTATTATCTTTGTGATAGAACCCCTGAACACCACTGTAACAGGATCCAGGCCCCTTAACCTGTTAGAGGGCCAACAGGCAGGGGTAGTAGCCCACTGGCACATGGCGCCTGGGCTGCATTATATTACAGACTAACAGTAATTCCAAGTTTAACATACTGAATCAATTATGAAAGCTTGTATTCTTTCAAAATGGACAAAACACATGAGAGTCAAGGGGACTTAATGTCATATTGTTCTAACCATTTCTCCTGCTCCAAAAATCCTAATCTCAATAAATTGTCATTTAGAAGTCTTGTGATTTTAATCCAGTAAGTAAGAATGAATGTATCTGCCAGGGTTTAAAGCTATCTATGTCTAGCTCTGCTCTTGTATAAGATGTAGGGATAGATTTATTAAGTCAGAGAGAGGATTTTGTTAATCTAATGGATACAGTAATTTTTCTAATGCTATAATCATATAAGGTGCCCAGATGTCAGTACTATAAAGAGCCTGTGAGTTAAATTTTGATGAAAGAACATAAGCAAAGGGCCTGATACTATTTCCATCATATTTAAAGTTGAATCTTTTTGGCCTGATACTATTTCCACCATATTTAAAGTTGAATCTTTTTGGCCTGATATTATTTCTACCATATTCAAAGTTGAATCTTTTTGGCCGGATACTATTTCCACCATATTTAAAGTTGAATCTTTTTGGCCTGATACAATTTCCACCATGTTTAAAGTTGAATCTTTTTAACCCAAGAAGTTTTTTTTTTTTTTAACTTTGGCTGTAGTATGTATAAAGTGCACATTCCAGGAAGCATTAGCTGTGAAGCAAATACCCAAATAAGCATAGCTAGATACTGAAGAAATTAACTGGCTGCCCACCCACCACCTATTCAAAGACTTGGTGCTGCCAAACACAGTTTTGTATGTATACCTCTCAGGGGACTAAATTTGCAAGTCCTACTAACCAGGTGTACCATCAGGTAAATCAGTTTATTACATGCCATACACCATATGTTATCTATGCTTTGTGGTGTCCTTGCTCTAAGGTTTATGTTTGGAGGATGACAAGGCCACTTAAAGAACTCATCTAACAACATGTCCACTGTATTGCCAGTGTTCACAGCAATAGCCCTGTGGGTAAATATTGGAAGGAATAACATGGTTCTGATCTTTTCACATTTAAGTTTATGGGCATCAGTCATGTCTCTGACAGAATCAGGAAGCCACTACAACTTGAGATCAGAGTTATTTTTAAACTGGGAGTCTGTATCCCATGGGGTCTTAATGAAAATTGGGATATTGTCCCTTATTTGTAACGGTCCCTCCATCATGTTTTGTTGGGGTCTGTTTCATCATTACTAGGATTACTAGGATGTTTAAGACATAAGGGGGCACAAGGCCCATCAAGAATGTCTCTCACATAAGTGGGTAACTATACCAATACATAGTTTGAGTAAAACAAATTTTCCAGAGATGTCTTAAAGGTATCTAACGTAACGTTAGCTACCAGTAATTGTGGGAGCCAATTCCATGCACTTACTGCTCTTACTGTAAAGAAATTGTCTCTCTTGACAGTTGCAGCTTTGGGTATTATTAATTTGTTTATTGTGAGATCTTAAACTACTCCTAGTGCCACTATATTTAATATTGCATTCATCCATAAGTTCTTGATCTTGGAGGATCTTAAATAGAAATAATAGCTCTCCCCTTTGCCTTCTTTCCTCTAAGGAGTGTAAACCCATTTCTAATATTCTTTGTTGATATGTATAGTCCTTGAGTCTAGGTACATATTTAATTGTTCTCTGAACACTTTCTAGTAATTTCATACCTTTAGTCAAGTATGGTGGGTTTTTTCCTTTTTTCTTACGTTCTTTCCTTTCTTCCTTCTAGGTTTTTGTCTATGGGATTGCAGCCCTCCAAAGCATTGCTCTTTATGTTTATCATCAGTCATATTAATTAATATCACTATCTAATATTTGGCACAATTAGATATTTATGAACATTGGTTTCTAATAAAACAAAAGATGATTGTTGTTTCCCTAGCTTTCATAGGCTTAGATACATTTTTATACACATTTTTATTGTTGTTTTTCACTAGTTTGGTCACTGAGGGTAGGATTTAATAATTGTAACTTTATGGTTCTATGTCTGTTAGATTTAGGCAGGGGTACAGGAGTTGTCATTTATGATTAATTATTGTTGTCTAAGTTTGGGATTTATAAGTGAGGCTAGTTTCCTGTACCCCCGCCACCTTGAGGAAGAATCAGAGTGATTCAAAGCACTGAGGTTTGTTTCTATGTTCTGTTTGTGGTTCCAATAAACAGCACCTTTCATCAAGCACCACCACAGCTCCATGCATACCTCTCAATTGTACCACATTACGAGGAACGTTCCTCATTTTACTTCACAAAAACTCCCTGTTCCACATTTTGAGGACTTGTCCCACATTCAGTGTTAACATTTTAAAACAAAAATCTATAGCAAATTATGCAAAAAATATATTATTCAATTAATAACAGACTTTCTGAACATAAATGCAAACATTTTAACAGTGTTCTGAGCTTCTTAGGTAAAAATTTGAATACATGTTCCACATTTTGCTCATTTGTTCCACATTTTGAGAGGCAATGTTCCACATTTGGGGGACAAAGGGTTGAGAGGTATGGTTCCATGAGTGTTTTTTTTTGTGTGTGTGTGCACCATTGTGTTTTTGGATTGGTGTTTTACATTTTGGTTGTTGCAGCACTTTATTGCCATTTCTTAGTGCCCAAGATTTTTGGATAATTTATTTACAATTAAGACCCACAATATTCCAGAAAATCTACTGATCAAAAGGGGTTTTATTCATAACTTCTTGGTATGCTGCAGAACTGAATGGGGCTGACTTCAGCTCAATTAGTAATCATTGGTATCCTGCTAATAAATTACATCTGTTTGTAGTGAGAACATTGTAAACAGTTGTCTCAGTCACAGGAAGCAAGGGTGCATACAATGAAATGTTAATCTTACAGCAGCTATTACTTACCACAGAGATTCCCATACTATCCAATGAGCCATATTTAAGCAGCACCTTCTTGGCAAAATCCCTGGATGTAAATGTTATGTATGCTTGTGCACCATCAAAATCCTCCCACTTTTTTAAACTAATAATCCCTTTATTACCTAAGGAGATTTGGAGATAACGTTGAGAAGAAATAACAAACTGACTCAGTTAATCTTATATTTGTTTCACCAGGAGGTCTTTTCAACCCAAATATACCGAGGGTGAATGGAGACCTATCATAGAAATGTTGATTATAATTAAAGAAAGTTTTCATTTGTTCCAAGGATCTCTTCCATCAAAGGTCTTCCGTCAATGGATTTAGAACCAAGGAGCACTCCTCTCCATTCCTACTCAACCCAAACTTTACCAATGTAAGCCACTGCAAAGAGAGAAAAGGGGGAGAAAAAGACAGGTATTATGGAGAAGCAGATCTCTTTTGCTAAATATGAGAAACAAAACACAGTAATAGTATGACAATGATGGCACACCTTTTATAAATATTTAAAACAGCATAATAATGTAGCCAGTATTCACCTCATGCCTTTGTTCCACTAACAAGCAGCCATCATCTTCACCAGTTTTGGAGTAAGTAAAGTTCTTCTGTCTTGCTGATTGGCTCTTGAGTACAGTGACGTGGAATGAGGAATTTTGCAATAAAACTTGTGGTGAATGGCAATTCCACTTCTAAAAAGCTTTTCAGAACTGTTCTGAAATGGATTTCTATGTAAACTGCTGAATAACTTCCTATGGATCATATAAACCACAAAATGGTTTTCCGAGGACTGCAGAAAAAGAATTGGTAGTGTCTGTAAACCATGGCTTACTAATATGCAAAATTAATCCACTTCCAAAATTTCAGATTTGTGCTACTCATGAAGCTTCATGGATTTAAGTGGGATTTTGTGAAATTTCACAAAATTCCATTCCATCAAAACTTTCAAATTCTGAACAGTACCACTCTTGAGTAAACATTGCGGATGACATTATTGCTGCATCCATACTTCTCAACTGTCTCTCACGAGAGGACATCACTCATTTAACCACTCAGAAGTGCTCTGTCTCACATCTGCTCCACACTAGAAAGGTGTTGCCCACAGAGATAAAGTGCAGTAAACATAGACTTTAAAGCAGAAATGATTAACTGTTTATGATACTCAAACAATATTAAACTTTGAACAAATAAAAGTACTGGTACCCTCAGTGTTGTGAGTTTGTAATTTATTGTTGAGAATGTGTCCCTCATTTTGAGGGCCAGTGTCCTACATTGTCCCTCATTTTGAGTGTCTGTGTTCCTCATTTCGGTGACAAAAGGTTGAGAGATATGTGGGCAAGTCACGCTACTCTTAAACATTTCTGAAAGTTCTTGTGTTTGTATTTCAAAGATTTCTAGAATAGAACAATTTATTTTCCATCTAAAACAGGAGAGAAACAAAAAGAAGAACCACTTTGGTAGGTAAAGATACTGGGCTGGATATTCAAAAGGGTTGCACCATGCGCAATAGGGTTGAGCCTGCATAGGTCCAAAAGTCGCATCATTCTGCGATATTCAGCAGGAGGCAGTTGCGCCACCGAAAACATGCTGAACAACAGCGCAATGCAAATGAAGGCATGTGCAACCGAAGGGGGTGGATCCATGCATAAAGAGCGCAATGTGATATCCAAAGACTTGGGCAATGCGCAACAGCGGAGCAGCCAGAAGTTGCGCCCCAGCGGAAATGAGCCAAAATAAAAAGGCTCAAGGAAGAGGCGCAAGAACATTACAGGGATGCCAAGTGGGGAAGAGAGAGAGAGAAAGACAGACAGTGACAGGCCAGGGCAGGCAAGGGAAGCAGTGTGGGCCATAGGCTACAGAGGCCAGCGGGGGGGTGCCCGGTGCAGTGGAAGTAGCAGTCAGGACAGCGGGGGTAACAGAGCAACATCAGCCAGGGGGGGTCACAAGCCAGGGAGATGGACAGTGGCAGCATCCACATGGAAGCTGTAATGAGGGGGGTGAGAATGCAAGGTGCAGGGGAACGTAGCCATGGATGGGCCCGTCGGCTGTACGCCCCCAACAGGCAGTACCGTGTCCGCATCAGCTTTGAGCTGTACACAGATGTAGAGATCATGGGCTGGTACCACCTGAACAGGGCAATACTGTGGTGGCTCTGTGAGCTGTGCAGTGATGTGATGCAGGCACCCTCACGATGGAGTCATGCTCTGTCAGTGGAGACCAAGTTGACAGCCTGCATGTGCCTGCTCGCCACAGGCACCTTCCAGAGGCCAACAGGGGACACCACAGGCATCACACAGTCGGCCACGTCATGCATCCTCACCCAATTCCTCAGCGCACTGCTGCCACATGCTGCAGAGCACATCCATTTCCCCAGCACCGCGGCAGAGCGTACAGCAAACATGCAGGTGTTCCACAGGGTAGCATGTATGCCTGGCGTGCTAGGGGCCATAGACTGCACCCATGTGGCCATTCGAATGCCACCTGGCCCCGATGGGGCTGCATATAGGAATAGAAAGGGCTTCTCCAGTGTCAACTGCCAGGTGGTGTGTGATGCCACTGGGCGTATAATCAATGTTTGTGCCACACACCTGGTGAGCACATGATGCCTTCATATGGCATCAGTCCGACTGTGCCATTGATTCAAGAGTGGGGACATCCCCACAGGCAATATCTAGTGGTGAGTATGCATGTAGGAAATGCAAACTCGGGCAAGGGTGGAATGCCACAGGTGCCATGGTAGTGGCACACAGGATATAGGCAATATGGACCTGAACATGATACTGATCTCCACTATCTCCACACAGGTGACAGCGGATACCCACTCCGTCCCTGGCTGCTCACACCATACCGGCACCCCATGACCCCATTGCAGCAACGCTATAATGAGGCACATGCCGCCACATGCAACATCATTGAGCAGGTGTTTGGGATGCTCAAGGCATGCTTCCGATGCCTAGACACCTCCGGCGGTGCCCTACAGTACAGCCCCTCAAAGGCCTGTGGGATATTCCTGGCCTGTTGTATCCTGCACAACATGGCCAATGACTGTGGGATAGCCGTACAGGTTGAAGAGGGGACAGCGATGGGGACACCAGCGGCGCCAGTGTTGATGGTGATGAGCAGCCCCCCCTTGGACGGAGGGACCCCCGAGTGATCCGGCAGGCCCAGATGCACCGGGACACCATCATGGAGGAGCATTATGCACAACACAGGTAAGTCAAGGGGCCATGTGCAAACAACACTGTCCTGGCGCAACCCACAGGCACACAGAGTAACACACCAGGGGTGCATGATGGCAAGGGGGTGGAAGGGACCAGGCACACAAACACACCATCAGGGAGGGGCGAACAGTCATATGGACACACACACACATACAAACACACCAGGCACAAAGCGTACATGGGCAGGTGCACAGCAGAGCAGGAACAGACATGGCAAACACACAGATCCACAGACCACACCCACTACCTGTACTGTCCAAGCACGTGTGTCAGATGCTGGGCACCCTTGCACCTTGGTGTACAGTACAATGCAGGCATCATCATGCACATGCACCTGTGGACAGCAGTCGGGATGGTGTGCAGGTGGTCCATGTGGCCGGCATGATGGGCAGGGCACCCACTGCACTGCCCACCATGACGCACAGTGCACACAGGGCAGCACCAGACAGGGCCCGCAACTGGGAGACAGGTCAGTCATGTTGCACCATTCCACAGCCACCGCAGATGCATGGGCGGCTCTGCCGTGACCCAACAGCACTGGCAGGCTGAGCAGGGGCCACATGTGGTGGCACCGATGGACCACCAAGGGTCCCACTGCGCGATCGCGACCTTGTCCACAGTGGGGTCTGTAGGATGCCAAACATACCTGCACTAGGGGTGCTTGGGATGCCCACAGTAGAACCCGGTGTTGACAGGCTTGGTGTCGCACGACGCCGGGAACGGGGAGTGGAGAGCGTACTATGTGGGGTGCGCGGTACAGGAGCACCTGCTTGTGTGCCCAATGCAGCCACGACAGCGACCAATGCCTGGGTCTGCCTGTCAATGGCGGCGTCACATCCATCCGCATATGGACCATCTCTGCACGGTCCAGAGCACAGTCCCTGCTGTTCCGCTCCAGAGCCGCACACAGTGCCTCCACAGACGTTGCAACCCGCCTTTGCTGCTGTACTGATTCCCGCAGCAGGCGGGTGTGCTCTTCAAATGGGTACTCTGCCACAACGGCATCCTGTCCCCCAGGGTGTGGAAGGTCCTGATGCTCAACACCCCTTGAGGGTGGGCACTGTTCACCAAGACCAGGAATGGGCATATCAAAGGGTGGCGGGCATGTGCCACCGCTGGACACTGTACACCCAGACCTGGTGGGTGACTGCTGCTGCCCCTCCAACCGCTGTGCCCCAGGGACCACTCATTCCACTGCTGTGGCCGCAACAGTGCCAGACACCTGCACAGCCACCAGTGCTGCCCCACTGGTGCTGACAGGCACAGCCTGGGACTGTGCCGACATGCTGGCACACACGTTGGAACCAGCTAGGCCCAGGGCACATGCTGGTCTGCTGTGTGTCCGTCATGGGACACACACATGTCACTGCCCATTGCAGTCCTTGCATCATCAATGGTGCAGGTACGTGCTACAGCCACAGTCACAGCGTGCTGGCATGCTTGCATGCCAGACTGCTGAGACACAGGCTGTGCACCCCCCACACCTGACTCACCGACACCAGATTTGGCAGCCCAGCGTGCATGCTGGCTGGTGACGGAGGTGGATGGACCCTCCTCCATGTCCAGCAGGTCTTCCTCACTGCCTCAACCCACCACCACCGTCCCCTGAAGACGAACAGGATCTGTAACAGAAAGAGAGGACATGTGAGTGCATGTGAACAACCTTCCCCCCCCAACACCACCACTATGTCATACCGTGCAGTGATGGGCTTCCACCTGTCTGGAATCCACCTCCTGGTACACCCTCAATAGCACTCCGCTGCATTGATGCAGCCAGTCGGTCCTCAGCCGGGGTCAGCTCCACCACTGCTGGCTGGCCCCCACCAGTGCCAGCACGTGCCGCCCTGAGGGCTGCCACCTTCTCCTTCACCCTCCTGCGGTCTGTCCCCATCTTCTTTTTGCATTCCTGCACGGAGCGCTGGTGGCTTCCGTGCAGGTTCACTGCCCGAGCTACCCCCTCCCATGCAGCCGCACGGGCCTGAGGGGTGCCCCGCCGTCCACTCAGTAGTGACTCCTCCTCCAGGTAGGCCTGGAAGAGGGCCTCTGTCTCTGCCGTGGTGAAATTGGGCCTCCTCCTCCTTCATCCACCATCCTCAGCCTCACCTTGGCTCTGCTCGGTCATGGCGATCTGTATGGGTGGAAGTGGACACCTGTCACTGTGCAGTCTACAGCGTTATCCCATGCCCATTGTCCAGAACATCCCACAGCATGCAACCCACCTCTCACCTGCAGTAACCGAATCTGGCCCGCGCAGCTCTATGTGGCACATTTATAGTGCAATGCATGCAAATTAGGAGTGGAGCAACTGTAATGAGATGCAAATCGTGCCACTGCACCTTTGAATGGCTGAACAGATGATTTGCATGTGTCGGCCGAATATCGCGCCGTTGGGCTTTGCGCAATACGGTTGAGCCGGCTGAGCCAATGGTGCAGATCTGTGACTGTGTGGTACACTGCATTGCGCATGCCCAGGTAGCTTACGCAGGCATCTGCCGCGCTGATGACGTGCTGTGCGCGATCGGCAATTCAGGCCATGGCCACCATTGTGCCAGTGGCGCTACAGCACTGGGCACCATATGGCGCTGTGGCACAACTGCGCAATAGTCCACTGTGGCACTGGCATGCAGGTGGTCAGTCGCGCAGGATGCATAGACATCAGATGGCGCTGTGCGTGGCCTTGCGTCATAGACCCCTGACCTGGTGTCTGACCTTTGCCCCCTGGCGCTGTTCGGCTGCCATGTGTACGGCCCTATTGCACTGTTTGGTGACAGCGCTATGTGAACCGATGGCACTATATGAACAGCGCGATTGGAACCTATGGTGGTCTATTGGGCAACATTTCCACGTGGGGTTGCCGCGCTGCGGGGCGCCATATTGCCTGCTGTACAACTCCAACTATGGCACGCAGGAGAGCGCCCCAATGGAGCCCAGTGGAGGTGGCCAACCCAGTGGTTCTGGTTGAGCCCCATTATGGGGCACTGTATGGGGAGGGAGCCCTCACGGCTCGCACCCAGGTCTGGCTGCAGGTGGCCACTGACCTGGTGAGGGTCACAGGGTGGCGCCGGTCTGCAGAGCAGTGCCGGCACAGATTCAGTGACCTCCGCGGAAGCAGCCAGATGTGCTGCAATGCCTACGGTCACGGTGCCAGGAGGGTGTTGTGCCTAGGCCAGGTGGGTGTACCATCTATGCCCTGTATTCTCCGTGGGGGTGTGACTGTGTTTGGTGGCTGTGCATGGGGATGGCTCTGCCATGGTTGGCTGTGTCAGTGTGTGCAGGTGTGAGATGCATGGGTCTGGCTGTGTGGGCAGGCACACTCACTGGGGCAGGGGGCAGTCTGCTTTGGAGTCACACTGATGTTTTTCTCAACATTTGTCACCCACAGGCCTGGCAGAGAGGATGAAGGCACAGGCTGAGGAGGGCCGTGGCAGGGCCCAGGTGGCAGACGGTGGTGATGCGAGGGGTGGGCCACAGCAGCAGCAGCAGCAGCAGCAGCAGCCACAGCTGCTTGCTGAGTGTGAGTATCATTACATCATGGATGCTATTGCATGCTGGAGGGGGTGGGCATGACCACCAGCCATGGACAACACAACCATGCATGACACAGGCGACAGTCATCACTGTCCAGTGTCACTGCACATCTGTGTGTGCGTCACTGGTGGTCCATGCATGCACTGGGCACATGGCTGTGGAACTGGCATCCCACCACATTTCCACATCACTTGACAGCCTTGTTTGTGCTGTGATGGACATGGGCAGTGTGTGTGCAGTGGTGCACATAGCTGGTGCCGCCTGGTTGGGCATGTCATGTGCATGGTCACTGTGGGTGGGTGCATACCATCACAGGTGCGGACACTGGGCTATATGCCTTGCAGGATGGGTGGTGTTCAGGGTTGTGGACAGTCACAGCCATTGACTGTGTTCCTTTCCTAGGCCTCATCGTCCCCTCGCGGGATTGAGCGTGCCCTCCACCAGCTGACCAGGGTGTCCGTTGAGAACCATGTCATCCTCCAGGACATTCCAGCGCCGTGGGCTCCGTCGACGGCACAGCCATTAAGACAGCACCAGGCAGCAGAAGACCAGCCTGCTAGGCCTTAGACAGGCTTCCTTCCCACTTCACCCATCCCTCCCACCCTGCCTTCCCTCTCCCAGTTGTTCACCTACCCTTTGCCCACCCTACCTTGTACCCCTACCCCCCCGGTCTTGTAACTATCTGTAAATAGTTTTGTTATTGTTCTTGTTGTTCTACTTTTCTTTTTGCAATATATATATATTTTGTTATGAATACGTGGTGGTCTCTGATTTGCAGCTGGCTATGGTTGCTCAGTTGCAGTGGTGTGCATGCATCTGGGGTGGTATGGTCCTGGGTATGTGTGTGTGTGTGTGCGTGTGTGTATGTGTGTGCATGGGAGGTGTCTCCGGTGTGGCAGTGACTTTCTGTCGGTCTTGCCATCTGCTGCTGCCCACTGCTGGGTGCACAGGGTGGGTCTGGCTTGTATGGTTCCTATGCTACAAGGGTTGACATGTGCGGGAGGGATGCATGGTGTTTACTGCAGTGACCTCACTGCACATGGGTGGTGTCTTGGGGTCATGGTGCAGGGTGTGCTGTGTAGACGGGGGGCTGATGTGCACTGTGGTTGTCAACCCTCTGTGTGTGGCAGTCTCAGCCTGCCAGTGGTTGTGCTGGGGCATCATGGCCCTGCTGTGCTTTGTTGGCTTGTCCCCATGGGCCAGTGGATCATCCGTCCCACCCCCAGTGATGCTGTGCTTGGGGTGTGCGGGTGTCTTGTTGGTTCTGCAGTCTGTTCCTGTGCCCATGTGTGGCATGGCTGGCGGTGGGCCCCAGCCTGCCTCCCTGGTTGTGCAATTCCATTGCTCTGCTGGGGGTGGGGGGGCTCTGCGCTATGGCACCTCTGGACTGCTCAGCTGGGCTAGCCTTGTTGCCCTATGGCGCAACCTTTCTGCTCAGCTTCCCCTTCCTGGTTGTGCTATGGCGCAGTTTGTGCGATATTCAGACGTTGGCTGCTTGCGCAATTTGTTTTGCTCCACGTTTGAATATCGCGTCTTTTGCGCATATGCGCAATTGAATTGTGCTTGCTCCTGCTGTTGCGCACATTTTGGGAGCAGTTTGAATATCTGGGCCACTATCTTTATTAGGCTAACAAAACATTAAAGATACAAGTGTTTTAGGCATATATCTTTAACTTTTCATTAGCCTAATAAAGGTATTGTCTTTACCTAGCAACAATATTCTATTTTCATTTCTCTCCTGCTTTTGCATGGGCTAACATGGCACAACCCTACAGTACCTTGATCTTTTCAATCCAATAAATCTTCCATAGGTTTTACTAGTAAATAAACTCTGTGGGTGTGCACTACTAGCATGGAGGAGACTGTAACAGGCCGCGCCCTTTCTAAAATTTCTAGTTTCAATTGTATTTATTTCATTACCTCCTGTTAACAACAGATCAAGGAATTAGATTTTTTCTTTATCCACTGTAAGTTTCTGGAAAATGTTATATAGGTTGGATGGGCATGGCAAAACTGATTTACCAAGCTCTTTTTTTATCAATAATGAAAATGTAACCAAATCCGTTAGGACTGTGGATGCATTTAATGACCACTTCATTATTAATTCTGCAAGGAAGGATGCAGATTGTGGGGTAAGCTTGTTAGCCACTGAATCACGAGAGAGTGATAATTTAAGGGTCCCCTTTCCCACACTTGGCTTTAGGAAAATAACTGGCTCAGGAGTTGCTACAGAACTACTGGCCTCAGATCCTAAGAAGTCAGGTAGACTACATGCACCTCCTTAAATATGCTGTTCTCATGATCTGTCACCCATTGACAAATATTTTTAATTTGTCCTTATTGCAAGCCACTTCCCCTACAGAGTGGGAAGGATGCCCTGGTCATACCCATATGCAAAGCAGGCAAAAATAATATCTTGAGCAACAGCAGGCCCATTTCATTATTGCAAGTCGTGTTGAAGGTCCTGGAGAGATTGGTGGCAAAACAACTAAATGGCTACCTTCAGTTTAATAAGCATTAATCAATAAGGATTCAGGAGACATTATAATACAATACCATTATGTCAGTTATTAAAGTTGTAAATACTGTACAGATGGTGATGGAGAATGGCATGTATGTCGATGCCATCTTTGCAGAGCTATCCAGTGCCTTCAACACCATCAATCATGACATCATGGTAAGAAAACTTCATGGAATGGGCATAAAGGAGTTGCCATTGTCTGGGTTCAAGAGCTATTTAACAGGACTTAGGCTGTCAGCAGATGTACAGGACTCGAGATCAGGCTGGTGGCAGGTTAGTAATGGAGTTCCATAGGTGTCAAAAACTGACCCCCTGCTATTTCCCTATATATGAATGATATGAAGCAATGGCTCCAAGTGGTGGAGGCACATACGTATGCTGATGATATCGTTCTATACAGTATGGGTCAGACTGTTTGTTAGATTCAGGTGGACCTCCAGCTGGCCTTTAATGGGCTACAAGACTTTCTGGGCCAAAATGATTTGATTTTAAATACAAAAAAAAAATCCAAGATGATGTTATTTAAGTCAAACAGCAGGGCAGTGTTGGGAGGGTGGACCAGTAGCCCATTAATATGCTGACTGATTATTGCCACCATGATGCTGCTGATTGAATCATGTCACCCACTCCTACTGTGACTGTGATTTTTTGCCGTTGGGTGATGTTGCTGTTCTGCTATTCCCACTACTGTCCCCTGAGGTGTGACCTGGAGTTTGTTATGAAATATCTGGGGGGTGTGAGGGAGGGGCACAACCCCCCCCCACCATGGGGGCTCACTCCTACTGCCACATGGCAGATTGTCAGAGCACGGTGGCTGGTGTCGGCGAATTGCTGGCGCTGTAGTTTACACCGCTAACTTTGTTGTCACTGCAGCATGGATGAGCCTGGGGGGGGGGGCAAACTATGTATTGTAAAGAAGGATGAGGTCTAGTTGTCCCAGGTCCCTGAGTATAAATATCTGGAGATATGGGTCTTATTGGACTTGTATCTCGCCTAGGATCATCATATTGAAAGTACTGTAAAAAGGGCCGGCCACAGCTTAGGATTCCTCTACAGACACTGTTATTCATTATTATTGGATGCAAGGAAGAGTACTGTAGAGCTAATAGTTATGCCCATTATACAGTATGAGGATATTATGGGGGGTCTCAAAAAATGGGTAAAAATATATACATAAATGAAACACTCTGTAAGTCAAAAACAAGCAGATCTCTAGAAAACATTCCACATTAGTGGACCCCAAGACTGAAATGATGTGCCACAATTCACAGTCCTAGTGTCTAAGACAGCAGAGTTATAAACATGTGAAAACAGGGGTGTAACCCGAAAACTGTACTGCAACACATGTATGCGGATGACACGGTCATTTAGTTATTGGGACCTTCTACATCTGTGCTAGAAGCCTTACTCCATAGTGATTTCCACAATGTGCCTTGCTGGTTCCATGCCAACCAGCTCAAAGTAAACACCAAAAAAAGCTGTGTCCATGACCTTTGACATCAGCCAAAAACTAGTAAGGCTCTCGCATTCCCCAGTCTTCTCCACCCTGGATGGGAACCAAATGGAGGTCGTCCCTGTATTCAAATACCTTGGTGTGTGGCTAGATGGTAAATTAGAATTCTCTTCTCACATTGATGCCATACTCTCCAAACTTCACCCCAAGCTGGGTGTCATACCGTAACAAAGACAGCCTCCCCACCCATATCCATCAGGAGTTCATAGCCAAAATGATCCTACCTATCTTCAACTATGCAGATGTGGTCTATAGCTCTGCCTCTCTCTCTCTTCTCTTGAGAGACTGGACACCCTCTGTAATTCTTTCTTTTGCTTTGCCTCCAACTCTTCTCCATGCACCCACCATTGCTCTCTCTACTCCTCCCTCTCCATCCCTTCCCTGTCCTTACGTTGTCAGTCCCACTGCTCTGTCTTCATTGCCAAATACTGGTTTGGCGCTCTCTTTCCTCCTATCTATCTTCTCTCCTCTCCTTTGCACCCTCCTCTTACTTTCTACAGTCAAGGGACACCCGCACTTTCTCTATTCTTCAACCTCGCTCATGCACCGGTCAAGTTGCCTTCTCCTACTACCTCCCCAACCCTTTGGAATCTGCTCTTCTCTTCTCTCCTCTCCTCTCCCCTTCATCTACCCCCTCCATTCAAACACTAAAATGCTTTCTAAGGCTCCCTCCTTCCCCTCCGTGTACCTGCCGCCCTTCTTCCTGATTCCTCTGTTCCCTTTCTCACAACTGGTTCTACTCTCCCCCTTAGCCAATGACTCCTCTTTCCTGATGTCCCCTGAACTCCTGTCCTCAGTGTCCTCTCTCTTGAGAGTTAAACTCACCCTTTCTCATCTACTAGGCTTTGTACTGCCTACCCATGTATAGTGTGAGCATCTTAGCTCAGTTGCAACCCTAGTATATCCTCTGGTCTATATTGTTGCCTATTGTGTTTTTGCACTTGTATTTGCCCTTATTGCACTTCTGATGATTACAATTGCCTATATGCCTACTCCTATTATTCCCTCCCCGGGGTCACACCTGGAAATGAGCCTCGGCTCAGTGTACCTTCCCAGTTATCAAACTTTTAAATAAATAAATAAAAACACTAATAAAGGGGCATTGCAATATATACTGTGTATACCAAGGTAGAAATGCTTTGTATCATCAATTGCCCAATACCTATGATGAGAAAGTGCTATATTTATTTAAAACAATAAAATATAAGTTCAAACAAATTTTACCTCTTATCTTTCAACCCCTCTTTCTTTTATGCACTTCCGTCTATGGACTCCCTTACTTTCTTTATTCCTTACTCCAAATTTTCTGCTGGGCAATCTGCTTCTCCTCCAGGTGTCCCTCCATTTGGGGCAATCTCACTCCCAACACTTTATTTGTTTCCTCCCTATCATTCTTAAAGAGCACTTTTCCCTGGTATTTTTCAATATAAAGCACATTAAACAGGGTGCTCCTCCTGGGTATTTTCATTTTATTTATACAGCTCTAAAAGGCAGGGAAGGGAATATAATTTGTCCCCAAGGGGCTGGCCACACAATCCCTCTCCAGTTCTTGATTCTCAGATCTGTCCCTGTGCTGCAATGCTTTGTGAAGTATTTATAGGTCAGAGCACAGGAGTGTGCTCCATTCACTTGAATGGAGTGACTTTTCAAATGTAATTTCTCGACTGTAAATAGGGTCTTGGTACCTAGTGATGCCAGGGTCCAACTAACAAGAGCCTTGTAAGTTGAACCCTGGCTTCAATAGGTACCAAAACCTGATTTACAACTGGAAAATTACATTTGAAAATGATGCTCCATTCAAGTGAATGGAGTGCAACCCATGCTTGAGCTATAAAAACCATACAATAGGTCAGAGGATGAGGATGGAACAGAGAGTCAGGAAATGGAGAGGGATCATGTGACGAGCCTCTTGGGGTAAGTTATGACCCTTTTCCTTATTTTGCGGCCATAGAAGAAAAATAAGAATAGCCTGGAGGAGCTCCCAATGAGGCAAGAGAGCTCTCTGTTTAATGTTTTTATATCAAAAAAGGTGCTCTTTAAAAACATCTGCTCAGACTCCTTTTCACCCTCTTATGCCTGGGGGCTGGCAGTGTAGCACAGATGTTAGAGTAATGAGCTGTGAATGAGGTTGGTACATCCAGAAGACTTGGATTTGATTCCAACAACCTCAGCTTGCATACTGTGTGACTCTAAGCAAGTCACTTAACCTCCCCAGTGCTCCTGGGTCACCCCTGAAAACAGGCAGTTGTGCCTAGTGGGCCTTACGTGGTTACCAAAGACAAAAATTAAAATTAAAATGTGCTTACCCTGGCCCTGTCTATTTCTGTTGTATGATTCCTTTGTTCTGGGTTGTTTGTGGCCTCTGTGTTCTCTTGCCTACCCTATACCTGCTGTCTTCTAACCTGTCCTAGTCTGGGTACTTTCCTGTGTTCTCCCTCCTCACCCCACTGTAATTCTGGCTATATGTTATAATACTTCCATTATTTCTCACCTACATTCCTTGTTAGTACCTAATTATTTTGTTGACCCTTTTTCACTCCAGTTGCCACTGCCTGGGGCCACTTCAGTTATCCTGCCTGATCCCATCTACTGAGATCCTCCCTATCATAGGACCTGCTCCCTCAACCCACTCATGACACACAGTCAGGGACCCCTCCAGTCATAACCCCCTGTGGTGGGGCTGCCTTCAGCTTCACAGCACCTTACCTTTCAATCGAAGCCCTTCAGGCACAGGTGAAGATCAGGGGATGTGCAGGTCTCTGGAGGGCAGGATCTGGTGCTGGACATGGTGGCAGGCAATGTCTACCCTCCTGGAGGTGGGGTGTTTCCTGTTTCTTGGTTCACCTTGGAGGCACAGACGTGCAAGGATGTCCAGCGTGAGACTGGCGTGCTCCCACACCAGTTACATGGACATTCGCCATCATCTCCACCCCTTCCATGGTAGTTCCTGCTGTTGCTTCCCCAGCCTCCACTGGGAGTCGCTAGTAGCAGGGATGCCACCTCCCACCCTCCCCGCGAGAGGAGAGCAGTCCTCTGGGTGCTCAATTCTCTCTCCCATGGCCAACCTCTGGCAGCCTGAGTTCACTCCCTACATGGGTTGCCGGCATGGCGCGAGGTGTGACATACAGTGCCTCAACCCTCAACGCCACCAGGATGGCCCGTGTCAGTACCTAATTCACTGTATATATTCTGATAGGTTGAATGTTTGTCTTTTTCCTAATTTTCACTGTATTTTGTCCGCTTTTGCCTCTGTAGCTCATGTTTGCCTTCATACTGTTGTGTTTACTCTGATTGCATTTTACCACTGTATTTGTTTGTTCCCTTGAAATCCTCCCCTTGAGTTGCTCCCCTGAGTGCTTGGATCAAAGTGCATAAGAGGGGTAGGAGTTGGAGAGAGGAGAGAGAAAATGGGCCTGGGCTTAGTGTGCCTTATATATTGAATCTGTACTATGTTATTTAAATAATTGATAATAGCCTATGATTGGTCATTAAGGTTATATGTGTTGAGTATTAGCTTGGTAACGCCACACCTTGAGAAAGAAGCCATTTTGCTCCAAATGCATATGAGGTTTGTTTAGTGGGAGAGCCACAGGCTACATGATAAATTTATCACTTTATCACTCTAGCTTTTGAGTGCATAACTCTTTTTGTTTCTCAGTCTGTCTTTCTCAATTACCAACTGTCAACAAATAAAAAAGATTACAGCAACAGCACTGTAGCAAAATGTTGAATCAGAGGCAGCAGGGAAAGATGATCATTCCCTGTAAAGCATTTCTCTCCCAGCTGGAAGAAAAGTTGAAAGCTATGTAAAACAACAGAAGTAACATGGATATAGATGACAGCTATATCATTGGATTATCGGTCGGTGCTGGTGGAAAGTCACATGGAGAAAGCTTGCAATTACATCACAGCCTGCTCTCAGTGCTTCCAGTTGGTGTCACTGATGCATTGCTGCAAAACACTACTTCATGGCAAAGCAAGCCAATTTTTTAGGTGCCCTTTCCCAGAGACTTGGAATGCCACACAAATCATTAAACACATAATCAACACATAAAATAATACATGAATTAATAAATGAACAGATACACAAATACAGTAAGTAAATAGCACCAAGAAAACAGAACAACCTATATGCAGCAGATTCATGGAAATAAATTAATAAAATCAGGCAAGGCAGTATGCCATATTGAACAGATGGAACGTTAGGGCCCCTTTAAAGGCCTCCACTGTGCTGGCAGATTGACTGGAACAAGGTGAGGAGTTCCATGGTAGTGGTACAGCCACCAGAAATGCCCTGTTACTGAACAACTTCCGCCTTGACCGGGGCACTGTTAGCAAGACAGCATCAGTGGAGCAGAGAGGCAGGAAAGAGGAAAGTGGAGTCAGGAGATCTTGTAGGTATGTAGGTGTTATATCAGGTAGGGCCTTGCACACCAACAAGCCTATCTTGGAGCTGGTGCTGAAGCTGATGCACCACCAAATGAGCAGCCAGGTCAGATCACAAAGCACCAGGGTGATAAGATTACTCCAGAAAGTACCAGATATCAATCAGGTAGCCACATTCTGTACCAGCTGCAGACATTCAGACTCCCAAATAACCCTAGGTAGTGAGCATTACAGTAATTGAGGCTGAATATGATGAAAGCATGGACTACCATAACCAGGTCACTAGGCACCAGATGCAGGTTAGTCCGGGCAATATTTCAAAAATGGAAAAAGCCACTATGAACATACAAACATATGACTGAGTCAACAGAAAAAGGTCTTGTGGTCTACCATGTCTGTTGAAGTTTACAGATCCCTCAGTGTCTACTGGGGGATTGGCCCTCCACCCCATTATCTGCTCCTCCAGTCAAGCTTCCAAAACTGCACGCAGTACTCTAGTTGTGGCCCCCTTAGGCTCTGCATAGTGGCAGAACGACCTCCACTTTTCTGATGATTATACCGCTGGCTATGAAGCCCAGCATCGCATTTGCTTTGGCTGTTGCTTTCTTGCAGTGGGCTGAGTGCTTCAGGTTACTTGTGATAAACACTCCCAAGTCCTCCTACTCTGGCCTGATAATCAGCACACACTCCGGCCACTACTTGGTCTCCAGGTTCTTCGCCCCCAAGTGCATTCCCATACACTTTTTGGCACTTTATCCCAGTTGCCAAATACTTGACCATTTCTCTAGCTTAGCCAGGTCCTCCATGAGGTCCTGTCTCCCCTCCTCTGTGTCTACTCACCCACACAGCTTTGTGTCATCTGCAGACAGGCATATTTTACCCTTTATCCCATGTGCAATATCACTGATGAAGATGTTAAACAACACCATACTGAGCACTGAGACTTGTGAGACACCACTAGTGAATGTCCTGGCCTCCAAGAACCTCCACCCCCCCCCGACCCTCACCCACTGATTTCTGTCCTACGGCCAGTTTCTAACCCACATAACTTGTTTTCCTTTTATCACTAGGTCCTCTAGCATCCTGATTAATCTGTGAGGAACAGAGTCAAAGGCCTTACTGAAATCCAAATACAGGGTGTCCACTGCGTGGCACATGTCCACGCTCCTGGTTACCCAGTCAAAGAAATCAATTGGGTTATTCTAGCAGAGCCACTATGATGCAAAACCAGTGCTGTCTCTCATCCTGCAGCACATTTTCTTCCAGAAAGCTTACTAGTCTTACTTTTAGTACGGTTTTCATGAGTCTTCCCACTACCGAGGTCAGACTGACCAGTCTCTAGTTACCAGATTTGTCCCTCAGCCTGCTTTTGTGGAGCAGTACTATATGTGCTATTCTCCAGTCCAGGGGTACTTTTCCTGACTCCAGTGAGGTATTAAGCACGTCTGCCAGGGGACTTGCCAGCACATACGCCTGCTCCCTTACCACCTTCAGATGCATGCCGTCCAGTCCCAGGGATTTCTCTTCCTTCAGAGCCTTTAAGCCCTTACTCACCATGTCATTCTCATTTTCCCCATCTGTGTCACCACCCTCTCTGTTGTCCCTCTCCCTCCTCCCTTGAGGTATGGACTATCTTTCTCCGTAGTTAAGACTGAACAGAAGTGCTTGTTAAGTACTTCTGTTTTCTCTTCACTTCCCTCTGCCCACCCACTCACTTCTCAGCCTGACTATCTCATCCTTCATACTGTACCTGACTATCCCATGCTTCATATCACTGTTCTCCCTGTTATACTGGAAGAACGCCTTCTCCCTTCCCCCCCAGCAGTTGCAGATCTCTCTTGTCTTTGGACAACCAGACTGCTCTGCCTGCCTCCCTTGCCTTGGTACAGCACTCCTCTCTGTCCTCCTCTTTCTGGGTGTGCTTGTATTTCATGAAGGTTGGCCTCTCATCTATAACCACCTGTGCTACCTCTCTATCATACAAGCTGGGCTTTCTGGCTTCAGATTTTTTGCTCTTGAATTTGGCACACCCATTAGTGACTGCCAACAGCTCCTCCTTGATTATGGCCCTTTTCTGGTCCAACCCCATCTCTATTCTGATCCCAGCAAGGTCCCTTCGTAGAATCTTTCCCATCCTACTGTAGTCTGCCCTTCTGAAGTCAGGAACCCTTATTTTGATATTAAAGGGGAACTCTCACCAATCTACAATTATAAACATGGGACCCATAGGTCCCGATCACCAAAACACGCTTGCAATACATTTAAAAAATAAATAAATACCTTTCAGTGTTGAAATTGTGAATTTTATCTGGTTGATCTGTGACCCTCCACCTGCCATTATTGTCCCAAAGTCCCCAGCAACCAGCTCTCTGACGATGTGATTGATGGTCTAAGCCATAGAAGACTCCTATCTGCCACTATAAATGCCCAAAAATAGTAAGATATATGAAGTTCAGGTTAACGCTTCTAACTCTGGCACCAATCATTTGAGGCAAGGCCACCGGGGACTATGGGACAGTAATGGCAAGCGGAGGGTTTCAGGATCAACCAGATAAAGTTCACAATTTCAACACTAAAAGGTATTTTAAAAATGTACTACAAGCATGTTTTGCTGATCAGGACCTATAGGTCCCATGTTTTTACTTATGGATTGGTGAGAATTCACCTTTAATCCTCTCCCTGCTCATGTCCAGGTGGAATCACGCAGTGTGGTGTTCGTTTCCTGCAAGTGGTTTCTCCACTTTTACTTCTTGGACACATATACTGTTAGAGAGAACCAGGTCCTGTGTGGCCCCCTCCCTGTTGAGATCCTGGACACATTTTATCAAGAATCCAGTCTGGAATGCATCCAGCTACACCTGGGTCATGGTAGAGGTGGTTGCTGGGATCTTCCATTCTATCTCAGACAGATTGAAGTCCCCTATAATCACTACCTCCCCTGCTGGCCATTTCCACAGTTTTGGACCCCCGTTCCTTGTCTAATTTATCATTCTGGTTTGGTGGCCTGTATACCACCCCTATCCTAAGCTTTCTACCTTTTGTGGATTATAACTGTACTCACAACATCTCTTTCCTTTCATCCATCTCCTCCTCCCTAGTACAGGTTATCCCTTCCCTCACATACAGAGAAACTCCCCCTCCTCTTGCCACCCCCCGTCCTTCCTGTAGAGCTTATACCAAGAGATGGAGAGGTCCCAGTCATGATTCGATATCACCCATGTCTCTGTGATAGCTGCCATATCCACCTCTCTCTCAGTCATCAGTGACTGCAACTCAGCCATTTTGTTTCCTAGGCTCCTTGCATTCACAGACATTACTTTCCACTATGACTTGAGTCCCCCTCCCCCGGTCTGCCTTCTCTCCCTACTCCCAGTCCCACCCATCAACCCCATTTCTCTGCCTCTCATCTGAACCCCTGTCCCTCTGCCCTGAGTGGGGGGGAGAGGAGAACATGAAGAAGATCTTTACCTATATATACCTCAAATCTGATTTTCAGCACCATAGTGCCCTCTTTACTAAGATGCAGCCTATACATTCCAACCTCCAATTAGCCTGTAGCCATCCTCCCTGCACCACCCCCTGAGCCAGACATTAAATTACTTGAACCTTTTCTTTTTTGCAGTGCTATCCTTCAGTACTGGTAGCACCCCTAATAAGGCTACTGACCTCTACACCCCATTGCAGACCTTCCCCACCTCCTTGAACCTCTCCTGAGTCATCGACCATGTTATTCGTTCCCAGGTGAATGATGATGTGAGGTTCCCCTCCTCCCTTCCCTTGTGCTGGGCTATCAGTGGGCCCGCCCTTCCCACAGTCATCCCTGGCATACACTGCACCTTCTTGCAGTTTTCTCTACCTCTGCTTCTCACCATCTCACTCCCTTGACTATATAGAGTGCCCCAAGATTGGTACTCTTCCCTCTCCATCTGCTTCCTGGGTCCTCCCCATGCTTATCTGACTGTCCCGCCCTGCCTGTTTCCTCCTTTCCCTCCTGTCTGTCCTGAGATCCCGCCGGCCCCCTTCAACTTCCTGCCTGATTCCCATCCTGACCACTGGACCTCCACCTGCACCCACCACTCCACCTATTCCCCCTGCTTGTATACCCTCCCTTGCCCATTTCCATGCCTGCTCCCAGTCCTTTTATGTCCTACTGCCACTTCCCCTGCTGCTACCTACCCCGTTTCCCTCCTCTCTATGGTCTTCCCCCTACTACCTATATCCTCCCTGCTTATGCTCCATCTCCTTCCCCAAGAGCTTTCCATCACCCCTTCCCCCAACCAGTGGCAGGAATCTATTCCACAATGGCACTTCTGGGGCAGCTCCCACCAGGACCCGCCCCTTCCTTGCCCTTTCCATTTCTCTTACTAATGTCCACCCTCCCCTGGCCTTCTCACCCACTAGAGAAGAGGGACTCAAGGAACCTTCCTTATCTCCCCCTCCATTGCCCACTCCCATCTAACTTACTCTCAGTTTGGGATCCACCTCTACTCTGGATCCCCCCATCAATTTCCATTCCCTGTGAGTACTCCCACTTCTCCCACATCCCTCTAGGATACCCTTCTCCATCAATGCTCCTATCTCTTGCCTGAGCTGCCATTAGACCCCAAAGTCAGTTGAAAAACCAATTCTGACTGACTTACCACACATTATGACTGTTTTTTCCAACTAGTTTGAAATTTGTGACTTCAACTAACTAAAGAAAATCCAACCAATTTTTTTCAACTTTCACCATTGTTGAATCTTATTATGTAGTAGTTTGTCACTTTTTTTACTTCATATCTCATGCCACATTACACCACTAGGGGGTAATTAACAGACAGTTACTCACTAGTCACCCCTCGCTGCTTAATAAATTGGTTTACATCCGATTCTATACACACATCACAACCACTCACAGGGGTCAACCTTAATCATTTTTTGCACTAGCCAGCAGGGCAAGATGATTCAAAATTGCAGTACCCGTAAATGACTGCAGTAGCCCACAATTTTAATGGCACATTTTGATCACTTATACAGGAAACTATTCAAGCCATGAAATACTCCGATTATTGCACATATATCATGTTTCTCTATTCCCTCCAGCCCCATCTGCAAAAAAAAAGTCTGCAGTGCCATCACACACAGTGAACCCCACATTGTTTTGCACCAAGGCCTTATATCTTCGTCTTTCTTCATAACACTACCCCCCCAAACCAGAGGACATCACAACAGCGAATGTTCAGTCAAGCAGACCTAGCTCTGCACACACAACAGCTGACACCATCATGCTCCTCACCACGCTCTAACAGCCATCCACAGGGCAATGAACAGAGCCTGGCAGAGAAAGATACATTGCTCAGCCCCCCCCCCCCCAAGTAATCAACTGGAGACATGCACTTCTGGAAGTTTTTGTACAGTGAGCTAGGAGCACATCTAAGATTTCTTTGGGTTGGGGCTTCACAAACCTAAGGGGTTTGAGATATAGAAAACTATGGCATTTTTATATTTAAAATCATTGATTTTACTATGTTCTGCCCCCCAAAAAATACATTTTTCTTTAACAGTGTCCTTTCATCCTTTTATCCGTCCGGGGGAAACAGTGCATAGGCATGACCTAATCTACCTCTATTTCTATATAGGATGATCTATGCACCCCAGTAATGTCTATTTTAACCTTTCAAACTATGCATTTTATTAAGGTTTTTTTTTTGGGGGGGGACCAGACATGATTTAAAGCTTTGTTTAGCTGGGTGAGATAACGGTACGAATGTAAGGTGGGACTATATGGATGGTGTTAACATACTAAGAAGCCAACAGAGTAGACCCTATGGTCTATCTAGTCTGTTCGGGGATCAGTGCCTGTTTAGGGCACTGTTTTCTGCCCCCCCTCCTCCCCGAGGTCCCACTCCCCCTGACTTGGTAGCCCCCCGAATGCTGACTCCATTTAGATGCACCCTCCCCATATACCTGTCCCAGCCCCTCTTGAACCCCTCCACAGTATCCACAGCCACAAGTGTTGGCTGGCTTGGTCCAATTAGAAGAGCTTGGGACCCCCTACACTTTCAAGCAATGGCAGATATGGATCTGTGGATAGTCATTTCAGAGTCTGGCCTGCAGTGGTGTCCAGGGAAAGAAGAGAGTTAAGATATTTGAATGAGAAAGGAAAGCTATAGCGAGGCTGTGATAAAACCCATCACCTGCAGGATGGACCCTGTATACCACTTGGCATTTTGTTACTGAAATGTTGGATTCAGATTCTCAAAATTTAGGGAAATGAGGGGCACTTTTCTTAATATGGGACAAATTGTCAGACAGATACTCATGAGGACAAAAAAACTGCTGAACACAGACTTTTTTTAACTTCATTAACAGCCATGAAAATATGCACTAGTCATGACGGACAAACAGAGTTAGTTGAGGTTCAATGCAAAAAAGTGCAAAATAATGCACCTGGGTAGAGGGAACCTTGGGGAGAACTACAGGTTGGGGGGCAGCTGACTGTCACCAAGGAGGAAAGGGGCCAACAGGTCATCATCTCTGATAATTTTAAAGTATCAAAACAGTGCACAAGGGCAGCTGGGAGGGCCTGTGGCATGCTGGGATGCATAGGCAGTGGTATCACTAGCAGGAGGTGGGAGGTGGTGATGCCATTGTTTAAAACATTGGTAAGGCCTCACCTGGAGTACTGCATGCAGTTCTGGAGGCAACAACTGCACAAGGACATAAACAAGGTGGAGACTATCCAGAGAAGGGCAACAAAGATGGTGCAGGGCTTGCGCCACAAAACATATGAAGAGACTAAGGGACCTCAATATGTACTCACTGGAGGAGGGAGAGTGCGGGGGGACATGATTGAAACTTTTAAGTACCTCAAGGGCATTAACAAGGTGCAGGTGGGGGACCTTTTCCAATGTATAAAAAGTACTAGAACAAGGGGGCACAATATAAAACTGAAGGGGGGGTAGATTGAGAGGTAATGTGAGGTAACGTGAGAAAGTTTTTCTACACAGAAAGTGCAGTTGATGCTTGGAATAGTCTGCCACAGGAAATCGTGGGGGCAAGCACAGTGGTGGTGTTTAAGCATGCCTGGGACAGGCACAAGAAATCCTTGAGAGGGAGGGAGTGATGAAGACATTGAGCACATAGGGTCAGTGGCCACATACAATGTATACAGCCTATGGACAGACGAGATGGGCCTAGCAGCTAGCAGTCCTTATCTGTCAACAGGTTCTATGTAACTGCACCAGCCCTGCTTAATTTGCACTAGGGTTTGGGCTAGTAAAACTATGTTAAGATCAACACCCCCCTTCCCCGCACTCACTGTGAGCATCCATCCAGGATATAAACAGACTGAGTGTGTGTGCTAAAAGGGAAAAATCTGTCGCAGTTTTACTGCCCAGGTATATGTCTCTTTTTTTTTTTCAGCAGAGTGGCACACAACATGACTGAAGAGGGAGTGGACCAGGATGGGCCGATGGGAGACTGACACCAGTAGAAAAAAAAAAAAAGCACTTGTGTGCCATGTACCTTAAGCACTTTTACTACAAGAAGGGTGTTCAAAATCAATTCACAATAACGACAGTTCTATTCTATTTCTACCACTGACGTAAACTTGAGTGAGCAATAAAGGAGCTCTCCTTTTATTTCATTTCTATGGAATCTGAAAAAATATGCCAATGGGAGTCTGTCAGGGAGAGGACTAGAAGACTCAAGGTGGGATGCTCATGCACTGACTTGAATAAATAGGGGCTGGGGTACACTGAGGTTTTCATATTTTTTGCCACAGCCACAGATGAGGTGCCTGAGCGCCCTCTCATACACTACACAGTATAGTACAAACTTTGTGTTTCCTTCTTCTCAGCCTGCGATTCTAACCTGTAAAAAAAAAAAAATGCACTGCAGCACTTTTATAGTTTACTTACTTTTCCAGTTCAGAACCCTTATCCGGAACGATTCTCTCTCTAAACTTCCTTCCACCAGACAGACTGAAGTGAACTCCTCACTCCCTCCACGATGACTGAGATGCATGCTGTGCCACAGCCTAGGATGGCTCCTCCAGACTCTGTCCGGACTCCCACCAAGCAAGGGCAAGGAAGGTTGCACCGATACCACCACCCGTCGATGACACAGACCAAGACTGCGCCTGGCACCACAACATGACAACCAACTACAGAGGATGCCCGACTCGATCCTGCTGCAGTAGCTGCTACTAGGCCTTAGGCTCTACTCACACCAGCGAATGCATGTGTTTTCTCTCTCTCTCTTTCTCTCTCTCTCACTATCAGGTCTCTGGGGCTGCTAATCCTCCAAGTCTTCCTGGATCCCTGGCCCTCTGCTCTGCTGCCTGCTCCTCCTCTCAGTCAGTGCCTGCCACCCACTTTGCTGCCAGCTACTCTAGTGGAAAGGTTAAAGAGCTGCTGCCCACCTTGCTGCTGGACTACTACTGTACCGAGGCAAGCAAGGCTCCTTCTGCCCATGACCACACCTCTGCCTGGCCCTCTCAGAAGTCCCACTCCCAGGGTCCTCCTCACTCATGCCTAGTGGCCTAGTAGTACCACGGATGCCCTCCCTGGCTGGCCTCCTCGAGATGAGTTCTCCTCTGGAGGGACCTCCTCCCTGCTCCCTCAAGACCAACGACTGCCAGTGATTCAGAGCTTAACTGATGAAGCTCTGTAGTCTGCTCTGGATGGTCATCATACCTATGTGAATGGCTCTATGATGTGCCCGGCTCCCTCCCAAGTTCCCTACAGGCTACTCCCATTTCCCGGACTCGGCGGCCCTCGCAGTGCAGTAGCAGATTGCAATTTGCTGCACTGACTCTCTCCAAATGGCACCTCTATATGACAGTAAATTTATTTAAAACCTGGTCCAACCTTAACTGAAAGAACACCGAACCCGCGACACAAAGTTGTTATAAAACAGCTGACAGTCTGATCTGATTACACCACCACCTCTCCTCAGTCACTCACTCTCTACCACACTCTCCCCACCACCTTGTGCAGTCCAAGACATTAAGTGGTCCTGGTTCCTCCTTCTCTTTGCCCTCATTGGTGGATGCTCGGCATTCAGAAGCCAGGCTGAGTTAATTCACGGCGGTGCCACAGTTCGACTAAGAGAAGGATGGTTAGACAAGAATCTCGCCCCCCCCCCGAAAAGAAAGTTTACAGTGAGGAGGAAGTGACCATTTAGACTACAGACAGCTAGAGCAGTCATGAATTTAGACTCAGAAAATACTCTAGCTATGTATGTAACCAATAAAAACAGCACCACCACCAAAAAAGGATAGCCAGAAGGTTATTTATTTATTGAAAAGTTTTACCAGGTAAGGTACACAGAACAAGTTGCTCGTCTCACGGTATGACCTGGGGGAGCGGGTAGGGGAGTTACATAGTAATATAGAATACACACAATAGCACAAAAGCAGTTTAAACAAGAAGCATTAAGGCATGGATTATAAGCATACAATGGCATGGAGTCAATAGTTCACACAATAGCACAGAAGCATTTTACACAAAGGCATACAAAGCAAGGCTTAACAAGCATAAAGGCATGGGTAGTTACAAGGTAGAGAAGGATTTAGCCTATTCTATAACCTAGAGGGTGAGGCAGAATAGTGGCTAAGGTATTCCAAACTTGTCTAGAAGCTTACAATATGAGGATTATTATAAAGCAAGAAGAAAACAATGAGAGGAAAACTAAACAAGCATTTGTCAATGCCAAATATTGCTTGCTTGTATGTGCTGTTTAGGTATTTGGAAGTGACAGTTTCATGCCTTCCTCCCAAGACATCCACTGTGTCTTTCCGTTCAGTATTCACAGAAGAGTGGGAGGGGCAAGGGCCACAGGAGTACAGCAGTTGCCAAGGGGGTGAAGAGGTGGACAATAGTCCATTCAAAGGCAAAAGAGTCCTGCAGGAGCTCACTAAATTGAAGGTAGACAAAGCGATGGAACCAGATGGCATACGCCCAAGGATATTAATAGAACTGCGAAGGGAGATAGCAGTACCTCTGGCAGCCATGTTCACTGAATCATTCAACATGAGTGAATTGGAGGAGGGCACATGTGGTCCCTCTACACAAGTCCGGCAGCAGGGAGGCAGGGAACAATAGGCCATTCAGCCTCACCTCAGTAGTGGGGAAGATCATGGAGACATTGCTTAAAGAAAGGATAGTAGGGCATCTAGATGCCATCGGAACCCAGGACCATAGACAACATGGATTCACAGTAGGGACATCATGTCAGATAAATCTGGTTGATTTATTTGACTGGGTGACAAAGGAAGTGAATCAGGGTGGGGCAGTGGACAATGCTTACCTTGATTTCAGCAAAGCCTTTGACACCATCCCATATAGGAGGCTGATAAACTAGCTGGGTAGGCTGGACATGGGGGAAAGAGTGGTAAACTGGGTTAGAAACTGGCTAACAGACAGGAGGCAGAGAGTGGTGGTAAATGGCATGCAGTCTAGGGAGAGGGGCGACCAGTGGGTGCTGCAGGGATCGGTCCTGGGGCCAGTTCTGTTCAATGTCTTCATTAGTAATATTGCAGAACATCTAAAGCAATTTTTCACCATATATGTTCAACATAGCCATTTTAAGATCTCTGCTCATGAACAGTGTCACTGTGATTTTCTTAATTTGTCCCGTACATTGATTTCGCACACCGACTGCGCCATTGTGCGCTACATGGGCGGAAACACATTTTGGGTGAGATGTGAAAAATGACAGCTGTACTACTCATAAGAAGGTGTGGTAAAATAGCAATGTTGAAAATCTGGAGTGAAAATATTGAAAATTTGCGAACTTACGAGTGTGCGTAGGAACTGTACAACACACGCTCGTAAAACAGTCATTTTTTGGAATTTTTTCACCAAATTTTCAACATAGCCATTTTATCACCTGAGCTCATGAACAGTGTCACTGTGATTTTCTTAATTTGTCCCGTACATTGATCTCGCACACCGACTGCGCCATTGTGTGCTACATGGGCAGAAACACGTTTTGGGTGAGATGTGAAAAAATTGCAGCTGTACTATTCATAAGAAGGTGTGATAAAATGGCAGTGTTGGAAATCTGGGGTGAAAATATTGAAAATTCACGACCTTACAGTCGGCTGGGAACCTACTTAGTACGCTCATTAAACAGTCATTTTAGGAATTTTTCACCAAATTTTCAACATAGCCATTTTAAGACCTCTGCTCATGAACAGTGTCACTGTGATTTTCTTAATTTGTCCCGTACATTGATTTAGCACACCGACTACGCCATTGTGCGCTACATGGGCAGAAACACATTTTGGGTGAGATGTGAAAAATGACAGCTGTACTGCTCATAAGAAGGTGTGGTAAAATGGCAATGTTGAAAATCTGGAGTGAAAATATTGAAATTTACGTGAACTTACGAGCCTGCGTAGGAACTGCACAGCACACTAAATAAAACAGTAATTTTTGGAATTTGGCACCAAATTTTCAACATGGGGTTTGGGACCCTTCTCATGAATGATGTCACTGTCATGGCGTTATTCAGGCACGAGGGTGATTTCGCAGTCACTGCACAGTCACTGTGCGAAATCACCCTTCGGGCCAGAATAACGCCATGACAGTGACATCATTCATGAGAAGGGTCCCAAAAACCCCATGTTGAAAATTTGGTGCAAAAATTCCCAAAAATGGCTGAGATATGCAACAAAGTTGAAACCCCCCTATCTAGCCCATTATACAGCTTACCGGCATTTCCTCAGTTCGCGGTTGGCTTTGAAGAGTGCAGGCGTGTTCCGGTCCACCCATGATCGTCGGCGCCAGAAGTCAGAGAGTAAGTATGGGGTGAGGGTGTAGAAGCTAGATGCGCAGTGGGTGGAGTGCGGGTTGTGGGAGGGGTCGAGGCAGTCCAGCGGGACAAGTTTTTGTTTACAGGGTTTTTAAAAAGGCGTCATGGGCGCTTGCCACGCTGGGGTGGGCTCCCAGCATGGCACAGGGACGTTAGGGGCGCTCAGCCGGCGGTGGATTGGGTACCCCCGTCGGCACAAGGACCGCTTGCCACCATGGGGTGGGCTCCCAGCATGGCACCTACTACTGGAGGGGGACGCAGCTCAGCCAACGGGGATTGGGCACCCCGTCGGCTATACAGTGCGTGCGGGGGTGCGCACGCCTGTGGGTGGGGGGGAGCTGCGCCTGAGCAGCCTCTTATCACTGCTCACTCAAGCGTAGCTCCCCCTTTCAACTGTATGCCACTGCATTTTGGAGCATGTCATAGACAGCTCCAAAATGCATTGGCTTACAGGGGCCGCGCCTGCCAACACACTGACTGAATTGGAGGAGGAGGAGGTGACACACCTCCTAAATCTCCGATGACAGCACTATGTTTCTTGCACATGCGTGCAAGCAACATAAAAATGCGGCAAACAAAGGAGCTAGAGACCAGTGTGAATCCTGCAAGCTGAGGAAAAAGTACGAGAGAGAGAGAGATTGATAGAGTATACTATCAAAGACAAGAAGGAGGAAAAAAGTCTAGTTGGGGCAGCGATGAGGGTAAGAGATGACTAACAGGAAGAAGGGTGAGGGACTGGGGGGGGGAGAGCTAGGGGCAGGTGCAGTTTATAGAGATGAAGTTCTATAGTGCTTTGTTTAGAGAGCCTGGGGAAGAGGAGGAACGGATTTGTGTAGGAAGAGCATTCCACAGTTTAAGGAGCCGGTAAGAGAAGGAGGATTGGCCAATTGAGGGGATCTCTGGGGACTGACAGAGTTCTGTGGTCATGGGATCTTAAAAGGTGAAGTGGTGTGGGTGGGGGAGAGTGAGCAAGTGAGATAAGGAGGGAGTGTGCCAAGCCAGAACTTAGAGATGAAATTTGCTCAGGGGTGCAGTCGCCTATTGGCTAGGGAGGGAAAGGTTAAAGCACGATACAGGTGACTGTGATGGGTCGGGGAGGAGCATCCAGGGCAAACCAACAGAAGGAGTTGAAAAGTGTATCCAGGTTTGCTAAGGAGGTGGCAGCAGCAGACCAGTAGACGATATCACAGTAATCAATGATAGGGAGGATAATTTTTTGGATCAGTTCACGCCTTGCCTGAGTCGGGAGGCAGGAGCAGTTTCTGAATAAGGCGCCCAGTTTGGGGCGAAGTTTTTTCGTTATAGCATCTATATGGTCAGAGAAAGTGATATGTTGGTCCAGCCATACGCCCAGATACCTGAAGGATGTCATGGTATCTAAAGTTGCACCGTCAAGAGTAGTGAAGACAGGGACAGATGAGAGCCTTGACAGTTTCTGTCTTGTGCCAAGTGTTATGGTCACTGTTTTTTTTTTTGCAATTAGGAAGAGTTGGTGAGAATGAAACCATTTCTGTACATTATTGAAGTCACTTTGAAGCCTGGAGGCAACATCCAAGGGCGATGGCCCTGAGGAGTAAAGGACTGTATCATCAGCATACATATGTATAGAAGATGAAGTACAGACAAACCGAAGATCATTTAGGAAAATGGAGAAGAGGATCAGGCCTAGTATGGACCCCTGGAGGAAGCCAGTACATATGGGTAGAGGAGGAGAGATGTAGTCGGATATTTTTACTGATTGAGAACGGTCGTTTAGGTATGCATTGAACCATTTTTTGGCGTGATCAGACAACCCCACTGCAGAGAGGGAGCATAGAAGGAGGGAGTGGGAAACTGTGTCAAAAGCTTTAGCAAGATCAATAAAAATGGCAGTAGTGATGTGACCGCAGTCCATGCCTGTCAGGATTGTCTCAGTGATCTGGAGTAGTGAGGAGGTAGTAAAATGATGTTTTCTGAAACTGGATTGGTATTGGGTGAAGAAGTTGATGTCAGATAGGTATGAGGACAGCTGGGTTAGGACTAGTTGTTCCTGTAGTTTGACTAACGTTGGGAGGAGTGATATAGGGTGGCAATTCCCAGGGGAGGAGGTACCACCTCCCTTTGGGAGTGGGAGGATGATTGCAGGTTGAATCTGAAAAAAGTGAAACTAACTAGGGGTTAATGGGGGTGACAGTTGGGATGCCCTACTTTACAGCACAAAGTATTGGATGTTTAGGGATGCACAGCCCCAAGCTTTAACGCTTTTTGAATTCACATTCACACAGTTTCTAATCTGTCCTACAAAGGCACCAACCAGTATATTTCTTTCTCAGCATTTCAACAATCCACACATTTCACATAGACAACAGGGAAGGGAGGGGGGCTTTTAAAAATATGTGCTACTGTTCCACCATCACTAGACTCAAGCCTTCTGGCCACTTCTCAAAATCACATCTGGGGAGCCAGGCCACAAAGTAATCAAATTGACACTTACCTACTATTGGCTCGGCCTGGCCATGTACTTCCCTCTGCCTGGTTAGTGCTCTCTCCCGTCAAGTCCCACACACTGTTCTTTCTTTCTTGCTGTGGTTTTGCCTTCAGTTCACTGGCATCCTTGCCGACACCTGGTCTATGGCCTGCCTCTGCCCTGATCCAACCGACTCTATTATTTATCCCTAGAATCCCCGGAGAATCCACCACCCAAGTACGGGTTCGAGTAGGACCCTCGCCAGTACCTCGTGGTCTTGGTCTCCACTCTCCAGTGCTCACGTACTCCTCCTGGGCCCTGGCCCACTCCCAGTCCATGCTGCTGCCACTCCCGGAATGTTTTCCCTCTCTCTCTAGGCTTTGGCTTCCCTCCTCTGTCTCCGGAACCGGGTGACTCCCGTCTTGAGTTAGACTTCCTCCCCTTTTCCATCCTTCCTGACCCGTTCTCCATCACTCTCTCGCAGGGTGTTGCCTGCTTCTTGGTGGACGATGGTCCAGACTATCAAGTGGAGGGACAGTCACACAGCTACCCCAATTGTTGCCCAGCGAACCTGAACACAACTCTCCAGTGGCGGCATTGCATTAGTTTCTCTGGTCTGACGCAGCTGCTTCGTTTTCTACTTTCCAGTACTGCAGCTGCCCGACAGCTCATGTGCAGCATGTACATCTCCTGGCACCTCCCTCTCTCTCATACACTACTGGAGGACTGGGTGATTGACACTGAAGAACAGAGTGGAGGCACAGTCTTGTTGGTGGCTGAGGCTGTCCATCCAAAACCACACACTCAAATTTAAAAAAAGCCTGCTGTGCACTGTTCGCATGGGATGGGCAGTGGGGAGGAAAGGGGGAATAAGAGCTGTTGCCAGTGAAGGTTGGTTTTGGGGTGGGCTCACACACCTCACAAAAACTTTTTCTACTCTGGAGGTGCGGGGGGAAGAAAGGAGACTGTCAGGTGAGCAAGCAAGTTAACAGCGGAGTCGTCGACTTCACAAATGTAGGACTCCACTCACTTACGACTGCAACTAAGGGCAATTGCAGCTAACTGCAACTGCCTTGAATTGTGACCGATGAGTCTATCAATGCTGGCTCCCTGGTCTAGCTGCCATAATTTTGCTCTCAGTTGACCTGATATCTGACCCTCTAGACACCCCCTACCTTCCAGAGAGTACTCAAGAAAAACACTGCCCTACACCTCCTGTAAAACACTACTCTACTTGCCACATCCTGCCTTTACACCAGCTTCTCTCTACATTCAATTATTCAATCCCTCCTTACAGGATACCTATAGAGCCCTTATAACCTTACGTAGCTGTACTATATATAGGGATTTGCTACAGTGCCCTTGAAACCCCTTTCTGTGACTCTACCCTAGATAGGGTGTCACAGTGTTCTTCCACCAACACTTACAGCCCTATGTAGCTTTACCCTATGTGGAGATTTGCTACGGCTCCTTTGATAACCGTTTTCATGACCCTACCCTAGCTAGGGTGTCACAGCTTCTCCCACTAACCCTTGACACAGCCCCCTCCTGCAGTATGACCTCCTCTGCACTCCATACAGCTCTTACCTGTGCTGCTTGCCATGTTGGCAGTGCCACCTGTGGCCTCCGGTCCTCCCTGCAGACATCCTGTTGATGCCCCACACACCATTTAATAAGACACCACATTCCTGCTTCATTGCACTCATGCTTCAGGATTGCTCATGTGAGAGGTCACTAGGCCTTGTGGGTGTTTCCTAGGGACTACAAGGCCCCTATTGGGCTCTTGCAGCCACATGCTTTGTTATGTTCGCCAGTGGCCTAAGCACTCCCTCCCTCACAGACCTCCTTCCCTCTTCAGCCAACTTCCCTCTTCCCAAAGCCCCAGCCCACGGCACAGTACTACAATTCAAAGCACCATCAGTACAAGTGATGATGTTTAACAAAAAGAAAAACTCTGTACTCAGCCTTCATCTGCCACAGGTCCCTGCTTCCCTCTGGTCGCTCGGCAATGATCACCTAGAAAGATCAGTGGATGATCGCCAACACCTGATGTTAGTTGTCAGTCTATTATACAATGGCAAGAAAAAATCCTGGACTCTGATTGGTCAGTCTTGGGCTGGACCCGTGATGTTATTCCAGCACAACATCACGGGTCTAGTCTCAGCCTCACTGTGATGATCATTTGCTTGAGCATATGCTTGATTGTTTCATCTTCTCTTAAAAAACAAAAATATTTTTCCACACAAAAACATCTTTAAAATTATTTTTTTTATTCTGTATAACAACGGGCCATTATATAATAGCAATAATGCCCTCCAGGGTGTGTATATTTGGGATAACATCACACCTCAGTTATTGGACGCACGAGGCCGCACCACCTGAGGCATGACGTTATCCCAGCAAGACAAACACCCTGTCGGGCATTATTGCTTAATTATCCATAGTGACTCCCAGATTTTTTACCACATCCACAACCCTACGGGTGACACTGTTAAGAGATGATAACCAGGTGTCACTGCTTGTCATTGCCAAGCCAGGGGAACCAGGTTCAACAATTATCACTTCAGTCTTGCTTGGACTAAGACTCAGCTAACTGGAGGCCATCCAGTCTTTGATATGCTGCAAACAACAGCACAGGACAGGGTCCAGGTCTCTCACATCCAATGAACATGAAAAGTTTAGCTGGGAATCATCTGTGTAAGTAGTAAAACTCCAGACCATAATATCTAATGTATATAATGGTGTATGTATTTATGTATGTATACAGTACTGCCTTGCTTTGCATAGCCTGTTTTGTACAATGCATGAGATAGTACTTTATGTATAAAAAGGACTTAAATGAACTATAGGTCTTTGATGTTTTGTTGGTGCCACTTAGTGCTTGAATTCCTGTTCATACTGTCTAATGATCTCACCCAATGGTGGAATGTACATGCTGAACAACACAGGAGTTAGGATCAAACCTTGAGGTACATCACAGTCATGTGCAGCCACCTCAGAAATTAAATTACCTAAGGCAATCTGTTGCATTCTTCCAGTGAGATTGGACACAAACAGGCACAAAACAGTGCCAGAGAGTCCCACATAAGACATGACACCTCAGGCATTCCATGAGCACTCCATGGTTGACCTGTGGGAATATGCAGTAAACAGATGGCTCTAGGGGACAGAATGGAAATAGGGGACACCTTTATTCTTTTAACTGCCCTTCTGTTCAGATTCAAGTCATCCTTAGGAAATATTTCAGAAGGCGGGATTCCCTATCTCATAAAGGTAAAGCAATCAGTACATGTCTATTTAGAGCTGTGCAGATAGTTTAGTCAGCCATTTGATTGTCTAGGATCTGTATAACAAATGTAGACCTTTGCTGCAGGGAGAACATTTATCAGACCTTCTGTCCCCCAAGCCAGCAAATGTGCTTTTTCCTCTTTTCTGACTCCCTTCCTCTCAGCTGCTTTCCCTTCTGAAGTACAGTGTGACCCACAAGCCAGGAATCAAAGCTGAGGTTTGTTACTGGTCCTCCATTCAGTAGTGAATGCCAAAAAAGTCTCACCTTTAAACAAGCGAGAGGGAGAAAGAAAATACTTTCCCTGCTGCATTCAGTAAGCCAAATAAATACAAATAACTCTCTTCAAACAGATCTTATGTAACATCACTTGTACAGTACCCTTGGGGTCTGTAACCTTCTCCATGGAAGTTTGGTACCTGTATATAGCTGAATAGCACTTAACCAATATGCATTTATAATATGTAAGTTACAAATAAAAACTTGTTTTATATTTTCTGTGAAGCATTCCTGTAGGTCACTTTAACTTGCAAGGGATGTAGGTGTGGGGTATTTCTTTTGTAACTTGTATTTACCTTTTTACCCAGATGCACTGCATTTACTTGGGGCAGTTCTTTTTGTTTGGATTATTCCTGCACAGCAAATTTTAATTTTTAACAGAACTATAGTATATGGATACCCTTTGTTATGTATAAAAATCAGCCTGCTCAAAATCTTTGTTAAGTACATTCTAAACTGTTATGCGCACTCTAAAGTGTTGTTATGCACATTTCAAACAGTTGTTATGCACAGTTCAAAGGTCATACAATTTTAAATTTCTCATTTATTCTGCACCTAGCTACTTACTAACCACCCAGTGCCCAAAGTTATATCTGTTACCTTTCAAAAGTCTGGAAATGTGATTTTGATATGTGAATACAACAAAGAAATGGCAATATTTTTTGTTTTCACTCCAGTGGGGGTCTGTCACTTTAGTGTAAAAAACCATATACTATAAAAAATAAAATATAGTCAACCACATACAACTCGGCATGTGTTTCCATCTTGGGGTTGAGAAGACAGCATGGACCTCATGAGCTTCGATCTCGAGGTTCATATGCTGTCATCTCAACCCCTCGATGGAAACACAGCCTTTTTGTGTATGGTTGCCCATACATTATTCTCATATTTTTGATAAATTCTCACATATAAATCAAGATTAGGAGTTAGTAGACAAAATTTGGGTTCTCAGGTCTCTGGTAATATTTATATAAACTGCTGTTCCAAAGCATCATATTAATCTCAGCTACAGTAGTCCTTTCTGTCTGCTTGTTCTGGCAGTGCTAGGATATTTCTGCCTACAGACTGGTGAATGCTGACTGATGACACACTGCAGAGGCAGCAGCAAGTGAACCCAGTACTTTTCCATAATGATGAACAGTGGAATCTTGAACAACAGTTTGTCAGGCACGTCTGCTCTTGACCTTTCTACACTCAAATAAGATTACAGCTATAGCAGGCATCAGATTTGTTGCATTCTCAGTGAGAGGTTTAATGGGGCTTTGGCTGGCAAACTCAGTAAACATTGCAGCTCTAGCTATAAATAATAATACACACATATATTTGTCATCTAATGAACAGGCATGAATTGCCAAACTGGACATTAATTGTAGTGAACCTGATATATGCAAAACAGGATAAAAGAGAAAAAATAATGTAGACTGTGAACAGTTAAAATGAGTTTAGCGAGGTGATTAAAAATCTATTTTAAGGTCAAGACTGACTGTATCACATTTCAAAGAGGATCAGCTGTTTGTTTTTTGTTTTTTTGCAGGCTTGTTCTCTGTGGCATTCTGTATTCCCAGGAGTTGTAGAAACCAAAACTGTAAACCACCTAAATAAATAGCTGATAACAAAGAATTGCTCAAAGGCAAATAAAACTTACAAAAATAAAATGAGGCACTTTCCTGTACTCATGAGAAATGTCTGAAAATTGAATATTGTCCTAGACCACCCTTCCATGTAAATGAATAGATAAAAAGATGACTACTATAAGTAAATAAAATAAAATAAATGAAAGCATATGTACAGTACCATTAACTGGCAAAACATAGCACGTGAAGTCTTAAATGCATGCATTTTAGAAAATGAATTTTTTAGAGAAAAGCTGTTGTAGGTATACCAGGTCTACTTATTCTAGTTTGCTTTTAAAGCCATGGATCAAACCTACACCTGTTTCAAGCATACAGTACTTTATTTGATATTATATGAGCAAAAGAACAAAACTGAAGTTTCTAGGTTTTCCTAGTCCCATGCCTGAGAACACACATGGGTGAGATGCAAGGATCCTGCTCTCATGAAGCCAACACAGTGCAAGAATGAGAATTAATGTACAGTATTTTTGTACTTTAGATTTAGAGTTTTATCAGCTGCCCAGTGGTGTGCAGGGCTGAGGCACTGGACACCGCACCTCCTGCCATGCCAGCATCCCAGCTCTTGGAACAGACTCGGGTTGCTAGAGGTTTGGCAGCCAAGAGGATTGAGCATCCTTTGGACTGCTCTACTCTCTCATGGAGTGGAGGATTCACTGCTATGCTATTGACTGCCACCAGGCAGAGGCCAGGTGGTGGTGCAGACAGAGAGAGACACATAGGGTGAGAGCAGCTGGTTTGACATCGCGCATCTGCATCTCCACACATCATGTGCTGATCTGCCTGCCACAGCATGGGGAAGGGGGAAATGGCTTAGCAGGCTTTGTAAATCCCCACCTGCCTCCTTCCAATCCGCACCATTTCCTGGGAACACAGGCCCAAAATCTGGGTGAATCCATGGGGGATTCTGCAGGGCTTGGTGAGCACCTGAGAGAAAAGGCAGCCAATGGGTGGAGACAGGGATGGGGCAGATAGATGCCCACTCAGACCAGGGGAAAAAAACACCTATATGTGAAACAAACACACAAATGTAATGCAGTTTTATGTCTTTGTGCTTAACCTGTTAATGCCTGAGCTCTGGCTCTACATCCTAGTTTATATGGAATGTATTCTGTAATTCCTAGAGTCTTTTGTAACCCCCAAGGGGCGCTACCCTTAGGGCTACTACCCCTGCCTGCCTCCACTGAGACAGGGTGAGGGGCCCAGATCCGTTGACGGGTGCCTCCACCCAGAGCTCGGGGTTAATACTATCGAGTTTGCCTCAGTCACAGCCCTCCGGGTTACTGCAACCCCCCTTTCATCCCACTAGTGGCTCACCTGGGGTACCAACAATACTTTTCCCCAGTATACTTACCCCCCGGATAGTATCTCTCAGCTCACTCCGGGGACCCCCTGTAAAGTAAGGTACAGTTATATCACAGTCACCATGCAGCAGTTCACCAGTGATGCACAAATTAGCCTGGGTGTACTTGCAGAATAAACAATCTGATTTATTCAAAAAAAAAAGGGGGGGGCTAACAAGGCTAGGGAAAAATCAAGGTGATTGGCTTATCACTATAACTACCTACCTAGGGCTCTGTGCACAGGCCTAAACCTAATAATTGCTGTCCCTGGGTACCCGAGCCCTAATGACTAGTCCATCATGGCAGCTGGTTGGGGCCCTGGCACAAATATCCTTTGCTGTCCTGAGCAGATCAGAGTGAGAAGAAAGTTCAATTAAAGCAGTCAGCAGTATAACAAAACAACTTGAGGCCACTGTCTGCAAACTTAGCAGGGAGCTACTCTGATTCGGTACTCATGACTCCAGCAAGTAACGATCCCTTCACCACTGGCAGGGCTGAGCCTGAGTTTCACCAGCCTCCTCACACATTTATATGGCAAACTACAGAGGGGTACCATACCAGGCAGCTGCTTCCAGGCCCCACACAAACTCACAGCAGACTCGGGCAGTAAACGGCAGCTTCAATGTCACAGGTGGACCAAGCACATTTCAGCAGATTCTCCAGTCCTCTCAGGTGAAACCTGGTAGGTAGCTAGGGCTGACACTAGCCTCCTCTGACCGCACGCCGGCGGATTTAGTCTGAAGACTCGATCAGGCAAACGGCCGCCTCAGGCCTTTCACGTGCTTCCCGTGTGAACACTCCACCAGCGCAGAAGCACAGAGCTCCTTTCTTCTCCTCAGTCACAATGCATCTGCCCCTAGCAGCATGGGGCACTTCCTACAGTTCAGTCACTACCCGATCCAATTGGCTAGCGGCACCTGGCAATCAATTGCTCTTGCCCTCAGTGGTGCGAAAAAGTGCCATAGCACATAATGCCTTTCCCAAATTACAAACAGTTTCTCTATTGGTCAGACAGCTCTGCAGAGTCCCGAGGTACTGATTGGCCCAATTCAGCAGTTCTGGACCAAATTGGAGGAGACAATCGAAACAGTCTTCACTGCAAAGAAAGCAGGCTAGAACAACTACTTTATCATTAGTACTCCACGTTATTATCAATACCCAGTTATATCTTTCCTGAGGGCTCCCTCTGCACACTGGTGATGGCAGAATGGAGCGCTTACTCTGCAGCCCGGGCAGGACTCGAGCATAGCAACACTCAAACCCCCTCCCAGATTAATTATAACTGTGAGTTAGGCAGCCCTTAAAGAGACAGCACGTAGGCTTTGATAGCGCTCCTGGCGACAGCATTCAATCGGCTTTAAGCCGCACACTAGCCAGGCAGGGAGCACTTAGGCAAGCTCTGAGGAAGCTTCTAGGAACCCCCATTTGTAGGAGGTTACACCCTTCCTTGCCTGAAAAGAACTTGGCGTCCGAGTCAAGTAGTAACCCTTAAATCACTTTAAGGCAAACAGCTTGATTAACACTATATCACACTTTACATTACATACATGAATATTATATTCACAGTGTACTATGGGATACACAACGTTACACACACCTCACCTTTGGTTCCCCTTTTTCCCGATCAGCTCAGTAGTCCCTGCCCATGACACCGGGACTGGGGGGATCCCTTCCTTCCAGTTACTGGCGGGTTACCTAAAGCAGGGGTACCACACTCAAAGGGCTATACTAACAGACTAGAGTTATCCCCCAAGGCTAGCTTAGGCAAGGAGCTCGGGGACACATACACCCCTTTATGGACCACATTTAAGGGCAGGTCCACCGGCTGATGCAGAGACTCATAACTCAACTTTATTACAGGCCGTACTTCTCGGCTGGAGCGTCTAGGGGTCTTGGGAAACCCCGAAACAGGCCCTGATTCCAATTCAGCCTCATTGACAATAGTAGTGGGAATCTCCACAGTGGAAAGGGACCCAGTGTTCATAGTACTATTGGGTGCCTGACCCTCTACCCGAGGACTCACCCCACTGGACTCAGCTGAGGGCTGTTTAGATACTAGTGAGGAACCATCAGGGCATTCAAAATATTCTTCCGGTTCTGGCATATCACTGGCTTGTTCACCCACATCACTCTCTTCTTCTGAAAAGTCAGATAATTCAGCCAGGCCAGACAGTTCAGCCAGGCTCAAGGACCCCACCCCTTGGGCTTTACTGCTACCCAGCTCATCCTCTGGAGACATTGGTTCTGGAGACAAAGTAGGGGGCACAAACAGTCCAGAAGGCCCAACCTCATCTCTGGAGTTACCAAGGGGATTGCCCCGAAACAACTGGCTCAGTTCGTAAGAGGGATAGTATTCAATATCATCTTCATTGTCTACAGACAGCGATTGTTGATCATCTCCATCTGCAGGATTTGGACAAGGCCCTCTTGGTTGGCTTGCTGAAGAATCAAGGGGTTTGGTTCTTTCCCTGGCAGCAGATCTAGTCACAGGCCAGGTGGGGGAGGCATTTGGAGGTTCAGCCTCAATCAGGATTTGCCCGATTGGCAGCAGATGATTTCGGTGTATAGTTTTCACATCTTTGGAATTGTTTTCATGTCACACTTTATATACAGGCAAATCTGCCAGTTGTCCCACAACAATGTGAGGGAGGTAATGCCATCGGTCATCAATTGTATGTTTTCCATGCAGTCCCAGATTTCTCAGTAACACTCTATCCACTTCTCTTAGTTCCAATGTCTTCACTTTCTTGTCATACCTCTCCTTATTGGCCAGGTTTTGTTTAGCAGCCATGGTCTGGGCCAACTGATAAGCATGGTTTAACTGGACCCTCAGCTTCTCTACATATTGTAGATGATTTTCTGCTCGCACCCCATCAGGGGGAAACTCCAAAACACACATCCATGGGCAATCTAGCCTTTCTCCCAAGCATCAGTCGGTACAGAGAAAATCCTGTGGCATCACTTTTGGTGCAGTTATAAGCATGGACCAGGGTGCTAATCTGCTGGCTCCATCTCGGCTTGTCTTTGGGTTGCAGTGTGCCCAACATATTAAGCAATGTGCGGTTAAACCTCTCAGGCTGGGGATCTCCCTGAGGGTGGTAGGGGGTGGTTCTTGACTTTCGCACCCCCCACAAAGACAGCATCTCTTTAATCAGGCAGCTCTCAAAGTCCCTTCCCTGGTTGGAATGGATCAGCTGGGGGGGCCCCACAGTGGACGAAAAAGTTTTCAACAAGTATCTTAGCCACCGTGGTTGCTTTCTGATCCTTAGTAGGGAAAGCCTGTGCATACCGGGTAAAATGATCAGTGACCACCAATATGTTGCTGATGTTTTTCAGATCTGGTTCTAGACTCAAGAAATCAATGCAGACCAGTTCCAAAGGGGCACTAGTGGTAATGTTGACCATGGGAGCAGCTCTCTGGGGTAGGGCTTTCCTTTGCAAACAACGGCTACAAGTCTTGACATAATGCTCTACATCTGTAATCATTTTTGGCCAGTAAAATCGAGTCCGTACCAGACCAAGGGTGCGGTCTATTCCAAGATGCCCTATCTGATCATGCAAGGACCTTAAGACCAGTCCCTTAAATTCTGAGGGCAGGACCAGCTGTTGTTTGATGACCTGGTCCTCCTTATTCACAGTCACTCTGTATAGTAGTTGGTTAATCAGCCTTAATTTGGGCCCTTCTTTGTATAACAAGGTAGTTCTCAAGTCAGTGGAGCGCAATTTGGACACATCCCGCCCAACCTGCAAAGCTTCCACAACTGGTTTTATCATAGACTCTCGGGATTGAGCATGTTGAAGACTAGTATTGTCAAACTGAGGCAGTGAACTGGTGTCCAGTGCGTAAAAATGACAGTAGGCAGCAGGTATGCAGTTCTCAGACGGCCCCAGGCAATCCACCATACAGTTCACAGCATCCGGAGACACTTGTTCCTCCTTGTCGAATTTCTGGCAAAGGGCTCTTATGTCAGGCTCTGACAACCTGATCCAATCAGTTTGTGGCATAGGTCTCCGAGAGAGGGCATCCGCATCTATATGGTTTAGGTCTGCTCTGTACTCAACAGCATAGTCGTAGGTAGCCAAGGCAGAGAGCCACCTGTGGCCAGTGGCGTCCAACTTGGCTGAGGTTTGTACATAGGTCAGGGGTTTGTTATCAGTCTTCACCAATATCTTGGCACCATACAAGTAGTCATGAAACTGATCAACAATGGCCCACTTCAGAGCCAGGAACTCTAGCTTATGCACGGGATAGTTTTTTTCTGAAGGAGTCAGGCTTCTGCTGGCAAAAGCTACAGGTCTCAGACCATTTGAGTGCTCCTGATATAACACAGCCCCCAATCCTTGAAGACTGGCATCAGTATGGAGAAAGTAGGGCTTGGCCGGGTCAGCATAGGCCAACACGGGGGCATGTGTAAGTTGATATATAATGTCATAGAAAGCGTCCTCACACTCAGCAGTCCAACGATCCCCAAACAATTCATTCGGCTGGAAATACCTCTTCTCCGTCTCGGAGCGCACAGCCCTCTTATACTTTTTGTGTGTAGAAGGCTACCCTTGAGTGAGGCTGAGGAGGGGCGAATCACTCGAGAATAGTCTTTGACAAACCGCCTATAATATCCGAAAAATCCCAGAAACCGTTGCAGCTCTTTCAAGTTCCTGGGCTGAGGCCAAGTAGTCAAAGCCTCCACTTTGCTAGGGTCAGTATCTATGCCCACAGTGGACAGTACGTAGCCCATATATTTCACAGAAGTCTGGAAGAATTGACACTTGTCTATAGACAGCTTGAGGCCGAACTCCTCCAACCGATCCAAGACCTTGAATAACCGGTACTCATCTCCTTCCAACGAATGGCCAAACACTATGACATCATCTAGATAGACCAGACACTCGAGCAAATTCATGTCCCCCTTGGCCCGCTCCATCAGATGCTGAAAGGTGGCTGGGGCACCTGAAATCCCCTGAGGCATCCGAATTAACTCATAGAAACCTAGGGGGCAAATGAATGCAGTCTTCTCCCGGTCGTCTGGGGCCATTGGGATCTGGTAGTACCCACTGCGAAGATCCAACACAGAGAACCACTTACTACCATTCAAACAATCCAATGCGTCCTGTATGCGTGGCATGGTATACTGGTCCAGAATGATCCACCGATTCAAAGTGCGATAGTCTACACACATCCAAACCACCCCATTATTTTTCCTTACTACTACTATGGGGGAGGCATAGGGACTCCTGGACTCTTGTATTACACCAGCAGCCAACATCTCTTGAAGATTCCGCCTTACATCATCTATATCAGCTGGGGCCAGGCGCCGGGACCTCTCTCAGAAGGGTCTTTCATCATGCAGCTGAATGTGATGCTCAGCCCCTTGCACATATTCCACATCCCACTCTTTCAGGGAGAAAACCTGGTCCCTCTTGGCAAGCCTCTCACTGATCCTCTGTTTCCATTCAACTGGCAGTGGGGAGTCACCAAAATCAAAAAAGTAAGGAGTAACTCTGTCAGTGGCCCTGGAACCCTTACTATTTGGCAGCACTGCAGTATCCGCACAATGCACACTTGCCAACGTGCACCCTCTTCTTACTTGAAGCTCCTTGTTGGACACATTATGCACTTGAACCATCACCCTCTTGACATAAGCATGAGCCCTGGCCGGCAATCTACTGGGCTTGACCAACAGTCCCTTAGGTAATCCTCCCTCCACAGGCACATCCAACATGAACAACCTATTCTTAACATCTGTTCTGAGTTGTACTTCTCCATGCAGGACACATTGGGCATTCGGGGCAAGTATCATGGGAGCCGGGTCCTTTTTCCACACTACTCCCAACGGACCCTCGGGTTCCTCCCGACTATCCTTCTCCTGAGTTGCAACTGCCTTTTGAATCACAGTGGGTATGCTTAAAGCTTACCCGGTCTGAAATGCTTGATTTTCTGAACACAATTGGGCCAATCGTCCAAACATATGAGCATTCGTCCCAATCAACAAGGGCACCCCATCATACAGTCCAGTGGGTGGGCAAACTAAAGCTAAGGTCTTCACCTGCTCATCCATTCCAGCCACAGATGCAGAGAATGATAACCAGACTCGAATATACTCCAAATATGGATATGCCTTGTCGCTCAACCCCCACACATGTAGACCATTCAAGGGTTGCAGGGGCACCTCAGGTAAGTGCGTCTGATACCAGTCCTGAAACATGATGGTTACCTGAGAGCCACTGTCTAATACAGCTCGGGTGGGAATCCCATTTACTTGCACCGGGGTCTCCATTGAAGGCCTGACCACATCAGACCAGTTGGGGGCCACAGCATTGACAGTCAGCTGAGCATGGGCCCGAGTCACAAAACTTGTCCTGGGGGGTCGAGACTGGGCCCGGCGATGCCAAGTGATCAGTCTGCTGTTGACTTTCCTTAAATTCTCCGGCCTCTGGCACTCAGGTTGAAAATGCCCATCTTCCCCACAATGGTAGCAGAACTTGGGGTCCCGGGGGTCACTATTTGGTGGTGGACACCTTATCTGTGGGGGGCCCTGAAAGGGATGAGGGTCTCCCTTGGGCAGGGTTCTGGTTTCTTCATGACTCAGGGGTCCCAGACCTACCAGGGTACATAGTAGATTGCTTCAAGTCCTTCACCAGTTCCCGTAAATTCCTGACCTTGGTCCTCAACTCACTCTCTACGTGGGGGTCAGAGAAAATAACTTGCATTCCCACAGCACCTGGAAAATCTAGGGATCCCTCAGACCCTCTGGACAGGCTGGTCTCCTCAGGGGTGCTAGGCTCAGGGGTCCCACTAGGGTTCACCACCCCCACACAGGGCTCCCACCCCTCTTCATCGGTCTCCACCTCTCTAATTTCCCTCATCAATTGACAATATTCAGGCGGGGTAGCCCGTCAATCATGTAACTTAAGTTTTAACAGTATTACACTAGAGAATCTAGCAGACTTTAAAACATGTTCCAACCTGACCTGATTCAAGGCCGTGGCAGTGATTCCCCCCATTCTATAGGCCTTCTGCAAAGCCCGCTCCACCCTAGTGACAAAGGCGGATAGCTTCTCATTTCTCCACTGCTTGGCAGACCTGAACTTCCATAACAAATCTTCCCCAGTCTCTGTACTCCCAAACACCCCTTCTAAAGCAGAGAGGT